>JAWZYV010012803.1:0-676014 GCA_038373885.1 Cheiracanthium punctorium | reverse complement strand
CTGGGATAGATTTATTTGTTAACTAAAAGGGCTATATCTCGAAGCTGTTTTTAAATAGCTTAATCAGCCTTCTTTTAGAGACAGCTCATACGATTTAGTACTATTAGATATTTTGTCCTACTATTGATCAGCCATATCGACGTTACATCGAAAACATACACCATTATATATAGGAAATTTAAGATTGAGCATAACGGGAGAAAACTTGTTGCCTCCAAACGGTGGCCCTACGAGTGGCATGCGCACGCGCACTATGTCAATATGGAAGAAAGAACTTAAATTATAATGGTATTTTCAATTATTTTAGAACAATCTCTATTTTTAAAAAATGCTCGTATCAAAATATTTTCCCTCGAACTTATTTATTTTTCTAAAGTATTGCAATGAATGCTCTATTTGAACCTCTTCAGAGCCGATAATAATCTCGTCTGTCAAATTAAGGAGCAATCTCATAATTATTTAGAAAAAAACCTATTACATTTAAAAATTAAATAAGCGCATTTTCAAATAATTTTTCAAATAAAAGCTTCATTCCCAATCGCATTTTCAGTAGAAAAAGGTTGTTATCACCCATGAAGGAAGATTGACAAGAAACTTTTAAAGGTAAAGGATGCCCTACAAGTTCTTTTCAGCTATTTGAATTTCGCAAATAAGCAAAACAATATTAGCAAATTCGACTTCGGAAATTTCACTAACATTCAAATAATCTATTGCGTAACGGCAAACAAAGATAAAAAAAATCTGATGTGTCCAACACATGACTTCCTTGCACGTCCATTAGAACAAAAATATTTTCGACGCACTTCCTCTAAACTTATTTGTTTGAAAGAGATAAAATATCAATAATAGTAAGGTTTAGCGGTTTCTAGACAAACATTTCGATATCGCCAAGCTGAGTTCAATTTGAAATATTTCCTTCTGACACTTTATTTGGCGATATTTCACCAAAAGCCGACAAACTTGAGATAGTCTGCGAGATTTTGGGGATAGCCAAAGTAGTCATTGACCACAGACTTTCAATGAATTGAATGCATCCATACACCTCAATGTATTTAAAGTCATTTGGCTCACCCTGTAAATAAATTCTCAGTCGATTGCTGTCAAAAAAGATATGGAAAACAGTTATATATTACAATAGTTCTAAATACAAAAGTTCAAAAATCTACGGGTTAAAGTTTTAGTGTTATACAAAATACGAAATAATTTTTGGCGCCAAATTTGGCGATATTTCGGCGAAACTCGTCAATGTCGACGAAATTTTGGCGAGATTTTAAGCATGAACCAAACAATGACAGATTATCGCCAAATTTGGCGATATTTCGCCAAAACTCGCCAAGAACGATGACAAATGGCGATACTTTGGGCATGGACCAAATGACTGACTATCGCCAAATTTGGCGATATTTCGCCAAAACTCGCCAAGGTCGAGGACAGACGGCGAGTTTTTGGGCATGTACCAAACAATGACTGTCTACAGTTGTATTATATTGAAGATGTCCATAGACATTAAAGTACTAAAATTCTTTTCGGTGGTCCTGTAAATAAACTCTCCAGTAGATTGGAACCAAAAATCGAGATACACAACTAGATGTTACAGCATTCTTATATATGAAATTTCATAATAGTTTTTGAGATTTGAGAGTTAAATATGCACACACGTACACCAAAAGTCGCCAAGCTTGGCGACTTTTGGCATAGTTCTTGAGGGAGGCACGTGACCGTGGTCGGACCATTACCTAACTTATGTGGTAGGACGGTATTGTGCTTGAAATGGATGAATGCCCCTAAAATTGCCATTGACCGTAATGTATTGGAAATCTTTTGAGTGTTCCTGTAGCAGAACTACAAATGATAAAGACACTTTTTTTAATGGAGAAATTCATTTTCTAACTCTTTACAGCATACATCACTTCTGAGTCGTTTGAAATAGCCCAATATCTCTAAAAAACGCTTTGATGAATTTCGGCCCATAGAGCGTAATGTATTTCGAATCTTTTGGGCGGTTCTGTAGATAAACTATCCAGTCGAATGGAATCGAAAGGGGAGGTGCACAACTAGATGTTACAGCAATCCTAAATATAAAGTTTCAACATTCTACGCCTAATAGTTTTTGAGATATGCGAGTTTAATGAGTTTCGGCCCATTGAGCGTAATGTATTTCGAATGTTTTGGGCAGTCCTGTAGATAAACTATCCAGTCGAATGGAATCGAAAGGGAGGTGCACAACTAGATGTTACAGCAATCCTAAATATAAAGTTTCAACATTCTACGCCTAATAGTTTTTGAGATACGCGAGTTTAATGAATTTCGGCCCATTGAGCGTAATGTATTTCGAATGTTTTGGGCGGTTCTGTAGATAAACTATCCAGTCGAATGGAATCGAAAGGGGAGGTGCACAACTAGATGTTACAGCAATCCTAAATATAAAGTTTCAACATTCTACGCCTAATAGTTTTTGAGATATGCGAGTTTAATGAGTTTCGGCCCATTGAGCGTAATGTATTTCGAATGTTTTGGGCAGTCCTGTAGATAAACTATCCAGTCGAATGGAATCGAAAGGGGAGGTGCACAACTAGATGTTACAGCAATCCTAAATATAAAGTTTCAACATTCTACGCCTAATAGTTTTTGAGATACGCGAGTTTAATGAATTTCGGCCCATAGAGCGTAATGTATTTCGAATCTTTTGGGCGGTCCTGTACATAAACTATCCATTCGATTGCCACCAAAAGGGGAGGTGCACAACTAGATTATAGAACAATCCTAAATATCAAATCTCAACATTCTACGACCCATAGTTTTTGAGATATGCGAGTTACATACATACGTACGTACGTACAGACGGCATGGAAAAACTGGCCACAACAGACTCGCCGCTGGTCAAAATGAGTTGCAGACGCGTTAATATGATCGTGCATGCTAGCCTACGATGAGATGCATCGAAAAAATTTTTTAAATTAAATTTAGAGGTAGTCAAAATCGGTTTTTTTGTCGAAATTTGGCCCCCAAAATTTTTCGGGATCACATTACTTCCTTATACTACGTACAAGGAAGTAATAACGGCAAACAAAAATAGAATGCGCGCGTCAGTGTGTAGGATTTGCACATTCACATGCGCTAACATCATTGATTCAAAATTAAAGCATCGACGCATATGTACGTCCTTCAGAAGTACAAAAAATCTTAAAGAATCGTTTTAAGAATGGAAAGAAAAATTTCCAAATATGTGTACACCCTCCAAAAAAAGTATTCGAGCAAGAGAGAAATTTCCTATTTTAGATTTGCTAATAATAAAAGAGTATTTTAAAAACGCACAACTTGATAGAAATATGGAAATTCATATTTATACATAGACTAATTCATATTCTATGATAAATAATTTTTAGTATACGAAACCAACATAGGAAATTTATCTCTTGCTCGAATACTTTTTTTGGAGGGTGTACTTCGGGACTGAAGAGGTTAACCAGGCCTCTCAATTTATCCTCGTTTTTTAAAATTCCTACCTCTATAAATATAATAGAGTAAACTGTTCTGCTTCTTCAACAGTTGTTAAATGTTCTTTTTGGATGTTAAGGTTTCGTCTATCAAACCATTAAAATACCAGGCATTATAAATGAAACTTTGATGAAGGTAGGAATTAAAAAAAAAGAGGACCAGTTGAGAGGCCTGGGTTAACCCATTTGTGCCCAGATATTTTTGCGACTTTCTTCGATTTTTGCTAATACCAGAAATAAAAGATAAATTTCTGATGTCAACTTCTTGAACAAAGGTCAATTTCTTTTAAAATCATAGTGCATAAAAATTGAAATGCCGACATCCTACTTGGTCATGTTAAAATATTTTGTGGAGTTGAGGTGCAATACTCGTGAATAAAGGTTAGGAAAAATAAATAACGTTTTCGACTGATAGCGAAAATGCCGTTCCAAAAAAGGGACATTAGGCATAAATGGGTTAAACTGATGGCCGTGGGAGGCATAAATAGAGAATTTTTGGTATTAAAAAGCACAAGTTTAAAATCATTAAATGCTTCATCTAGGTAGCTCTAAATATGACACAAAACGAACAAGCTGGTAAAAAGCTTGAAAAAACTAAACGATTCTCGTGTAACCAAGTCACCCTTAAGTATTTTATTGGAATCAAATTTATTCGTGAATCAAAACGTGTAAAATTGACTAACGCTTGAATGTTTTTCGACCGACAGTCAAACTGTCAGAGTGTTGTGCCCTCACAGAGAGGACAAACTTTCGTCAAAGGGTTACCCTTTAACGCGCAGTGTTCCCACTCTGGGAACACCCAACTCTGACGTTTTGACTGTTGCCAGTCACGAAGAATAGATTTGATTTCTATAAAAATAGTTGCGGGTGACATAGCTCTACGAGAATCCTTTACTTTTTAGCACGTCATTTCCCGTAAAAAAATTGTCACGATTATTTTTAATAGCACTGACATCTGCTGAAAAATGGAAGAATGGGAGAACAGTTGGATAGATTGCCCAATGCTGGAAAAATGGCAGCTGTTGCCATCGCTCGACTTAATTACCAGCAAGATGGCGGACGATCGAAACGTTCATCGCGTGCCACAGATCTAGAGACCCTTTTTTGACGACAGCTGGCTGTGCAGCACAGCCACCTCTCGTCAAAAGAGGGACTCTAGATCTGTGACACGCGATGAACGTTTCGATCGTCCTCCATCTTGCTATTAGTTAAGTCGAGCGATGGCAACAGCTGCCCTTTTTTCATCATTGGGTAAGGGTTGCGCCTCAATGGGTTAAACAAGCTAAAATGTGAAAGTACTAGTACAGTACCATGCGTAAACTTGAGAAAAACCTAGTTATTCAGATTTATCAACAGAGGAACGCGGCGCTAACATTAAGTCCATCTTAACTTTCTGTTTTTATAACGCTCCGTATCGGAGAGCTAGCTTTTCAAACTAGATATCAGCCTACTGATCTCTTGATAGCTCCTTTGAGACAATGTTCTTTTACTACAAGTGGATGAAAAAGGGAACAAAGAAAGCGCACTTAGTTTCCCCGAGAGAAATCTTAGTGCAGCCTGAACGATGTAACACTTCGCAAAAGTTTTCCTTGGGGGGGGGGAGTACTACTTCTTCTAGAACAATGTAGGAAAAGAATTATCCTAATAAAAGGATTTTTACTTTGTGTTAAAACTATCTTACATTTTATGATGTAGAGTCGGATTCAGTTCTTTGTTTTTCGTGTGATTTAAGACAAAAATCGCTGTGTGATACTTAATAATAAAACTGTTGGGGAGGGGGTAAAAATGACCTTCTTAATAACGTAGGTGCTCATAAAGTAAAATTATTCTTAAGTGGCTAGTAATAGTAAATTAGCTGTTAATAGTACAAAACTGTATTTGCAAAGGACCGTGCCTATCAGTTTTTAACGTAAGATTACGTTTCACCAATAAGGTATTAGTATAGAAAAAAATAAAATAACAAAATTTTACGTCGTCGTAAACTTCAGTATTAATACGTTAGAAAACTAATCAGGGTAAAATGACCGAACTATCCTGGGTTTCTTTGCGGCATTCAAAATCGTGACAATATAAATTAAAAATCATATGAGATTGATAAATTCTGATGTGCTATTTTAAATAGCTCCTCGAAATGACACTTTGACATTTTTCACGAGATGAAAATAAGTCAACTATTTTCTTCTGCTGAACTATAAAAGATTTAAATATTTAAATTGAAAATTTCACGTGGCAAGTAATTTTATTTTATTTTATTTTTCACTTGAGCATGATTTTTTAATTTTCTAATTATGTAATGGCGACACAAAATTATGTATTTAAAAAATAGAAACAGTTTATTTTTACGATAATATGGATTAAAACACAACATATCGTGTTAATAAATATTTTGTTAAAAATACAGGGTGAACAATTTAAGAGAGTACCCGTCGGTTTTTCTTATTACTCCTAAATCTTACGGATATGGCAATTATTCTAACACTGACATATATTTGTTTGAACATTGTTTAAGTGTTTGAAACAATTTCCAACACTGTTGGACAGTTACATCTTTATTTGTGAGGACAAAAAGAAATGGAGACGAACAAGTTTACTTAATCCTGTGATAATTTTATTTTATAAAAACATAATTAATTCTAATTTTTACATCATCATTCCATTATTAATTATTTTTCACCCCGTTAGATTTGTGTGTGGGGGGGGGGGTATCTTAAAGATAGTATTTTCCAGAGGAATCTTGCAAGCACCGATGAATTAAAACAAACCATAACTGAAGAAATCTCGTCAATAACAGTTATAATGTTGCGAAGTGCGTCAAAAAAACTTTGTTCGACGCGTTGATGTTTACATTGAAAATGGTGGCGAACATTTTTAACTTTTGCTGTAAGGAATAATAATGTAAAAAATTTGAATTAAACTATTCTTTTTTTTAAATAAAATTATCACAGGATTAAGTAGCATTTTGCATCTCCATTTCTGCTTTACCTCACAAATAAAACTGTAACTGTGCCACGGTGATGGAAGTTGTTTCCCACACTTAATATAAGTTCAAACTATTATATTTAAGTGTAATAATAGTTGTCACATCCGCTAGATTTAAGAAAAATCAACGGGTACTCTTTTAAACAGATCACCCTGTATTTGTTATATTCATAATTTTTCAACGGGCGTTTTACAACTACCTTAACGATAAGTAGTCAAGTGTTAATATATTATACGGTAGTTTCAACATAAGAGACTACCTGAACCATTATTTGTTCGGGAATAAATAATTATTCTTCCAAAATAAAAGCCCATAATATTTTTTTTGTCTTTATAATGGCCAGGTAAGCGGCCTATTGGAGGTCACTACGAGGGCAGCAGATATTGGTCATCTCATTATGGGGGAGCCTATTAGGCAGATCAACGTTGCCCCCTATGAGTGGTCTCCTAATTTTGAACCAATTTCAGATGAGAGACATAGCACCTGAAATCAGTACCCCCAGTTGTATCGTTTGAACATGGAGGACATTGGAGTCACGAACAGATTTTACGCGCCAGCTCCCATTAGCGCACACGATCCCACAGCTGCCCACCCTCCCAAGCACTGGCCAAGTCGGTGCTGCTTCACTTTCCGTGTTCTTACGGGAACAGAGATTAGCGACTAGGCCACTGAGGAACTAAGACCCATAATGTGAAAAAATGGAAATGTTGACAATATTATTTTGAAAATAAACCCTGGTTAAATTTTTTAAAAACTATTTGATAGAGTATCAACATTCTATTGAACTAATTTAAGCAATAAAAACATTTTTTTAACAATTCACCAAAAAATTGTTTTGGTGAAGTTTCCATGGGGAAATACGAACAAAAGCATTATATTTTAAAGACAATTATAATTTATCTGCTTGATATGGAAATATTTCACCCGAAATATAAAGAACTTTGTGCTGCATAAGAATAGAATGCGCACATCTGAAGTAATATCTTTTTCATACATATTTTCAAACATCTTTGCCCATCTTCAAAATGTAATATATGTCTTCAGTATTCATAGACTTGTATAATTTTTTCTTCTTTCGGGAAGATTCTCACAAATTTTATGTTCACTTTAAAAATTGTCGTACGATTCAACAACGCGTTCCTACTTTTATTGACATAATGTCTGGAGCATCTGTTTTTCTTTCATATCTATCACAGTCCAAAATCTAAAAGAAAATTTATTTTATCGTCTGTGAATGCTTTGTTGTGATTTATATTCGATCAGTCACTTCATAAATTACAAGATCTAAGTCATAAATTTCTTCTTAAGTACAAAATCGGACGTTAAAACTACTAAAACTGTTTCTGACACAGAAATAAATCTGGGCGTAATAGAAAGTTATTCTCACTAGTATTGAATTTCTACAAAATTTATTAGAATAATCGACAGAGCTTTCTTTTTTTCTTTCTCTGAAAAGAATAATAAAATAAATTGCGCGTGACACTTCGGAATTTCCTATTTGTTACATCAAACAACCGACAAAAATTTTCTATCAAAAAATATTTGCATTTACTCTTATTTTGTTAAAAATGTTTGTAGTGAATATATATAAAGGTTTAGTTTGTTATATATTTTTAATGCTTAGAAAGAATAGAGTTTTCTTTCTTATACAAAAATAGTCTATGCCTTTTGTATTCTCTTCTGATATTCGCGCACACATACAAAATGCACGGCGATCAATTTAAATGAAGAACCTGCTGCTTTTTTTGCATTACTCTTAAGTCTAAAGGATGTGGCAACTATTGTTACACTGAAGTATATTGTTTGAACCTTGCTTAGGAGACGATTTGCAACATTGTTAGGCTGTTATAAATTTTCTTACCACCTTACCCACACCTTATTGTTGCGCCCCATACCTTAATGTTCTTTATATTTTGTATTGTGTTGCAATATTATTTGACTCATTTTAATAAAAATCATGCTTCTTTGTTTCAACAGTATTAGTCATTATATTTTAGTTAGGGCTGTTACAAATTTTGGTTGTCATCATAAACGCCGAAGGTAGCCATGCCAAATACTAACATTGCAAAATCTAGTATCCACTATTACGAACAATTATCCTACAGCAGTAAAGAAATATTCAGGAAAAAATCTTAAACATACAGTATTTTGCAATATTTCCCAAAAGGGATAACACTTCGGCCCATGTTTAGCAATAATTTTCATTATTATGATTTTTTTTTTCTGAAAGTTGCATGAGACATGTAGGTTTACTGTTAGTATAAGCGCATAGTGTATTTGGTGAAGAATTTTCACGAGTGAATAATATCGTTGGTTTACTTTTAAAGCTGTTCAAAAGTCTTGTGATTCCTATCGCTTTGGAAAAGTTAAAACCTTAATGCCCATCTTTTTAAATCCGACTAAAGGACTCACCAATTGTCTTTATGACTGTGGAAGCGCGGTGAATGGGTGGATAATATATTGACATGTGCTCTACACTTAATAATTTTAAATGTACTTTTCAAAAATACTGGGAGGCCTCGTTAAAGCCTGGCATTTGTAATAAATAAATAAATAAATGCAAACTTTGATTATTTAATGCAAAGAATATTCATTTTAAGCTGAATGAAAGTTGGTGTCTCGAACTCAAAGACGTCACCATGCTTCAAGTATTTAGCAATTTAGAGTTCAGACACCTTTTGATTCCTCTGAATGTCTCATTTTAAAAAATTTGCTTTTCAATTTTTTTACGAATTAAAACTACTCTCCCTCTGCAAACAACATGCATTTGGCTATAAAATTGTCAACTAAAGTTTCAGATAAAATGAACTCAGCCAAAATTGTTGGAAAATCAAACACTCTTCTTGTGCATGAAGAGGGTGCGTCCTTTGGATCACCGACTCAAAAGAAATTTTTCGGAAATGTAGCTCAGAAGAAATGTAATTACTGACGGCAATTTAAGGCCCGATACAAGCAGCTGTGCAGGCAGGCATACTCCAGAAATCATGCTCTAAACATTTGAAAATCAGCAGGACCGTAGCCAGGCGATTCGACTAGACGGGGGGAGTAGTGTTCCCAGGATGACTATGCATTTTAAACTGTTTTCTTTTCCCCCCTCCTCTCCCTCTCCATTGGTCCTTTAAGAAGATGTCCTTTTCTCTGTCATAAAATGTCACTTCTGAATCTTAGCCTAAAACTTTGCCTTATTCTTTCGGGCACTTTTATCTTGTAAATGCTGATTGATTTATATAACGATGCACAATAGATGGAAGTACTTACATAAAATGACGCTGTATACTTTAGAGGTGATAAGCAGAATTTGTGAACTTTATAATGTTTATATTTTTTAATCGTTTCCTTTATTTCAATAGTTTTATTTTTTCAAAACACTATTCCATTATTTGGAAGGATGAAATTTAGAGGGATGACAAAATATTTCCTGGAGGGAGCCATTTTTTTTCAAGGGGGACACTGCCCCAAATGTATCTTCCTGGATACGGGCCTGAAAATCAACATCTGCAGCACTAGTATTTTGTATCATTAGGTTTGGCTTAATCAAGACGTAGGCAATTAAGGCGTCAATCAATTCAATAACCAAGAGATTAAATATCTATTTTATGATGTGAATTGGTTAGTTAGAGTATAAATTACTTTTATTACAAACCAGCTCTTTCCTCTTTGCGCAA
This sequence comes from Cheiracanthium punctorium, assembly GCA_038373885.1. Taxonomy (NCBI): domain Eukaryota; kingdom Metazoa; phylum Arthropoda; class Arachnida; order Araneae; family Cheiracanthiidae; genus Cheiracanthium; species Cheiracanthium punctorium. The sequence goes on along the minus strand of JAWZYV010012803.1, from coordinate 665,872 downwards.
GATTTTTTGATTCGTATAACTATATTATGCAATAAGAAGTACAGCGATTTCCATTCTTCAAATTAACACGCGATGACAACTGCAGTATTTCAGCAAGATTTATTCTGCCCGCTATCAACAAGTTACCGAATGATTCAGGAATATTTCACTGCAAATGAATCGAGAAAGCTTTACAGAAATCGATATCATCAGTCAGGACTAGGCTTGCCAACTTTTATTCAAGAATCTACGGGACTTTCGCGTTTAAAATTCGGGATGGAATTTAAAAAAAAAAAAAAAAAAAAACGGGACCCTGCTTACTAATACCAGAGAGGCGAGAAAAACAATTAAAACCAGATTTCATTTTTACATTTTTAAATAGTTTTTTTTTTAATATTATGTTTTATTTTGGCATAATTATACATTCAACATAGTTAACAAAAATAGAAACAATCAGGCAAACTATTGGAAAATTAATATTCATTGTTGTGAAGTCCTTTATCTCCCTTTTTTATAATCAGAACAAACAATACTATCATTAACAATTAAATTAAAATGAACTTTTTAATTCCTTTAACACAAACAAAAGCAAAACCTGTTTAATTTCGATTTAAAGAAATAATTAAAACAACCGATAAGTAGGTATCAATATAATACATCTTTATAAAAGAAACTTCAAATCTTAAATCACATCTTCTACTAGGATTATGATAATTATTTATTCGGATATAACCATAAGCTATATTACAGCACTTTTACTGAAATCATAATATTATACATTTGGAAAAGAAACAAAGTATGCAACCAGTTCTGCTAAATTTATTTATAAAATAAACTTAATGTTTAAAATTTCTTTTAATTTATCAAATTATTGAAATACTTATTCTATTATACGGAACATTTGGCGTCCCGCACACACCTTTCCCGAAACGTGTGCTGTAAACCCCTAGAAACGGGACGTCCCGGCTCTCACGGGACGTTTGGCAACCCTAGTCAGGACAGCAAAATGCGAGGATGGAGTACTTCGGGAACCGTGCTGATGGAGGTGCCAAAATCAGTTGTGGTTCCAAAATAAGGGGGCCGCCAAATTTAAGGTTTGGACCGGGTGACGTAATCTGTAGTTGCGGCACTAACTGCAGTGCACAAAAACATCTTACTGATGGAAATATTGATATCACATACGAAACGAAAACAGAAACAGATTTAAAATACGAGTAAATGGTAACGTAGGGGGATGAATTTATCATTTTCACGTGTAAGTCATAGCTATCTTTAAAAAAGTCCGATGTGGACACCACATGACTTCCTTGTATATCTAATAAATCATAAGTATTTTCCGTGCACTTTACCTAAACTTATTTCATTTGAAAGAGATACAATATTGCAATAATACTAAGGTTAAGCAATTTCTAGTCAAATATTTGAGATATAGGCAAGCTGGGTTCAGTTTGAAAGATTTATTTTCGGCACTTAATTTAGTGATATTTCGCCAAAGGCCAACAAGCTTGCGATAGTTTGCGAGATTTTGGGCATTGCCGAAATAGTGATTGACCACAGACTTTTAATAAATTGAAGGTATCCATAGACCTAAATGTATTGAAAGTGTTTTGAGTGAGCCTGTAAATAAATTACTAGGAATCAAAAAAGATATGCACAATTGCTCAATACAGTTACTATAGTTCTAAATAAAAAATCTCAAAATTCTATGGTTAAAAGTTTTAGAGTTATGCGAATTACTTAATTTTTTTTGAGCCAAATTTGGCGATTTTTCGACGAAACTCAATAAGATCGATGGAAAATGGCGAGATTTTAGGCATGGCCTAAACAATGACTGATTACAAACATAGTACGAGGACATGGTACTCGTACATGGAAGATGTCTATAAACCTTAATGTATTGAAATTATTTTGGGTGGTCCTGTAAATCAACTATCCTGTAGATTAGAACCAAAAATGGAAGAGCATAACTAGATGTTACAAAAATCCTAAATATAAAATTTCAACATTCCACGGTTAATAGCCTTTGAGATGCGCGAGTTACGTACACGCGTACGTACTGACGTCAGGAAAAAAAACTGTCGGTCAAAATGGATTGTACGTCCATACATACAAACATAACATTCATTATGTTGTTAAACACCAGGCAAATTATTACTTATAATTCTAACACAAGAACCGTCGAATGGCACGAAAATTTAATACTTACTCTTCGGATAAATTCACTTGTGTCTCTATTTCGCGGAACGCATTAAATGTTCTGATGTCACGTAAACGGAATTCAAAACTTTCACCAAACAAACTTCTTCGCGGCCCTTTCTAAATTTGAAGCAAGTGTTAATGAATAAACTAACCACTAAATGCCTTTTGCCTTCGAGGTACACGTTCGCTATTTTTGAAAGTCGAAAACAATTTTCCGCCTCATTTTTCGTCCGTGCTTTCAGCATCCGAATATAAATCCTCAATTAGGAGATGAAAAGAGTTCTCGAAAGCTATTTCTCACTATCATTTTTGGAAGATTGCGCCCATTCCATTATCGCGATTCATATCATAAAATGACTAAAAAGTTTCTGGTTTGTAGTCATTTTGATCATGGTGGAAATGGCTATGTTTACAAAATGTTGTTTCCGTGCTCAAAATTCAGGAAAAGTTATTGATCCTTAAGGCTTAAAATATTTACATTTTTATGAAAGGAAACTTCTTTCATGAAAAGCGTAGAGTTTGAGTTCATTTTTCTTCTCTTTTAATACATAAATTGCTAAAGTTAGGTTTTTCTTATACATATTAATTTGAAAAAAAAAAGTTGAGCTATTTTCAGTGTGCTTTTACGAAATGTTCTGTAAATGTATGCTTGAATGAGATGTATATTACGTTGTTATTCTTTACTGCATAGCTCTACATGCGTCGTGCATCGTAATAATTATCTTTTTAAGACATTTTATGAAAAAAAGTAAATAAATTGTCTTTGAAAAAAATCACTGTGTGTGAAGGAATTCGGTTTATAATTAGAATAATCGAATAAAATTATCCTTGTTAAGCTCCTAAAATTAAAATTAAAAAAAAAACTGTGCAATGTCTATGATTTTAGTGTGGCCGTTCATACGTCTGCGATTTAATTGTGAAAACTTTGTATAAAGTGACATGAAAAATATATGTTGTCGATACGTACTATACATTTTTTAAATAAAAAATTAGGAACTAATATATGCTTGCATATATTAGTACTAGAGTTAAAAAATTCAAAACAATATTGCCAAATATTAAACTGTTAAAAATGTAATTGTTTAATAAATATTTTAACATGTTAATTACTTTTAATGAGACAAGATAGTGAAATAATAACAATACTTTCTTCCAAAAATTTCATAATATTTAAAATGCATGAGCCACCAAAACTTCTTCTTTGGTGATAATCTTTGGTGGCCATAATCTTTGGTGAGTCATAATCTTATTTTATATCAAGCTATCTATCTATCGAAAGTGAATAAGAAAGTATATAAACAGTAGTTAATTTAATAAATCCTGGAATTTCAATTTTTAATAAGACGTTCAGCATTGTGAAAACATTTTATTGCATCCTCGCTGCTTTGCTAAAATCGTATTTGCAATAAACGCTTAAAAAAAGAATAAAAAATCAGAAATTCCTTTAGATTAGCTGTGCACCGGTGTGCTCTTCATTTATTTTTTCTTTATATTGAAAAGTGCATCATAATTCATATGTCGGGCATAAATGTCTTTCTTGCTTCATTATGTTAGAAACTGCATCATAATCAATGTATGACAGCCATAATTGTCTTTCTTGTCTCATTATGTGCATCATAATCCATATGTCAGCTCTGTTTCCTTTTGCTGTTTCATTACGTTGGAAAGTGTATCATGATTCATGCGTTGGAAGTGTTTGTCTTTCTGTTAAATTTAAAAAGATAGCCAACCCGCAAATCTTGCATGAAATTAATTTCATCCAGACTCTAATAAATTTTAAAAAAGATTCAACGCAAATCCCCGATGAGAAAACAATACCTATCAAGCGTTTAAAGAGAGGAGAGATTAAAGAAAGAGAGCGATAAGTTAAATCTGCGCTTATTATAAACTTGCTGCGTACCCTTTCTTCGCACAGAAGGAATCAAAGATTTTTTCTTATTTACATAAGTGAAATAAATTCCATCTTTGCGAAATCTCAAAAAATACGAAATTCTTTGACTTGTGGCCTAAGCTTTGCCTTACTTCAGATGGCATATAGCATAACTGCAAAATGATGACACAAAAACTATGTCGGCTTCACTTGAGATCAAAAAGAACGTAAAAAGCATTTTGCAAACACATCCTGATGATTATTGAATTTGACAGCTTAAGTCGAAATAATAGATTCTGATACTGTGGTAACTATAAGGAAATATGAAATTGGTTATTTATTTTAAATTCTAATATTAAGTGCATTTGACATCATTTAGATGTCACGAATTTTGAATAACATCAGAAACTCACTGAGAATAATGCATTTACGCAAAACTTACGTCCCAAACATTTATTTCTACAACAGCTATGACAGTCAAAAATTACAGGAAACGTTGTTTCTCCATGCAGTTATTTCTATATCTATGATTTCAATAATATATTTATTCCTTTTTTATTAAGTAAAATTTTACTAAGGTGTTCCGCAAAATGTCTGCGATTATGCATTTATACGCTTGACGAATTAAAACAAAATAAAACAGTTGTCCACATCATGTGAAAAATTTTATTCTGTAGAAATAAAGAATTATGAAAGTGAAAAAAAAAATTTTTTTTCAAAACGCTTTTTAGGTATTTTTTTATATCAAGTAATAGTGACATAGTTTTTATGTTGCCGTTTTGCATTGCGCTATATATCATAACAAGTAAGTATTTGCAAGGCAAAATTTCTCAACAAGACAAATAATTTCGCATTTTTGGGGTGTCCTCTAGCATAGCATTAATTTCATTTGCTTGAGTAAAAAAATATATATATATATTTGATTCCTCCCTGCGAAGAACGGGTATACAACTAGTAAATAATAACAATTCATATTTTATGAAAACTTTTGTTATCGTATTGAGGAATGGCTATAACAGAAAGATGGCGAATTCGTAACATAAAAGCATTCACGTTTATATGAGAATGTTATGAAGCAAAGTGGAAAACAGGCAGAATGACTCACTTTTATTTTCAGCAAACAATATGAATAAATAATTAAAAATAAAACTATTATTTTAATTTCAAAGCATATTTATGTAAGCCAATCGAAAAACCGTTCAACTATCATCGATTAAATTCAAACAACATATTCAATATGCCAAATGTCAATACCTAATCCATTACGAACAAGAAAAAGCACAAAATAAGAAATTTTAAACGATTGTGCATATGTACAAATGATAATATGCCATTATTTTTCATGCCTCCTGACAAAGAATTAAAGCGGCATTAAAATAATAAATGCTCTTATGGAAATATCTGAATATTAAAATGAAATTCCATAATATTTCTCGAATCATTTTCATTTTCATTCTTTTGCCAGTTTATTTTCTTATTTTTATGGAATTTCTCAGAAATTTTTGCCACTTCTTTTATGTTTTATAATATTTAAAATGGGATTGAAGATTTTATTTTTCTATAGTTAATTTTAATTTGTTTGAAATTTTGTCGTACGACAAAATGTGTAACAAAAGGAAAAGTATAAAGCCCCTTGCCACTCTCTTTAACTTCGGAACGGCTGCTGCTATATTCGAAAAAGTGATGTCTAGGTATAATAAAGTAGCTGTGCACCACAGAATGAAATCACCGACGGCGCCACCTAATGAAAAACTTCTAAGTTAGCAGTCCTATCTCGAAAACTGAACGGGATAGGGAAAAAAATATTTATATTGTACGAAAAGACGCCTTAAGGACATTAATGCGGAGAATAGAACGCTTAAAATTTTTGCTGTAAACGCGCAGAAATGCCTAAAAAAAATTTACTTGCTTTTATGATATTCCGTTTTTTCTTTTAAAAACTACAAAGAAAAAAAAAGTAAGGAAGTCTGAAACACTTTCAGATTTTAAATACGCACTAAAGTGTTATATATTAAAAGCATATCATAATTTATGCGTCGTCCCTATTTTTCTTCTTTATTCCATCAAGTTGGAAAGCGTATCATTACTCATGAGTGTGCCGTATTTTTCTTCCTTGTTCCGTAAATCGCATCATTGGATTCGAAATCTATCTTAAAACCGCCTACTAAAACTATTTTACAATCTTCGCCAAGTATATTCATACTTACTCCTTTTTGATATATTGCTCTGATGTCCCACTTGGCCAGGAAACAGCAGTATTTCGTTAAGCCCAGTTGTAAACCAATAGAATGGCAATACTTTAAAATCTGCTGATATTGTTACGAATTTCCGGAGTAACCCGTCCTTCTGGAGTTTAAAATAGTTTAAAATTCGTATTCTGCTCTTAAAATAGTAAATTTTGCATCTTGTTGCATAAAAAACGTGAAATATGGAGTTTATAGTTTTCCCATTGATTAATATAGTATTTTCTAGAAAGATTGATCTCGAGAAATATTGGTCCTAGACCTTCGCTAACCTCACTATTGGGGACTAATTTTGGCCCAATCAGCGATATTTCGCCAATCTTGGCGACATTTTGGAATTTGGCGCGATTTTACCAATGGTGCTTGTGAAGCCCCATTGGTTTTCCTGTATTAACATACATAATAGCCTTATATCACTCTTCCATTACGCAATCAAAATCGAGTTTGTTCTACAACATTCCAGGGAGAGTTTTATTTCTGGAAGCTTTCCCAGTGTTTGTCGTAATCTATAAACGCAGCGCTGGTTGCCCAGTTCAGTCAGTCTTGCTGCTGCTTGTTCATAGAAAAAGATCTGTGAAAGCTTAAGGCTTTGTATTGACGCTATAGAAGCGGTATTTTCGCTTGTTTTAAAAGCCTTGCTTTAAAGTGCTGTCAGTAAATTCTTCATTGCTGAGTCTTGAGGGACTGTTTACGATTTCCCTCGTAAGTTTCCACTGAATTTTTGCTTTGGAAGTGTTTTATTTTGTGTGAGAAATACAGCATTTGTGAAACTTTCTGTACAGAGCGGAATTTTCTACAGCTGATTGTTCGACGAAGTTCTAGAAGCAGTAAAGTTCGTGTTCCATCCTGACCAGTGGACTGACTCTTTACTAGAACTTTCTACACCAACTGTACTTTAGAACGATGAACCCAGGAATTATCTGAATATTTTGCAACATTATGTTCCTGTTATGGTGTGAATAATCGATTTCATAAAGTAATTTCGTTCTGTTTCTATGAGATTATTATGCGAGAATATGCTATTATATCAGACGGCAAGGCATTTCCACTACGGAGTAAGTACAGCCTTCAAGTTCATTTTCAAGCCATCGATGGATAATGAATGTGAGGTCTTCTGAATTCATTCATGTTGTATTTACAGTGATGTATGTATGAATGCATGTGTGTGTGTGTGTATGAGTGATCACGATAGCTCTTAAACGGTACATTCGATTGAGTTGCATTTGTAATAGACCACCCCCGGACGACCGGTATTCAGGGCCTTTTTATCGCACGGGCAAATCGGGACTTTGCCCCGGGCCCCCCGATTCGAAGAGCCTCCAATTCCAAATGTTGTTCTGAAATATTCTTTTTTTTATATCAAAATTTTATGAAAAATAAAACAAATTTCATAGATGGGGGCCCCAAAATTTATCAATGTCCGGGGCCCCTGTTGGTCATAATCAGGCCCTGCCGGTATTGATTTTGGTGTGTATAGGACTTATAAATTACCTTTTTATACATCACAATGAACAATACCAAACTAGTAAAACCCAAACTACCTTTTTATACATTACATATACATATATGTACACTGTCTACCAATAAGTATTTGGACACCTGTGATACAAAAGAAAAATTTTGAAACTATATTCAAAATCAATAGTTGGTAGAGCCTCCACAAGAGGCAATTACAGCGTGAACCCTCAGGCGCATACTTTCCACAAGTCTTTGTATTTCAGCTAGTGGTATTGTCTTCCACTCGGCTTGGAGTAGACATAGAAGTTCCTTCACCGATTTTGGACGAGTAGTGCACCCTTAATTCGGCGATCCAACTCGTCCCAGAGGTTCTCGATAGAGTTCAGGTCTGGGGTCTGGGCAGGCCAGTCCATTCGATGAACCCCATTGGCACCATACCAAGCCTTGGTTAACCTCGAAACATGACAACTGTCATTGTCGTTCTGAAAGTAACAGGAGCCCAACCCGTAAAACTGTCACAACGTAGGAAGCACATTGTCATTCAAAATAGTGCAGTAGGCATCGGCGTTGAGCTTACTATGAATGGGGACCAAGGGTCCCAGTCCATACCAGGAGAAACACCCTCAGACCATAATTCCACCTACGCCGAACTTGACTGTTGGCACAATGCATTCTGGCAGGAGACGTTCTCCAGGCAGACGCCAGACCCAGACCCTGCCATCGAATGGTAAAGGGTGAACCTTGATTCGTCGCTCCAAAGAACCCGTTTCCACTAATCTACAGTCCAATTTCGATGTGCTTTGTGATCAAAGGCTTATGGGCAGCAGCACAACCATGAAAACCAAGCAGTTGTGCTTCCTTACGGATGGTATTCATTGAAACAATACTCCCGGATGCCTGTTGAAACTCCTCGCGGATGAGGGCCATCGGTTGGGTGCTGTTCTTCCGAATTTCTCTGGACAGCACTCGTCTGTCTCTATCTCCCAGTTTCGTTGGTCTGCCGACTCGGGGCACATTCCGATAATCACCGTTCACCTTCCATTTCTTAATCACATAGGCCACTGTCGACTTGGGGTACTTCAGATCGCTAGATATCTCCCTTAAGGATCGGCCACATTTGTGATACCCGATAATTATACCTTTCTCGAAATCAGAGAGCTCCGAACTGCGTGGCATCTTGCATGCGACTAATGACGATGCTGTTTCCTACACGATATATACCGGCGGAGGCCGTGACGTACCTCAGGACCGCAGATTTCGTCATTTGCATAGGTGTCCAAATACTTATTGGTAGACAGTGTATTACAGGGCAGCGAAAAAGAATTCTATTACATGATGGCCTAGGGACAGAAATTCTTGAAAGTGTGCAAGCGTCTAAAATGTGCATTCGATTGAGAGCAAACTGGGTATGCATATTATACATCACAGTCACATGACCTGCAAAGATTTTGTTGTGTAGGTCTGATAGTTTGTTCACAGGGTTGCAAAAAAGAATTCTTATACATTACGGTCTATAGACGCAAATTCTGGAAAGTTTGCTTATCCGATTGAGTTAAATCAAATTTATTTAAACTGTTAGTAAAGATCAAGTGATCGGAAAGTCGAGTGTAGTCACTCCAGGTTTCATTTTATCTATTTAAATTACTGCTATTCTTAAAACACGAAATAAAAACAAATATAACATAAATTTTGGTATCATTTATTTAATAAATTTTACTTGTCTCGTATACAATCAGCATAAAAAGAATTCCCAAAAGCAAAAGAAAAACCGAATCGATCAGTTTATCTTAAAAGTCAGTTTTTCTGTAACTCAAGAGACAAGGTAAAAAAAAAAAAAAAGCTTTATACGAAAAAGAAGCAACGTTTTAGCTTCGTTTCCCAGACGCTAACGAATTTGCTGTTTTTAATGTGGATGACAAGTATGTTAAATGCGATTTTTTACAAAGCTTTTAAATAATGTACTTTTTTTTTCTGAGGTTACGTCACGTGTAATCTGATAACTTAATCTATATAAATAAAATTAGACTTTTGTCTGTACATTTCTTGGAACATTTGTGATAAACTTGGAACATTTGTGTTCAAATATTTTGCGATTTCTATCCGTTTCAAGCACCCGGGAATCCGATGCGACCCTCAAAAAAAAGTTTGTCTGTCTGTCATTCTGTCCGTGACGCTTGTTTTGTTTAAGCATCACGTAAAAACGACTGAAGCGAATGATATGAAATTTGGTGTCATGATAGGTGGTCACTCAACTTAAAACATAGGCGTCCAATTTTTAAAAAATCTTGATTGGATTTTGAGATTTTGCGAAAATCCTTTCAAACTGCATAAATTTGTGTTCAAGCATCACGCAAAAACGACTGAAGCGAATGATATGAAATTGGGTGTCATGATAGGTGGTCACTCAACTTAAAACATAGGCGTTCAATTTTTAAAAAATCCTGATTGGATTTTGAGATTTTGCGAAAATCCTTTCAAACTGCGTAAATTTGTGTTCAAGCATCACGTAAAAACGACTGAAGCGAATTATATGAAATTGAGTGACATGATAGGTGGTCACTCAACTTAAAACATAGGCGTCGAACTTTAAAAAAATCTTGATTGGATTTTGAGATTTTGCGAAAATCCTTTCAAACTGCGTAAATTTGTGTTCAAGCATCACGTAAAAACGACTGAAGCGAATGATATGAAATTGAGTGACATGATAGGTGGTCACTCAACTTAAAACATAGGCGTCGAATTTAAAAAAAATCTTGATTAGATTTTGAAATTTTGCGAAAATCATTTCAAACTGCGTAAATTTGTGTTCGCACATCACGTAATAACTGCAAAGGTGAAAAAATGATATTTGGTGAAATGATAGGTGATCACTCACCTTAAACTGTAAGCATCTAATTAAAAAAAATCCATCAGATTTCGAGATTTTGTGAAAATCGTTTAAAACTGAGTGAATCTTTGTTCCCGTATTACGTAATAACGACTAAAGCGAATGATATGAAATTTGGTCACACGATAGATGGTTGCTCAACATAAACTATAGGAGTCCAATTTTTTAAACATTTTTATTAGATTTTGAGATTTTGTGAAAATTCTCTCAAAATACGTTTATATTTCTTCAAACATCACGTAATAACGACTAATACGAATGATACGAAATTGAGTGATATGATAGGTAGTTGCTAATCTTAATTTATAGGCGTTGAATTTTAAAAATATTTTGCTTACATTTTGAGATTTTTCGAAAATCGTTTTAAAAAGCGGAAAATTTGTTCCAGCATCACGAAATAAAGACTGCAGGGAATGAAACGAATTTGGGTGACATGATAGGTTGTCACTCAACTTAAATTCTAGGCTTCAAATTTTTCAAAAATGTTGATTAAATTTTGATATTTTGCGAAAATTATTTCCATATGCGTAAATATTCGTTCGCGCATCACATAATTACGACTAAAGCGAATGAAATGATATTACTTATTTACTCTCTAACCTGTAATATTTTAACAATACATGAAAATTATAATTTCGCTTTCTTTACTTTGGCAACATACTACATCCATTCTGTGCACTCCTACAATGCTGACGAAAGTTCTTGCTTTTTGGAAATTTTCATTCACTAACCCGTCGAGGACGGGTACTTCAGCTAGTACCTTGAATAAGCGTTTCACAAATAAAGTCTGTAAAAATAACGGAGGTATGTAACTTTATCATATAGAATTTGTCAGTTTAGACTTGGACTTCGTTCCTTTATCTTCTGCCAAAGAAAATGTGTTAGATGACATACTTATTTCTGGTCTTATAAAATAAGAATATAATAAAACCAAAAGGCTTTTAAAAGATAAATTAAAACTATTTTCCAGTAAAATTCAAAAGAAAAAATCAAAGTATTTCTCATGTGATAATATTAAGGTATGGCGATTCCAACAGGAATTTTTTAGCACGTGTAACATTTTAGACTTCTAATCCTTGGTTGGTTGGTGTCGTGTCCATGGGGAGATCTCCATGACCATGAGATAGATGACCATGAGTGTACAGAACACAGCTGGCTATCTCCTTGATGTTATCGGAGTATAGACTCTTTTCGATGTCAAAGGGGGAGAATTCCCCGAGCTGAACCAGCGATCTTAAAATGGCAGGGCAGTCAAAAATGTGTTTTGGAGTCAGTGGAATATTATCGCAATTATTGCAGAGACGGTAGATTCTATTGCCATCTCTTTGGATTCTTGTCTAATTCTAATCCTTAAAAGAGCAAATTAATTGCTCTCCCCGTCTGTGCGATCAGGGCCGCTCCTAGGATGGATTGCGCCTTTGTGCAAACTACTTTTTTGGCGCCCCCCACCGTCTCCTAAAATTAAGATTTGTTTTAAATTTTCATATAAATATATAGCTAAAATTTCCATATATATACCTATAACGTAAGTAAAATTTGTTTATACTATCAATAAATAGAAAACAAAAATAAATATTCGTAGCATTACATATAGCATGTTTATTATCACATTAAAATTATCAAATACTCAAAAGAGAAGCACATTAAAATTAAATAAATTTTTCACAAATATAAAAAAACAGGTGTTAAAACTATATATTTACTTTTCGTGCTTTCATTGCAACAAAATTCTTTGTTTTTTATATCTAATTTATCCAAAATTTCGTTTTCAATAGAAATCATTGATAAGTCTGTAAGTCGTTCTTCAGACATAGTTGAGCTTAGTTTTTTTTTTTTTTTTCGAAAAAGTTCTTTCCCCGGAGGCTACAGATACTGGTAACGTCAAATAAATTCTCAGTACCACAGTGACATTTGGAAGGGTTTCTCTCTATTCTAAAAAAAAGTAAAGGCCGCTGTCGCTGGCGCTGTCAACAGCTTGTTCGCCTATCTCCTCCTAAACCGTAGGGATTTGAGTTTCGACTAAGGTGCCCACAGATTCGAAAAATTCAGAGGAACCTGATAAGCTGACTTAAATTTCGAAAATCGAGTTATTTTAGAAGATATTAATAAAAAACTGAAAAATAAACAGAATGGTTGCCAGATTTGGCATAAAATCATTCATTCCTTTGCAACAAAGCGTTTCCAAGTATGCAGAGTCGCGTGAAATTCACAAACATGAGTTAGAATTACGCCCATTTTACGCCAAAATAAAAACTATACGAAATAAGTAACTCAAAATGTGTTACACAAAGTTGACAATTTTCAAATAGTAAGTTCGCTTAGACAACAGGAGTTTAGAATTAGCGATTATTCGTTTTTCCAAACCAGAATAACTAAGTGTAACTGATTTTAAAAGCGCCATCTTGGCATTAGGAATGATCTCTGGCAAAATAGTATCTTTCCAAGCAGGATGAATAAGCTTCGAGTTCCAGAATGCTGGAACCCAGTATCTTGAAAATGAAAAATAATTAAAGTGCAGATTATTTTAAAGGCGGTTGGGTCCAGCTGGAGTATTTCCTACCAGTAGACATACTTGGTGGCGTTAACTATGCCTATTTGCCAGCGCGGCGAGATGATATAATTCGTGGTGCTAAATACGCCAATCTGCAAAGGATAATGTATTTGAAAATATGGATAACGGTTTTCCGGGAACCTTGCAAGAGCAGTAATTATAGGTCGTGAGCATGTGTAAATCGCCAAATAATGAAAAGTCGCCATTGGTGACAAGCTATCCTAGCTGTTCCGCAGTTTTTATCAAAGAAAACATGTGAAGTACTGTTTTCTCAGAGCTCATTATTAACTATACGCAAGTCGTCAAATACTGAAAAATCGCCATGGGTGGCAAATATGCAAGGTGTCCAATAGGTTTTACATTATTAAAAATACAGCTGAAACAGATGTTCTGATTTTATTACACTTTCACTCCTAATAATTATAACTTTTGAATGGCAACATTGAATATCATTGTGTTTCTGAGGAGTGCAAATAATTTTCCGCACTCCAGGTCCAGAGTCCGCACTCCAGGAGGAGTATAGCTCAGGACCCGTAGAACACGGATTGCTAATAACAAAATATCTACCGTGATATATTGGAGTGGTCTACTGTAGTGTGAAGTTTAAATTTTTCTGTGCCAATGAACATGTAAGAACCAAGCAACGTGTAGCTCAGTAACATTCTATCTGATCCAATCTTTGGAATTAGTCTGTTGAAATTCTGCCTTTTTTACGAATAAGCCTTATTAGGGGCCGAATGCCTCATACGAAAAGCGAGCGTAGCGAGTCTCGGGGCCTTGGCCTCTAGTCTGTTAAAACATGCTTATATAAATAATTAAGTACATCAGTTGGAGTCATATTGCCTTTAATAAATCGTTGAAGCAATTTCAGTTCTTCAAACGAGGTTTTCCCATCAATATCGCTTTCAGAAATTTTTTCGTCACTAAGTTTCAGATGCAAACTCTGACACATATTTAATAAATCTTCATCTTCAAATTCTTTTAGCTTATTTATATTGTGGATGAATTTAAAATCGTCTCTGTGTTCTTTGATCAATAGGAACCTTTCTGTAATTGATGCATTTGCGAAATCTAAAATTTTGATAAAGAAATTCCCTTTAAAATTCTCTTTTCCATCGTTAATAGCTTTATCTGGTGCTTCATATTCAAACATTCTTTTTCCATTTCTTCTTCGAATTTCGGGAAAAGAGCTTTCAACATTTAGGTCAGTTGCTATTTTCATTAAAGACGATGTGAAATTTTCAAAAATTTCATCATTCCGTTGTTCTTTGAAATACTTGTAAAATAGAATCAAGATTTTGCATCATCTTGCTTACATTAATATGGCTTAAAATTACGTACCATATGTTAATTGAACAAATAAATTTAAATTACCTGCTTGTACCCTACTTTCGATGTCTTTGGAATTATCTTCCGTTATCTCTAAAAGAGCTTGGTAAACTTCTTTGAGGTTATTCTTAAGAGGTTTAGTTGCCTCTATTCTACTTTCCCATCTAGTTGTGGACAATGGCTTTAAATTTAAATTTGTAATATATGTCTTGATTATGGCACATCGTTTAAGAGAACTTGAAAAATAATTATACAGTTCTTGTATTACGCTAAAAAAGTTTACTGTTTCAAATGTCACTTTTGCTGCATCATTAACAACCAGGCTAATGCATGGGCAGCGCATGGAATAAAAAAAGGTCGTGGATTTATTTCTTTGAATTTTGTTGTAGTCCTTTATGCTTTCCTTTCATTATTGCGCCTTTGTCATAGGCTTGGCCCCTTAAATCTAAAATATTGATGTTCAGTGAATTAAGGTATGTCTGTATGAAATCACATTACCCTGACCAGTAGTATTAGAAACACTGTCAATAGTATTAGAAAACTCTGTCAGTCTTGCCTCCGTTTGGCGCCCCTAGCACCGAGGCGCCCTTGTGCGACGCACAACCTGCACAACCGTAAGGGGCGGCCCTGTGTGCGATACGGTTACGTTGTATAAGAGGAAAATTTGTATTTCTAACGTTCTCCAACAAGACTAGTGTTTAGGATTTCTGTTTGGTCCAGTCATTTGGTTCAAAAAAAAAGAGTTGTTACCTGGAAAGTTTTCCGGGAGTTTTGAAAATGGGCAGTTTTATAGATTTCGATGTGCTCTTTCCGAATTTCAACTTTGCCCCCTTGTATCTTTGCTGCTAGTGCCACCATATTCGAAAAATGGCGCCTAAAAGCAGTTTTTTGACAATATCTCCTTTCCGACTCATTTCGCGAAAAAAGTAATTACAAAAAAAAAACTAGAGAAAATTTCCTACAATTTATATAATTACTTTTTTTTCGTAAAATCAATAGTTTTGGCGTACGAGCGCCGCAAAGTGTAGTTCAGTATGCGTTTTGGCCAAAACAGTCATTTCCACACCACCTTGTGAGGTAGAGTAAGAGGCGCGTTTTTTTTTTTTTTTTTTTTTAATCATGGTATCCCCAGTAGGCCAAATCCATGTGCATTTAATCCAAAATTTAGCGCATTCTCCTTCACTTCGCTTGTTTTTGATGGACCAGGTGTTGCGAGTTCATTGTCCCTAGTACCGATCGAAATGTCACAGCCCGAAATTTCTTCCACATCAGCCGCGATGGGATTATCAGTTTCATCGCAATCCTCTTCGTTCTCGATTTCATCATATGTTTGCTCGAAAACAGTCTCCGCTCGAGAACAGTCTCCTCTTCATGGCTATCTTGTAATGGAACTTGCGAGTTATCACAGGTACCATTGATTTGAAAGAAAGAATGACAGCTGAAGAATACGAGCTTTTCACAACTAAGGGATACTTTATAATTAGATGTTCCGACAAATTTTGCTGTGGTATGTGGTCAGATATGACAATTGAACAATCGTTGATGAGGACGATGAAATGTCTTGGCGACCTTACTCAAGGACGCGGGGGTCAAGGAAAGCGTGCTTTCCAAGTGGACTTTAGGAATGGTATTCCTACAGGCAATATTTGCGACGAAGTTGAAAAGTTTTGCAATGTAGCTCTTTCCAGTTCCGAGCAGCATGTCGAAATGAAAAGTTCGCGGATTAATCGGGACAATGACTAGTAGAAAAACTGATGGATTGGTTGGGCAATCATCAACCATTTCCAGAATTAAAGGAAATCATGTCAATAAACACTGGAGTTACCGGAGATGTAAAGATAAACTGTCACATGTCTCAAGAAATCGGTAGTGCTGGCATTTCTAAAATCATTGGTAGCGATTTCTACACCGTAAAATTCAAACGAAATGACCGAATAAAATCACTTGGTGTTATGAATGTAGGCATCTGGATAGAAGACGACATTGTCCCGATTAATCCTGTATTAATTTTCCAAAGAATGTAAATTGCAAAAGAATCTGAAAAGGAACTTGAAAGTTTCCTTACGTACGAACTTGCTCCATTTCCATTATCGCTTTTCAATGACGAAGGCATGCGGAAATGTATTAAATCTTCTATCTATAAGGCATTTGAGCAACATTCTGGAGATATAAATTTCGAAAATGCAATGTATGTTATCGACGGAGGATACTTATTACACCGAGTCATTTGGCATCTCGCGGTGAATCGTTTTCATCCATTTGCAATAAATATATTACCTATGTTCAATCGAACTATACATCCAATGCCATTATCGTATTTGACGGATATCCGGAAGATGTAGCTGCAAACCGTAGTACCGAATATGCGGAACGATCTCACCAATCACGTAAAACTGCTTCAGTAGACATACTTTTTGACTAGTCAATGATCCAACTGTGTCACAAAATAAATTCCTGGGCAATGATGCAAACACGAACCGCCTCGTTGGAATGTTGAAGACAAAATTTGAAGCTGAAAACTTCATGGTCAAACAAGCCACGGAAGATGCAGATACGCTAATAATAAATACCGCAAAAATCGTTTCATCGGCATTTGTTTCTTAATAGTTGTCGGCGAAGATGTAGATCTTATTCTTTAGAAGGCTCTATCTAAGCGTTGAAACATATATATTCTCAAACCAGGAAAAGGAAAAAATTCGCAACAAATATATTCAACAAAAAGTATCATAGATAAACCAGCCGCAGCTCATATTTTATTCTTGCATGCATGCCTTCAGCGGCTGTGATACAGCATCAGCATTATTTAATCAAGGAAAAATCAAATTTATTAATGTACTCCGACAAAATCCAGATTTAAACGAGGTAATCCAGGTATTCAAAAATGTTGATCCAGAGATCAATGATAAAGCTGGAGAACGCTTCCTTATTGAATTATACAGTTACAGTAATGTGAAAAGTACTATGGGCCAAAACACTGATTTTATGAAAAAAGGGTAATTACATAAATTCTAGGAAATTTTACCTAGTTTCTTTTTTTGTAATTGTTTTTTCCCTGAAATGAGTCGGAAAGGAGATGTTGTCAAAAAACTGCTTTTAGGCGCCATTTTTCGAATATGGCGGCGCGAGCGGAAAAAGTACGTGGGGGCAAAGTTGAAATTCGGAAAGAGCACATCGAAATCTATAAAATTACTCATTTTGATTAGTCACGGAAAACTTATCAGGTAAAACTACCAAATGACTGGACTAGTTGGTCTGTCACATTTCCACAAGCTAAAATTCAGTGGAAATAGTCGAGGAAAATCATAAGCAATTCCTCAATGAAGAATTCACACACAGCATTCGAAAACAAGCATCTAGAATCAAGCAAAATATTCCTCACACTAGCACAATTCTCAGGCTAATGCAGTGAACAGAACGGACGTCTGTTTCGCTCGCAGTCTACCTACAGCAAGACTGACTCAACCGGGGCAACGCGATGACATATTTATTTATAGGTGTCGCAGAAGCTAGAAATTTCTCGAACGTTCCTTTTAAAACGCGAATTTTGATTACGTCATAGGAATACTGTTGAATCATTGGCTATTAGGCAATTAAGGCAGGGAAACTAACATTACAAGCCGCATTGTTAAATCACGCCAAATATCCGATATGTTACAAAGCTTGGCGACTTTTGGCGAAATATCGCCAAATTTGGAGCAAAAATAAGTCCCCAAAAGTGATGTCAGCTAAGCTCTGGCATCAATATTTCTCGAGATTTCTAGAAAACCCTATGTTAACCAATGGTGAAACCCAAACTTCATATCTCCTGTTCTAATTAACTGATTTTGATGCAACAAAATGCAAAATTCAATTATTTGACGCATAGAATATGAATTACAAGTTTAGACCCCAGAAAAGCGGTTACCCCGAAAATTCGTAACGCTATCACCTCTACCCACACCAAAATTTATGTAAATCATGTGATCGTGACCTTTTATAGGCATGTCCAATTTGTGCTCAATTGAATGCACCAATTTTTCAAGCTACCACACTTTCAAGAATTTCCGCCCATTGGCCATTATCTAAAAGAAATCTTTTTTGCTGCCCTGTAAAAGAACTATAAATCCTATACTCACCGAAATCAATACCAGTCTTGCGATGGTGATCTATAATATACATACTAAGTTTGAGCTCATCCGAATGCACTGTTTGGGAGCTATCGTGTTCACTCACATACACACACACAGAGAGAGACACACATACATCTTGTAAAAATAGCATAAATGAACTCGGACCTCAAAACATATAAATACACCAAAATCTCCAAGTCAATTTTTTTCATGATTACAATACTTTCCTTACATGGTACATGTTTGGAAAGTAGTAAAAATAAATAGGATGACTTTTTAAAATATGCATTATCACTTGTTCTTTGTCTATTTTTATTGCGTGTCCTAAAGGGGGCATGCCCCACCAGTTGGGAAATGTTGGCTTAAAGGGTTGCCGGTAGGCAGCAGTAGAAAATCAAAAAGGTTGGACATTTTTAGCAATTTACTGACAAATTTGACACCTAAAAATCAGTCCCCCACACTGAACTCATCTTGGCAATATCATCTATATTTCTTGAGAATTTGCCAAACGTTCCTTGTATTCAATGGAAATATTCAAGATTGAAAATTTGCGCTCACAACTAACTGATTTATGCACTAAACAAAATGCAAACTTAATGTACAATATGAATATAACATGTACATTATGTTGCGATATGATGCAATGGGACTTATTACTGATGGTAAAATAATGGTGAGGAAGGGTTAAAAACTATACTTTAGAAAAGTTTTGTTGTTGCTTGTTTCACAAACTGCCTAGAGCTTAGCACAGAGCAGACGAAACTACTTAGAATGTTGATGTATTAGCCTGTCGACCATTTTCGAAAATTTCTTCCCCAAACAGAGCAATTTAGTTCCAATAATGGAAAATTTATGTGATTCCTGATTTCTAGTTTTGATTGTGCTTCGATATGCTGTACCACCATAAAATAATAAAACCTTATCCTTTAGAGTGAAATTTCAGTGATAATGTACTTTTAACATCTCTTGATGAAATAAAACAGTACTTTTAAGGCTAAAACACAGTATACGATGTATAATTTTATTTGTGTTTATGCCAGAAAACTATTGTTAACATATATTTCTTTTGGTCTCTTGAAAAAGGTCAATCTTGGTAATTTCAAGGACCCGTTCCAAGCTGATTAAAATTAATATTAAACTTTTAAAAAGACATATCGCTCACTTTTTACTTCCTTGTACGTAGTATAAGGAAGTAATGTGATCCCGAAAATTCTGATGTGTCCAACACATGACTTCCTTGCACGTCTATTAAATCAAAAATATTTTCGACGCCCTTCCTCTAAACTTATTTGTTTGAAAGAGATAAAATATCAATAATGGTAAGGTTTAGCGATTTCTAGCCAAATATTTCGATATCGCCAAGCTGAGTTCAATTCGAAAGATTTCTTTCTGACATTTTATTTGGCGATATTTCACCTAAAGCTGACAAACTTGAGATAGTTTGCGAGATTTTGGGGATAGCCAAAGTAGTCATTGACCACAGGCTTTTAATGAATTGAATGCATCCATACACCTCAATGTATTTAAAGTCACTTGGCTCACCCTGTAAATAAATTCCCAGTCAATTGCTGTCAAAAAAGATATTGAAAACAGTTATATATTTCAAAATTCTACGGGTTAAAGTTTTAGAGTTATACAAAATACGAAATAATTTTTGCCGAGAAATTTGGCGATATTTCGGCGAAACTCCTCAATGTCGAAGACATTTGGCGAGATTTTAAGCATGGAGCAAACAATGACAGATTATCGCTAAATTTGGCGATATTTCGCCAAAACTGGCCAAGAACGATGAGAAATGGCGATACATTAGGCATGGACCAAATGACTGACTATCGCCAAATTTGGCGACATTTCGGCAAAACTCGCCAAGGTCGAGCACAGACGGCGAGATTTTGGGCATGTACTAAACAATGACTGTCTACAGTTGCATTATATTGAAGATGTCCATTGACATTAAAGTACTGAAATTCTTTTCGGTGGTCCTGCAAATAAACTCTCCAGTAGATTGGAACCTCAATGCACAATTAGATGTTACAACAATCTTATATATGAAATTTCATAAAAGTTTTTGAGATTTGAGAGTTGAATATGCACACACGTACACCAAAAGTCGCCACTTTTGGCATAGTTCTTGAGGTTGGCACGTGACCGTAGTCGGACCATTACTTAACTTATGTGGTAGGACGGTATTGTGCTTGAAATGGATGAATGCCCCTAAAATTGCCATTGACCGTAATGTATTGGAAATCTTTTGAGTGTTCCTGTAGCAGAACTATAAATGATAAAGACCCTTTTTTTAATGGAGAAATTCATTTTCTAACTCTTTACAGCATATATCACTTCTGAGTCGTTTGAAATAGCCCAATACCTCTAAAAAACGCTTTGATGAATTTCGGCCCATAGAACGTAATGTATTTCGAATCTTTTGGACGGTTCTGTAGATAAACTATCCTGTCGAATGGAATCGAAAGGGGAGGTGCACAACTAGATGTTACAACTATCCGAAATATGAAGTTTCGACATTCTACGCCTAATAGTTTTTGAGATATGCGAGTTTAATAAATTTCGGCCCATTGAGCGTAATGTATTTCGAATGTTTTGGGCTGTCCTGTAGATAAACTATACTGTCGAATGGAATCGAAAGGGGAGGTGCACAACTAGATGTTACAACTATCCGAAATATGAAGTTTCGACATTCTACGCCTAATAGTTTTTGAGTTAGGCGAGTTTAATGAATTTCGGCCCATAGAGCGTAATGTATTTCGAATCTTTTGGGCGGTCCTGTACATAAACTATCCATTCGATTGCGACCAAAAGGGGAGGTGCACAACTAGATCATAGAACAATCCTAAATACCAAATCTCAACATTCTACGACCAATAGTTTTTGAGATATGCGAGTTACATACATACGTACGTACGTACGTACGTACGTACAGACGGCATGGAAAAACTGGCCACAATAGACTCGCCGCTGGTCAAAATGAGTTGCAGACGCGTTAATAGGATCGTGCATGCTAGCCTAAGATGAGATGCATCAAAAAAATTCTTAAAATTAAATTTAGAGGTAGTCAAAATCGGTTTTTTTTTGTCGAAATTTGGTCCCCAAAATTTTTCGGGATCACATTACTTCCTTATACTATACGTACAAGGAAGTAAAAATTTTGGGGGCCAAATTTCGACAAAAAAACCGATTTTGACTACCTCTAAATTTAATTTTAAAAATTTTTTCGATGCATCCTATCGTAGGCTAGCATGCACGATCATATTAACGCGTCTGCAACTCATTTTGACCAGCGGCGAGTCTGCTGTGGCCAGTTTTTCCATGCCGTCTGTACGAACGTACGTACGTACGTATGTATGTAACTCGCATATCTCAAAAACTATTGGTCGTAGAATGTTGAGATTTGATATTTAGGATTGTTCTATGATCTAGTTGTGCACCTCCCCTTTTGGTGGCAATCGAATGGATAGTTTATGTACAGGACCGCCCAAAAGATTCGAAATACACTGCTGGCCACCCAAATTGCAACACCAAGAAAAACAAGAGATATCACAACAAAATTTATTGTGTAGATAACATGTTGACCAAGTAACAAATGATTAAATTTACAGCATTCTATGAAGCGTGGTTCCTGCCAAAATCAGTACCCAGAGTAGCCGCCGTTGTTGGAGATCACAGCTGCCACACGCCTCGGCATTGATTCAAAGAGACTTTGAATGTGTTCTTGGGGTACAGCAGACCAAGCAGCTTCCACACGTTGCCAAAGTTGATCTGGTGTGACAGCTGGGGATGAACTCTGGGTCAGTCGTTGAGCAACCATGGACCACATGTTTTCTATCGGCGAAAGATCCGGAGAGCGCGCCGGCCAGGGAAGCAATTCAATCTGGTGATTGACGAAGAACCCTTGGACAATGCGTGCCACGTGTGGCCGTGCATTATCCTGCTGAAATATGGCTGTTGGCAAGCCCTGAAGGTAAGAAAGGACAACTGGCTCCAACACCTCGGAGATGTAGCGCTGGCTGGTTAAAGTACCGGCAATGCGTACTAGAGGAGTGCGAGAGAGATATCCGATACCGCCCCATACCATAATACCCGGTGCAGGACCAGTGTGACGGTGCATAATGCAGCTGTTCAGCATCCTCTCTCCACGGTGTCTCCAGACTCGAATCCGATCCGTCGTGGTGTTGCATACAGAAGCGTGACTCGTCAGTAAAGAGAATTTCATTCCATTCTGTCGTCCACATCCTTCTTTCATCGCACCATTGGCGGCGGAGACGTCTGTGGTTCCGCGTCAGAGGTAGACAAAGCAACGGACGTCTTGCGGACAGACCATTCTGCTGTAAACGACGTCGAATGGTACGCGCAGACACTGGATGATGCGTTACAGACTGAATCTGCTGTGATATGGTTCGTGATGTGACTGAGCGGTCCGTCACTGCCATGCGTACAATCTGCCTGTCATCACGTGACGTGGTGCACTGAGGTCGATGCGGTCGATCACGTCTGTCCGTCGTACCCTCCTGCACCCAACGATCACATATCCGCATCACAGTTGTTTGGTTTCGTCCAATACGACGACCGATTTCCCTGAAAGATAACCCACAATCTCGGTATGCCACTATCCTTCCTCTGTCAAACTCGGATACTTGATCAAAAGATGATCGTTGTTTCCTACGAGGCATAATTTATCGTTTTTTTGAAAAAAAAGCAAGAAAAACACAATTGCTGTACTTGAAACCGTCGAAATCTCCAAGCCTTAAATAGCGCTTTGAGGTGGCGCCACAGGCGCGCTTGATGTGCGTCTGCGCTGAAATTCTAATCATTTGCATATCTCACCTCAGCTAATGCATGTTGTAAATTTCATATTATTTGCATGCTTCCTTCAGGGTGTTGCATTTACGATGGCCAGCAGTGTACATTACGCTCTATGGGCCGAAATTCATTAAACTCGCCTAACTCAAAAGCTATTAGGCGTAGAATGTCGAAACTTCATATTTTCGATAGTTGTAACATCTAGTTGTGCACCTCTCCTTTTGGTTCCATTCGACTGGATAGTTTATCTACAGGACTGCCCAAAAGATTCGAAATACATTACGCTCTATGGGCCGAAACTCATTAAACACGCCTAACTCAAAAGCTATTAGGCGTAGAATGTCGAAACTTCATATTTTGGATAGTTGTAACATCTAGTTGTGCACCTCTCCTTTTGGTTCCATTCGACTGGATAGTTTATCTACAGGACTGCCCAAAACATTCGAAATACATTACGCTCAATGGGCCGAAACTCATTAAACTCGCATATCTCAAAAACTATTAGGCGTAGAATGTTGAAACTTTATATTTAGGATTGCTGTAACATCTAGTTGTGCACCTCCCCTTTCGATTCCATTCGACTGGATAGTTTATCTACAGAACCGCCCAAAAGATTCGAAATACATTACGCTCTATGGGCCGAAATTCATCAAAGCGTTTTTTAGAGGTATTGGGCTATTTCAAACGACTCAGAAGTGATGTATGCTGTAAAAAGTTAGAAAATGAATTTCTCCATTAAAAAAACTGTCTTTATCATTTGTAGTTCTGCTACAGGAACACTCAAAAGATTTCCAATACACAGTCAATGGCAATTTTAGGGGCATTCATCCATTTCAAGCACAATACCGTCCTACCACATAAGTTAGGTAATGGTCCGACCACGGTCACGTGCCTCCCTCAAGAACTATGCCAAAAGTCACCAAGCTTGGCGACTTTTGGTGTACGTGTGTGCATATTTAACTCTCAAATCTCAAAAACTATTATGAAATTTCATATATAAGAATGTTGTAACATCTAGTTGTGTATCTCGATTTTTGGTTCCAATCTACTGGAGAGTTTATTTACAGGACCACCGAAAAGAATTTTAGTACTTTAATGTCTATGGACATCTTCAATATAACAGAACTGTAGACAGTCATTGTTTGGTACATGCCCGTCTGTCCTCGACCTTGGCAAGTTTTAGCGAAATATCGCCAAATTTGGCGATAGTCAGTCATTTGGTCCATGCCCAAAGTATCGCCATTTGTCAACGTTCTTGGCAAGTTTTGGCGAAATATCGCCAAATTTGGCGATAATCTGTCATTGTTTGGTTCATGCTTAAAATCTCGCCAAATTTCGTCGACATTGACGAGTTTCGCCGAAATATCGCCAAATTTGGCGCCAAAAATTATTTCGTATTTTGTATAACACTAAAACTTTAACCCGTAGATTTTTGAACTTTTGTATTTAGAACTATTGTAATATCTAACTGTTTTCCTTATCTTTTTTGACAGCAATCGACTGAGAATTTATTTACAGGGTGAGCCAAATGACTTTAAATACATTGAGGTGTATGGATGCATTCAATTCATTGAAAGTCTGTGGTCAATGACTACTTTGGCTATCCCCAAAATCTCGCAGACTATCTCAAGTTTGTCGGCTTTTGGTGAAATATCGCCAAATAAAGTGCAGAAGGAAATATTTCAAATTGAACTCAGCTTGGCGATATCGAAATATTTGTCTAGAAATCGCTAAACCTTACTATTATTGATATTTTATCTCTTTCAAACAAATAAGTTTAGAGGAAGTGCGGCGAAAATATTTTTGATCTAATGGACGTGCAAAGAAGTCATGTGTTGGACACATCAGATTTTTTACTCTATAAGATACTGGAAAAATTTTCTGTACCTGAAAATTGCAAAACATTGGAGAATTAGTCGATTTTTAAAATTCGAAAGTTGCTAACCGTCTTTTATATATTGTTTTTCACATGTCCAAAATTTCAAGCTGATCTGCCAAACAGTGTACATTTGGTAGCAAACAAATTAATGAAAAAACTTACACATTTGTACATTAGATTTTTAAACATTAGATATGCAATGCAAAATTTCTATTCAGCTTGCAGCTTGTATAACATTTTATAATAACCCAGAATTCATCACGAAGAAATAACTATACAAGTTTAGTCTACCTT
This sequence comes from Cheiracanthium punctorium, assembly GCA_038373885.1. NCBI lineage: Eukaryota > Metazoa > Arthropoda > Arachnida > Araneae > Cheiracanthiidae > Cheiracanthium > Cheiracanthium punctorium. Next base: position 640,259 of record JAWZYV010012803.1, on the reverse strand, counting down.
CTCCAATTTCACAACTGTTTGCCCTTTTCCAGAAAAAAAATCCTCAGAATTCAATTTCAGCATTTTTACTTTCAAGGAGTGCAAAATGAAGAAAGTATTGTATTTACAAAAAAAAATTGTTATTCAGATTTTAATGGATAAATCAATTTTGATCATCCCTGAAATTAGCAAGTTTTTTGTAATGTCTGTATGTACAATGCATGCACAATCCATTTTTACCAACCATGATAGAGATGGCCAATGATTCGATGAGTCGAATCAGTGATTCGAATCTTGGTACTGAGTGGCTCAGTCTTTACACTCACTATCTACTGATTCGAATCTCAAGCCCTCAACTGCGGGGAAATACATTCCAAATACGAAGGGAAGGAAAACTTATTTTCCCTTTGCGTTCCCAGAGATTTTCCCTTACTCTTTCAACTCTTTACGACTCTGAGTCGATAGATGATTTGAAACAGCAAATGAGTGGGTGTGGGTGAGTTGGTCACTGAGTTGGTGCAGCAACGAATCTTTACTGATTCAGTGTTTCGCTCTGTTTCGGTGATTGTATACGATCCTTGAGATTCGTTAGTTTTTCGAATCTTCTATCGACTCAGAGTCGAAAAGAGTTGAAAGGATGTTTCATTTAATTGCAGTTTTTTTTTCGAGTCTTCTATCGACTCAGAGTCGAAAGGAGTCGAAAGGTGTCGAAAAGAGTTGAAAGGATGTTTCATTTAATTGGAGGGGTTTTTTTTCGAATCTTTGGTGTTTCATTTCTTGGTTGGTGGTCGGATTTAAAGTTTTATTTGTCTGTGGGTGTGGAGTGGGTCGAACATCGTTTGCTTTTGGCGGGGGGCATAGGCGTTACTTCCTAAGGGCAAGAGGGGTCAATCCTCCCCCCCCCCCGAAAAAAAAATTAAGAAAATTCAAGTATCAGAGCTATTTATAATAATGATATTTTCTACAATCGGAAACATTTTGTCACCCCATCCAAATATTACATGCCAATTTACGCCAATGCTCGTGGAAGAGCGGGGGGTGTCTCAAAGTTGTTTAAACCTTTTTCCTTCGGGGGGACTCCCTCCTTCCAACTTGTCTGGCTGGTTTAATATTTGTTTAAAATTTAATGAAACATCCCTTTTCTACTTTTAACTTCAATATATGTCCCCTGCCCCCACCCTCAAAAAAAAAAAAAAATAAAAAAATAAAAGGAACGTTAAGTTTACATGGTGGCGGGTTTTCATGTGAAGGGAAATAGAATGAAATAATGTTAGGATTGTGCTTGTCACTTTTAATGAAGGATACAGGGGCGGTATTAGGCGCTCTCACAAAAGGACTTTGTAGTAAGCAAAATAACATTTCGCTTTATTGCTGCAGATTTCGTTTAAGATATTTTTTTTACCTTGTTTGTCGTTTAAGGGGAATGATTTTATTTTCTTTCGTAATTCAGAGAAATGCAAAATAGGGTCTAAAGCAGTGGCGTAGTTATTGTTATTGACAGTGGCGTAGCCAGGATTTTATTTCGGGGTGGGCTGGGTATCAAATTTAAAGATAAAGTTCAATTGTAAGCTAAGTAAAGGGTCCCATTTTTTTGTGGGGGGGGCAGCAGCCCCTCAGTAGGACTGAGCCAAAAATCGATAAATATCGGCATATCGGTTTTATTTCAGCATCAAATATCCGATATTCCCATTTTCATTTCAGTGAAATCTCGAATTCGATAAAGGTCAAAAATACAGGCCGGCCAGGGGCGTAGCCAGAAATTTTTCATGGAGGAGGGGTTATGACTACTGCAACTCATATATATGTATACGTGTGTGTGATAATGTAGTGAAGAATATACATTTTGTATGGCAAAAAATTCCTCAAGGGGGTTATGACCCCCGTAAGCCCCCCCCCTTTGGCTACGCCTCTGAGGCCGGCGATAAGAAAATCCTGAGATCAATACCAGCTTGTGATGCTTTTGCTACTGCTTTCTCTCCGTTAATGACGATGCCGGATCGCGGAAAAAACAGCTCCATGGTTTATTAGTCTAATTACCATAATTAATTAACGTATATCTCGGAAACTATCCATACCCATAAGCGTAAAATTTTCAAAATTATTGGGGGGGCCGGGCCCCACAACCACATATGTGAGTTGCAGAAGTCGTAACCCCCCCATGAAAAATTTCTGGCTACGCCACGGATTCAAGTGCACCCTCCTAAAAAAGTATTCGAGCAAGAGAGAAATTTCCAACGTTGGTTTCGTATATTAAAAATTATTTATCATAGAATATGAATTACGCTATGTATAAATAGGACTTACCATATTTCTATCAAGTTGTGCGTTTTTCAAAAATTCAATTATTATTCGCAAATCTAAAATAGGAAATTTCTCTCTTGCTCGAATACTTTTTTTGGAGGGGGTACATATAACTTACTCATAGCTGCCAACTACTACAGAATATAATTAACCACTTTTTCTACATGATTTTTCGGCTTAAAATATAGCAAACTTTTTGTGCTGCGCACGCGAGCTGGTTACTGTTTTGAAAAAAAAAATTATTAAAAAATGTACTGTTTACAAAAAGTGGTCAATTATATTCCGTAGTAGTTGGCAGCTATGACTTACTATATATAAGTGAAAATTATTGGAGGCGCTCGAGCTCTATGGGTCCATAGAATTCTACACCTATGTAAGGTAAGTATCCATGTTAGTATCTTCCTACCATGTTATAAGTTAAAAAAAAAAAGAAGCAAAGTAAAAAATTCAAAGGAGGGAAAAAAAAACATTTTCTATGAGATAGTGCATTTTAGACACATCTGAACTTTTCTTCATTTCATACTTTACATTGCATAATCTGATTTTAATTAACCAGAACCTGGCGAGGGCAGCTTATAGTACCATTTTGTGTTACGTGGCGTCACAATGAATACTAAATCATGATTGAAATCAAAAGAAGAAAATTTTTAAAAGTAGAAGTAAAGGTTTCTTTTAAACGTTTGTAAATGGCGTGAAATACTTTTTTTTATGTTAGTATAAATTAGTTTTCTGTGTTTAGTGGTAAATTATTGGGTGGGCTCAGCCCCTATTCACAATTTATTGGGGGGGCTCGAGCCCCACGGGCCCATATAACTCTACGCCTATGTCCATACCGGAGCGCGTTTTTATTGATTCTCGACCCCCACTAGACTCAACACCCCACCGACACTTAAAATTTCGAATGCTTTGACACCAAACTTAACCTTTTAATCTTACAGGACCAGGGGGTCATACGAAGCTCCCCTATATTTTCAATTTGAGCATTTTAAACACTAGCCTCCTCCGGCGGCATCTCCAAAGTCTGGAAACCATCCCAGAGCCAATTTCTACACGTTTGCAATCCTTTTAAGCCTCAATCATGGTTAATTAGTCTAATTATCATAATTAATTAACGTATATCTCGGAAACTATCCATCGGAGCGCGTTTTTATTGATTCTCGACCCCCCCTAGACGTAGACCCCCATCGATACATAAAATTTCGAATACTTTGACACCAAACTTAACCTTTTAATCTTACAGGCCCAGGGGGTCATACGAAGCTCCCCTGTATTTTCATTTCGGGCAGTTTAAACACTAGTTTTACTCGAGCAAGGAGAGAGAGATGCTAGCTGCCCGAGAACTCAGCGGAGAAGAAACCCGATGAATGGGTGAAGGGTGTTTAAATAGTACGGCTTTCGGCGCAGAGAGAGGGAAAATTTCTTTAGTTGTTTTATTGATTCAAGATTCGAATCACTGATTCGAATCATCGAAGTAGTGAGTGAGTTGAGATTCGAATCAGTAAAATGAGTCGAACCGCCCATCTCTACTAGCTTCGTTGCGACATCAGTACATATGCAATATGTATTGTAGTGTACATAACATGCATAACTACGAGAGTTTATTTTGAATTTATGTTTTTACAAACGATCAACAGAAGGCGCTGCTGAAATTTGTCTTCAGAATATTCGTAAAATTCACATTTTTTTATCTTGGAATCAATGGCATCATAGAAATAGTCTGTGTATTTTGTTTACAGAGTGTTCTAAAGAAGCATCTTGGCCGAAAGAGGAGGTTCCGCAGGCTTGCCCGCGCTCATTGCTCCATTGATTTTTGGAAAAAACACAAGCAGGCCGCGGCTAGGCTCCGCAAACATATAAAAGTCACTTCCAGATGTTATTGGGACTCCTTGTGCCGAAATAGCTGCTCTAGTGGCCACATCTTTAAGATATTGAAAGGGCTTTCTCGTAGAGAGTCTCCGCCTGGAGATAATGTTCTCAGGAGTCCGCATCCTATTGCGGCCAGCGCTGACCAGGCCCAGGCCTTCCTAAACGAATTTAGTAATTATGAGGCCCATCGGCCTCTTCCGTATGACCTTAGTGAAGGGGATCCTGTTCTGGACACCCCTTTCACGCTGAATGAACTGGATACCGCGTTGAGTAAAACTCGGAACACAACCCCCGGGCATGACGGAATCTCTGCAAAACTGCTAAAAGGCCTCTCCTCCGCAAGCAAAGGCATCTTTTTGGACCTGTTTCAACTCTCTCCTGGAAAATAGTGAGGTGCCCGACTCTTGGAATCTGGGTACAATTATGCCTGTTCGAAAACCTGGAAAACCGCTCATTTAACTGGGTCCTATAGACCTATCACCTTAACCTCGGTGTGTGCAAAGGTGTTCGAAAGAATACTGCTTCGTCGTTTGGTGATTTGGGCTGGCGCTCGAAACCTGTTTCAGCCCACCCATTTTGGGTTCATGCCTTCCCGTGATTGTACCACTGCCCTCTGCAACTTGGTAAATGACATACATGTTGCTCGAGCTGCCCGGGAATTCATTATTGTTCTCAGCCTCGATATCAAAGCAGCATATGATAGCGTCTGGATTGATGGGCTCATCCATAAAATGGCCAGTATGGGCATTAGAGGGAAAATCGGTCGCTGGATCGCCTTGTTTCTGAGCAACCGTAGGATTCAAGTGCGGTGGAAATTAACTATGTCACATCAGAGACCTTGCTCTCAGGGCGTCCCTCAGGGGAGCGTTCTTTCTCCCTTCCTCTTTATGCTGTACTTAAGTGATATCTTCGAAGTCGTCGAGGATTGGGTCCGGTTGAATGTTTACGCGGACGACATCGTTGTTTATGCAAATGGTCCTGATGAAAACAGAGTTCGTAGAAAGTTGCAAACAGCGCTCAACAGGATTACCCAATGGTGCAATGAAAATGAGCTTAAAATCTCTCAATGTAAATGCGTTGCGTTAAACTTCTCTCGGAAACGCGATCCCGGCCCTCCGCTCGAAGTCTTGGGTCAAGAAATACCTTGGAATACCACGACTAGATTTCTGGGTATTTGGCTGAGTAGAAACCTGTCCTTTAACCAGTGCCGGATTAAGACAGCGCGGGGCCCGTAGCAAATGTTACAAAGGGGCCCCATGTTCAGTGACACATCCTTATTTATTTATTTTGAGGGGGAGAGGTTCACACTCACATGTGAACTCCCCCCCCCTCAATTAAAATGATATAAAATATTTTGTTTAAAAAAATCTTAATAAGAGGCTTGTATCTTTTCTAAATAGAATAATCTATATAATAAATAATAAAAAATTCGGATAAAACATTCATTATCGTATTACGTTCAAATATTTTTGCAAGATATAATAATCTTGTGATCAAGTGATATATAATAATAGTGATCAAGTAATTTGTGAGTTTCTTTGTGGATCAAGAGTATCCGAAAATTCTCTTTGTTTTCAGTTTGCCTGGGGTTATGGCTTCTCGGATACTCCGAACGTCTTGTCTTTGTTCTAAGATCTTCTCGGTTCTAATTATTTTATCTGAACGAATGTACTGACATTCGCGTCTTGCCCTGTGGTTTCGACCGGCCAAAATCAAATCTTTCATATTTAACATGATTAATTTCCGTGATTAATAAGATAATTTATTGTAATTGTGGATTCCCCAGTTATAAAAAAATGATTTACATTCTATATATTATTATTGTTTCAAAAAATACATATTATTATTGTTTCAAAAATTCATTCGACTTGTTACTGAAAAGCCCCTGAAATGATCGAGTCAGATAGGTTACAGCCTAATGAATTATCCGGCCCACTGACGGATTAATACAATTTTGTGGGTGGTGACTTGGATGGAAGATTCACATGCATATCCATTATATGGAAGTAGGTTGGGATTATTTACATTGATATTTTTTCTCAGGAGGGCCGGTCGCCTCTTCCGATGCTCTCCCTTTAATCCACCCTTGATCAGACCCCGAGTCTGTTCTCTTGTTTTAGCACTTAGTTTACTTTCTCTATTTTGTTTATTTCTGGCTTCATTCTTCAAATAACGACTAACATGTAACATTATTGGTAAGGAATATATTTTCTAAAGGCCATAGGTGGGTGGTCCAAGGATCTGGATACCCCCTCCTCCGTTTGTCCGAGTTCACTTTTAGTCAACAAAGAAATATAATTATACAGCCTTTCTTTCTGTCTTTTTTTTTAATTAAAATTCTGCCTTTCCCACCTTTTGGACGCTCCCTGAAATTTTTTTGAGTACTGAGTTTTTTGTTCCACAGTATTGTTAAATATACTCTTGTCTGTGTTCTTATTGCTGACTAGAATACTCATTCAGTTTCGCCTAGGTAATGAGTTGACTAAATAATGCAGGCATGCAACAGCCACATTAAATACTAGCTGCATGCCCGTTCTTTGCACGGTAGTAAAATAAAATTTTCCTAAGATGTGTAATTCCAATTAATTCCAGTGATGTGAAATGTAAAATAAAATCAAAATTATTTGAATCTTGATGTAAAGTTTGCATCATGAGTACTAACTTGGCATCATTGCAATGTAATGACTCAAAAAACTATGTCAGTGTCATTCGCGATCAGAAAAGTTAAAAGCTTAGTGGTTTGCAGAGAACTCGTGATTTACAAAATGTGTTATTTCTACATCATACTGTTTTTTAGGTTCAAGTTTTAGCATTAAATACCTAAGACACTACATGAAATGGACAACCGTTTGTTTAATATCTGCGCACCCGCTCTTCATACGGGAAGAAGCGAATATTTTACTAAAATCATATCTGCATGTAACAAAAACAGAATTTCATATTTAAAAAAGTTCAAGTTATCTCCTCTGTTCAAAGTACTGAGGGATATATCAACACAAATTAGAATTACTTATCGTTCAGTTGATTGTAAAACAACCCTTGAAAAAGGATAAACAGAACACTTTTAATTTCATGAAATATTTATTAACGTGGTATATCGTGATTCATTCATATTATCCTTACAAATCTACTAATACTACCTATTACGCATATTAATACTATCTATCTTCGCTTCTTTCTCGTTAATGCTCAATTTAAAAAAAACAGCTTACATTATTTGGCACAAATGGGACCTTTTTATTCTATGGCGATTCTTTGCAATTTACGCATTAGCATAAACATTATTCATTCCACACAATGGTTGCTATTAAGAAAATTCTCCATACATATTTAATTTATGCATAGTTTTATAAGATTGGCGTATTTAGCCCCGCAAAACATTTCATCTCACCGTGGTAGAAAATATTCAAGGGGTGACAATTTAAATATCCATGTATCCAATATAGCGATATCTTATAAATCCTCCATAGTTCTGTCAACTGAAAACATCAAACTGTGTAATCTCGAGGAGCTATTTAGAATCGCTAAAACTGTGACAGGACATTAGAGTTTCAGAGTTTACAAATTTCACGCATTTTTTAAAATTTATGACGTCACTGTTTAACTACCATAAAAGATACCCCGGTTGGTTGAGGGAGTTAATTTGGATATTTCGATCATTAGCTTTCAAATGGTATCATATTAAAATTTACACAGACTTTGAAAATTTTTTTGCTTTATATAGGAATAGGACACTATGGAGGAACGTAATCCAACGTTAAAATAACACTATACTCGCAACATGCATATGTTAGGAAACATATATGCCTACGACATAATTAAATGCGAAAAATAAAAAAGTAAATAGAAAATTTTAAATATATCCAGCTTTTAAAATGAAGAACATTTTCAGCTGCGTTGAAATATTTCAATTTTTAAATAAGCAACAGATTAAAATGTCACTTATAATAATAATAATCATGAATTTCTCAGTTTATTTCTAAAGTAAGTTTTAATCAAAATATCGCCACCTTGTGTTAAAAAAAAAGGAGTAGGGATAAATACGTTAAAATTGTGGCGTAATTTTTACGTATCTTAAAGCATTTGACGTCATAGATCCTCACTTGCGAATTGAAATTCCGATATCCCATTTAAAAACTTGATTGGTTGAAAAAAACCTTTTTGATAATCCTTTTTGTGGCAACGCAAACAAAATTATCTCGTTCTGTGATCAATTAATGTAATGACGTGAGATCTCCCCGTTGATGCTATTAAATTCTAAACATTAGGTTACATTAAAATTCGTAAAAAATCACCTAATTTACATAATGTTTTCGTTTTTATTTTAAAAGAGGAAGAAAAGAATGTTTCACGATCTGTCAAAATATCAAAAAGCTATGACGGATAGAATTCAAGATGCGACCGTTTTAAAATTATTTTACAAAAAAATTTGCCGAAACAGATGCTTAGTAAAAAAATTCCAATAAATCGGTAAATTATGTTACGTATCCAGAACAAACTGTTTTTAAAAGAAAATTTTCTCCTCTATCCGATGATACAAATGCCGTTTTGCTGCGACCGTAATTTCCGCCGTTATTACGAATTAGGTGAGAAAAAATGCCAAAAATCGCATAGAACATAAAATAAAAAAATTCTAGGTCGAATTTTGAAAAAATCGCTTCGAGGTGCACAACTTCATGTATAGAACTTCCTGAGTACCAAATTTGGTGTTTCTACGTGTAGCCGTTTGTCCGTAACGCCGCCGACACACACACAGGCATCTTTTATAATAAGTAGAGATATATATACAGTAGAGTCTCGCTTATCCGACATAAACGGGCCGGCACAATGTCGAATAATAGGGAGGAGTCAAGAAAAAGCCTCTTAAATTTTATACATACATATGTTATATTACACATTATTATCTTGCATCATAATCGCGCTCTAAAAATACATGAAAACAATGGGAAAAAAATGATTTTAAAAAATGAATTTACATATTATCTTTTTCTGAATTTAAGGGTGCTGTATGTTAAAGTTCAATCCTGTGAGGATTTAAATTTTTTTTTATGGAAGTCTGTTTTCATGATGAATGTCGTTTCTTCGCTGCAAAATCTCGCCATCTTTGCAACACCAGTATGTCAATTCCTGTAGCTTCTTCTTGTTGTTCAATGTATTGAATTGCAGTCTGTAGAGCCTTCAGTCCATCGTATGTGAAATTCTGGGACGCTCAACAGTCGGTGTTTGATCTTCATCTTCATTTTCGTTGCCATTGCAGTTTGCAAAAGCGACAGTTTCTTCATGAGTTATTTCATGCTGATCATCAGCCTTTATCCAACTTTCGATTTCTTGCAAAGATACATCCTCACACCCAGAAATTCGTTGTACTAAAGGTAGAATCGTTTCTTCGGCTTCATCTGTGCTTTCCGTGTCCATATTATCATCATTATGAAACAGATTTTTCCATGATTTGGCAATTGTCTGAGCCCTTACATCAGCCCAGGCCCCTACAACCCAATAGGCAACATTTTTCACATTAGCGAGTTTCAATTTGCCAATCATGTCTCGCCCTTCATGATTTCTTCTATAACTGAAGATAGGAGCTTTCTGAGATAGTTCTTTTTAATAGTTTCCATCCAGGTGTTTCGCATCCAATGGAAAATTTTCGATCGGTCAGTTCCAGGCAAAAGAGAAACAATATATCGAAAAGGGGGGCGGGGAAGGCGATGGGAAGACATAGAGTGTTTTTTTCGTCGTAGAATGAAGGTGTAAAAATCAAAATATGACGATTATAGAGTTTTTCGGATAAAAAAAGGTCATCTCTGCACTAGATCAAACACAGATCTTGTAGCTGCCCGTCGCTTTGCCAGACATCGGATAATACGGAGTGTCGGATGAACGAAGGTCGGATAAGCGAGACTCTACTGTATATATATTGTTTCAATGAGTTGTCTACAACTGATTTACAGTTCCATATAGAGCTTCAAAAGTTCTCATCCAAAAAAAAAAAAAAAAAAAAAAGAAAGAAAGAATTGCAAGATTTATCTGTTGCCTTAAAAAACAAGAAAGATAAATCCTTCCAAACGCATATATTATAAAACACTTTCCAATGCAAAAATATTTTTGCCACAAATTTGGCGATGTATTTTCTTACGAGAGGCTACGTAAGACTGGCGAGATTTAGTAAATAAGAAAACGTTGTATTATCAGTATAAATGCAATTTTATGAGACCCTATAAAAGACCTTTAATTTTTTTTTAAACGTTTAACTGAAGAATATAAAAATTTTATACTCATTTTCTTGTGCTAGAAATGTATTAGCGTCTCTCAAATGTATTGGAATTCTTTTGAGTGATCCTTTAGAAGAACTATTCATAATACAGACATCATTCTCAATGGAGAGCACTATTTTGAGAGCCTTAGTAATATATATGCCAATCCGGCTCTGATTATTTGCTTAAAATAGATGCCTGTCTCTAAACTGCGATTGACCATACTGCATTGAAATTATTTTGAGTGCTCCCGAAGAAAAACTTTTAACTATACAGACACTATTTTCGATGGAAAGCTTCATCTTGTAATCCTTAATAACATTCAATTTTGTTTCATTTCAAAAAGCAGAATATCTCTAAAACTAGAAGTCAACGCCCGTTGTGGAGGCAATTACAACGAGCGGTAGAAAAGCATTTTATGAAAATATGTCTTCATTCAATATATTTAATTTTCATCCATCTAAAATAAATAAGTTCATATTCAATTTTTATTACAGACCCAAATCGAATTTCATGCTCTTCTGGAAACGCGCGGAATCTTTTCGCAGTCGAAAGCTTTCGTTTCGTGTGCACAACAATTCAAATATCCAGCAGATGATTTATTTGTGAAAAAAAAAATAATAGACTGTGTAATCTGGAAAAATTATTTTTACCAAATTGGTATCCCCAATTGTATGACGTAGTTTTCACTTGAAATAGGTAATTTTGTCACGCAAATGATTCACTTTTTTGACTCTCGAAATGAAATGGTGCTGAAAATAGTGAAATATCGCTTAAAAATGAGGGAACGGGTGGATTTTCAAATATTTTGGGTAGAACAGATTGTTTTCTATATTTTTTTACGTAGTTGTGAAAATTTTCAAGCCGATCGTACAAACGGTGAAGAAGTTATTAGGCTTTTTGTCCTTGACTTTGTAATCTTTTTGCATATAGTAAGGATGCTACAGACATTTTCAATAGGGTACATGGTACAGTAGATAAGAGTAATTTATATAAATTTATAGAAATAGATGCATATTTACACGAGTTTGAGCAAGGATGGACAGACGGACAAACCGAAATCATAAACACTTTTCTAACTCGTTGGAAAGTGTTAAAAAGCTGGATCTTGGAGGTGAAAAAACGAAAACTTTCAAGGTAAAGGCGCGGGGCCCCCAAAAGCGCGGGGCCCGTAGCATTTGCTACTTCTGCTATATTGTTAATCCGGCACTGCCTTTAACCACCATTTCTCGTATCTGCGTGCTAAAGCGTTCAAAAGGCTCAATTACCTTAAGGCTATCGCTAGCACCTCTCGTGGCGCGAATAGTAACCACATGCTCTGTATAGTTAATGCCATAATTAGAAGTCTTCTAGAATACGCCAGCCCCCTTTTTCTCAACGTCCCTCCCTCTGTGATTAACACCTTGGAAGTCATCTACAACGCTGCGCTCCGCGTGGCGACTGGACTCCCGAAATGGACCCCCATCCCCATTCTCAGGAGGGAGGCTGGGGCCTCCTCCATGGCTGCCCGCCTTTCCTACCTAACGAAGAAATTCATCATTCGGCAACTTGCACTTTCTCCCGGGCATATAATTTGCGATAAATTAAGGTCTTTGCACCTGGCTCCCAATGCTAAACCTATCTGGCACCAGCCTATGCTTGATCTTTTAGACTTTTTTAATATAGATATCTCCCACATTTTAAGATTTTCCTGGCCTCCTCCCCCTGGGGTCCCTCTAAATTTTGAAATTATTACCAAGGGGCTGTTCTTTCAAAACCATGATATCCCGCAAAACATGGTGGTGGGCGCCTGGAACGAGTGGTACGATTGCCTGGACAATGACACAATTGTAATTGCTAGGGATGCGTCCAAAGACACAGTGAAAACGTCCGTCGCTGCAGTAGCTTACCCGGCGGGCCTGTCAGAAGCCTATTTAGTTCCTAATGTGGACTCTGTCTTCACTGCTGAGGCCCTCGCTATCTGCGTAGCTGTTACTCGCCTCGCTAGTTCTGGGGGCAAATATGTTATCCTTACTGACAGTATGTCTGTTCTGGAGGCTCTCAGATCTGCTTCTCTGCGATCCCCGAAGGTTATCCTCTGGTTATATAATTGTCTATACAACGGGAAAAATGACAAGGTATTTTCCCTGGTGTGGTGCCCTGGGCACAAAGGTATCCCTCCGAATGAGCAGGCTGACAGTCTGGCTCGTAACGGCCCCTATAACTGCGCCAGCCTAAATAAGATATCCCCCGAGGATATTATGTCTCACGTACGCACTAACTGGCGGGTGGAGACTGATTATGCCTGGATAAACAGCGACTACAGTCACAACTTTGAGCACCTCTCTACGGACCGCACGTACTGCAAATGGTTAAATTCTAGGCTACTCGATACTCTGATAGCTAGGTGGCGGACTAAAACCCTCCTTACGCGGCGTAAACTTTTTCAAATGAAGATGGTGGACTCCCCACTCTGTACGACTTCAGTACGATTCAGGTGTTACCCATGAAACACCTGACCACTTGCTACTGTCCTGCGTTCGCCTCTCTTCGGAACGGAATCAGTTGTTCAACGACCTTAACATCCCCAGCTCCGCCGATTATTCCCTAATTATGGGGAAAGCGACTTCTAGTAGGAAAGCTTTGCGGGCTTTCGCCCGCTTCTCTTCTGCCGCTGTCGGCTTCTGAGTTTGAAGTCGACGGGTTTGAGTTTTTATATGAGAGGTTCCGCCTCTCTCATTTCTTATGCATGACTTCATGCTGTCTTCTTCATCACTGACACAATTCTTGAGCCCGGGAGTCACCCGGGTAGCTCAGGGTCCTTTTTTATTTTAGTTCTAGCCTGGTTTTTGGCCTCTTGTCTGTTGTATGAAATATGCTCGTTGGCGATATGGATGTGATATGGTCCCTGGAATTATTAAAAGCCCCGATGTAGGGATAGTAATACCTCTTCTGTTTTCCTTGTTTGGCTGGGACGAAGCCGTCCTGTTAGGATGAAGCACATGTCCCCAAACCAACCAACCAAAAAAATCTAAAGAAGCAAGTGCGAAGTGCGTAAAAATAATGGAAAAACTTGAGAAGGTTTCCGTTGAATGATTTTTTATGATTTTAAGAAAGGAATCACTCAATACGAAGGCTCAGTATCACTTCGTGAAGCTTTTGGTAATGAAGCACCATCAGAAAAGACTACAATTGGGTTGCAGAATTTCACCGTGGTCATGCATCCGTCAATGATGAATCTCGTGAAGGACAAGCAGAATCGGTAGTGATTCCAAACAACATAGATGCTGTGCACAAGATGATTGAAGTATATTGTCATGTCACGTATCGTGAGATAGAAGCATCCCTTGGCATATCACAGACTGCAATACATTCAATTTTGCACGAACATTTAGCTGTTAAAAAGATTTCCAGATGGATTCCGCACAATGTGACAGAAGCTCAAAAAGAGGCTCGTGCAAATTGATGCAAGGAAATGCTAAAAATTTCAAATTGGGAACTGCAAAATCAGTATACATGTTACAGGTGACGAAAATTGGATATATTCGTATGAGCTGGAAACTAAACAACAATCCACTGTTTGGGTGTTTCCAGTTGAACTGAATCCTATAAAAGTTGTTCATTCATGAAGCACTTCCAAGAAATTCTTGTTTGTTTCTTCGGCCTTACAGGACATATTGCAACCATTCCTTTAGAAAATCGAAAAACTGTTTACGCTAAATGGTATACAGAAATTTGTTTGCCAAAAGTCCTCGATGAAAACAATAAAAATCGGGTAATCATTCTTCAACACGACAACGCCAGCTCTCACACAGTACATGAAACGATTATTTAAAGGATAAAAATATCAAATTAATGTCTCATTGTCTATGTTCTCCTGATTTGTCACCTAATGACTTTTTCTTGTTCCCTTATGTCAAACAAAAAATGCATTGGCAGCGATTTTCATCACCTCAAGAAGCTGTTGTTTTTTGTTGGAACATGGTTTTTCTACTCTGAAGTTGATATCTCAGAAACATGGCTTTATACTTTCCAAAACCATGTTTCTGAGATATCAACTTCAGAGTGGAAAAACTGTTTCAAGAACTGGTTTGAACAGATGGAAAAGTGTATAAATCTTAAAAGCAAATATTTTGAAAAGCAACACAACAGTTTGTTCCCAAAAAATTCTTTTCTTCCTACTTTTTTGTAGAAACTTAAAAGGGAACCCTCTAATGTATCTTGTATAACTCAAAATAATCTGCCAATGAATGTCGTAATTTACATTTAGGACTTCAGTTGTGCACCTTCCTTTCTGATTGCAATGAATTGGGTAGTTTATTAACAAGGTTATCATAAAACTTTCAATATATATCTAAATATCGATACAAAACTGCAGAATTTCCACATTTTAGCCTATAGAAAAAATTGTTTCACTCATATCATGCAGTTTGTATTTTGCTTTTTTACACTATCTAGCTACAGGCACAAAGCATCGTGTGCCTTTTCTAAAATTTTGAAATTTTTTCTACCATTATTTCAAATATTTCCTTTGAAATTTCGAAAACCAGTTTTGCAAACATTCAGTGAATGTTTAAAAAATAGAAACAGAAAACTTCAGAAAAAGCGCATGATGTATCATATCAGTAGCTAGATGGTGCATACAAAATTGAAGCAAAGTATTGATAAATGTGGGTGTTACGAATGAAATAAGCTTCGCAACTTCATTTCGACAGGCAGATATCTTTTTAAGATGATCTTGAGAAATTGGTAACATACATTTAAAAAGAAATAAACTCAGTTGTTCGAGCCTCATCAGGGGGAGACCCCCCTGAACCCCCTTATTTTTTAGTTTCATTATTGCCATATTAAAACGATATTATTGACTATGTCATTTTATCTCTCATCTTTCGTGTATTTCACCTGGTAACCCTATGTTGAAATTTTAATGATTGTAACCTATTTATAGAAAAATACGTGTGATGCATATTCTACAGCTTACGAAATATTGTAACAATAGATTAAAGCTGTTGTGAACTAATAGCATTTAAATATATGTAAAATTATGACGCATACTTTTATGTCGCATTTTTGGGACACATTTTTCAGACAATTTTTAATAAAGGGGGCGAGAAATAAAATGACATAGTCATCAAAAAAAAAGTGAAATGCAGAAATGTCTCAGTAGGGTAAAAACCTGAGTTTTAAATGTAAAAAATTTTTAGCTTGTTTTACAAATTTTTCACCATGTCAAATATGTGGCTAGAGGGTGTAGTGTTATGCAGATTAAGAGGCTTCTCTACTCACGGAAAAAATCACAAACGGTGGCTTCCTCTGAGATGCTCTGGAAATTGGGAAAGAGGGGATAGCAATCTGTGACAGTTTAATTACTCTCTTGACCACACCTCTAGTCTTCATCTTACAGAAGACCCCCAGGAGTGAGGGGGGCACACACAACAACCCCTGTTCCTCCTAGTTGTTTGGAAATAAGCTATTCATTATCACTTCCGTTTGAGAACTTGGACTGTATGGGATTTTTTTTTTTTTTTTTTACTATAAAAATGAGTAGTTTAAATGTTCTAAATATCACTTTGTTTGAAATGATTTTAAAATACTGAATATACACAAACAGACTCCGTAAAAATGTATATTTATGGAGGGATGTTTAATATATACTGTAGTATCAAAATATAATGTATATTATATAGCAAAGTATTCTTTCAAATTATATTTATTCATGAAAACAATAATAATAATAATAAAATATTCAAAGTAACAATATTATGATTTGTGTGTGCATACATTAAAATGCTGAATAAAATTTCCATTAGAAGTCAAATTAAGTAACATAAAAATATTACACATTATCTGCAATTCTGCTAGACAAAAAAGAGCGTTTTTTTTTTTTTCATTTTTTAATACGCATTCATGTTTTTATTTCAGAAATTGAAATGTGAAAATACAAGATTTTTAATAGCTCTTTTATTCAACAAGATAATATAAAGGTCATTACAAGAGACAATTAGATAGTTTATGATATCAATTATACCTCCATCCTCTCTCCTTCGGGAAAAAAAAAAAAAAAAAAAAAAAAAAGAGAGAGGGGGGGGGGAGACAGAAAAGAGAGAGAGAACGAAAAGAAAAAAGAACACAATTATTGATCGAACAAAACGCACCGCCCCCTGCCTCCGAGAAAAAAGAAATTAATGTAAAAGATCCTATTTTACTTCCATAAAATAGATGTATTTGTCAATCTTCTAATTAACCGCCCCCACAGACAAACTAATCGTTCACCACCCCCCGACAAACTTGTATTAATCCGCCACTGACAAAACGATCTATCTCTGGTTGCTATTTCATAAAAACAGTGGTCTAAAGAGATAAGTGATAAACGGTATAGGCACATTTTAGATTACGTTTTTGGCAGTAAAATTATAATTATGAAAAATAACAAACTCAATTTTGTTTTGTTTGTTTGTGGGATTACGGCCGATTAGCTACCCATGGGCTCTAGGCCGATGGGTGGGGTGCCCTCCGTGGGAGTCTTTCTAAGGGGTCCTAACCCGTATTTACGCTAAGTTTCGGAGAAAACCACGGAAAACTCCTAACGGTTAGGTCGACGGGAGCGCGATGGGACCCGAACTCGAGACCTTCACACTTCGCCCGTCTACCATTTCCAGTGGCATAACCACTGTGCCATGGTGAGGCCCAAACTCAATTTTCAAATCAAATACTTTAAAAAAGAAATAATTATTAATTTTAAAAATCTGATAAACACTACAAATTATACATAATTTAATCACAAATTAAGATAATGAAAAGAAATTGCACCCAAAAATTACTATACTGATTACAAAATTAACACTCGAAATATAGGGACAACTAATTCACAGTATGACTTATTTTTAATACTGTTGCGCTTTCATCAGTATTTTTTTTTCCCCTTGTTCTCGATATTTACTTCGTCTAGAGAGACAAGTAGTAAATTGTGCCTCTGTACATTTTATATTTTCCCTATATTAATTTCCATCATTATTGTCTAAATGCCAAACTCAGTTTTCAAATCGAATGTGCTTTAAAAAAAGAAAAAAAAACCCAACCTTTTAAAATCAAATAAACAAGTTGTACTATGCAAAAGAACTATTTATCACAAACCAATGAAAGGGAATTGCGCACAAAAATTATTATAAAGGTTGCAAAACTGACAGTTAAAAATTTCTTTCTGAAAGAAAATATAAAATTATATAGACAACTAATTCACAGCATGACTGAATATTTATTTTTAATGTAATTAAAAAACTTTGTAAAAAACACACATAAGAAGTAAAATTAAAGAGGATACGAAACGCGTATCCTCTTTAATTTTACTTCTTATGTGTGTTTTTTAATTACTTTATCGTTTAACACCAGTATTTTGAGTGTTTTTTCAGCAATTTATTTTTAATGCTATTGCACTTCAGGATTTTTATTTTCTGAACATGTACCATGTAAGGAAAGTATTGTAATCATGAAAAAAAATTGGCTTCGAGATTTTGGTGTATTGACACGTTTTGAGGTCTTCTGAATTCATTTATGCTGTTTTTTACGAGATGTGTGTGTGTGTGTGTGTGAAACACGATAGCTCCTAAACGGAGCATTCGATTGAGCTCAAATTGGGTATATGTGTTATAAGCCACCGTCACAAGACCGGTATTGATTTTGGTGTATATAGGACTTATAGTTTTTCTAAAGGGCTAAAGATTTCTTTTACATTATGGCCTATGGGGGGAAATTCTTGAAAGTGCACTAGCGTTTAAACGGTACATTGGATTGTGCTCTAATTGGATATATTTGTTATAAACCACCATCGTAAGACCGTTATTGATTTTGATGTTTATAGGACTTATAGCTTTTCTGCGGGGCTAGGACAAAGATTTCTTTTACATTATGGCCTACGGGGAGAAAGTCTTGAAAGTGCACTAGCGTTTAAATGGTGCATTCGATTGAGTTTCAATTTGGTATATGTATATGTTTGAATTATTCATCGATTAAAATTTATTTAAATGATTGGTAATGATCTTAATCATAAGTGTTCGGAAAGTCGAGTGGAGTCACTCCAGATTTTTTTTTTTTTTTTTTTTTTCTGTTCTCTATATTTAATTGGTGTATAGCAGGGTTGGCCCGCCGATTCAACATATGGCCCGCCGATTGTTTGAATCCTGCCCACTTACTACTTTTTGAAAATCGCAGAAACAGTCTAGCAATCCTTTTTAGTAGTATTTCAAGTGGAAAAGCAAATAGTTCCAAGAAATGCTGTGGAGGATAAACTTAAATTCTGAGAATGCTACTAAGTTCAGTTTTTGATTGTTGAAAAAATTGCGAAGGGGGAGACAAATCTTTATCCGATAGAAATTTTGTAAAAGACTGCTCGAGCCTATTTACATCTGTCTCATATTGCTGTGAGTAGCTATTTTCAAGGATGAAAACCGTGAAAACGAGATCTAGGTTTCTTTTGATCGAGGAGCATCTTGTAGGAATTTTGCATTAGCTATGTCAAGTGTACAGGCAGACATTGACTATTCGTTAAGCAAGAATAATGCCAACCCTCACATAATTCTATGTTTGGATGTAATGAAAATAAATGCGGTAATAAAACGGGGTTTCTGGAAAGTCAGGGAATATCAGAGAAAGTCAGGGATTTTGGAAAAAAGCCAGGGAAATTTGAAGAAAGGTCAGGGAAATGCAAGAATATGCGGCGAAATCAAGAAAATACTTCCTGTTCGAACCTAATTGTAGAAATTGTTTTATTTTCATTTTCTTATTTAACCTTATACAAATTTTAAAATGTGTCCTTTATGAACATATCTTCTTCAGTTCTTCAGTTGAAATATGCTTAACTTGATCCTAAATTGTTATCAAACATGGTTTTTGTTAGAATCCAGTGATGTCAAATAATATTTTTGTGTATATTGATTTTATTATTATTATTATATTTGTAAAAAAAAGGGGCAAAATATATAAAAAGTTATTAATTAAAGGATGTAAAATTAAAAATAGAAACGCAAAATTAAGGAAAGCACGCTATTTAAAAAGTCAGGGAAGAGCATGATAGACATCGGGGAAAAGTCAGGGAAACAAAAGCTGTGAAATCCGTAGAAACCCTGTAAAAAAATGTAAGAAATTTTAATACCCAATTTCACGAATTATTTGTAATGTGTTTATTTTGTAGAACTCGTAAGGAAGGATTTATGATCACCACTTTAACGTCTTATCCTTAACTAGCATCCTCTTAATTTTTGAACTGGATTAAAAAATTATGTTTTCCAAAAGTAAAATACGACCCTGTGGACTATCAACTACATCATTTCATAGAACTCCGTAGACATAAAACACAGTATTTACAGTACATAAAAATATTTACATAGCATGTGCTGAGAAAAAAAATATCAAACAAAACCTTAGGGAAAAAAAGCCGCTATTCTGGTTTAAATTCCGAAGATAACTATACTACCAATAAGTTGTAAACAAATAAGATAAATCAAGGGGTGCTGGTTTCACATCAGCTGTTTGTAATGTATAACATACAATAAATGAATTGGATTAAAAAATGAGTTTTCTAAAAGTAAAATATGACCCTCTGAACCAGTGGCGTCAATTTTCAACTTAAGTATTACGCATTTTAACACAAAGTTATGTCTATAATTCCCCCCCCCCCCTCGAAGGAAGTCTGCATACGCCACTGCTCTGAACTATCAACTGCATCATTTCATAGAACTCCGTATTAGACACTCACATAAAGCGCTGTATTTACAGTACATAAAAATACACTTATTTACATTGCATTTGCTGAAAGAAAAAAATACCATACAAAAAAAAAGGCTATAGATGGTTTTAATTTCATTTCTTGTTAATTTTTTTAAAATCTTTTTTATCTTCATTATGTTTAATTGCGTCAATAATGTAAAAAGGATTTCTGAATCGAAGAGACATTTTGTAAGGTAGATCAATGAGCTCCGGGAGAATGCACACTGCTCAAAGCAAGTATTCGACAGACTTGAGAGCAGTAAAATAACAACACTTTTTACTACAAAAGGCTATGCAAAAGGAACTGAGCCAGATGATTTTACAGATACACACACAAACAAAAGTTGAAATGTGAAGAGAATGTTTCTGGAGGCACTGGGGTGGGAAGTGAGGACACCACAGGGGGTCAATTGGTCAATATACGCCCACCTCATCAATCACCGCAACTAATGGTTATCAAAGTGGGGGGATGAAATTCGCGTTGAAATCATACATTTCATAGCATATAACGTTTACATTTAATTGAAAATAACGAAAAGTTGTCATTGAAAAAACACGAAAAAAGCATGTAAAAATAGTGAGATGGCTATACACATTATTACGCGAGTTAAAATTTTGCTAAAGAGCAGGATTTTGAAATAACGGATCGTCAAAAATGAAAATAACGGTTTTAGAATTTGTGTTGCTTTTCAGATTGCAATAAAATCTCTTTCGGCTTAATTAACCCAAATCTGATTCACGCAATAATTGCGAACAGTTCTCAAGATTGACACAAGAAAATTTCATGTAAAAATACCAAATACTTTCCGAGAAAAATGATTCGGCGTTAAGGCACTTTTCTTCATAGGAAAGCATTGGGACGTGAATCTCCGCAAACCGAGTATAGAGGCCTCTTAACTGCAACAGCAACTGGGCTTATATTAAGATGTGCATAAAATTCATACCCAGATCTAGACTGCGCCTGAGTAAAGCCACATGCTCAAACAAAATCGCAAACAAAAAAATCTAATGCGGACACCACAACTTCCTTGTACGTCTATTAGATCATAAATATTTTCAGTGTACTTCATCTAAACTTATTTTTTATAATACAATAATACTGGGGTTCAGCAATTTCTAGAAAAATATTTCAGATATTGTCAAGCTGGGTTTAGTTTGAAAGATTTATTTTTGATGATGTTTCGTTTAACCAAGACGCCAAGCTTGAGATAGTTTGTGAGATTTTGGATAGAACTGAAAGAGTGATTGGCTAGACTTTTAATGAGCTGAAGGTATCCATAGACCTTA
The DNA here is from genome assembly GCA_038373885.1 of Cheiracanthium punctorium. Lineage (NCBI taxonomy): Eukaryota > Metazoa > Arthropoda > Arachnida > Araneae > Cheiracanthiidae > Cheiracanthium > Cheiracanthium punctorium. The sequence goes on along the minus strand of JAWZYV010012803.1, from coordinate 618,834 downwards.
AAGTATAGAAAGAATTTTGAGTAACCCTGTAAATAAGTTGCCATGTCAATTACAATCAAAAAAGAGATGCACAATTAAATGTTACAGTAGTTCTAAATACAAAATCTCAACATTCTAAAGTTTTAGTTATGCGAAATACATATTTTTGGTGCAAAATTTAGTGATATTTTGGCAAAACTCAACAAGGTTGATGAAATTTTGGGCATGGCCATAGAGATACAGGGGGTAAGGAGGAGGAACTAATAGTGAAAGGTGTGACCCACTTTTTCTCCCGATACTCAGATAGTCTACAATCCGCCAATCACCATCTATCTGCTTTTGAAAATTTTACTCTAGTTTAAGCCAAAAATGCCTGTTTAGAAATAGTGGTTAGTTATATTCCGAACTAGTTGGCAGTTATGAATAAACATAAACAAATTTAACAACCAGAAATCACATAAAATAAAATTCATTGAAAACAATGGTAAATGCTTGAATTTCAAATCTACCTTACGGAGGCAGTGCATCTACAATCCGTTCTAGAAATTTTCATCTGCTTTTGGCAAAATATTGCCTATTCAGTCATTTCGCCTTCCGCCTCTATCTCCATGAGCATGGAACAAAAAATGACTGACTACAGACATGATACATTGAAGATGTCCACAGACCTTAATGTATTGAAATTCTTTTGGGTGGTCCTGTAAATAAGCTATCCAATAGATTGGAATCAAAAAGAATAGTGCATAACTAGATGTTACAACAATCCCAAATATACAAATTCAGCATTCTAAGACTAATAGTTTTCTAGATATGAGATTTATGTATATACATACAAACATACATACAGACATCAGGAAAAAAACTAATCAAAATGGACTTGCAATTCGTCAAAATAGTTTGTACATGCATATACATGAACATACATACATGCATAGGTTGAGACTTCTCATATAAACTCTTCAAAGTAAATTTAGAGATAGTCAAAATCAAATTTTTCATTAAAATCTGCATGCCAAACTTTTTTGTGATTACTTCACTTCCTTTTACTTTGTACAAGAAAATAGTTATGCTGGTAATGAACAGCATATTTTAAAAAGTTCATAATGCATTGTATTTATTGCAAGTTAAAATGTCTTTATTTCATTAAATGGATTAAAAAACAAAAATCATACCTAATAAGATTTATACTCAGGGTTCGATAAAACCCAGGCATGCGATGGTGCAGGCCATCAACCTTTTTATCACTACGTGTCAATCAATGTTTTCTAATTTTATAGCAGCCTGCTAAGTGGGGGGGGGGGGGAGAGTTGACTGTCTGTATTGTAGATTGTTTTCATTTAATAATATTCGATAATGTTAATGTTACAATAATTTTGATGCATAAATGACATTGCATTTATTTATTGTTCAATAAAGAACTTGTTTTATTTATTTATCTGTCTCCTTTTTTCAGGAAAGCGCATTTCCAATTTTATGACTGCATTTCAATTAATAATCTTGAAATGTAAGTTGTCGATCTAGAAATTTTTTCCAGGGTCCCATTTTTGGGAAAATTGCTTATTTTTGTGAATTTCAATACTAATTTTGTTAAATTCAACACTTATTTTTGTGAATTTTGATACCAATTTTAAATAAAAGTCACTCTTTTTGTTAAAATAATTGATAAAATAATTTTGTTAAATCAATAAATGTGAAAATAATTGATAAACTAATAATCTTTTTGTTAAAATAATTGATAAATTGATTAAAATGTAGGGTAAAATGCCAATGAAAAGCTGTTTTAATTGATTGTAATTTTGTGAAGGGGCCACAAAATGGACCCAATTTTTGTTTGCATCAACTCCTGGTTTAATAAACAATAAACTAACAGAGAACAGTTTTAAGATTTCTTCTGCTACCAAGGCATAAATTTACTCAAACCTGAGAGAAATGCACTACAGTAAATAAAATAGAAATTATGTTCCTTGGGCTGCCCAGTACCATTTGATCCATGGATCAGTACCAGACTGTGGCTCTGGGGTTGGAGACCACTAGCCCAGGCAACTAAAAAATATCCCTTAGCGACAAGCTTTTTTTTTAATTAATAAAATTCAATATACATGTGGCTCCTAAAAATTTTTGCTGGCTCTTAAGATTTACAGCTTTCTTTTTTACCCCTGCTTAAACTGAACAAACATATCAAATAATACACAACAGCTTTGAGATAAATGTATTTTAATAGATCTTATATACATAGTTCACAAAAACTGCCATACAATCAAATTATAGTTCTTTCTACTACTTGTATGTTAAGTACATTTCCTGAAGGTTCAGGAAAAGACAAAACATTTGTTATTAAAAATTATTTACATTTGAAACAAAAGCACACAGCAAAATATAATTAAAAGAAAATGTAAAGGAAGAAAATAAGACAACAAATGACATTTTCAGTAGATACCCAATGATACCACTGCACATTCCAAAACTGGATATAATTCCCATAGCTGCACATGAGAAACATGGCAACCACAATACATAAAACAAGCATGGCAGTGTGTCTACATTTACAATTGCTGTCAACAAATACAATATGATGCTTAGAAAATGCATGTTACAAAAATCACATTGCTGAAACTCAAAAGATAATCTAATGCTCAAAAATATGGTAGTTACAGTAGCATTAATAAAAATATTTTCTAAAGCAATTGAAAAAATAGTGCACAGTTATAATTCTAGATAATTTAGCTAAAGACAAATTATTGTACATGAAAATTAAAAGGTTCAGGACATTCAGATGAATGAAATGGATATTAAATTTAGCTAAACAAATAAACAATTATTTAAAAGACTGCTGCTACTTTAGAACACTTACACAGCTTTTTACTATTCACATTAAAACTAATTAATATCCAAAATAGCTTCTTAGGAATGTTTTTATTCACATCACAAATTCATGGTATAAAAATGCCAGTAACATCTACGTTATGCAGGTTTCAAACATTCCTGCTAAAATACTTTTTTTTCCAAAAAATTAAATGTTATTTTGTTTCATTTCTTACACTTGCATCAAATGTTTTTTGTATTGCATCTTTAAAATATTAGTTAGAAAAACTATTCATGGTTTAAATCAGTCTTACAAGAAGACTCTAGTCACATTCCAAAGCATTATAAAATAACACTTATTGAAAAAGCTTAAACATTTCCAGATAACCACATAAATAAGCTGCATAATATACAGCATCAGGGTCAAACAGTTTAAAACAATACAATAAAGCAAAATGATATTCATCTCATCCTCATCCCCTCCCCAAAGAATAATAATAATGTTTAATGAACAAACAAAGTAGGACAATATTTTGAAAAAATATATTAAAATGTGTGAAGTCATTTTTTTATGTCATAAATTGCTTACTTAGATGTAGGACTAGGGGTCTTTTCAGAATGGAATACTCAATAAAATATCTTTAGATTTTTTTTTTTTTTTTTAAATAACAAAATACTGAATACCTAGTTATAAATGATAGACATATTAGATAATTTTAAGCAAAACAGCAATTAGAACTAGAAATTCTTAAAATCAATGCTCTACACACACAAAGAATTCTTAATGTACTGTAAATCCACAGACATTATATTGGTGTACACACAGAAAAGTAAATAAATTTCATAAAAAATACTGCTCTAGCATACATGCCAAATTGCTATGGTTTTCAGAACTCTACAGAAAACATTAAATATCCAATAAGTCAACCATATCATTTTTAACTAAAAGTAGTGTGATATTTTTAACATTTCATAGAATTGACTAAATGGATCTATGTTTACTGATAATTTCAAAATAAACTTAAGAAAAAAGATACATTCCAAATAAGTTTCACTACATATTATTTAAATCCCAATCGTCTATGCAAACATTACTAGCAATTTTTAAACTTATTTTAAAATTTAGTATAAAATGATTCTTGGAAAAAAAAACTGAATAACAGAAATAAAAATCAAAAATTGAGGTAAAATTCTATATTTTCAAAAATATTACATACTAACCCATAGACATTTTCATTAAAATTGTCTAATTAGACAGTAAATATTTTTGAAATACTGCATATGTATGCAATTTAAATAAAGCAGTAGTAGCTAAATCCAAGAATTTTGATTTTTTTTTTTTTAACTATTTTTCCTTATTTGAGTTTCACAGTTTATATTTTCGATAATTAAAATATAAATTGCAGAGTGCGCACTTGTGCTACAATGCGACATGTCTTACGTGAATGGGTTTTACTTCTTTCATGCAACACATTATTTTTTAGCAATATTCATTTATTCATTAATATATGTGGGTAATGTATAAATATAAATATTTGTTAGGGAATAGTTTAAAACAGTTAGGGGAGTATTTATAAGTGGCTAAAACTATTGTGTATGGGTTTTGAAAACATGTGTATCTATGTCCTGTCTCACTACACAAAATCTTCCCTAATATGAGGATTCTTGGAACACATCCCTTGTGTAAGTGAAGACTCCACTGCATTATGAAAATTCAAAATTTCATTTCTGTATGGTTACTTTATTCATTTATTTTTTACTTTTTACAATAATAATAAGGAAATTCTATATAGTACACTCCCTCTTAACCGGCCTTCATTTAACTGGATCACAGCTTTAAAAACTTTAAGCTTGACTTTAAAAAAAGAAGTTCTAAAAAGTACAAAAAATAAAATATTTATGACTGACAACGACCTTTGTCATATCACATACAGATGGACCAAAAACACTTTAAAATAGCTTTATGCTATATAGAACAACAGGCATCAGCTTTCTCCATCGATGTGATGCATTAAAACAAAAATGATGAAACTGTGCAATAAGTTGTTAAATTTTCACTCCTAAGTAGAAAAAAAATGACTAATGTTTTTAAAACTTTCTTCCTAATGGTATATAAAACTTTCACAATAAATTAAAGCAATTATTATACTGCAGTTCCATCAATTAATTATACATTTTTTTCACTCTCCACTTTAAACAGATTTTCACTTAACCAGCTCACCCCCTATGCCAATTATGCCAGTTAAGAGGGAGTCTACTATATTAAGAATATTTCTAGGACTTTTAAATGTTGGAAAATCAACACTGCTATTGTGGTGATACAATTTGATGGATTTGTAAATTTACGGTCATTTTGATATCTGTACTTATAACGAACTCATAAATAATAAAAGATACAAAACTTAAATCTAAAATGAAATTAAACATCAGAAATAAAAATTAAGTTCTTCTAGGAGGCACCCTTTTATGTTTCAACTTAAAACTTTTAAAAGCAAAAAAAAATAGTGGATTTTTTTTTATTATTATTGATGGGGGGGGGGGGGATGACTACCTACCTTGGAACTTTTGAAATGTACATATTGTTTACTTTCAAGTGTCATGGTTCAATAAAAATGTAGGTGTTTAAACATACCTGTTTACAACATACGCTTTTAGTCATACAGGTATATTTTAATCCAAAGTCCTGAAGGTATGCTTTTATCATGAAGATGTTTAGTTATAAAGGCTTTTAGGCAAAAATGTAAATTTCAATAAAACAGTATATCCTAAGAGCTTTCAGTAATAACATACATATTATTATCTACAAAGTTTACATAAAAAATATTCTAATCATAAATTAAAATATCGTTATGAAAAATTTTAGAAACATGGAAAAAACAAAAGTGAGCAAATTTATATGATGAAAATACAATTTATGAAGCAGTGAGGTTATTAGAAAATAATTCAAAAGTCAGGGAACATCAGCTAGCAGAAAAAAAAATCAATAATTTGATGAAATCAAATAGCATTTTTTAATCACATTCAATAAGGAATAAATATCTAACATTAATAAAATTAAAATCAAGAACTGTTTCACAGGAATAGCTTGGGAGGATAAAAAAAAATGTTGATTATTCCTTCTTGATGAACTTAAACGTACAGAATGTAAGTAGAGTTTCTTTATACAACAAGAATTTCAACTCATGCATTTTAATTTTATAAATAGATTTTAAAGAAAATGTGTATCTTAAATGGCTTTTAAGGGGGAAGGGTCATAATTTTTTATCTGCTAGGTTTTTTTTTTTTTCCCCCTTCCTATTCTAAAGAACAAAAATGTTTTACCCAAATTAACTCACCAAATCAAATTTTTTAATAGAAATAAACTTACTGGAAACACAATAAACAGAAGAAAAATATCTTTCAATTGTTAAAAGTTAAAAAAATTAATACTTAACTTGAAAAATATTTGATTTAAAAATAAACTAATATATAATTAACATAAGTTTATTTCGCCCTACACGTATACTGACATAAATCAGAAAAATTACTTTTAAACTTTTCAAAATTTTTAATGTTATTTACTGCCATACAAACTGATGCATAAACTTTATGCACATTAACTTTTTTTAATTGCAAAAACAGTTTTAAAAATAGAATGACATAGTGAAGTTTATATTTGATGTTAATTTATCGCATTTTACTATAGACTTATGTGTTATATAGATTTGCAATAATAACAAAAACAGTTTTAAAAATAGAATGACATAGTGGAGTTTATATTTGATGTTAATTTATAGCATTTTACTATAGACTGTTATGTGTTATATAGATTTTGCAAATATCATATCATCATAAACTACTTTCCAATTGTGAGACAGAGCAAGCAAACTATAGCTTTCCAATTCAAATATGTGATGCTTAGAATTAATTTTAATTGGTTGCAAGGTAAGAGAATATTTTTATGAATCATCAAATATTCTTATTATAAGTAAAGAAGAGCAGTACAAAAGCATAATTAACTGAGATAAATGTCTTTTACTTGAAAGAGTTAAAATAATATGATTTTTGGTCAATCACAAAAGTAATTTGCAAACAAACATAAGCTATGTATTATACTGGACGGTTTTGTAAATTTTTTATGAGTAAATAAGTAATTGGATATAAATAATATTCAAGCATTAAAAGTACATATTAAAAGAAACATGCATGCACATAATTACTTAATTTCTGAAATTTTATGCAAACTAATTAGGAAAAAATTTCTGCTAGCTCTACAATATTGTAAATTGATGTATTTTACAGGGATGAACTTGTTATTACTTTATATGGATTTTCAAAAGACTTCGAAGGAATAACCCCACAAGTATAGATATAAAGGTTTTTTCTTCTTTTACATTACTACTACACTACCTTCAAGAAGGCAAATGATAAAAATTACATTTTTTATATACTTCATAAATAAAAATATTACATAGAAAATTACAAAATAAATGAAAAAAAAAAGATTAAATACAAAATTGAATTTTAATACAAATATAGATATCGCAACTTCTGCACACTACCAGCATAATATTAGCACATATTCTTTACCATATCCATTTTTAAGACAGTTTTTTTAATTTAAACTCCTCTTTTTTCAGATCTAGTAATTAATAAGGAAAAACAGGAGATTATGGCAGCTTATCCATTTGTAGTTTCAAGTAAGTGATGGCAAGTAACTGAAAAAAGTGCAAGTGTGGTCAGCAAAGAGAGATAGTGACATTGATGGCCAAGTTGCCATTGTCAGTAAATATCTGGGCAATATTAGTATCAAAAACGAGGCAGTCACTACTCATGATTGCAGGAGCTACACCTTCTAATATACTGCGAGGAGTTGCTTGCCAAGTCAATCTGCGACGATTGTTGTTTAACTCTAGGCTGAAATATAATAAATATTTTTAAAATGTATACAACTAGAAATTTTCAAAACATAATTAACTAAAAGATTGAAGTCATGACTTCCAAAACTGCACAAGTCCAGCTGAAAAGATATTGAGAATATCAAGAAACACTGAATATTTCTTGGAAATTTGAACTTACAAATCAGATACTTTATTGTTACACTTTTTTGAATAACAAATGCCACTAACAATGGAAAAAAATTGGATTTCTATTCAAATTTCCAAAAAAATATATTCAGTTTTTCTTGACTTTCACAATATCTATTCAGCTGGACTTGTGTAGTTATGGAAGTCGTGGCTCCTATTACAAAAAATAAGTATCAAACTTTGGGGAAAAAATACCTTCATGAATTATGTTTATCAATTAGTTTAGTACCCATTCTTCATGAAGTGCAAAGTTGTCTTAACAGACAGAGTGGAAAAAAATAAAAAAATTAAATACAGAAACTGAATGCATATTTAAGGACCTGAAAATTTTAGCGAATAAAATCAGCATTGTTTGCATCTGTTAATAGATTTCTTATTATTTTATAAAAACTATTTCTCTTCATACATTTATAACCATAGTCATTAATACATTAATAAATGACAAAGACTGGGTATAAATTGTTTTCAATAATGATTTTTTTTTTTTTTTTAAATAATAGTTTTTCCAGAAGGTGGTGAAAAACTGCTACCAATTTCAAACTAAACTGAGAAACTTTGGAGATATTTTTGGTATTTGCCTGTTTATTAATCTGTTAACAATTTTGCCCCCTCCCTCCCCCCCAAAAAATAAGGTGCAATTTAGAGTCAATAATAATTGAATTCTCACTTACTAACTTTTCTAACTCAAATTTTCACTAATATTAGACAGTTGCTTATTTATTTGATACATTGTCCTTTTTAATCTCACCAGCTATAAAAAGTTTTGGTTGCCATACTGATTAACAGCAATTTTGCAAGTCTGAAGACGTAATATTTAAATTCCACATTAACACCAATGTAATCCCACATCTTATTTTCAGAATTAATATAGAAAGTCAAACCAGACTTGATACTGAATCTTATTGACTGTAAAGTATTTATGATTTTGGTTTGTCTGTCAGTCTGGCTGAGCTTTAACTGCCATAAATATGCACTGATAACTACAAAATAGATAGCTACTATATATTTTATTACTATGTGTGTACCATGTAACCTACTGAAAATGGTATATATAACATGTACAATTTTTTTACAAGTGCACCCAAACCCAAGCAGCACAAGAATGTTCTATGAACGTCTAGTAACGTTCAGAATAGTAAGAAAAGCGTTCAGGTAAAGATTGTACGTTCTGTATAACGTTTTGAAATTGTATTAAGCTATCTTTTGCCAAAAACTGTTAATAAATAACGTCTTATTGGACGTGCAACAGGGGTTTTAATGCCGTTCTAAAGCAATGCCTAATAACTCGTTCTCTTCGACGTGCAGCAGAAGTGCTGGTATTACCATTCAAAAGCTATGCTTAATAACATGTTTTATTCGACGTATAACAGAAGTGCTGTTGATACCATTAAAAGTTATGCCTGATAACATAAGCGTAAAGTTTTCAAAATTATTGGGGGGGCCGGGCCCTACAACCACATATATTCATGTCAGTGGAGTAGCCAAGGGGGGGGGGTTAAACCCCCCCCCCCATGAGGAATTTTTTGCCATACAAAATGTATATGCCTCACTCCCTTATCATACACCCGTACCGTATACATATATGTGAGTCGCAGAAGTCGTACCCCCCCCCCTTCCCCTTAAAAAATTTCTGGCTACGCCACTGATATATGTACATATAACTTACTCTTAACTGCCAACTAGTACGGAATAGAATTAACCACTTTTTCTACATGATTTTTCGGCTTAAAATATAGCAAAAATTTTGTGCTGCGCGCGCGAGCTAGTTACTATTTTGAAAAAAATAATTTTTAAATATACTGTTTACAAAAAGTGGTTAATTATATTCCGTAGTAGTTGGCAGCTATGACTTACTATGTGTAAGTGTAAATTATTGGAGGCGCTCGAGCTCTATGGGTCCATAGAATTCTACACCTATGTAAGGTAAGTATCCATGTTAGTATCTTTCTACCATGTTATAAGTTAAAAATAGAAGCAAAGGAAACGTTTTTTAAACGTTTGTAAATGGCGTGAAATACTTTTTTTTATGTTAGTATAAATGAGTTTTCTGTATTGAGTGGTAAATTATTGGGTGGGCTCAGCCCCTATTCACAATTTATTGGGGGGGCTCGAGCCCCACGGGCCCATATAACTCTACGCCTATGCCTGATAACCCGTCCTACTTGACGTGCATCAGTAGTGCTGGTGAAACCGTTCAAAAGCAGTGCTCATAAATCCTCATACTCAGCGCATAACAAAAGTACTGGTGGTACTAAGTTTAAAACAATGTTTAACAACATGTTCTACTAGATGCGTTGAATTTATTATTCCTGAAACGTGGAGTGAGTCGTTCACTTCGCGTCTAATAAAGTTTTACAGACACCTGTTTGGCAACATCCCGGTATTGAGTTACGCAAGGCAAGTAAGCGGCAAAATCATTTTGCATTCCTTATGATATTGCTGTTGGTCGTATTTTATTTTATTTTATTTATTTTTTTTTTTTTTTTTGCATAATTTACGACTTGTGTTACTCCCAAACAGCACATAAGCTTAAATCAAGCTCGACATTTCTTTCAATTTGACGTACTAATGCAAGCTAGACAGTTCAATTCATTTTAAGCTTGCAACAAGCTTGGCGATTACAAAAAAAATGAGTCAGCAAATATTTTCCCGAAGAATTTAAGTCATTTGAACTGTCAAGCTTGAATACAACTTGATTACTGCTTGATTTGGAAAGCCACATAGCAAATAATTTATCATCAGACATAAATGTACTTGAGCATAGAATTAAAAAAAAAAAAAAAAAAAAATATTCTATATTTCCAAATATTGAAATTCTTCAAAATAAAATACATATATACTACAAAATTGATTTCAAAATCAATCGTTTGTCTCGATTTTGGCCAATATTGCCCAACATGAGTGTTGCGATATTGAAAGTTTTAAAACGTGTGGTGCTTTTAAGTTTATATTATGCTTATTTCCCTAGTAGTGGATTCTATAAATCACATATAGTAGAACCTCGATTCATCGTTTTTCATGGGGGGCGTAGGAAAGAGCGATGAATGCGGGAAAACGACAAATACGGGTTCAAGTCAAAATACGAAGAAAGCAATCTTTATGCATACGCGCAATGACTTTATATCAACAAATACTAATTTGTTAAAAAATTGTCAAACAAATAAATCGAAGATGGAAATTATGGTATAATTATTTCAAAAAATCAGTAATTTTATGTGGTGTTTTTCATCATTTTAAATTAATCAGTAAACTTTCAAGATTTACAATAGTTTTCTAGACCTTTTATCTGATATTTTGTTTGTATAAAAAAGTTCATATAATGTCAAATACTGTTATTGGTTCAAACAAACTTCGTACTATTGTAGGCTCAGTCGCATCAGCATGAACATTATCCTCTGCTTCGCCATTATTTTCATTTTTTGCATCATCGCGCGTTTCGTCCATGTCTTAGATATCGCATGCCTCACTGTTTTGATTAATGGAAATATAATCATTAAATTTCACACACATCTTCTTCAACATGCAAACAATGTTCTCATTTGATCATCAATAAACCACAAAGCAATTACAAATTGTATGCCATATTGATCCACTTAACGTTCAATTTCATTTTGGTCAGGAGAAAAAAATTACAACGATGAATGTGGGAAAGTGACCTTTTGGCGAGCGATACATACGGGCGTCTTTAACGTTATTCAAATACAATTCATGCAGGGACCATAGAAATAAAACGATCAATACAAGAAAACGATGAATGCAGGAACGATAGATCGAGGTTTCACTGTATAACATTATTTCAATTTTGATTCATCCTATGGAAAAATAAAAGATTTAGATCGGCATGGGCAATACTGATCAATCTCACCAAAACATGGCGTGACAACCATAACAGTCACTTCAAATATTAGTCATTTCTCCTCAAGTCAGATTTGGATTGTGGTTAGGATGCTTCGCACACCTTAGGTCCCGAGATCAAACCCAGTCGCGGACGCTAGACGGAAACAGATTAAAATAACTTGCCGTTTCAGCGTAGAAAGGAAAAATAAAATATATGGGGCGAGTGCGGCACACAATGTACTTTTTAGGAAATTTTTTTAGAGTGTAGTAAGTTTGAATCAAGCTTGCTATGTCAAGCTTAATGCAAGTTGGGCAAGTGTAAACTTGAACACTCGATTCAAGCTTGCATTAAGCTTACATGCTTGAAATAATCAAGCTTAATGCAAGTTTATTGACTTGATAAATCAAGCTTACTGCAAGATTGATGCAAATTTGCTGTGCTATCTGGGCGAGAAAACATAATTTAAACACAGTGTGAACATCCTACCGAAACATTTAATGGTTCTGGATGAGTTCGGGAAGTACATAATTTGAACCAGTTTTCTACGTTTTAAACACGTCGGCTGCCCGGACAAATTGACGTTAGTAGAGCGTTTTCTTGTTTATGTACCGTGAACGTTTAAACTGAACGTTCACAGTTTGTACTTGGGACGTAAGTGTGCATCTGGGGAAAGAATTTTAACACATTACGCTCTATGGACAGTCAATATTTAAAGCATATCTTAGAGTTACAGTCAAACCTCATTAATGCAAAATTAAAGGGACTGTGGAAATTGTTTCACACTAACCAAATTTCATGTTATCTAATAAATTTAACTTGTAACAAATGAACTATTGTGTTTTAGACAAGAAAACACAGGTTTACTGAAAAACAGTATTTCATTTAAAGCAATTTTGCATTAACAAAGCTTGACAGTATGTTATATCTTCAAGTTCTAAATAGATGGTGCGAGCTGTTCACTCGCCAAAAAATGTTTGGAAATGTCATGTGACACGCAAGAACAGAGAACAAGATCTGTGTGAGTTTGTGTAATATGTGTATTGTGATGTAAACCAGGATGGATTCCCACACGTCCATGTAAATGTTCTGGAAATAAATGTGATATCGAAAACTGTGTTTTATGAAGTCTCACTGAGTGAGCTCCAATGGATATTTAAATATGAGTGGAAAGCTGCAAAACTATATTTGTTTAAAAGAAAAAGAAAATAAGTATGACTTTCTTTTAAAAGAAAACTGCCTTAAAATTACTTCACCATTACAAAAAATTATTCTCATTGTAGAACTGCAGGGTTTGGCTATCTCGCAAAATATAGAAAATATTGTCAAGCTTTGTTCAATATTGGAAACTTATTTTTTGGCACCAAACATGGCAATATATGACCAAAAGTGCCCAACCATGGCAACTTTTGAGATGCTACTAACTACTGCTACTAGCAACCCTTTAGGCAATGGTTTAATATAGTTAACAGTTTTTATTGTTATAATTTTCTGAATAATATCATTATGTAACCAAAGCCATTCCCTTTCCAATAAAAAAGAACATGGATATCGGTCCATGTGGTAAAAAATTATTGTTGTGTGCATACATAAAAATGTGTATATACATTTACGCATTGAACATAGTAAACCCTCCTCTCAGTAAAAAAACTGATTTATGTTATTAAGGGTGTATGTCGAAGAAAAAAAAAACTGTTTTTAGTCTTTGTACATAAATTGAAATAAACTAATAGCACTAGGGTCTCCAAATTATTCCAGATGGTTTTCCATAAGCTGCTTTTTACACTGCAATAAATGGAAAAGTTGAGGCTTTTGTGAAATTTTCAGAAAAAATTCTTAAACATGGATCTGAGCTGCAAGATTTTTCGAAGAGTGACACGTTTTGCGAAAATTTCCGATTTTTAAGAACTTTTTCTAAAAGTTTTGAAACTGATACCGATTTATCGTTTATTTCAGTATGTAGTACAGCTTGTAAAGAGACAGTTTCAAAATTTTGAAGTGCCTGGCATAATTAGTTTATTTGTACTTATGTACCAAAATCACATGATTTTTTCAAACTACACAGTTAAGAATTACAAAGTTTTCCTCTATCAAAAATAGTATATGTAGTTATATTTTTTCTACAAGGGCAATCAAAAAAACTCATACATTACAGTCTATGGAAGTTTAGAAACATTCATCGATTTATGCACAATACAATAAGTATACAAACATTCATAACAGCTTACTTTTCATTTAAGGATGGAAATGGCATTTAAAGCTCTTTTATAGGGTCTCACAAAATTACATTAATAGTGATATACAGCTTTCATGAGGTTATCCCCAAAATCTTGCGAAGTTTCATGACATAAATTTGTTGCAAAAAGACTCGTGTAGGAAAGTGTTGATTATATAATCAATGCAAATCTTTTACATTAATTCTATGCAATCAGACTATCACTAAGAGTTAGATAATTAACTGATAAACATTATTTATAAATATTCCTAAATGGTGCTGTGTAGATGTAAAATAATGATTAAGGCTTTCTGTGATCAAGAAAATATAGACATTTCTAAAATAATTAAATGATTCTATATATATATATACTAAATACATGAATACATACTGATATAAGAAATTTTCAGCTTGTTTTCTTGATCCAATTAGCTGAACTATTGCATAAAATTGCTGATGGCCATCAACTTTCTCTTGCTTTTCTAAAACGAGCATAAAATGATGACCAAAGCATGACTGCATCATCACCCAGTCTACAGCACCAGGAAGATTAATATCAGTAGCCAAAAATACAATATCTTCACCTATAAAGAGCAACATCAACATGCATTAGGAGGAAAGATAGTTGTTCATTGTTAGTTGTTAAAACAAGTAAGATATAAGTAACGTAAAACAGTTATTTCCCAAAAAACTGAATTCAACTGCTATATTGCAAACAGACTAAAAATAAAATCCTTAAAACTGCACATATCTGATTTTTTGAAACATTAAAAATTATTTTGTTATAGATTACATACTTAAGAAACTTTAAAACCTATTTTTATAGACACTCTTAAAATATACACAAGCACAACAACAACAAATTAAGAAAGCACACAAACACAGGGTTCAACTCATTTTCCAAAATGAAATTCCCGGAATTTTCTCCAGGTGATTTTTCAAAAATTTCCAGCTTATCGCAAAAAATAAACAAACATGCGATAAGCACTGAATAACTACTTTTTATTTATATGCCCCACTCTAAGGTGATGAAATTACAGCATTATGGTAATCAAAATTATGCTCCCCTCAATTATAGCATAAACAATGCATTACATTCATATCAAACATGGTTTCATATTCAATGTGACCTAAAAGAACCAGAAATTATGTAGCAACTTTACAGAAGTAAAAAAGAATTTTTAGGACCATTTCACTGATTTGATAGTTCGAAGATAAGTTTTTTGTACTATTGTCAGTACGCAATGCTATTAGTTCTAAAGATTATGGAAATTTTTACCAAGTAAAACCCAGCAATCCTATGCATAAGCAATAGAATATTTAACATTATAGGAACACACATTCTACATTGTATTCTAGCAAACATCAGCAGAGTTCGTATACTCGTGATAAAAATACTACACAATCTAACTTTGTGCACAGCACACAACACAAAGAATAGCCCCTTCTTAATTCAACCAACCCTACACATATGCTCACGAGACAAATTGAGAAGCAAGTGTGCCATTTGTCCTAAGCAGTCGAAATGATAGATGATTCATCTTATATACATCCATTTCTGATTGTGTGCGTCCATCATTAGGGAAGTAGTTGACCATTGAATAGGGTGAAGCCCATAAAAATGAAGAGAGAGTGGTAAAT
Source organism: Cheiracanthium punctorium (assembly GCA_038373885.1). NCBI lineage: Eukaryota > Metazoa > Arthropoda > Arachnida > Araneae > Cheiracanthiidae > Cheiracanthium > Cheiracanthium punctorium. The sequence goes on along the minus strand of JAWZYV010012803.1, from coordinate 603,296 downwards.
TTTCTTAAGATTCCATCACTGAAGCTGGATTTTGCAGGTTTTTAAAGGAAAATTACATTTTCTCATGAGTTTTCCCTGAATTTTAAGAGCTAATTTTCTATTCCCTGAGTTTCCCCTGTTTTCCAGGTTTCCTGGGGGGCATATGAACCCTGAAACAAATATATGAAATAAGAATTAACTGATAATAATAAAGTGTATAATGTTTAAAGAAAATAGTTAAAAAATATTTCATTAATGTCATTCATGCGGCTGAAAAGAAATAACATATGTGAAAACACCAAATTGAGAGTAGAAAAAACAAAGTACTGACAATGAAATAAAGTGTAATTTAGGTGTTACATACCTTTTATTTCTTTCTCTACAATAATTTAAATGCTAGCTTATAAAACTATTTTTTAAAGAAGTCAGCCATATTAATTTTTAATTCATTTTTACTATTTGCATCACAATTTCACTTTCGATACATTTGAGATTGTGTAAATTTTCTCTTCACCTTCACTACTTGAAAGGAATGCTTTCACTACTTTCACAGCTTGGATCACTTCACTGTGAGAATTAAACATCCTTCTTATTTGATCATCATCCGAGCTATCAAATCACTGGCTGTCAGAATCTCAGATGCCATGGCATTTATATCAAATCACTGGCTGTCAGAATCTCAGATGCCATGGCATTTATATCACATGTTAGGTGGTCCTCAGTCATCTGGCGAGGGGAATAACACTTCTGCCTCAATAGAACAGGGACAAAGGGTGCATGGATTTAATAGAAGCACTTTCAAAATGTAACCTATTTTGCATAGCCAATTTTTTTTATATAGATTGAAAAATATTTTTTTCGACCAACCTAAAGTTAAGTTTGAAACACGTCTTGCCCAGCAGCGAAAACCAAAATTTTAGTTCAAGGAAAGGTAGAAGTAGCAATAGCCAAACAACATGCTGGGAGCAATTTATGTTCTTTTGTGAACATTCCTTAACCTACACATGGTGGATAATTTTACTTCTGTGTATAGAAAAATACAAATTGATGGCAAAAAGATAGGAAATCCAATCCCAATCCTGAGGGAAAGGGATCCACCTGGATGGAAACTGAGAAGTATATTACTTTTATTGCAACTTTACGCTCTCTTCCCAATATTATTTAAGAAAAGATTTGCATGTTTATGCATCTTAGCCAACAATACATGGATATATAATAACAAAATCTTAATTTAAGATTTTAACTTTTTTTTTAAACTTATCTTATGGTGGAAGTCTAGATCAAACACTCTAAATTTTTTGCTACCTTCCCAATCTGAAATATTGCATACTAATACACAGAACAACCATGAATCAATTAGAAAAAGTTTTAATTTTTATTTGCTTTAATTAACGTTTTTAATTATTTTACTAGAATTAAGTCAAGACTAGGAAACAATTCATTGAACTTGTCTTTTATTAAGTTCATTTATTAACAACTGAAAAATACCTGTAACAATGTGCTTATAATTTTCACATCTCTGCAAATGACTGTCTTTACATAAAATTAAACTTCCAAAATCTCTTTCTTTCCATATTTCTCTCTGTAATCTGATGTTAAATTAATTCTAAGCTTCAAGGAAATACACATCTGAAGTTTGTCAAGGAATGATCCTGCTTGGGATCCAGCATAACAGTAGTATCAATAAGTTTGAATCCTGATATCCCACAAAGTAAGAGTAACCTAATCAGCTAATTATCAACACCTAATTGTCAGTGCGCTAGAGAAGGGCAATTCAAACATGGATAGTGGCACTGAAACCCAAATCGGGGAGATTAAAGAAAAAGAACCAGTAATGTTTTAAAAAGTGAACTTCAAATAAGCACACAAAACTGCATGAATCTTCCGAGTTTCATACAAAAAGCAGAAGGAAAAAGAGAAATAGAAATAAAACTGTATCATTAATAAAGAAAAGAGTACCTAAGAGAGTGTGTCATGTGGTAGCATACTGTAGCATATTTGAAACTGAGTATGGTTACTTATTGACCATAGAACACACAATGATAGAATTGGAAAGAACTTTTTCGTCAAATACTTTCTAATTTGCTACTAAATTAGATCAAGATTGCGAAACAATTTACAGAACTGTCTTTTTTATTTTCTTAGCAACTAAAAAATAACTGTACAAACATTATTATGAACACTATGACCATAATTTTCATACTCATAATCTGTGTAAGTTATCATCTTAGTTAACAACTAAAATTAATCAATATTATTAATGTTATACATCATAGTGCTTAAAATCTTTTAATTTTTTATGTTTTTCTGTGTTCAGTTTTTAAATGAGTCAGTTTTTAAATGATTAAGCTGAATGAAATGTCAATCCAGCAGAATGACTAAATCTCAATACTGAAGTCTCACGAAGTGAAAGACTTTGTAGGATTAGATATCCTACAGAAAGCAAAATTGATATTAATAAATAAAATCAAATTCACAATTTTTGCGACATTCCGTGACTTAACACTTCTATTATGTAACCTTTCCTTGACTTCTGTGACATTTTTCCCATTTCCTAATTTTTCAGTGATTTCTGTGACTTTCTTGACTGATAACATCCTGTTTGCAGAAAACATAGAGTTTTTATTGCTTAAAAAAAAAGGTTATACATTGAAAATAAAACATTATTAATAGGGTTTTGTTTGACATTGCAGGCATAAGAAAATATTTGGGACCAATAGAAAATTATGATGCAGGAAGAAAAACAAGAGCAGGTAATCTTAAATCAGGATTTCACTCTATGAACAGTGAATATCGTATTCTTAAAAAAAGTACAATGCAAAACAAAACATCATAAACAACACAGAATGTAACTATACCTTGAAGAGTAGTTATAGACTTGTGTGAATGCAAAAGATGAGGCATTACTTGATCTAAAGACCCAAACCATTTACATTGAGCACCAGGACAAGGACAAGAGTATGGCCTGGAGAAAAGTTAGAAAGGATTACAACATGGGGTTTAAAAAAGTTAAGACAAAGGTTTAAAACATCCTTAACCAATTATCATGAATCTAATCAACCATTATGCATCACTTTACCAGCAGGTGTAAAACTTTTCAAGCACATGAATCAGAAGATAAATTTAATTCATAATCTGCATAACACTATATAGATAATAATTAATAGGTTGATTTTGTTTCTCAAAGTGTTAATATGCTCTTAATTAAATTTAAAAAATAGTTAAATATAATTATAATCCTAATTGAGAGTGTGCATTAAAACCTTATATCATGATATCTATATCATGTATGAGTAAGAGTGATAATTTATAAATAACCAGAATGTTAAAAAAAAAAAAAAAGGATTTTTTTTAAATCAAAATAATCAGATTTTTTAAGTCAGATTTAAAAAAATAATAAGATCAGATTTTTGAAATGATTTTATATAAAAGGTATAAAAACTGGCAAATATCTAGTTGTTAATAGTATAAATCTGTAAATAAAATACTGCTTTGGTATACAAATAAAATAATTTTGACTCAAATGGATGATTTTGCAAGCATACAGCAAATTTGACTGATTATATACTGATTTATTTTACAAATTTAAAATTGAAGATTTCAGAAATAAACCTTAAAAGAAATAATAATCACATGCAGTAACAACAATAGTATTATGTAAAACCTCTTTCAGATTGTGAGCCACAGAAAACTAAATGTACAGTATAAAGGACCAATCAAGTAGTGTGTTCTTTTTATATAGTGCTATAGTGTTAAAAACAATGCGATTTTTTTTAAATAGTACATTGCATTGTTTTTAAAAAAAGAAAGAAAAACTGTTCACTTAACTCAATTTTTTGTATAATTATGACCAATCAAACTTACTGTGAGCATGACAAACACTCACAAGTGGTACCCAAATATCAAGTAAAAATTCTTGAAAATATGATGGCATTTATTGATAAAGTCAATTGTTATATTATAACTGAGCATTTTCTGTTGCAATGTTTATGGGAATTGAAAGCAAATATTGTTTTAGAACATGCAACTCTGTTGGCGAGTGAATAGAACAGGTGTCATGAATTAATAATGGCATATGAGCCTGGAGTTGTGCATCCCTGATTTAAATCAAAGATGTTTTTAATTAATTGATTAAAATCACTGATTTAAATCATTGACACCTTGTAAATAACTGATGTTTAAAATTTAATGCTATTTACTACTGTTCAATTAAAATTTTTTGCATTTTTCTAGAAAACAGAATGAATAGTAATAGTTTATACATTTTTAGAAAGTGATTCCATCAACCTTTCAAGTTATTAGGCAAGTTGGAGTGTATAGGCTGATTAATTTTATTTTTCACCAACTATGCAAAAAATTCCAGAGCTGGGATTCGAACCCAGGACTGCCGCATAACGTGCGGGTGCTCTACCACTGAGCTACTCTGGGACGATTTCCAGATGAAATTTCTCGCATTAGAACCATTGGCATTTATCATCTTCCTCTGCAAATCACAGATAGAACAGATGAAACAATTAATTCGCGACAACTCCATGGAGTTGTCGCGAATTAACTAAATAAATTTTATCAGCCCATCCACTTCTCAGCTCAATACAAATCCTACATCCTCAACAAAATTCAATTTTGATAGCCAGAAGAGTTAAATCAAACATCGACAAATCAATATAAATATTAAATAAAAATAATAATAACATTTAAACCGGTTTTATTTATACCTCCTCTTTAAAAAGTACAAATCTTCAACAATAAAATCAGATGATTTCCCCCCCCCACACAAATATTTCATTTTTATCAGCTCATTATGGAAAGATTTAAAAAAATATTCAAAACACAATTAAAAAATTTTATGTATGTGTTCATAAACTAAATATGCAGGCTTGTGAAAAGAATCAATGAACACATGATAGATAACTATAAAACATTTTCTTCCATATGCAAAATATGCTATGGTTAAGGACTGAAATACCAATGAGCAGTAAATTTGTTGGTTTTATTTGAATACAATGTGTAATGGTTAATATTTTGAACTTCTTATACATAAAATGCTACACAGATAATGTATATCATAAAGGAAGGTTCCTTTTATGCAACAAAATATCGAAAAAGAAAAAACCTGAAAGGCACATACCTCTAACTTCATACTTTCAGATATGGAATGTAAATAAAAGCTTCTCATTTTTATAACTTACCTACATTCACACAATTCTTCATGATCTGCTTTTTCTGTGTGCATTAACAATTGCTTGCATCCATTCTGCGAATATTTACATGGGAAAAAAACAGTCGAAGCAACTTTTTCCATAGCTAAGTTTCTAATGTTACCTACAATATAAAATGAGAGGTAGTAAAGTAACTGATGTGAGAAAAAAAAAATACAGAAAAAAGAACTTAATAGGAAGAAAATGCAGATTTAAATTATCTGATCAAAAAATTCACTTAAATCATATACAAAGGTTTCAATATAACTGAGAAAATGGTTCAAAAGTTTTCACTTTTACACTAATAAGGATACAACTTTAAGGCCTACAAGATGCCATAGATATTTGTATTTGCATCAGGGCTTCCAGGTACCAAAATAAAGTATATAAATAGAAATTAATTTTTTGTTTAGTTTTTTATTAGAAAAAGCCTGATGTAAGTATACTGTCTTACATCATTAATTTGTTTTTCTTCAAAAATCAGCACATCTGTAAAAGCTAGAAGTTGATATTTATACAAAGAAGATACAAAATTAAAAGTTTTTCAAATTACATGAGAATATTGAAATTTAAAAAGATTGTCCAAGAAATAAAAAAAAAACACTAAGCCAAGTTAAGCCTTTCCCCCCCCCCCCCCCCCCAAAAAAAAAAATGGGGTTTTTTTTTCAACCCTGCCCGAGATGTTTCGTTTACAGAGAATAAAAATTGAAGATTGTTTTCATTTTCAGTAGATTGCAAGAACGGAAAAACATTTTCGTACTTACAAGGGGAGGCTCAGACGTTGGGGTCACCGATTTTGTGTGAAATGTTGGTGGGTTATAGGGGACCCATAGTTAAGTAAAATGCTAAAATATTGGCCGCCAACTCTTGCTTATTTTCAAGAAAATTCCATTTAAATATTTGACACATTGTTAAATACTAATTATTTGGCAATTCATTTGTGTTCTCGGTGGCGCCGTGGTTCCGTACGGAGACGGAGATCTGAAGGTACCCGGATCGAATCCAGCTCGGTGCTATGGATTTTTTCTCGCTAAAAAGTTCAAAATAATTATATATTCTGAATTATTTTGTAAAACTGCAGTTATAAAGTTGTTTTTGTGTATATAGTTGATAATTTATCAATACTTTTAAGAAGCGAGGAATGATAAGGATTCGCTTCTTTCTTCGTTTTGAATGATGCAATTATTGTTTTAAGTGTTTCATTCAGCTAAAACGTATTACACACATGTAATTAAAATTAGAGATCCAATATTCAATTTAAACGATAAGTGAAATTTTTTGTATTAAATAATTTATGATTTGATGTAGAATGTAAAGTGCATTTAATTTTAAATTTATCAAACTTCGCTAGAAGTAGATAGCGAAATTAATAATAATAATAATAATAATCCAGAAATTCATAACAAATACTTGATGATGATGATTAAATGACGATGAAAGTAATTCACCTTGCCTCTAAAAGTAATTCCACCTAAATGTACAATGCTTTGTCAACCCAGTGATGTGTAATTTTACTGACTCCACCCCAAAATCAACAACAACAACAAAAAAATAATTAAAAGCTACACAATTCTCCATATTGATATGCTAAATGAACGGAAATAGGAACCTGAGAAAATGCAATGAAAATTCATTTAAGTCATGTATTTTCTGCTATCACCACCATTATTTTCAGACATCAACAAAATTTTCTGATGAAAGCTGAAATAATTTTTTTTCCCCACAAGCAGAAATGAAAATATCATGTGAATACAAAAATATTTATTTCATATGTTGTAGCAAATGTCCAGACAATTTGTTTTGCCTGTTTTCAGGACAAATATCACTCTTCCTCATGTACTCATCTGTAAAAGTAGAAAAATATTTTTCGAAATGTGATTCATAAATAACGTTTCTCATTTTCGTCACTTTTCATTTGCGGCTATTCAATTCTATTTCATAGAAATAGTGTTATTTCAATATATCACGTCAATTTTCTAATCATTTTAAACTGTATTATATGAATTTTTAAGGGAGAAAGAAAAAAAAATGGAAAATCCAGAGCACCGAGCTGGATTTGATCCGGGGACTTTCGGATCTCCGTCTCCGTACGGAACCACGGCGCCACCGAGAACACAAATGAACTGCCAAATAATTAGTATTTAACAATGTGTCAAATGTTTAAATGGAATTTTCTCGAAAATAAGCGAGAGTTGGCGGCCAATATTTTAGCATTTTACTTAGCTATGGGTCCCCTATAACCCACCAACATTTCATCAAAATCGGTGACCCCAACGTCTGAGCCTCCCCTTGTTAGATGAAAAACTTAAATACACAATATTTCCAGGAGTAGTTACTAATACTAAATTTCAGGAGTCTCCAGTAAAATACAGGAGTTTTTAAGGGCCCTTAATTTTTTAAATGATAATCCAGGAGTTTTCCAGGATTTTCAGGAGGCGTACGAACCCTGTTCAAAGAATCTTTTTCTTTTTTTTTTTAAGTGGCCAAAGAATTAAAAGACATGTGACTTTTGAATAATATATTCACAAATTTACTAATAATGAGCATTTATAAATCCAGTTTTACGAACTTTACTAAGGATCAATTTTAAATCAGCATAGACAAGTGAATTTCTAAATACAATTACTAATCTACAGGGACTTGTTAGTAACCTGAAAGGAAATGACAGGAAATAATATTTTTAAGACTATCATCTTAAAAAAATATTCAATGCAGTTTCATTTAGAATTTTTTCCTTCCGTTTTCAATTTCCTGGACAGTGATAGAAACAACAAAATAATTTTCTTATTTTGTGGATTACTTATTGTCTGGGCGGTAAATATTTTTTTTTAAATACTCAAGCCCCATCATTTCACTTGATTAACTGTAAAATATAGGAGGGAATTTCTGATTGTGCAATTATTATGACGTCGCATAATGAAATAATTGAGTAATAAATAGCACATTAACACAAAACTAAAGTGAGAAATTAAACAAGAACCAGATTTTTATAAAATTAAAATTCCATGGATACCTTGTAATTTAATCAAATGCTTTTAAAAAACTTACAAACTCACTAAAGATGACAATATTTTTCAATTCTTAGACCTATTAAATGTTCTATAATATTGAAATTAGAAAGAGACTGAAATATTTAATACTTGAGCATACAAATAATTGTATATATTTAACCTTTTGGTTAAATCAAAAAATTAAAAATGTGTCAGATATCAAGGCAAAAGACTGCATTTTGAGACCAACGAAACATTATAACTATCAGTTTTTTGGAATGACAAAATGCTTTGATTATTCAAATTTTTTGCTACAAAATATTTACACATATATGTCTTCCAAGTAAAATAAATTGTTAAAGTATCATTAAAACTATTTAAATATTTTCTTCACACTTTCAAATCAATATCCCATTCTTTTTTAAGAGCTCATCAATAAGCCCAATTTACATGTTACATCCCAATAAATCCAATAAAACAGTCTTTTGAAATTGAAAATATTAGCAAATATTTGACAATGGTAACTTTGCAGACTTGTTTCTAGTTTTCTGCTCAGCCAATAAGAATCATTATAAATTTTCTGTTATCCAGCTATGAAATATAGCAATTAAACTTGTTCATTTGTTGATCTTTCAGTTTGTTGGAGCTGCAAATTTTAGAATTTAAAATAGTAATGCAGCATGGAACAAAATTTTACCAATTTTGGGATATTTGGAGCAGACATCATAATTCAAAACAACAATCACAGTACTAAATAATTCTTTTTGCAATTAAAATATTTTGGGTAATTTTAATCAGTATTAAAATAATGCATTTGGTTGCAATATTTTGAATTATTTTCTTAATTATTATTTTGAAAGTGCATAATACTGTGGCCTCTTTAAGGCAGAAAAAAAAAATATTTGGTGAAGAATTCAAATACTCACAAATAGAAAACCCAAAATATGTTACATGTACAACATTATCAATCCACAAATGCCCAAAAGTGATTAGTTTTAGAAGGAAAAACAGGCAGATTAACAAAAGAAGGTGCAATCAGACTAAACAATAATAATTAGTTATTTGAAAGAACTTGAAAGCACTTACATTTAAATGTACGGTATCAATTTCTTTTCTTAGAAAAATGTATTAAACAAACTGCTATGTAAAACTACAATTCACTGAGAGCAATCAATTAAGCATTTTAATTAGCACAAAAATATTATTGTAGTTAACAAATTTAATTATTTTTATCATTAATAAAAATTTATTTAAAAATAGAATCATTTTTATTGACAAATTGTAATATATTAATATACCATACAAAAATACATAAATGAAGTGTTACCTATAGGACCACGACAACTTGGGCAGCAAGTAAGTTTATGACGACATGAAGCACAAACTAAATGTCCATTCTGACACTGTAATATGGGTGGTAGAACATAGTCAAAACACACAGGGCATTCAAAGAGACTTGCTAAATCTGACACAGCGTTTGAAGCTGCATGACCTGCAATTAATAAAAATAATTATTATAAAACAAAATATTTTACTTTATGTAAATTTTTTAACAGTTTGGTGTGCATTCTGAGATGCTGTAATATTTTAAACATCCTGAGGTCAATAAGACAGGGCTTCCAACTCTTTTCAGTCAGCTTCAGGAGCTCAAAAGAAAAATTTCAGGAGCAATACGATAATACAATGAAAATTACTTCTCGACATGACGAGAAACCTTCTACATAATGATGGCAATCCTTTTTTCCATCATGTGCAATGGAAAAATCCACATTGCAAAAAGAACAAAATATGTGGCTTTCAGATTTCTCAGAACGCTTCAGAACAGGCCATAATGTTCCGCACTCAGCTTTAAAACACTGCAAACGACTTCTTTTACAATCCATCTCAATGGAAATCTAACATGCAACTCACGGGCTGGGGATCTGCATCTGCTGGGACCAAATGTCAAATGGCGAGTGAATTTTAATCAGTTTGCTTCTTGAGAGTCGATTTTGTCAAAGTTCCATCGGGGGACTCAATTAAGCATTGTTGAAAATAGCTTTCCTCATTTCTTTGATTGGGAGATTGACTGGATCAACAATATGACTTCGGTGATCTAAAATGGCAGGATCACAATTTTACCCAGTGCCTCCACTTAACTTGTTGCGACGATGGAATTAATGACATCATTATGAAAAAACCATTAATTAAATGTTTTGTTCCAATGGGTTGTTAAGTTAATGCTGCATCACTGGACTGAAAAGACTGTCCTGACAAAAGAGACTGAGCTCTTATATATACATTCGGAACAATCAAATTTGCATATTACAGAATTATTTAAATTTGCATACTACAGGAATTAATAGAATAGAAAAATAATGGATAACATTTTTACAAGTAGTTTCTGTCTCTGGATGAAAACTGTCAGGCTGGGATTCGAATCCACGGAGTTTCGCTCAGCATGCACATGCTCTGCCAACCAAGCTGCGGTGACTGCTGGCTTTTCTTCTTGCAGCAATAGATCAATGGAATTGTAATCCTATATCTCTAAAACGTCTGTAAACTCCCACACACATCAACAGAAATAGTCCGGTCAATTTAGACATCCGAGGTTACAAAAATTCACACCCAGCTGAAAGTTGGTAGGATTGTTTGAAACACCACCATAAATGTCAAAGTCCTCATAAGTCCTGAAAATTCCTCATAACAACCCTACCAAGTTTTATCATAAAATTAGTTAAACAAAAATTGTAGATCAGATAATTATCTATATACAATGTCTAAATACTTTTTTCCCTAAGAGCCACTGTTTCTGAGATACAACGATTCAAATTGTTGGAAGAGTTGTAATCGTCATAATATGCACACGCTTCTACGCCACCTTTAAGGTGGTGAACTTAGCGTGTTTTTTTAACGTGATTTCTCCGGTAGGATTCCACGTATCTGTTGTGATTCTGTTTAATTTGAAACTATTAAATAATAAAAGATATCGGCAAGGGTTGAAAATGATAAAAGCGGTGTAAATTAAAAAAAAAGGGGGGGAAATTTATTCGTCTGATTCATAATTTTCTAATACTTCTGCTTCTTCTTCTCCTTGTTCTTCTTCTTCATCCTGGGTGCAAGTAAATTGCCTCAATAGTGATGCATTGCATGTCTCCTCGTTGGCATCAAATGAATCCTCAACTGTTGGCGATTCAACATTGGAGCACAACCACCCTTGACAATTTGTACATGCTATGGGACAAAACAGTCCAACTTTTTTTTTTTGCAGCTTCATTTAGCACTACATCTCTTTTTACAGTTGCAAAAAATTGTGTTTAGCAGTTTTTCTGGCGCAGGTGGGAGTAAAGTCTGAACTGGTTCTAATGTATTGTCGACCAACTTCCAACCGCAGTCTTTTGGGTCTAGCTGATAACTAAGCCACACTTGAACTTGGTAATATACCTGTAAAAGATGTTGATGAGCAACCGCTGAGGTTGGAGGAAGACAAGCTAATTGCACTTGTTTATCATTACGGGTATTTTTAACAAAACATGCTTATCGAAACTTATCTAAGCACACAGTTTTTTTAGGAGCTGCATACATAGAGAGAAGAAAGCGAATTCCGTTGGTGATAACTTCTTGTGGAGTTGAATTACTCTTTTTAAAAACTTTAGCACATTGAACTAAATCTTGTTTTTTCAAACATTTTAAAAACTGTTGTTTTACCCTTCCTGAAAAATGCAGTTGTCGTATCACAGCCAGTTATTGCGTGTAAAAATAGTACATGATTTTGACACTTTGTAAAAGTAGATAAACTTTTCGATGAATATATTTCCGATTGATGTTCAGCTTTTCCAGGTTTAAAAAAAAAAAAAGTTTTTTCGATTGCAGTTCCAGCAGTGAGTAATGCGAGTAAGTCTATATCTTCACCTACAACAATAGTTGTATTTGTTAAATCGAATTAGCTTGTTTTACCAATATATTTTCAACAGTAAACTTTCCTTTCAACATTGAAATGAACAGAGATTTGTTGCGATTATTTGCAAGAAATTTCTATTGACTGGTAGGAATTGTCATAGATTGATCAAATAAAACATCAGAAGATGAAGATGTTGCTGAAGTTCTACAACGTTGTTCTGCGGCTTTAATATTTCTCGTAAAACCATTATAGCCATCAAATACGACAGTAACTCTGGGACCAAAATGCCGACGTACATACTGAATGTATTTATCTAAGATAACGTCGAATGTTTCTTCGCTATCCCACACAATGCGGTGTAATAAATATCCTCCATTAATGATGTATGTCGCATTTATGTTGTTAATATCAAAATTCACCCTTTGAAAACAATTGTAAATGGCAGACTTTTGAGTTTTATGCATTCCAATGTCATCAAACAATGATAAAGGGTAGGGAGTCAATTCATATTCAAAATATTTTTCAATTTCATCTTGAAATGCCGCAGTAATACTCATTCATTGAAACAATAATACAGGGTCAACAGGTACTTTTTCATCCAGAACTTTTATGGTGCTACTCATAGCTAAAAGAGGGACTACTTTGTCAGCACGTTTTAATTTAATATTATTAAATGTTAGTCCTGTTATTTTTGACATAGAGTCAAACCCAACTTCTTATTTAGTTCTTTTCTTTATAAAAATTTATTCTATTGTAATTTATTCTATGAGCTTTATAACAATTAATTCTATTATCACCAACAACACCATTTGCACTAGATACACTACCTCAAAGGTGGCGTGAAAACGTGTGCATATTATGACGATTACAACTCTTCCAACTTTTTGAATCGTTATAGCTCAGAAACTGTGGCTCTTAGGAAAAAAGGTTTAGACATTATTTATACATAATTATCTGATCTACAATTTTTGTCTGAACTAATTTTATGATAAAACTTACCGTTTTGCTGAAAATCGCGAATAACCCGTTTTGGTGACCTTTGACCCCGAGTAAATTTTTTTCCAGGTGTCGGATCGATGAGGACTTTTTAGATTTCATTTATGATGGTGTTTTGAACAATCCTACCAACTTTCAGGTGGGTGTGAACTTTTGTAACTTCACTCCTATTTTTTGGTCTAATTTGACCGGGCTAAAAGAATAAATAAACATTGTACATCCCATTGACCTGCAAGTTCCATGAAAATTTTGCAGCTGGCCTTTTGCTCATAAAAGTTAGACAACCCCAATCTAAAACTTTAAAATGAACCGACTCACAAAAAATACAAGTATTCATCATCTTTATTTTATCTCCTTTCAGCCAGTATAGGTTTCTCACTCTTCTTTCCTGGAATTTTACAAATTCTTCACTGGCTGTGATGTTGGTAACTTCAAACAAAAGTCTGTCTCACTGTGCTTTCAAGAACATTTAACAAATGTTACTGAAGCTGGCACAGTGAGGAGATGAGGGACAAAAAGAACTTAAATCATCAAATGCAAGTTTAATTTTTAATGATTTTACGATAGCACGTAAACGCCCTAGTATTCAGTGTGATATGTCTTTCAGAAACATCAAGCCATGTTTCAGAGGCATTCAGACAAGCAGTAATCCATTTTCTGCTTAATCTTTCCCACCCAGGAATTAAAACTACTGTTAATATGGTTAGTGAAAGATTCATTTGGAAGTCACTTAAAAAAGAGCATCTCCAATAGGACTAAAAGCTTGTTTAAACTGTCAAAAGAAAAAGATACAAAAGCACAGTTGGAGCATATCCTCTACCTAAATGCAGACTTAGTCATGTCAATATCAATATCGTTGGTCATTTAACTCCCTCAAAATGATTCATTCGCTGCTTGATATGTACCGACAGGTTCAGTAAATGACCAGAGGTATTTCCGATGATAGATCAAACACCAGAGATTATTGCTGCTACATTTTTTTCAGTTTGGGTAACACAATTTGGTGTACCTGACACTACATCAATGGATCAAGGACAGCAGTTTGAAGGGGATTTGTGTTCGAGAAAATTTTTGGCAACAACAAGAGTTCAAACAATTACTTTTAATCCATCTGTGAATGGTTTGGTGGAATGTTCTCACAGGTAGCATAAAAGTTCAATCAAGACTCGTGCTACAGAGTGCTGGACTGAGATCCTACCTGTTATTGTTTTGGGTATCAGAGCTAGTTGTAAGGAAAATATTCAAACAACTGTAGCAAAATTGATACACAGTTTTCCCCTTCAATTACATGGTGAATTTTTAGGGACTCCTGACCCAATACTACAGCGGACCGAATTTCTCTCACTTTTGTGCTAACGGCTGCAGAAACTATGTCCTGTATATATGTCACAGCATAATACAATGAATGCATTCATTCATAAATAACCGTTCATTTGTTTTTATTAGGCAGGACTCTGTTCGAAAGCCTCTATAGCAACCTTATAACAGACCCTTTAAAGTTCTTTCCCAAGATTAAGCACGTCATCTTAGAAGTCCAAGCTGTGTCAATGGTAATTTCAATCAATAGACTCAAGCCGGCTTATCTCTAAATCCAGATATGCCATCATCAGAGACACTAAGTCATTAAAATGAGAGTAAAGGCATAGTGCTGAGGTCTGGGAAGAGAGTGTGTTTCCTCCGTTTGCCATCTGAAGGACTGGAGGGGGAAGTCCTGAGGCATTCGCCTTGCTGTGCTTTCAAGAACAGTTTACAGACATCCCTGAAGCTGACAAAACCACTAGCCAAAATTCCCTAGTATCTGTGGTTTTCATGCAACCAACAAATGCAAATATAAGATGGCAACACCAGTATTGCATGTTTTATTTTTCTCTACTTTTTTTAAAGTTATGTTAATCTTTATTTTGTTAATTGAGTTTGTTTTGTTAAATTTGTTAATAAAATAGTTATTTGTTCAATGTTCAATGTCATGTTTTTAGCTTTGCCTAGCATGTAGCTGACAAATTAAAAAGGTTATACCATTGTAATTGTATCACATTTTGTGTATTTCCTACTACAATTTTGGCATTTTCCTATGAGGTTTCTTGACTGCTCAGTAATAAGCGATGCATCTATTTCTTCAGAGCAACCACTTGTACTATTAAACACTCAGTGGTTCATATGGATCTTAATTAACATTTCTCTTTTGATGAGAAGTTTTTCAACTATATAAAAGAACTGATCAACAACTACTTCAAAAAGATTGATTGTTTTGTTTTTCAGAAACTTCCTCATATTTATATTACTGAATAAAACAAAGTAAGTTGGACATTTTTCAATGATTTAGATTTATTAAAAATTTAATAAATCACACTGCACATGAACATTTTTATAGTTTAAATCATGGAAATTAACTACCTAAATTATATTTTGGCTCAACTGGTGAAACAGGTCCTGGAAGGCATGGCACTGTGTGGCTTCTAGGCTTAGTAGTAGAAATATGCTTCTTC
Source organism: Cheiracanthium punctorium (assembly GCA_038373885.1). Taxonomy (NCBI): domain Eukaryota; kingdom Metazoa; phylum Arthropoda; class Arachnida; order Araneae; family Cheiracanthiidae; genus Cheiracanthium; species Cheiracanthium punctorium. The sequence goes on along the minus strand of JAWZYV010012803.1, from coordinate 587,767 downwards.
TCCATCAGGATAAAAAAGTAAAGCTTTGCGAATAAAATCAGCTAGAACTTGCATGCACCTAAAACAAATATAAAAGGTACATTAAATTTTTTAAAACAGTTAGCATTGATACAAGTTACATCAACAGAAAATGTTTCTCAACAAATGCTGAGCAGAAAATGTTCTTGGGACTATTGCTTTGATATAAAATTAAAAGGTAAAAACAACCTATAAGTTATTGAGGAAACATTATAAAATTGAATATAAATATATATTTTATTGTACCATAATTATAACTGTTCACATTAAGTTCTTCAACTGTATGCAATGAAAGACAAAATTAAATGCAATACTTAAGTGATTTTTTGGGGAAGAGGGGTCAGAAGCATCAAATTTGAGAATTTCAGTTTTTGTTTTTAGAATGATACATACGAGTTGCAGTAATGGACAAAAGGGGGGGGGGCAATCTGCTTCTCCAATAGTTGTTTAAAGATGGATGACTTTACTTAGTTAACATGCACTGGCATTTCTATAGAACCACCTAATTCTAGCAGTTTCACGGCTGGTTACAAATATAAATAAGCATTAGTCAAATTTCTTACCTCTGTTTCCTAAATAACAGATATAGCTTCCATAAAATGCTTAAAGATGAAAAGTGAAATGGGTCATTCCATGGCATTAACTAAAAGCTGAAAATGGATTTTTTTTTTTAATTACTGATTATTTAAAAAGTGAGTAGAAATATTTGTTCAGCTTAACAGTATGAATTTTAAGATCATAAATAAACAATTAAAAGTTTAGATTTTGATACAAGTCATTTTGGTTATATGACAATTGTAACTAACATAATATTATGGTAGTTAAAATATTACATCAGTCAGGCCAAATATGGCTAGTAGTTTTTTAAAATGCAAAATTATAAAGCTGAAAGGGTTATCTCTAATTTGTGTTTAAGTGATCAGTCATTAAAAATATTTTCATTTCTCAGCTACAAATATTATGTTGGTCACAATGGAATTACCCAATATATATGGGGGGGGGGTGGATATGCTATATAACCTCTTTTTTGACAAACATCTTTTTTTTTTTAAATATAGGTTAGTAAAATAAAATAAATAAATACTAAAACTTTTAACAAGCAACAAAAGTACATAGAATAAACAGAGAAAATCTCCACAACTTTACTTCATGTCCAATAGGATACCAAAATTTCACTAGTGAAAGCCATAATCCTAATCAGGGGATCTACCATGAACACAGAAGAATGAGATTCTGATCAGAACTTGGACCGAGTGAAGCCACAATTCTAATTAAAGTCTGTTTAGCTTACTACGAATTCTTGATTCTGCTTGGAAATTCCAAAGTGGAATAAATGGCCCTAAAATTCCACATGGCTGAGAGCAAGTGAAATCTGATTCCTCATTGGAATCTTTCTTTGATCACACAATATGACACTGATTCCAGTTGCAGCCTTAAGATTTTTGGAAGAGGATGATCGCCTTTGAATTCGAAGAATAATTGTAAATACTTTCTAGGTAAATAAATTTATTTGTGAGGAGAGTATTGAAATATATAATATTATCCTAATAATTATATATATTTATAAAAATGCTAATACTACCGTAATAGCAATTTAAAAAAAAAAAAAAAAAAAATTATTTGAGAAATAGTAACAATTAAGGAAATCTCATATTACATAGGGAAAAAAGTTTTTTAAAAAGCTATCATATTAGCATAAAATATGAGGTCTTGTTATTAAAATTCGTATGACTTCAAATCATACTCTATAATTTTTATCAACACTATTAATATTAAACTTTTCCTTTAAAATTTCTACTGTTTTTCATGAAGAATTAAAACTAAATTTGATACTATTATTAAAATATTTTTTTTAATGGAATATTATTCTGCATAAATTTGTCTGAAGTACTTTTAAAAGTTGTATTGAAGCATATTATAAGTACGTAAATCTTTTGATGTGAATGTTTAAGATCATCCTAATTTATTATTTTTTTTATTTTTTAACACCACTAGGGGCCAAGGCCACTAGACTCTATACGCTCGCTTTTTGTATGAGGTATTCGTCCCCTAATAATTCTTATTCATAAAAAACAAGGCATAATTTCAATTGACAAAGCCCAAAGACAATCAGATAGAATGTTACCCAGCTGCACATTGCTCGGTTCTTACACATTCCTTGGAATCTAAAAATTTAAACTTCACACTATTTAGAATTATGCAAAACCTATGGAACACCTTGCATGTTTGCCACCCATGATGATTTTTCATAATTTGGTGACTTACGTATATGTATCGTTAATAATTAGCTCTAAGAAAACAGTACTTTGTAAGTTTTCTTTGATTAAAAACTATGGAACTGCTACTAATGGTGACTCTTCATTATATGGTGATTAATACTTGCTCATTATCGATAATTTCTGCACATGTAAGGTTAGAGGAAAAACCATTATCCATATATTCATATACATAATCCTTTGCAGATTGGTGTATTTAGCACCACAAAATATATCATCTCATCGTGCTGACAAATATCCAATCTGTACTATAACTGCTATATAATGGCATAGTTAATGCCGCCAAATATTTCTACTGGTAGCAAATACCCAAGCTGAACTTAATCAGATTTAAAATAATCTGAATTTTAATTATTTTTCATTTTCAAGATACTGGGTTCTAACACATTTTGGAACTCGCAGTTTAGATTCACCCTGCTTGGAGAGATAACATTTCGCCAGATCGTACCTAATGCCAAGATGGTACTTTTAAATCAGTTACAATTAATTATTCTGTTTTGGAAGTATGAATAATCGCTAATTCTAAACACCTATTGTCCAAGAGAATTTACTATTTGAAAATTGCCAACTTTGTGTAACATACTTTGAGTTATTTATTTCATGTACTATGTTATTTCATGTTATTTATTTCATGTATAACTTATATTATTATTCACTAAGGACTTTGAATTGATACTTTCACAAATATATCATGAACAAAGAAAATTAGTCACAATATGCTACTAATAGATAGATTTTTATAAGAAATTAAAAATAAAAAAGCAGTTAATCCAAAATATCGTGAAGAAAAGAAAAATATGATCATTGATGAAGCTGCGAAGGGATTAAAGTATTGCACAATATGACGGGCAGGTGAAATTTACGTACCAAAATTAAAATAAAATATAAAGAACACAAAGTTAAATAAAATTAATATGCTCTCGGAAATATTGTTAGACAATACAACACAACCTGCCTATTTAAAAAACACAAAGTATCTTCTCGGGGTCAATCTCTTAAACATCAGAGTCGGACTTTGATATTCCACATAGTTGAATGCGAGATGAAATAATCATAACAAATTATATTTAAGTTTGTTATTTGAATTGAGATTTACACTGCTTATATTTTACAGGTACTCCAAATACTTTCATTGAATATTTAGAATATTAAATGCATTGGTTTTAATGCTATGATAAACATTAAATTATATCTAAAGACATGCGCGACCCCTGGCCAACTAGTTTCGTTATAACTGTGGGTTCGTTCGAAAAAGTTAGCGATAGATAATTGATTAACTGGACGTTAAATGATTTTGTACTGTCAGAAATAATTTCTAATATAAATGTGTAAAACTGAATTTTTTTGTTTGATGCTATTTTGTTCTTAATTTTCTCATAGAAATTCTAGAGCATATAATTCTGTAAGCCATAAATGTTATCAATTTGCATTTTCAAATGCAATATGGCAGCAATAGTCTTTAGTTGTGAAATTAGTTCCGTCTGGTTCCGTCGTTGAGTTCTATGGATGAGGTAGTAGAGGTGGGTGTAAAGAATCGCCGATATTTTCAAAGTTTTTATGATTTATGGCTGTCCCTGTCCGGATATTTTAAACCTTCAGCTGTTGATCTTCTTCCATTTCATGCAGACGATACCATTATATTGTATATTTTTTGTTTTTTTTACGGATTTGCGTCATTTATCTCATCGTTGCTGCCGTTAACTTCAGAATCTACCTCAAAGGAATCTACTACTAGTACAAAAATGAGTGGGCTTGAAAAACTTGGATCTGCTCGACAACCGCTGTGTCCTAAACAGATACCTGTAATACAAGATTATCGAATAACTGATACTGTTTTAGGTCTCGGCATAAATGGAAAAGTTGTAGAATGTGTTGATAAAAAATCAGGCATGAAATATGCTTTGAAGGTAAATATTTTTAATATTGTTTTGTGTCTGTTTTGTTGAAATAAAAGCTTTCTTTAAAGTGCAGGGTAGTATTTATTTATTTTTTTATTGAATTATATATTGCCTACATCATCACGTTTTCAAATTAAATGGTAATTTTATCATTTCATGTAAACAAATTTTTACACTAATCAAAATATTCCATATTAAGTAGTTCTTATAGAATTTTTTGTTTGTTTAAAAAGAAATGAATGCTCTAGAATTTGATAATATACTTATTTTGCAAAATTAATTTTATCTGATAAAGTGTATATTAAGTAGATTTACTATAGATTTAGATGGTTATCTCTGTTTACGTGTGTGCCTATGAAAGTAGAGACAATCTTTGTTGAGTAAGATGTGTTGTATGAAGTTATTCCGGTGATTCAAAATAGATATTAAGACGATTATTTTTTAAACCGTAAGTGATCGAAACATACTTCCAATTAGAAAAGTTCGTCAGATTAAGAGTAACATTTTTGTGCTGTTTTTTTTTTTTACTGGGGAAATCAGTTTACATATTCAACGATTTTATATTAGCACAGTTTAATAAATATATTGCAGTAAATAATAATGTCAAGTTCTAGAAATAATAAACATTGGTTTTTTTTTTTAATCATTCTACTTGTATATTTAATCAATATATTTTGTGTGTTATAGGTATTAAGAGATTCTTCCAAAGCCCGAAGAGAAGTTGAACTTCATTGGCGTGCGAGTAATTGTGTACACATTGTGAATATTATTGATGTTTATGAAAACATGTATGGGGGATACAAGTGTCTTCTTGTTATTATGGAATGGTACCTATAAGTTACTCATATTCATTGCTGTATTTATACATTTTTATTTAATTATACTTGGATAATGTAGGAATTGTCAGTGTAGTCTTCATTGTGGGTCATTCCATGTCAGATAAACACAATTTTGGTCGATTGTGAGAATTGATGTCTCAGATTTTCATGATTTTTGGTACGCAGCAATATATCACAGACTTACAAAAAAATTCCAAATTTCAGTTATGTAGCACAATTATTTTTGAAGTTATTAATTTTTAAAGATTTAAATTTTTATGAAAAAAATTCATATTTTGGCACCTTTAGATGCCTATAGGCTGGCAACCAGGGATGCTATAAAGCTGAGAGTGGTCTCATTCTAAAGCTGTTGAATGGGGCTTTAATATGATATGCCACAAGATAGGGGTTACAATTTTAAAATTTTCAAAAAATTATCAAAAATAGTTTGTGATGTCTAAATACACATAGCAAAATTCTATTATGGGATCAGGAGATACAGGGCTAATAGAAATACACATTTGTAAAAAAAAAAAAGAGGAAGTGCATTGAATGAAGCAAGCAGTGGCTATTACTTTTACATTATTTTTTGAATGGAGAAAGGTTTCATAAGCACTTACTGTTATTGAAAATCCAATCTAATGTGTAAAGCTAAAGTGTAATAAATCAGTACCTTTAATTATGTTTGTTTTGTCTTCTATTGTTGGAAGAAATCCATACATTTGTTCACTTCAACGTAGAGCCTCTTTCTTTTTTTGAAGTTAGTTAAAAAGATTGATTTCCCTACCAGTGGCTGAGTGTTTAGCGGAGATGAAGGGTGCCTGGTTTAAATACAGGTTGCATCCACCGACCTAGACGTTCGGTGTATCCCGTGGTTTTCTCCGAAACTTTGCGTACATAGAAGTCAGGACAACTTAGAAAGACCCCATAAAGAGCACTCCTTTCGGACTAGATCCCTCGAGTGGATAATCGACCGTAATCTAAAAAAAAGTACGAAAAACGCATGGCTTCTTTTATGGCTATTAAATTATATACATTTTTGATGCGCTCCATTTAAACTTATTTAATTTGAAATTAAGATACTTGAACGCACGTCTATACATAGTACGCGATACTATACTATAGCGCGTATCCTTTTCTAAAATGTAAAAAAAAGGAATTTTTTAATGTAAGGACTATAATGAAAAATGCTTATTTTTAAACGTAATTACAAAATTCCTAATCCCTTGGAAACTACTCGGAAGTATTTTTTAAACCCTACGCCCTCCCAATCGAATCATTCGAGCCCCCCACCCCACCCCCAATATTTTTAACAAGTCGGTGCCAGTCTGAATATGAAGGCTAGAATGAAACAGTTTGGATGTATTTTTTATTATTTCTTTTGTGTTTATAGAACAAACTATCACTAAAGTACTCTCTTGGGAAAGGATATAATTTTGCCCTCCCCCCCCCCCCCCCCGGACTCCTTGTGTAACAGAGAGGCGACTGAATACTGAAAACTCTCTAAAACTTGATAATTATTTTTCTTTTCACCCACTTGGTCATCGTCCTGGCAACTTTTCTGTGGATACCTGTTGAGAGGAAATTTTTTCATTACATTCCTCCACAAACTTACTTAGCTTGATTATCTCCACGACACCACTGGTGTACGCTCGCAGCACCCCAGGGTGCCGTGGCACATAGTTTGGGAACCTTTGCTGTAAGGTAATCATTGCATTTTATTTATTTTATAATGTCCTATACACTACATAACAAAATTAGTAATTAAAAAAGAAAACAATTTTACTACATCGTATTCGCAAAACATACATTTCCGAAGCCCTGTTATCTCCTGATCCCATAATAGAATTTTGCTATGTGTATTTAGTCATCACAAAATATATTTGATAATTTTTTGAGAATTTTAAAATTGTCACTTTTTGAGAAATTTAAATCTTCAATTTTTAAAATTGTAACCCCTATCTTGTGGCATATCATATTAAAGCCCCATTCAACAGCTTTAGAATGAGACCACTCTCAGCTTTATACCATCACTGGTTGCTAGCCTATAAGCATCTAAAGGTGCCAAAATATGAATTTTTTTCATAAAAATTTAAATCTTTAAAAATTAATAACTTCAAAAATAATTGTGTTACATAACTGAAATTTGGTATTTTTTCGTAAATCTTTGATATATTGCTGCATACCAAAAATCATGAAAATCTGAGCCATGAAGTCTGAATCAGTGTGTTGATTTGACATGGAATGATCCTTGTGTGCGACTACTCCCAACTTGCATTTGATGATGGTAGAATTTCAGAAATCAATACTTTGGCCTACTTTTTCAAGATATTATGATTAATCACTTTTTTTTTAATTTAATTTTAAAAGCATGACTTCCCTTTAATGACTTCAGTTTTTCTCATAAATATTGCTTCATATTAAAGTAATTGTATCTATGGATACAGCAAATGTGTGTGTGTGTGTGGGGGGGGGGGGGGGGGGGTTCATAAGAAATATGCTTATAGCCTGTATACTTATCTAACTATTGTTTTGGCTTGAAGTCAGGGGTCAATCCAGGAATTTTTTCCAAGGTCCCAATTTTGTGAAAACTGTTTATTTTTGTGAAATTACTAACATCCAATTTTGTGAATTTTTAGCCAATTTTTCTAAAAGTCTCTTTTTTTTTCTTAATAATTTACAATACAAATTAAAATATGCAGTAAAATGCTAATGAACGGTTGTTTGTGTAGTGTGTGTTTTTGCATGCACGTTACGGACAACAGGTACACCTAGAAATACCAGATTTCATAATCAGGAAGTTCTAAATATGAAGTTATGCACATCAAAAATATATTTTTTTTTAATTCGACCTAGAAAAGTTTTTTATTTTATGTTTTATGCAATTTTTGCCATTTTTTTACCTATTTCATAATAACGGTGGTAATTATGTGTGCAGCAAAACGGTATTTGTATCATCGGATAGAGGAAAAAAATTTCCTTTTAAAAACACTTTCCTTTTAAACACACCTTGTTCTGAATATGTAACATAATTTGTAGATTTTTAGGAATTTTTATACTAAGTATCTGTTTCGGCAAATTTTTTTCATAAAATAATTTTAAAACTGTCGCATCTTGAATTTTATCTGTCATAACTTTTTGATATTTTGACAAATCATGAAACATTTCTTTCTCCTTCTTTTAAAATAAAAACTTATGTAAATTAGGCAATTTTTTACGAATTTTAATGTAACATAATGTTTAGAATTTGATACCATCAACGCGGAGAGCTTATGTCATTACATTAATAAATCATGGCGCAAGAATTTGTGTTGCAATGCCATACAGAGGATTTTAAAAAAAGGGGGGGGGTTCATCCTATCGATAGAGTTTTTAAATAGGCTAGTACCGGATTTTCAATTTGCAAGTGGGGATCTATGACGTCAAATGCTTTAAGATATGTAAAAATTATGCCACAATTTTAACTTTTATCCCTGCTCTATTTTTTAACACAAGGAGGCGATATTTTGATTAAAACTTACTATAGAAATAAACTAAGAAATTTGTGAGTATTATTATTATTAGTGGTATTTTATTTTGTTCCTTACTTTAAAATTGAAATATTTTAACGTAGCTGAAAATGTTCTTCATTTTTAAAAGCTCAAAAGTTTGTTTTAAAGTGCAATATATTAAAAATTTTCTATTTCCTTTTTAGTTTTTGCATGTACTTATGCCGCTGGCATATGTTTCCTGACATATGCATGTTGCGAGACTAGTTTTATTTTAACGTTTGATTACGTTCCTCCATAGTGTCCTATTTCTACATAAAGAAAAAAATTTTTCAATGTCATTGTACATTTTAGTGATACCGTTTAAATACTACTGTGCAAAATATCCAAATTAACTTCCTCAACCAACTTGGGTATCTTTTACGCCAGTTAAACAGTAATGTGACGATAGAGAAGTGACGTTAGATAGTATTAATATGCATAATAGATAGTATTTGTAGATTTGTAAGGATAATATGAATAAATCACAATGTACCACGTTAATAAATAATTTCATGAAATTAAGGTTCTGTTTATCCTTTTTCAATAGTTGTCTTACAACCAACTGAACGATAAGTAATTCTAATTTGCATTAATGTATCCCACAGTAATTTCAACAGAGTAGATTACTTGAACTTTATTAAAAATGAAATTCTGTTTTGTCACATGCAGATATGATTTTAGTAAAATATTCGCTTCTTCCCACATGAAGAGCAGGTGTGCAGCTATTTTAGAATTAAGTCCATTTCATGTAGTGTCTGAGGTATTTAATGCTACAACTTGAACATAAAAAACACTATGATGTAGAAATAACACATTTTGAAAATCAGGAGCTCTCTGCAAACTGCTAAGCTAACCGCTACCTACTTTTCTGATCGCAAATGACACTGACATAGTTTTTTGATTCATTATGGAATTATACGTGTTAGGAAAATTGTCATTTACTACTGTGCAAAGAATGGGCACACAGCTAGTAAGTTCAATTAAATGATAAATAATACCTGGTTCATGCAATATCAGTAAACCAGAAATGCATACCATATAAACATTAATTAACAAAGAAATGTGTTTTAGGGTTAAGATATTTGAATCAGATATTTATAAACTTTTGAAAAATGGTAGCTTTTCTACAGTATAATTTTCATCTAATAGGTCGTTTAAAAAATATAAATAACATGAAAATTTCTTATGTTAAGAATAGGGTCAGGGGGAGGGGAGGTGAGAAAATCGTATTTTTTTTAAAGTCCTAAAATCAAGCTGTTAAATTGATGTTAATTAAACTGTTGATGTGTATTATATACATTTAACTTATATAGATTGAAAATATACCATATTATTAATGTTATCAGAATACTTTTCTACAGTGTCATTTTTAATTAGGCAAATGGGGATAGTACAAGTCTACCTGGATATTTTTATTAAAAGTCATGTTAATGCTATGAATGAAATAAAAAGTATTATTTCTCAAAATATTTAGCTGAAGAAATAATGTCCGCGATTATCAAATTCAGGTTCACTCAGTATATGGCAAATGTTAATTGTCTCCACCAGATCAATTTCTGACAATAAACAGTAAATTAAAATGTCAATTTGATTGATCATAGCTATTGTTTCAGGAATATTTACTATAGGAAAAATAGAAATGTCAGTAGTTGCTAAGTCTAATCATACCGCCACAGAAAAAAATTAAAAATAGAAATTATAGTTTTATTCTTATTTATTTTATATTAATTTCTGTTGGAGTCGCTTTACTAATATGTATCAAAATATAAGTGCTTTATCTAATTATAAGGAATTTTGAAGAAAGTTTTTTAGATCACTTGTTAACAGGCAGTATGTTTAGAACAAAAACAAGAAGTTTTGCACACATTAATGTTGTTGAAACATCCTAAAACCTCATTAGAAATACTTATGTTCTTAAAATATGTCTCCATAGAAAAAAATAATAAAATATCTACATTTTTATGGTAAAAAAGGGTATTTTTCAATATACCCCCATTTTCCCCCTACCTGACTCTAGGAATTGTAATCTGGATGGATTCCTGTCAATCTGATCAGATCTGGCTGGATTAGTCACACAAAAGCAACCCCACCCCCCCAAAAAAAAGAACTATTTAATAGATGTTTAAGTGGCTGTACTGTACATCTTTTTTGATTACAATTAACTGAGTAATTTATTTACAGGATATGCAAAAGACTTCCAATACATTAAGGTCTATGGATACCTTCAATTCATTAATAGTCTGATGAATCACTATTTCGGCTATGACCAAAATCTCGCTAACTATTTCAAGCTTGTCTGCTTTTGGCAAAATATTGCCCAATTAAGTGTCAAAAAGGAATTCAAATTGAACCCAGCTTGGTGATATCTGAAATATTTGACTAGAAATCTCTAAACCTTTGTATTAATGCAGTATTGTATGTCTTTCAAATAAGTTTAGATGAAGTGCACTGAAGCATTGTATTTTACAGCAAGAATTTTATGGATATTTCTTTTCTTCTTCAAGATCATTCAGAAAAAGAAAAGAATATTTTTGCCCCCTATCCCCCATAAGTTACAAATTTTGGTGAATGCTCTCCAATCTAGCACCAATGCTAAAAACTCTCATACATGCCAAATTTCATATTATTGGCTAGACAAAATATTGACTTACAAAAAATGACATTAGTTTTCAGTACATTTAATATATATATGCATAACTAGCAAATGTTCTTAATTACTTGCCTTTTACCTATAATTTCTTTTAGTGTATTTTATTTATTTATTTTTATTTATTTATTTATTTTTACTAGTATGGAAGGGGGAGAGTTATTTCAAAGAATACAAGATCGTGCAGAAGGAGCTTTCACAGAAAGAGGTAATTTTTCTTTACTGCTAAAGTTATGTTTATTTTTTATTCCAATCATTTATGATACACATAAAAAGAACTTAAACATTAATGGATGCATGAAGGATTTTTGGGCAGTGAGTTGGCAGATTCCCTTATGTAACAGATTGTTCTGTCAAACAACCCATTAATAAAGTTTTGCTGTCCTCTTCTGTTACTAACATTAAAATTAGGTCTAGTGTAGCACTCAGTTCTTGAGTAGCAGAATTGGCATGAGACATGGCCAAACTAGCTAGCTCACACATAATTTTTTCCCAAAGTGTCAAAAGAAATATTTCTTTCACATTGCAATGTCTTTTCTTTACTAATCATGGTTCTTTCAATGTGTATTTAAATAAAATTTGTAAAATGTCCTCTCCACTATGTGTGTGCTGAGCTTTTATCCTCCATCCACTATGTCATGGACTGCGCATTGACAATCAATTTTCACATTTAGATATCCTCCATCCAAACTGGTTGTACAAATTAGATCTTGAAAAGACCTAACCTGCTATCAAGAATTATTGGTTGCATAATTTACTCAAGGGAAAAACAGTATTTCTTACAAAAAAAAACCCTTCCACACTTACCAGTTAACTCTTCTGAGTTTGAAATAATTAAAACTTTGCAATAAAACGTACATTAAAGGTACTTATCAATCAGTATATGTTTCTTTAAGCAACAGTTTCATTTTGAGTGTTTTTCGTGAACTCATCTGAAACTGATTAACTTTATTAAAGTCTAAACATACCTTAGTATTACTTTAACCTTACTTAATTTAAATTTTTATTTTATAGTACATGTTTTTCTTTTAATTTATATTAATCTAGCATTCTTAAATATTTAACCAAGATAACCAATAACAAAAGCTGCAGGAAAAAAGGTACCACTTTAATTTGCTTGAATTGAGTGTTTTTGTTGCTGTACAGTCCTGATCTCAATAAAATGTCCTTTTAAGCCCAAACAGCTCCACTGTTGAACTTTAAAATGAGAATAGCTTACCAATTGAGCTGTCTGGAATCACTTTTTATAGGCAGTGCGGCAGCACAATATCTCCTCGGCACACACTACACCACAGCAGTTGAAGCCCAGGCAAGTGGGTTACCTTTTGTCCAGTTGGATAAAGCCTTAATCTAACATAGAATTCGCAGGATCTAAACTAGCTCTTCCCACATACTCTCCTTTCACTAATGATCTAGACAACGAACAAGCATCCTCCTTCTCATCTTCAGCAACAGATGGCATAACCACCAATCCCATCCATCTCTCAGTTTTTCAAAGTCCACAATGCTCGGCATACACGTCTCAAAGTCCACAACATGTGGCAGCAGTCTCTAAGATCCCAACATGTAGCAAATTCCATAACACTTGTCTTTATTAGCTTTAGACTGATTCTCTAGAATGGAGTATGGCAGCAGGAAATTGCCTCCACGCACGCTGCTTCTCAGCAGTTGAGGGTCAGGCAAATGGGTACCTTTTGCCCAGTCAGATAACACCTTAATCTACACACACAGAATCCACAGGAGCAAAACCAGCTTCCACCACATGCTTCCCTTCATCAAGTTTATAGGAACTTCATACTGAGAGTGAGACTGTGGATGTACAGCATTACTTTTTGGCAACATTTATAGCTAATTTTGAAATTTCTGTATCAGATATTACAGTTTTCAAAATATTTGCTGCATTTATACGGCTTTTCAAAATTAACATACCTTTTGTTTCATTCCTTTATCATTGGCGAAGTGAAGATTATTGACCCTATTGCAATCCACAACAATCTCGGTCTATCAGTTTGCTATTCTATTCTTTCTCAATTTGAGATTTCTACTAGCCCCCTCTCAAGTTAATTTATTTTAAAATCAGGAAGCTCTTTTCTGGACACTAATATGTTTGTCAAGCAAATAATTATTAACCACAAAACTTTTTTTTAAATGTTTTTAAATTACTTTTAAAAAAATCAATTGCAGATTTTTTTTCTAATGCAAGAAATTAGAGAGGTTAGAAGTAAATGTTCTTATGAATTACCCAGAACTTATGTAGCAAAAATTAACTTCAGGAAGAAGTATTAAGAGGTTATAGATTAAAGGCCAACATAGACTCAAGTGCGGTTACCAGACAATGCAGGATATGAGGGGAGATTTTTAATGTCAATTTGCATATGCAGGCTTTGTAAAAAGGGAGAAACAGTGCAGGGTGAAAGAATTTATAGGCATTTAATGACCAGTCGGGATTCGCTAACAAAGGATAAACATTCTTTAAAGCTTAATTTGGAGATATTTGGATATTTCAAACAAAACATAATTGGTATATGTTATAAGGATTACAAGAATTAGCTGTCCATCAAAAATAGTGCATCTGTTATTTATCATTCTTCTACAGGAGTACTCAAAATATTTCCAATGCATTACTGTCAATGGCAGTTTTACAGACTTCACCCATTTCAAGCACAATACGATCCTCCCATATAGGTAACTAATGGTCTAATAACGGTCAGGTAACCTTAAAAAATTGTGCCAAATGTTGTCAAGGTTGGTGACATTTGCAGTAAATACACAAATATGGCAGGAAAAAATATTTCAAAAATTAGCCCGGCTTGGCAATATTTTTTCATATTTATTCATTCTTTGGCAGGAAATAAAAAAATTCCTAATGTGATAACATTAAGTTAGTATGATTTCAATGGGGATTTTAAAAATCCATAACTTGCCCTCTAATTAACTGATTTGCATGAAACAAAATTGCAATCTTTGATTTTTTGGCATGGAACATTTTAGATTGCTAAACATTTAAAGAGCTTATTTCTCTCTCTCTCCATCCATTTGAAAGATGAAACTAAATGGGAAAGTTCTTTAATCTCTAAAGTCTTGCCAAAGTTTAAAGGTCCGGGATTTTTACCTACACCAAGGCTGTGAATTTAACAATCTGGAGTTTTGAGCAATTTTCACCAGATATAACATTAGTACGTGTCAGAAACAATTAAAGGTATCCTGAGCTCAAGGAATGCAATGTATAAATTTAGTTTTCATAGTTATTATTCTGAATTGGACAAAAGCAAAAATCTGGACTTACTCCACTCGACTTTCCAAACACTCGATCTTTGGAAAGCGTTTAAATAAATTTGGTTTAACGTAATCAGATCACGAAGTAATGATTACAATCAAAATTAAACTAATAGTGACATACAGCTTTTTTTTTTTCCCTTCCTAAAATCTCACTGAAATGTAAAGTTCCTTTGTTTTGGCCTATCCTGTGTTTGTCAATCCAGTAATGTGGAGCTTTGGGCAATTTCTTACAGATGTAACCTGAGTACACATCAGAAACCCTTAAAAAAGATCCTACACCCAAGGAATCCCTACATAAGTAGATAGCCCTTGTCAGAGATATTTTTAACGCCTCTATAAGTGTGTTTCACGCTTTAAAAGTAAAAAGTACTCCTTAAAATTTTAATTACACGTATTTTCTTTCTCTTCATTTTTAATTTGGATGGATTTAACATATTTTTTAACTGCACCACATTAGATGTAGTAGTGTTAAATGAGCTTAACTTAATTAATAATAATTTTTTTTAAAAAACAGCATTAAACTGTGTATTGTTTATCAATGCATTAAACTGCATATTGTTTATCAATTAACTTCAGTTAGGTTTTTTTTCATTGGTCACTTTTATGTTCACCTTTCTTTTCAATTCTTTAAATCACTAAATTTACTCCTCTTAAACTGCATTCACTCCTTCAAAATAAGTCAAGGAGTATTTTCACGCCTTAGAGAAACTCCTAGCAATATCTCTCATCCTCGAGTTGCTTTTCCTTAACGACTAAACTAAAACCTTGCCAGATTTAAGTACAATACTCTGCTAAATTTGATGCAAATGTATTGTTGTATTAGAAAATGTTTTATAATCTGTATGCATTTGGCATGATTTATCTTTCTTATTATGAGTTAAGAGAAAGAAAGAAAGTTATTCCTTACGTGTGAAGAATGGGTATGCAGCTAGTATGTTCGTAGACAGGTGTACTAGCATTCATACATCATAAAATCATACTTACTCAATTGCTTTCTTTTTAAAGTTACTTATTCTATTTGAATTATTTACACTGACTCTCAAATGTTGAGTAACTAATTCCAAGAATGCTGTACAATCTTATATAATTAAATACAAGCTTAAACAAAGTTTGTAGCAGACTGCGTAGGTTTGTATGTAGGTAGGTATGTGACCTCCAATCTTCTTATACATGCCTTTCGATTGCATAGCACCGAGACAGGTTGTCGCAGACCTATTAAATTATATACAGCTTCACTAGAACATGTCCCAACACACCTCAGAGAATTTTTTCAAAATTTGAATTGGTTTATATTTTATGTTTTTTGTAATTTTTCTCATTTTTTTCTCGCATAATACATAATAACACTGGTAATTACACTTGCAGTAAAATGATATTTCTATCATCAGATACTGGAGAAAATTTTCTTTCAAAAACAGTTTCTTCTGACTATGTAACATAACGTGCAGATTCTTAAGAATTTTTTATAGAAAGATAATTTTTGACAACAGTTTTCGTAAAATAATTTAAAATCTGTTGCATCTTTAATTCTATCCATCATAACTTTTTGATATTTTGACAAATGGTAGAGCATTCATTTTGCCCCTTTTAAAAGAAACATGGGGGGAATATAAATAAGGAGACTTTTCATGAATTCTTAAGTAAAGACAGATTTTTAATTCAACCCCCCCCCCCCCCAAAAAAAAAAAAAATTGCTAGCATATCTTGCAGTTTGGTATTCTTGAAAACAGTAACATTAAATATAACTGTGCATTGAAAAAAATAAATAGATAAAACTACTTTCAAAGTGAGATGCTTTTCGTGAGATGGATCTTCTCATATTTCCGGTCAATTGAGGAGTATAGCCATTTATTAAAATTTAATATTATGCATCATTTTCGGATTTTAACTCTCGCATACTGAAATCTATTAGTCAGAATGTTTTTTAATTATTATTATTAATTTTGTCTAATAAAATGCACACTAAGACCTTCATTCAAAGTTAAATGACAAAGAAGCATTAATTAAGAGTTTCTACAAATTTTGAACATCTTGAATTTAATGAGCGGAATTGAGAAGTTTTTGAAGTTGTTACATTCATTGAATAAAATTTGAAGCTCAAGTGAATTATTGGATTCAGAGGCAATAATTAATTTTCATGGGGCAAAGAATGCCACTGTCATTCTCTAAAAATATACATTGACTGGTGTTCTTTGCCTGAAGAAAATCTTAATTCATATTCAAAGCTAGTAGCATTGCAAGATATTCAACTTAAAAGCTTTGTGTTTAATTCAGTTATGATATTTTGGAAATGAATTTGCATTAAAAGAAAATCTACATGTGTCTTCAGATTAGTCTTATTTATTTATTTTTGGATTATAAAAAAGATGTGTTTCCTAAAATCATAAATATAGATTAATATATGTTTAAGTTAATGATTTTATGTTTAATTAAATTGATTACAATTTTTTTTAACTAGTAAATCATTTCATTAAACTCCCTTGAATTGTAATTTACTTCGGAATTTACCTATTTTAACCATTTTAATACTTGATAAATTACTTCATGAATTAAAGAGGTTTTTACTGCTTTCTTTTTCTTTTCTTTTTATGATATCAACTTAATTGATGCAATATTATGTTTGTTTTACAGAAGCTGCAGAGATAATGAGAGAAATCTGCATTGCTGTAGCACATCTTCATTGTATGAATATAGCCCACAGAGATCTCAAAGTACATTATTTTTAGTATACTTTGGAACTATATTAAAAAGCAAAATTGTGGCTGTTATCTGTAATTATTTAAAGTTTGGATAATTTCCATTGTGTTTTGAGATGTATCTTCAAACTTTGGAGATTGTTTTCCAAAATGGCTAGCATTAACAACTTTTACCAGTAAATCCTGCTATCTTAAGAATTCTGTTAAATTTTTTCATATTTGACAAAAGCAAACAGGTATAGCATCCGTAAAATGCATATTGAACTACTGAAGAATCCTAGACCAATAGTCTGTATTACGAAAATAATAATAAGTGAATTTATATATCTTGCTGTGTAATTTCTCAAAAATTCTCAAGAAATTGTTATTGTTATTCCCCCCCCCCCCCATAAAAAAAAGTGAACTTGCATATTTCATGAAAAACTCGAACCAGTACTACATTGTAATGTAAAGCATGAATAAATTGATAGATTCACCAACCCCCTTCAGACGAAATTTAGGTTCATTTTATGCCTCTTCACAAAATTACAATTGATTGAAATGGCCCTGTCAACAGAATGTCATAAAATTACAATCTGTTAAAATGATTCCTTTACAAAAATACAGTCAATGAAAATGACCCTTTATTGACAATTTAATATATATTTTAATTTCTTTTGTAAATTATTTTATGAAAAAATGTTACTTTTACAAAAAT
Organism: Cheiracanthium punctorium; assembly: GCA_038373885.1. Taxonomy (NCBI): domain Eukaryota; kingdom Metazoa; phylum Arthropoda; class Arachnida; order Araneae; family Cheiracanthiidae; genus Cheiracanthium; species Cheiracanthium punctorium. The sequence goes on along the minus strand of JAWZYV010012803.1, from coordinate 569,908 downwards.
TGGTATGAAAATTCACAAAAATAGATGTATAAATTCACAAAAATGGGAACCTGGAAAAAGTTCTTAGAGCAACCTCTTAAAAGAGCTGACTAAACATACAATGAAACATCATAAAATGTTCTTAAATGCAAAATGTGAACTAAAATACTCATTAAAAAATATGTAACTTTAACACATATTTCAAAGAGCAAATAAAACACAATCCCAATAAATTGTATGCAAATAAATTTAACATAAACAATTTTTTAAGATGGATTTTACTTAAATAAAACTGGAAGATTTTCTATGAAAGTCAAAACTTAAAAAAATTATGTAAATTAGCCATCTAACATGACATTTTTAGAAAATGGAAATTTTTTTATAAATATTGCCCTCTAGAGCTAAAATTTAAAAGTACGCTTAAGATTATTTCAATGCATGAGGTCTATAGTTTTAGAACAAAGGCATAAAAAAGCCCAGGTTGCTGTCTCTGTCATGAGCATAAATGTGTGATGTCACACTGCTTGTTAACCTCTTCCACCGTCCTCTTGTCACTGTCATCATTTCAAGAAATACCTCCCTCTCCTCCTAGGTCAGTTGCTAGGGAGAAAAAGAAGCACCATCCCTCCCCTCCCCCCAAAAAAAAAATGTTGGTGAAGGTTTTATTATTTTAATATCTTCAGTTATGTCCCAGTATGATTTTTCTAGGTTTTCTCCATTCTTCCAGATGAGCGACATCTCCTGCATTGAAAAATCTGACCAAAAATTGTGTGTTATTGCATTTTTTTTTTTTAATAGCACAAAAATAAACATGTATTTTTTAAAGGTTGTGGAATCTTAAGTTCTGCTTAAAATAAGTACCCATTTGATATACTTTGCTCCATTTACAATTGCAATAATGCTTGTCAAAGCATTTCTATACCGGAAATCAAGGGCAGATTAAAGGGAGGGAGTGACACCTCCCCCCACCCCCGAATAAGAAGAAATTAATGTAAAAGATCCTATTTTACTTCCATAAAATGGATGTATATGTCAATCTTCTAACCGCCCCCACCGACAAACTAACCCCCGAGAAACTTGCATTAATCCGCCACTGTCAGAAATCCAGACACTGGTGACAGATACCCGTCTTTGACCACCTGCAAATGGTTTCTGTCTCCACAGGATGGGAGAGGAACATACTAGTTCGCCTCTATCACTCTGTCCTTATGCAGGGTTTCTACAGACCTGGAAAGTCAGGGAAATGAGTTTTGGTCAGGGATTTGGTAAAAAAGTCAGGGAAACGCAGAAAAAAGTCAAAAGCAGAAATTTAAGAAAGGTCAGGGAAATGCAAGAAAAATTGAATTTTGAGGCAAAATCAAGAAAATATTTGCTGTTTGAACCTAAGTATAGAAATTGTTTTATTTTCTCATTCCACCTTATAAATAATTTTAAAATGTGTTCTTTATGAGCATATCTTGTGCAGTTGAAATATGCTTAGTTTTATCTTAAATTATTATCAAATATGGTTTTTGTTAGAATCCAGTGATGTCAAATAAGATTCTTGTATATATTAATTTTATTATTATTATTTGTAAAAAAAGGAGGGCAAAATATATAAAAAATTATTAATTAAAAGATGTAATGTTAAAAATAGGAATGCAAAATTCAGGAAAGCATGCTAGATATAAAGTCAGGGAAGAGCTTGATAGATATCGGGGAAAGTCAGGGAAGCAAAAGCTGTGAAATCTGTAGAAACCCTGTTATGTCATTTGAGTTAGTCTATTTAGACTTTCTGATGTGTTAGAAGATATTTATTAATTTGTCAGTTATAATGAAGTTTTCATTTTTTAAATAGATAATTTGTTTCTTAGATCTGAAAATAAATACAAATAAAGATTTGGATTTTTTAGAGCATATTTTCAAAGCATATATATGTTATCTTGGACTTTCAGCTATGTACAAAATGCTTACTATATAGATTATTTTTAACCACAGGGAAATTTTCCTTATCAAGTACCATGCAATAAACCAGACCTAACAAAACAATTAAATGGTAGCAGTAAATTATATTTTAAAATTATTTTCTTTAGCAATAATCTGAGGTTAAACAATCTTAGACTGAAAAGATACTTGAAATATTAATATATTCAATTTATATTTCTGTTTATAATTTCAAAAGATTACATAAATATACTGTGATGGTTTAAACATATCAATTAATTAATTAGTTCAAATATTCAAAACCTTTTTTACTTGTTAGTATTTTGATTTTTAATTCAACTGAAAACTTTAAAAAATAATAATAATAATTCACTATTCAAGTCTGATTGGAAATATAATTCCTCTATTAAAAAAAGAATGAAATATTGATTAAGAATTATATTTGCAATCTAATGGCCTTTACTAGAAAAATGTATTAAAAATCTGCTAATATTACTTTATTTTAGCATTTTCTTTCAGAACAAGAATTAATATAACAGCAAGAAATTACATAAAAGAATAAATTAAATGAAGTATTAATATTGCTTTTTTACCACTGACAGTTTTATCATTTCCAAGGAAATTTTTAGCATTTTTCAGGCACTGTAATTAGCATTCATTTTAAATGTTCTATTCTATTGTTGTAAATTTACATTCTTGGCTAATGTTGGTAATAATTCTCTGTATTCAGTTAGAATAGCAGGTAAATCTTTTTAAATGGGATACAAAGCTAAACTGTAAAGGTTTCAAGTATAGAGAAAGCATTTCCAATGCTTTTTATACTAATTGTTTTAATTCTTTCTTCATGACATTTTCCCTTGCTGTATTTCAAAAATGCACTAAGACTTAACAATTTTATTGACAGAGTAAACTATATTTCCATTTGTTAAAGAAATCTATTTATTTAAATACTCGGAGTTGCTTATACAATTTATTTGTTGTAATTGTTACTAGAATACAGTGATTGTGTGGTTCAAGCTTTAATCACATGTAGTTATTTATTTTTATTTGTTTCATTCATCTCTTTTGTTTCACCAAGTTAATCTTTCAAAGTGGATGGTATTTTATTTTTCAAACTATTTTGTTTAGGAAAAACTGGTAGATTTCACATAAAATTATTTTTACATTTTACTATTTTCATTAAAATTTATATTTACATCAAAATTTAAAAGGTTATTAATTTTATGTAACTACTTGTTAGCTGAAAAATTAATTGGTTTATTAATGTTTGTTAGTTGTAACCCCTCTCAATCGTTTGTTAATAGTTCCTGTATCCCATTGAACTTGCAGGTAAGTAGTATCTAAAACTTCTATTGCAGTAGTGTGATGATTACTAAAAATTTGATTCCTGAAAGTATGGAATATTAAAAATCATGCTTCATAAATACATGCTTAGCTCTAAACAAATAATACTGATTTTAACATGTCTGGTTTGTATTTTAGATGGTTCAATTCAAAAAAAGAAAACATTCAATAATTATGAAGAAGCAATTTGATTGCACTACCAGATATACTGTCTAGACCATTTTTAATCATTTTATGGTACATTTCAGAAATATTAGCTTTATACCTTGATGTTCACTGTAACCATACTCTAGAATTTCGCATGTGCTCACACACACCCCAAAAAAAAATCTAGATAAGTCAGAATTTTGTTTCAGAAGTTAAGTAATTAATCAAATAACGTGTCTATAATATGCTAATAATTGTTGTTGTTTTATTTAATGTATGCTTATCATTTTATGTGCATTTCTAAATTTGTAGTTATGGCTTTTTATAAAGATAATCACATATTACTTTTAACACTTTTATTTATAGCCTGAAAATTTATTATATTCTAAGAAAGATGCTTCTGGTGTTTTAAAATTAACAGATTTTGGTTTTGCAAAAGAAACTACTAACTTCAACTCTCTACAAACTCCTTGTTATACTCCCTATTATGTAGGTCAGTATTATTAGCCAGAAAATTTATTAATTTTTATTATTTTTAACTTTCCATAACTTATTTATTATACTATTATTTATTTATATAGCTCCTGAAGTTTTAGGCCCTGAAAAATATGACAAATCATGTGACATGTGGTCTCTTGGAGTTATAATGTACATATTGTAAGTTCAACTTTTCTAGTCCTACCTTGTACTGTGGTTATATGGGCATAACCTGGAAGTAATTTTAGAGAGTAATATGAGAAATAATTCTGTATTAATAAATTAAATTTTTGAAAGATAAAAAAAGCAAACCCTGAAAGCTTGTGCTAACTAACGCAAAAATTCCATGGAAGGGGGTGGATCTATATATCCCCTGCATGAAAATATCTATATTTTTTATAACCATTTGACTTTGAAGTTTGCTTATATCTGCATTTAAGCACCTGTGAAATTGAAATGAAAAAAATTTTTTTAATATGAAAATCTGAAACACTCATATTTTAAATACGGACTAATCTTCTATGCAGGATGTCCCAGAAAGATGGTAATATGCTTTAATTCTTTGCCATTAGAGATTAGTGGGCCAGTAGCATACCAGAAAAGTCTGAGCCCTTTCATGAAACTTTTACATGCAAATTTTTGCTGAAAACTATATCATTAAAAAGCTGAAACATAAGGAATGAGTGGGGACTTGCAAGATTTAATTGGAAGAAGGAGTCGGTGTTTGTGTAAATGTCACCTCTTAAGAGGTTGCACTGTCCTAGGTGGAAATGTTGTGAAGTTTCGGTGAGATCAGGTGTTTTTATGCTTTAATTTAGACTAGAAAAAAAATGTTCCATGCTTAATATACCAAATTGACATTTTATTGGGTACTTTTCCGCTATTTGAACTCCACCTAAATTTGGAGGGTTTTTTTCCGGTAGTTGAGGCTGAAGCTTGCCGACATTATTTTCTGGAAACCCTTCCTTGATCGCACGGCGATTTTGTCTTATTTTTGGGGGGGGGCGTAACCTGGCTTCATGGTGCATAATGCATTCGCTACTGTTCGAAAAGAAAAGGACAAATAATTAGTCGGCGCACTCATTGTACTAATCCACGAGTGCGTTATATATTCATATGCAAATATGTATCCTGAATCGTGCGACGACCTTGTTTTTTTTTGCAGGGGGATTAACCTTGCTTGTTTGTCCATAGTAAGTTAGCTTGTGTTTGAATAGCAAAAGAAAATGTATTTTTCTGTTTTCTATTCGTCCACCTATAATTTATTAATCTTGCGTTGGCTGTAAGCAGCATGTGTTTGAATAGCAAAAGAAATTCGATTGTATCTGTTCTGTATCCTTCCACTGTCTTCTGTGATCTTGTTGTTGTATTCTTCCTCAAGGTTTAACGTATGTTGCCATATTTATTTTAGTTTAGGCGAATGTTGGTTTAATATATATATATATATATTTGTATAATTAAGAATTAATAGGAAATGTGGTGACAAATAAAGAAGATAAAATAAATTTTTGTCAGAGTTGTTGAAGGAATTGTTTTGTAAAGTATGAATGCCTATTTATCGTATGGATGCAGCTGTCATGCAGTTTCTAATGGCTAAATAACAATCCAGGCAATTCAGCCAAATAGGAAAATTTTTCCCGTTACGTATGTTTTGAAATTGTGTATTTTTGATAGTGGGAGTGTTTCAAAGTGAAACGGAAACTGTAAAAGAAATGTTGGAATTTGAAACTGTAAAAGGTTTGAAATTTAATGAATAAGTTTCAAAACAGAGTAAAGTTATATTTATTCATGTGAGGAATTGATGCCACTAAAATTTGCAAAAAAAAAGCTGAAAATGTGAGTATGTTTAAAAATGTTTTCGATTTTTGTAGAATTGCCTATTTTATGTCTTCAGGTTATAGAAAATGCTGAATGCATTCAGTATAGCAGTAAAACATCTTTGTAGATGCTCGGTGAGTAAATTAACTTGCTCAAAAAAAAATTCACATAAGTAATTTCATTGTCGTATTGTTCGGTGTAAAGTGAGGTCTTGAGATGTAGCGTTGATATTTAAAATGTTAATTCATTTGAAAATTACTGTTTTTGTTTTAGAACAGTTATATGTTTTATTTATAAAGCCCTGAGATGAAGGGCTTTGACTGAGGAAGACTGAAAAAAAATTTCAGTTGAAACGATTGTATCTTCTTATAAGTAACATTTTGTGTGTGTTTTTTCACAAATTTTATATTTGTTTTAACATTTAATACCGGTATTTTGAGTGTTTCTTCTAAGAGTTCGCATGTTTAATTTTGTCCCCGTTTGAGTGGCGAAACATACTTGCCATCTGTTACTTAGACAAAAAAGCAAGTGTATGACACAAAGCAGTCGGCAAATATTCCAAAAAGAATTGGTGAATACACAATTTACTCCTGTAGGAATCAAAGTTGTTAATCAAACTCTGTGTGAGTTTTATACATGCATTGTTTTGTGGAGAATTAACAAAAAAAGAAATATTCATTGTAAAAGTATGATTAATTAGTGATATAGGGGACAATAGGAGGGGATTGAACATTAACAAAAATGTTTCTTACAAATTATTTTCTACTTGCACAACTCTGAAAGTTTTAAATAACATCTTAAAAAATTTTAACATGTTTAAAAAATATAAATTTGATGGTAGTTCTAAGTCTTTGTTATATGTATTCAAATTAAAATAGTAAGAAAAATATCCTATCCTTTCATTGCGGGAGAGAAGGATAGGGCATGTTTTTAAAAGTTGAAATTTATACATGTTTGTGCATTTCTAATTTACATGATTTTCATAAAATCGATGAAATATTTAAAACAATTTCTGCATCTTTAAATTAAATTAACTTGCCATCTAGCATTATTCCAAATTTCATTCTGTTCCATATCCATTTTTCAGGAATAGAACAAACATTTTTCTCAATTTTCACAAAATTTGAAAATCTATTAAAAAATTTTGAAGTATGTGAAAATTTACTTGAATTTTGAAGTATGCCTGTAGTTTAAGTCAGTGCTCCCTAACTTTTTATCATCACAGACTGGTTAACATTCCATAATTTTACTGCAGCCTGCTGAAAGGGGGAATACTGATTGTTTTAGATTGTTTTTATTAAATAATTTTAGTTTGATTGTATTTAAACATGCCTTCAAAATAAAATATTATGTATTGTTTAATAAAAACTTATTTTATTTATTTGTTTGTTTCTTTCCCCCCCCCCTTTCAGGAAAGTACATTTATTTTCAATTTTATGGCAGCAATTTTAATTCATAATCTTAAAATGTTTAATAAAAAATAAACTAATTAAAAAATAGTTAAAGATTTCTTCTGTTACAAAACTTTAAATTAGCACAAACCTCAGAGAAATACACCACAGTAAATAAAATGGAAATAATTTAATATGTCCTTGGGCAGCCTGGTACCATTATCCACAGACCAGTACCAGTCCGCAGCCCACTGGTACAGGTCTGTGAGGTCTACGGGGACCACTGGTTTAAGTGACTACCTATGATGCTAGATTTTATTTCATTTGCTTCAGTGGTTTATATGTGATAGACAAACAAATATTTATATATTTTGAGTAAATCTTCTCAAAATCAGATGGAATTTTTTTTTAATATTTAGCGGCTGTAGTTTATTGTATGACCACTTATTATGTCACCAAATTTCATTTGCTTCAGTCATTTTTATGGGATGAATGAACAAAAAAAGCATCACTTACAGAATAGGCAAACTTTTTTTTACAGTTGTACTGTGTTCTGTGGTGCTTAAAACAAATAGAAATCTCAAAATTTTTGAATTCCAAGTAATGTACAAACAGAAGTTTAATTTTATTTATATAAATATACTAATATCAATTAGGGATGCAACGGATATCCAGCAAACATACTGCATCCAGCCTATCTGGCCAATATGCCGGATAATTGGCAGTAGCTGGATATTACAAATATCTGGCAGTACATCCAGCCTAAAATTATGTACAGAGAAATAACATAAATAACCATAATAAATGAATAAATTCTAAAAAATACAAAAAAAAAACAAAGTTTTGTGAAAAAATTTTGTTTTCAATACTTTTTAGAATGGATTTTTATCATGTATAGAAAATGGGGGGGGGGGGGGGGAATTAAGCACTTCTATCTTATTTTTAATATTGGAGTAAATAATTTACTGGAAGAAATTATTGTGCAAAAACATTGGTTTTTAATCTTTGTAAGAATTTGGTTACCTTTTTTTTCAACCATAAATTGACTGGTAAATGTCCCCCCCCCCCCCTAATTTCATTAAAGTAAGGAAATTTGTTACATTGATTTTCCAACAGTTGAATGGAGATGTCTTCCTTTCAAGAACTGATCTTTTCAAGATATTTAACTCTTGAGGGAGAACATCCATGACATCGTTAATTGTATCACTTTAATTACAGTAAAATTGATACTAAATTCATGGAAAGGATTTCTGATTTTTTAATTAAATGATTTGAAACTAATGAGAAAATTTAAAGATAAAAGTTAAAGCTCAATGATCTAAGAAAACTTGTGAAAATAAAGCAAAAAAGAAGAAAACATACTGCAGCCGGATATCTGGTATCCATTGCATCACAATATCAACCCACAAAAAATATGAAAAAGATTTATAAAATTGTATCAATTAGCTCTTTTAAGCAAAAAATATCATACTAGTTATCATCTAATTTCTGTTTTAATCATTTTTTCAGACTTTGCGGTTTTCCTCCATTTTATAGTCATCATGGATTAGCTATTTCCCCGGGAATGAAAAAAAGGATACGTGCAGGACAATATGATTTTCCTAATCCAGAATGGGAAAATGTCTCATCAGATGGTAAGTTTAACTATATACATCATATTTTACTTGCTATTTACAATAACCTGCATAATATGAAATTACAGTTACAGAATAACTCTTAAAATTTAGATTGTTGTGTAATCAGAAAAACCTGAGGAATTTAGGAAAAAAAAAAAAAAAAGTGCAAACTCGGAAAATAAAGAATTTTTTTAATATAATTGCTGCAAAATTCATTTATAGTTTTAATTTTTGTAAGGGAAAAATTATGCATGCATTTGATATTTCAGTAAAAAGTCAAGGGCTTTATTTCAGTGTAAATGTGAAAATCTGCTTTTTTCAGTTAAAATCGCATCGTGCACAGAAAATTATGTAAGAGTATTCCAGCTTCAATCTTTTTTTCATCCTTTTTGTGACTGACAATTTTTTTTTTTTTTTTTTTTTTAGTGTACCTTTATTTAAATTTTCAGTACTTCAGTAAAAATGTACTCTTATTTTATACTTATATTTGCAATTTTTAAGGTCAAATCTACGTTGAATGTCTGTATGTGTTTGTGAAAGATTTACTTACTATAGTTAATGAAACTTATAACATACTTTTTTTCTATTTTTTTTATGTAGATATGTTACATTGCAATACATAATGTAGCAGAATTGATTATAATAATATTAATATTAATGATAAAAATTGATTGCTCTCAATGCATGCATGGTATTTACAAACTTTTAATGACAGTTAAAATATACAAGTTAATAAAGTGTTTGTGCCCAGGGCATGTGTGCCAAGTGCTTGTGCGATAATAAGGGCCTGCTGCAAACAATCACTGTTTGGGTTTAAATGCACAGTGCCATATAGATATCACCACTCAGAGGCTCTCACAAGGCCTTGCTGTTGCATGTGGAACAGTGATATCAAAACAAACCATCTATCGACAGCTAGCTGAGAGGGTCTTTAAGCTTGGACACCAGTGGTATGTATTCAGCTCATGCAGTTTCACAAGAGAACCTGTTTGTCTTGGAGCCTTGACCATCATTCTTGAACAGAACAGGATTGGCACCTGCTCGAGGTTCAGCACACAAAGGGATTCTCAGCGAGTTTTCATCTGGAGAAGACCTGGGACATGCTATCAACCTGAAAACATCGGTGAAATTGATTGCTTTGATATGCGACTTTTCCGGGAGCTATGAGAAACCAGTTTGTTTTAGTGAATGATAATGCCCAGCCCCACTGAGCTTCAGTTGTTCAGTGATTATCTTTAAGAGGGTAATCACCATGTGGTGCAACCAGCAAGGTCTCCAGACCTCAAACCCATAGAGCAATTCTAGGATGTGTATTGGGGATGAAGATTATACACCTCCTTATGTTGTGCACTAAAAAGTGCTTACTTCAGAATAAATCATGAAACAGCAGCTTAACAACTAGCATATTTATTGATCGATAATAAAAATAAATAAGCTTTAACGATAACAATTAGCATAACAAAACGATTAATCATGACTTATAGAACATACTGCTGCTACTCGCAGTTTCACCTACAGCTGTTTGTTTATATACTTTTATAACCATCTACTCCAGAGAGACCGGTGAAGATCAGTTTGCATCTTCATGGATTCGCGGAACTTTCTGCTGTGGGTGTGTTCGCAAACTGACTCGCTGGTTCTCAGCTCGTAAACCGTCAAAATCAATGCCACAGTACTCCCCCGCAAGACTGAAGGAGGTGGCATTCTGAAATGGACTGAATGTCTGTATCTGGTAACATAAGTGTCTTTTCCACCAATGGAGGACGATACTGGAACAGTCTGTAATTGTTCATTTACGAAGTACGCTGGTTTTAGGCGGTCAATAGCGACTGTGCGGGATTGTCCTTTGATGCTTAAAGTATAAAATTTGTTATTACGGGAAAGTACCTCATAAGGGCTGTCATATGGCTGTTGCAATGGCTTACGAACAGAGTCTTGTCGTACGAACATGTGAGTAGACGTTGGCAGATCTTTGTGAATGAAGGCATCATGTTTATCATGGTGCTTAGCAGGAACAGGTCTTAGTCATTGCATACCTGTTTGAAGCTGCTAGATGAAATTCGCTGTTCCAGGAACTAGTTTGGTGAAACGAAAAAACTCTCCAAGAAGTCACAAAGTTTCTCCGTAAAGCATTTCAGCTAGAGATTTTCCAATGTCTTCCTTCAAGCTTGTCCGGTTGTCTGGCTTTAGGTGTTACTGGTGGACCTTTAGTTAAGATACAATGTGTTGTAGAATGGTTAGCTGCAGGTAGGTTGTTAGCGGGTCTAGTTATATTTGGAAATTCAGAAAGTAATTAATGATATGGCGTATCGCTGCAAACAGTTGTGAGGCCAGTGGAGGATCCAAAAAATGAATTTGCATTAACTTTGTAGGACGTTACCTGATCAATCAGACAACAATTCTTAACATATTAACAATGAAAATCGTTCCAAAAAGTCTATGCCTAATATCGGCTTTGAAACTTCCACAATAACAAAATTCCACAGATATGATCGTTTTAGGCTAAAGTCTAAAACCAGATTTCTATTTCCGAATGTTTTTATTTCAGTACCATTTACTGCATAAAGAAAAAATTTTGAACTGGGTACTTTCGTACCACTTAATATTTGATTTACAGGCAGAACTGAGCATGCTGCTCCATTGTCTATCAAAAAACTTATTCCAGTTGTACAGTCACGAATGTATAACTAACATGCTGACAAGCATCAGTGGCCGCCAATTCGGATTAGCCTGCAAGTTTTCCTGGAAAAGTACAAGGAGGGATGCATTTAGTATCTTTTTCTGCAAAACGTGCATGGTACCAGCAGAAGCGAGGGTTGAATTTTTTCTGGGAAAGGTATAGAGATCGGGACTGCTTATTACGTCCTCTGAAAGAGTTTGGATGAGCCAAGATGTCCAATTGTTTAGCTATCATGTCAATTTTTTTTCTAGATTCTGTATTACATCCGAAGAAGGGGGAAGAGTTGTAACCGAATTCACCACCATTGAAGTTTCTGTGACCTCAGATATCTTATCCACTATTAAAGCTAACCCATCTAAATCTTCTTTGCAAAGAGACAAAATCTGTTGCATTGAAACTGGTAAACGTGTTAAAAAGAGAGTTTTTAATACATCATTGTCTACTTGATTTTGAGTCAATGCCTTCATTTGCATGAGGAATTGGGATGGTTTCTTATCACCGAGTAGTAAGTCCTGCAACAATGCTTTTATTCTGAACAGGTTTGTTCCGAATCTACATAATGTGAAAGTATGAGTTTTTTTAAGCACTCATAAGGTGTATCCATTGGAGGGGATCGGATTATGTCACTAACCGTAACTAAAATGTCACAGTCCAACGCTGCAACTACACTATGAAACTTTGTTAACTCTGTACTTATACCGCTTGTAGCAAATTGAGATTGATGACTTTGATATATATGACGAATGACAGCCGAATAAAGAGCAAGTGACAGGTTTTTCTCCCCGGAGCTATACATATAAGTAATCATATTAATTTAATTTAACTTGATAATTCATGTGAAGCATTAGTTAATATGTACAACTATTTTAAATATGAAGAGACTGTGCCATTATTGTGCTACACCATATTTTATTCCTTTTTATAATGGAAGAGATAGGCAATTTTATTTTAGGATTTGAAATGCAGCCAAGAAAATTCATTTGTCATTAAATTGAATTATAACTGTTATAGAATAATTTTTAAAAGTCAAAATTTAACTCCTAATATTTCGTATTATGAGTATTTTATTCCGTTCCCAATTTTCAGAACTATTATTTTATGTTTAACATTGCTGGAGTTATTTCTTAATTTGTATTTTTTATAAGACATTTTTTATATTGCGTTTAAATAGTATGCAGTGTGATTGTTTTGTATCTTAAACTTTTGTTTATTTTTTAATTAGCTAAAGAATTAATCAAAGGGCTTTTGAGAACTGATCCTGCTAAAAGGCTAACTATAGAAGAAGTAATGAATAATAAATGGATTGCTGTATGTATAGTTATATTCATTTTTCTACATAATATTTTTAAACCCCTTTGTAAAAAAAGAAGTTTAAGAGTTAGAACATCTATATTATAAAAGAGGAAAGTCTGTTCATCTGTTCACTATACGCGTCCAGACCGTTCGACGGATCTGGACCAAATTTGGCACATTGACTAAATAGGACAAGAGAAAGCTAATGCCGTAAAAATAAAATTAATCGGATTAATAATTTTTGAGTTATTTTATGTTTTGTCCAGTATTTGACCTCTGGAAGGCCTCCGCTAATGAAGAACCGGCAGTTGAAAATCGGCATGTGGCATGGCGTGGCGTGACTTGAAGCATTGCCAAGACAACTGAGGGTGTTCATTTTTTCACATGGTTTTTCATTCTCAAGGTCATTCCTGCATTCCAAACGGGAATCCACCAGAAATAAACAAACAGTGGATTTATTTAAAATCGCTGCATTAGGAAAGATGAGTTCGGAAGAATTTGATGATAGTATTTTACACCAATTATAAATTCCTCGAGAAGATAGTTACTAAATAATTGATTAGAACCTCATATGCCATAAAAATGAAATTAATCGGATTAATAGTTTTTGAGTTATTTTATGTTTTGTAAGGTTTTTGATGATTTTATCGCATTTTACATTATCACGAGCTAAATTTTCGGCTAAACACTATATTTTTTATATCATCGGAAACTACAGAGTTTTCTTTTTCAAATAAAATTTGTTATGAAATCATACTTATATTTGCAGATTTTTGGGAATTTTTTAAAGGAATTCCTGTTTTGATGTACTGCTTTTAAAAATATTCTATTTTTAAACTGTCACATCAAAAAACCTAACGGGCAAAAATTTTCCATCTTTTTACCGCTGATTAAACATTTATTTCTCCCTCTTTTAAATTTTGAACCGTGCAGAAATGTTTATTAGATTTTTTTATATGATTTTTTACTGAAAAGATCACAGGTTAAAAAATTCTCTCTGGACTGCAAGTTCTGCAAATGAAAGTATCTATCATTCCCCTACTGGTTTTCAAGGTCGCTATGGTGCACTTGGTGAAAGGGAGAGATGGGGCGGCGACCGTGCTAATATAATCCACCAACCCCCCCCCCTTCGTTCCGCCACTAGAAGAAATTCAGGCAGACTGGTTATTATATTGATTACTGGAAACTGTTTCTTTTTTTTTTTCCCGTTGGTGCGTATGTATTAGTGATAAAAGACTACATATTAGAACTCAGATAGGTAGAATGGGAGAAGCTAGCCACGTCAAATTCTCGGTAACTCAAATCGTTGGCAAGCTCTGTCAGGGTTTCTACAGACCTGGAAAGTCAGGGATTTGGTAAAAAAGTCAGGGAAAAAAGCAGAAATTGAAGAAAGGTCAGGGAAATGCAAGAAAAATTGAATTTTGAGGCAAAATCAAGAAAATATTTGCTGTTTGAATCTAAGTATAGAAATTGTTTTATTTTCATTTTCTCATTTAAATTTATAAATACTAATTTTAAAATGTGTTCTTTGTGAGCATAGCTTTTGCAGTTGAAATATGCTTAATTTTATCCTAAATTATTATCAAATATGGTTTTTGTTAGAATCCAGTGATGTCAAATAAGATTCTTGTATATATTAATTTTATTATTATTATTATTTGTAAAAAAAGGGCCAAAATATATAAAAAGTTATTAATTAAAGGATGTAATGTTAAAAATAGAAGCACAAAATTCGGGAAAGCACGCTAGATAAAGTCAGGGAAGCAAAAGCTGTGAAATCTGTAGAAACCCTGTCTGTGTCCTTTTTTTTTTTTTTTTTTTTTTCAGCGGGAAATCCCATGTCTTTTTTTACCACTGCAGCAGGAGGATTCTCATTCCAGCCTACCCACGTCCAATTTCCGGTAACCTCTGTACGCCAACAGATGCCATGTTCATTTTTTTTTTCGTTGCAGTGGGAAGTCCCATGTCCCTTTTTCATCGCTGCAGCAGGAGGATTCACATTCTTTCCCTTTACAATTTCATACTGACAACTGGGGCTCTATTTGTTTTTAGTAGTTGCGTAGGTATTAGCGTTAAATGACTGTTAGAACACAGACAGGTAGAAGAGGAGAAGTCTAGCCACGTCCAATTCCCGGTAGCCTCTACCCCATCAGGTGCTTTGTTCCTTTTTTTTTTTCTATTTTGCAGCGGGAAGTCCCATGTCCTTTTTTTTTTAGATTTCACAGCTTTTGCTTCCCTGACTTTATCTAGTGTGCTTTCCCGAATTTTGTGCTTCTATTTTTAACATTACATCCTTTAATTAATAACTTTTTATATATTTTGGCCCTTTTTTTTCATTGCAGTGGGAAATTCAGTGTCCTTTTTTTATCATTCCAGTGTGAGGATTCACATTCCTTCTCTTTACAATCTATATTTAAGATAAATGGCATTTCTCTTTCATTGCACGGGCAACGCCGGGCCATGCTGCTAGTTTTATCTATCAGTGTAGCTGCCTACAGCATGATCCTCGCAAGTGGTTGGCCTGATTTAATAGAATTGAAAGCTGGTATGGTCAGGATAGTTTTTGCTACGTCTGATGAAAATCAGTTCAACCATTTAATTAATTTAGGATTAAAACTTCTGACACATGCAGTTTAAAGCCTCTGTCTATGCCATCATTTCTTCCAAATCAAATGAGCCAGCTTTAAAGGTATTTTTTTTTTTCTAACTAATATAATTGGGGTAGTTCTCAGCTGGATTTGATGATATTTACTTCATACGTCATGAGGTTAAGTTTACTTTACATTTTTTATAGAGAGTGGGAGGTGCTCTTTATAAATAAATTGATGTTGTGATTTCTTTATGAATTTTAGCTTCTATAAATTTCCATTTTACTGCAGTTATAGATTGCCAATAAATTTCTCAAAATTTTTCTTAATTGGGATTGATAAAATTTTTACTTCGCTATATCAACATACCTTTACTTTGTTTGTCTAAGTCTGTATTCAAAATGCTTCAGTAATAGAATAATTTACTTTAAAAAGTAAGGTAATTACTTATCTCTCCCTCCTTTTTTTCTCCCTTTTACATTACTAGTAATGCTCTGTTTTACAGTCATTGTTATATAAGATGCTGTAAGATTGTTTAATTTCTAGTAAATATTCTTTTTTTTTTTTTTTTTTTTTCCCCGTCTCGTATCTTTTTTCCGACCTTATTTTTAACATTTTTTTCAATTTACATTACCCACTTATCTTTAATAGATAAAGAATTATGTCACATTACCACTTTTTTAGGGCACCCTATATATGCTTATTTAACAAAATATTGTAATAAGTAGAAAATTTCCTAGTGGCCTTGTAAATAATTTCCCTATTGAGAAAAAAAATAATAATAAACTTACTTTAGCAGGAAAATATTTTGGTCTATTACAGTTCGATTTAACAAATTTTATTTTATTTCTCTTCTACATCTTTATTTCATTTTTATCTTTAAGTGTACAGTAGGTGTTTAATTCTTTCCTCAAACAGTAAACTGAAGAATTTCACAATTCATTTTTGAATAATAAATTCTATTTTTTCATAAAATATCTTTTACAAAGACATTTTATGTTGTTTTTTTAATTAATCACTAATAAATATATATGAAGTTTAAGAATTTATTTTTCTGCCAACTAAGCTTTATCTTCTAATAACTTCTTCCATCAGAGATTTCTGCAGTTATCTGTAATGAAAGAATAGTTTGAATTCCCTTTGTTTTCAGGCTTGTTTTGTAATATCAGATTTTTTTATGAACTTTAATTAATTAATTTTATGTTTTAGTTAGTTGTTTATTTGTTTTATTATTTTTATGTGTTGAGTTTTAAAATAGTTTATTTTTCCTTTTGATAATTAGTTGAAATATATGTCTTTACAAATTCTGCTCTTTAAAAACAAGTGCAAGTAGAAATAATTAAATACAGTACAAAGTCTCAAATTGGGACATTCAGAATTATCAAAAGTTCAGATGTTTTGCTAACAATATTTATTTTATTTTATTTGTACTTATTTATTTTATATTTAAAAAATATTTCGAACATTTTGTTTACCAGAAAATTTAATTTAAATATTTTTGAAATTATAATTAATTCCCATTCTTAACCGATTTCAACCAATTTTTAAAAAAAAAAAAGTAGCAGAAAGATTTTTATCCCTTTCTTCTTTAAAATGTTACATTATAAAGTATTTTTCTCTTAACCTTGTCTTTAAGAAAGATCCACATATCCCCTCTCTCAAAAAATAATAAGAAATAAATACAATGATTTCTCACTTGCTGTTTTTGAAAAGCTGCTGAAATATTAATTTTTAATTTATGCCACAATTAATGAAACAAAATCAGTTTTCATGTGAGAATTTATTTTTGTTCCTGAAAAACTTTTTAAGGTCTTCCTTACTGAAATTTCACATATCTGGCCTCTTGTGTTCCTAAAGCTGTAATGGTAATAAAAGGGTAGGATGTAAAATGCCATCCAGATATAAATGACATGTGAAAAAATTCAGATCTTAAAAGGATGATATTGGTAGATTAGTTTTCTTCACATACATCCACTCAGGTAACAAAAAAATTCAAATAATCCAAAATTCAGAATCTCAGAGATCTGGATATTTCCAAATTTTAAACTTTGTATTTTATTTCTGTTTATAATAATATGATTGTAATGATTAGTTAAACATTTTTTATTTGATGATGCTGTATTTATAGTTATTATTTTTATATTTAGCAATTTACTGAAGTGCCACAAACTCCTCTTCATTCTGTTAGAATTCTCCGAGAAGAGGAATATGCATGGCCTGAAGTACAGGTTAGAATAATTTTTTTGTTCTCCCCTAACTGGGCAGCTGCAAAATTAGGAACTGTTGCAGCAGGCTCTATAAACTTTCTTCTGAATGTCTTACAAATATTGTATTTTTCTTCAATGTGCTAACTTTATATTTTCATTGGGTGTTCAATGAATGTCTTAGAATTTTATTTTCTGAAGTTGGTAAGTGTAGCTTATAGGAAAATTGGTATTTTCTTTATTTTCTTTCACTTTTTATTCCTAGGCTCTAAATCCGTGGTAACTCATTTTGAATTTTATCTTACATTAGAGAAAATTCATGATAATCATAAAACTTTAATTTTTCAGTTAGCAAGTCAGTCTCTTCAGGATGCAAATATTTATAAATTTGGTGATTTGATGTTTATTCAAGTATTAAGATTTTCTAGGAATTACAATTAATGTTTTGTGGCTGCTAATTAAATGTGTTACCAACCTGGGCTGCTGTTATTATTTTAGAGTTCAAATAAATCATTTAACAACAGTTTAATCACTTTAGAACTTGTATCAGTATTTATTTTTACATCCTTCACACCTCCTGGTTTCCATTTTTCAGCTGAAGAAACCACAACATTTTGCCCTGAGTGTATATTTAAAGCTCTTTTTTAAATCATTTTGTAATGCAAAAGAGGGCATTTTCTTATTTGGTAAAATTTTTTTAAACATTATACAACATGTAATGTTCATCCAAAAGTTTGGGTCCAAACTATGGCCCACGAGGCCTTCTCATCCGGCCTGTGGAGACATTTTTATCTATGAAAAAAAAATTCAGAAATTTATGTGTATAATGCCCAGATCAGTTACCTTTTACATATGTGTTATGTTTTTACTGGATTGAAATACAAGTTTACATTAGTGTGTTATATTTTCCAACCTATCACTACATTGCAGAACTCCTTATTCGTTCCCTTCTTTTCTACTGCTGTTCACAGTCAAAGAGATGATATAACAAACTTGTCTATGGTAACAGATCAGATTTGTCTGATGATGATACTCAGGCCAGTGTTGATGTTAGAGATAGCAAATCTAAAGCCATGTCTGCTATTTCACTATTAATACAGGTGTTCATAGGTAATCAATGTGCTATTAAAAAATCTATATAAATAAAACAGAGTGTAAACCGTTCGTTAGTTGGTTGGTTGGTTAGTTAGTTTGTTTGTTTGTCTGTCTGTCTGTGTCTCGCGTGGCTCACAGACGGGTGATCATAGACCTACCAAATTTTGTATAGAAATTCTCCAGAGCGGGTCCCGACATACCTCGAAGCAATTTTTTTAAAATTCGAATTATTTTAGAAGATATCGATAAAAGCATGTCGCAAAAGGCAAATTTTTGCTCTCCCCATTCCTCAATTGTAACCCTGCAATGGAAAGAGTGAAGATTAAGCGTATTTAGGTTGCCATATTTGGCAAGTTTATTAAATAATTCAGACTCTTGAGGTAAAAATAAAAGAATAATGATTTTTTTTTTTTTTAGATTATTTGTAAGTTTATTTTTTAATTAAAATATCGTGTGCATGCGAAATCAGAGCAAGAATGAATTGTTTTATACTCAACTAAAAAATAGGATTTGGAAATTTTTCGAAACTAAAATGTGCAACTTTTTAATTTGGTGAAAAATAAAATGGTTGATGTTTGAGTTTGAACAGATGTGATCCTAACGCTTGCGCAATTTATCGTCTGCTACTGCGATTATTAATACACCTGAATAAGTTTTTGAGAAAATTTCACTCAGTTCGAATTGTGCATTTTTCTGCGCAGCTTTTTCCCATCTATTTCTAATGTATTACATCCAGAAAAAGGATGTTAGAAATATCAATTTTAATTTTGCTTAATCACACTCGTGTATAATGATATACTTTACAACTTAATGGAATAAGGAAAGAAAGTAGGGAAGATCCATGGATTATAATACGCTTTTAATATATAGCATTTTAGTGCTTTTTTTAAATCTGAAAGTGTTTCAGATTTTCTTACTTTTTTTTTCCCTTTCCGTTTTTTGATAAAGGCCAATATATCCAGAAGCTTTTCAGAATTAATATAGGACGAAAATAATGTATACCTTTTTGTAGGTTTATATCATTAAACCCCATCTTATTTTTGTAACCAGGGGCAGCCCGACACGGTAAGCATCGCATCAGGGCACCAGCTTTGAAGGGGCATCTTTTTTTATGTTAGCAGGGGTGTCTACACTTACCCTAGGGCCGCTCCTGTTTGTAACCATCTTAATTTTAAATTCCATTCAGAGAATCTTAAGAGATTTCAGTGTCAAGGAAGCCAGTGAGAAACAGGATTCTCTCCAAACAAGATTTATTAAGATGGCGAACCAACTGGTCGCCGGAGGTGGCTAGTAACTGAATAAAATACTATTAAACTAATAATAAAACATGAATCTATGTTTTGATTATTTTTTATTTGGACATTGTGTGTGTGGTTGGTCTCCAAACTGCTGTTTGATAGTTAATGAGGCTCCCGTGCCAAAAAGTTTGAAGATCCCTGCTCTACAAAATTAGCTAGACAAACTTAATGTCTTTTGCTCAAGAAAGAAGTTAAAAATTATTTACTTTGCAAACTTAATTATTTTACTTCAGATTCCGTATAATGTTTCTGAGCTGTTATAGCATGTTTTATGCAAGTTTTATAAAATGTAATTAATATATATATTTTTTTAAAGAAACATTTATATTTGTTTTTCTGCATTCTATGTATATTAAAAAAAAAAAAGTATACGAAGACAGTACTCATAACAGGTAAAATATTGTAAAAGTTGCTGATAATTTCCAGCATTTCAAAGCAATTTTAGTTGAAATAAAAACTTCGTGAAAAAACACATAAAATGACACATAACAAGATTATTTTAATGCTTAACACCAGTATTTTGAGTGTTTGTTGTTTTTTGTTTTGTTTTTTTCATTCATTTAGTTGGTTGCACTTTTGAGTCATCAGAGCTTCAAAACAATTCTTTAAGTAATTTTTTTAATTTCTGAAGAATATCTAAAATCCAAAGTGCCTCATTGCTTTTGGATACATACTAATGTACTTTGCAATACAGGTATAAAATCCTTTAAAAGTTGAATTTGCTTTATTAAAGTTTGCTGTTGTGTTTTATATTCAAATAGTAAATTTAAATACTGTTTTCTGTATTTTGAGTGAAATGTAAAAAGCTGTATTTAAAACATTTAAACTAATGAACTTGGCTCTTTAACAGGAGGAAATGACAAGATCATTAGCAACGATGAGAGTTGATTATGATGCTGTTCATCTGAAGAACTTGGACAAATCAAACAATTCTTTACTTAACAAAAGACGCCAACATGCAAAATAAAGTGCCATAAAATTTTCTTGTTTAATGTGTAAAATTCTGTGTATTTACTGAACTTGTTTTGTCTTCACTATTTTGTTTGTTTAAAATATTGTTTTGATGTAACCAGTGATAGTAGTTATTACTATCATTATGAAAAAAGTCATTTTTGCTCTATTTTGTTTATGGCTTTGATCAGCTATACTCCATTCGTAGACATTATATTGAAAGTGCTGTTTTAAATCTTACCAATACAAAAATCTCTTTACCCGGTTGTATTTTGATTGCTTTTTAAAAGATTATGATTAATTGTCATTTATGAAACACAATCACTTCTGCTGAATAAAGATAACTTTATTACAGATTGTGTATGATAATAAATGTATTGTTTGATTTCTTTATTCATTAGCTATGTACAAATTTAAATTTGGTCAAAGTAACTAAACATGTGATATTGTTGTGCCTTTTTTCCTCTAATTACTTTGCTTAGAATTTTTTAATGAATGATTTCAGGCATTATTGGTTAATCAACTTTAAATGTTTTATCAGCATCAAATTATTGTCTTTCAATACTAAATCATTTCTCTCATGAAATATTAGATTTTAGCATTTGGTTAATTTTATGTGCTTAAGAATTGAGTTCTCAAGATTTAATTAAACCTGTGTAGTGTTTGAATGTATTTGGTGCTTGTACTTCTTTTGTTATTATTTTGTGAGATACAATTGTGCTAGGTTTTGTGAAAGAAAATTGCATGCTGTATGTTTGTAGTCTTGCATTTGTAACTTATTTTGTCTATTTAAAAGTTTTTAATTTTCTAAAAGTTGTTAAATTTTTGCTCTTGTTTGAAAGAATTTATATATGCAAAAGAAATAAGGTTAAAATACTAAATGAAATTTGAAAAGGCAATGAATATATTTTAGCAAAACTTTTGCTGTGATTGTTTATTTATTGTTTTTAAAATAATTTCTTGAAAACTTATGTCTTAAAAAAAATCAAACTTTAAATGAGAAAAAGGTGTTTTTTAACATAATTGCATTTTAACATTTTTCTTTACAGTTGTTTAAATTTGAATAAAGCCAAATAAATTAGCTTTTGAGGAAAAATTAAAAATTCTAATGTAATTATTTAATGAAAAATGTTAACAAGCCTTCCACTGCCTCATAGTTTCATATTTTCCGTAGAAAGCTTTTATAAGTATTATATTCTGTGGGAAAGCTGACAACTTTTGAAGGGTTTTAGTTGCATAATTGTTTCTAACTTGTAAATTACTCATATCATTATAATTACATAAAGCATATTAAATATCTTTTTTGCATAGTATTAATTTTTTTAAATTATTCTCAAACACCTTTAATTTAAAAATCGTATTCATAATTAATACACTTAAGTTGTCCAGTAAATTGTATTTTATGGCTTTTTCATTTATTACACATTGCTTTATTACTATACTTGTTTTTTGGCAATGTTACTTACTAGGTGTATACTTCTTGATTTCAGACCTGTTTTATTGAGAAAAAAGAAAGAAAGAAACATTAATTTAGAAAGGAAAAAAAAATGCTTTATTTTGTTTTGCTTATGCAGTGTGTATTTTTCTGTAAGTTGTATTATGTATAAATCTACATCCATCCATCCTTACAGTTCAGTATCTTAGGACTTTTGTGGACAACTTTTTTCATATCAAAATCATCATTTTTAAAACATTGAAACCATTCACAAGTTGTTTGTCACAAGATTTATAATAAAGTAATTAATTAAAACTTCTCTCAAATGCTCTTTGTTTAATATTAAAAAAAATTTGCCCTATTAAAGGCTATATATAAAATAGAATAGCTAACTTACGTAATATGGAATCCCAAGATAATCCATCTAGCAAGTGAAAAATGACTTACATTGTAATATGTATGTATATATATATATATATTGTTTGAGACACTTTTTACTGTCCAGTAGTTTTTGTTGGACAGGGGAAAAGAATTCAACCATTTTTATTCACTATATTTATGCATAATGACATCTATGTGTGAAGGTTCAAAATTAGTTGGTACACCTGGTAACTGTGCTAATTTTATAAATTAAATAAAAATGCTGAATGGTGTGAAAATCACTTATAAAAGCTGCAACTTAAAAATATAGCTACATGATAAATTATTCTTTGTTGTTACCAATTAACTTTTTTTAGAGAGAGATTTCTTACATCTGTCTGTAATTACTTATTAATAATCTTAAGGCGGTTATATTCATCTTTGTACTGTTGAAGATAATTTGTCAGGTTACAACCTCATATGCATGTGTCTTTCAAATACCTAAAGTAAATTTCCACTCTAGGTTTAAAAAGAAAAAAATAAAAGTTTATTGTTAAGCTATCTCATGCATAAAAGTTATTAATTTTTCTAATATGTTATTCCATTGTATCTAAATATTGTATAATGACCTATTTTAATGAAATGTTTTAACTATGACATTAATGTTGAATTATTTAAATATGCTTTGACCGAAATGTTATTTGGAGATTGATATTTCTTACTTGAACTAAGTATTTTATGTTGAAACTAACTTTTTGTTAATTTCTGTTGATAAATGTTATTTTCATCTTGTTCTAGGATTACTATTTAATGTTTTGTTTTAAATATATCAAATGATAAATGGAAAATAATCAGATATTACATTTGAAAAATGAAACTAAGGCTTGAACCGAGACTTTGTGTAGTTATAATTAAAAAATACTGAACATTTTTGTGTATCGTTAGGTTTACTTAATTCATTGGTGATTGCATCAGAAAAATAATCCTTAACAAAAATGCCTGGTATTTATTTCTCTCTCAAGGTCTCTTTGGTTTCGGCTGCCAAAATATTTGCAAGCTCAAGAGCATTTTGAAAACACAAGTTCATATAATTCAAGTTTTAATTTTGATTACTGTGATCATTTCAAATCAGCTTTTTTTATTTTTTTTTTTATTTAAAATGATCTCTTAGTAATGTCTTTTGTAAATTAGAGGTGGGAGAAATTTTCATATCAGTTAAACATTGAAAATCTCAGAATTTTCAGAACAACTCTGTGCCATGAATTTTATTATTTTCACCCAAGATTACTTATAAAAACTCTAGAATATTATCCTTTCTAAAACAGATGCTTGAATGCAAAATGCTTTGTTAAAGATTTCCCCCCTAAAGATCAGTTCTTTCAGCTGAGGCATGAGTAAGGGTCCAAAAAGGTAAGTCCTGTCTTTGTTCATTTTTACAGTAGACATTTGTGGGTTTATTTTTTCTCCCACAATAAAAATAATTGTTAACCACCCATCATTTGGGATGACAAATAAGAGATGTTTGGCAGTATATCTCATACAATAACATTAAAGCTGAAAAGAGTGTCAAGTGACCTAAACAGGTACTTGCAAAAATGTCTACTTTACATGTATCTTAATCTAGCATAATTGTAAGCCACTCTATCCAGCTTTGAGCTAAAAATAATAATTAAAGAGAATAGAGGATAGAGAGAGATGATTTATGAGATTTTTTACGAACTCAATTATCAGTCAAAATTATCAAATTATGAGAATGCGCTAAATTTTGTAGTCAGATAAATAGGGATTAGTATATATATTTTTTAAAAACCTGCATTTTAGATCACTGCAGAATTTAATCAGCATATGGGTTCATAAAATGTATCTAAGTCTATAATTAAATTTTAAAATAATAATTACTGTGCTGTGGAATTTAATTTTTTTACTCTGTTATATTCTAGTTATAATGCTTTTGTCAGTATGATACAAATTAATTTAGTCAGTTTCTTTTGTATTTTTTAAATAATGTCTAGTAAATGATGCATTGGCATCTGTATGTTCTTGTGTATATTCAAAACAATAATTTTAGAATAGTTTATCGGTTTAACTATTTCTGTCATTTGTTTCTAAATTTTAAAATTTCAGAAAATATAAAGTACTTTGTGAGTTAAAACCAATCTATTTGCCATCACTGCCATTTCAATAATAGTGTTATAATAGTTGAAAAAACTGGGCATCCATTTTATTGATCCTGTAATAATTGTATATACAGTTGTTGTCTGCATATATTTGTAAATATTCATAGCATAGCTAAATTATATTAGCAGCATAAATATAATGAAACTTATTATCTGACACTCATTAAACTGTCTGATTTAATTATTGTGTTTTACATGATCTATTATTTCATCCATGTTGTTGTAGCTGGAAAAGGAGATACAATTCATTGTCTTTTAGGTCAAAATTTTTGTACTTTGTCTTAAATTGTTTTAAAAAATAAGGTACTCAAAGATTGGTTTTTTTTTTATGTACATATTTTATGCTATATAAATATTAGGTAGTTAAGGAACTATAAAAAAAATATCTTAGCTCTGCAATGTATCATTCTAGAAATGTTTATTTTACTAAATCCAGTATTTAAAAACAGTGAATATATGTACATATATATTTTCCCCATTTCCATGATAGTCTTAAGACTGTTAGATAATGAAGATTATGCCTTTTGATTCAAAATATGCATATTAAACTTTAAAACAATTTATAGGCATGCAAATTCCATGTTGTTGTAAATGTAGATTAGTACTCATAGAACACAGATGCCTTTAAATACAGCACTACCTTTTTATATGAAGTGCAATTTATCATACCAGTTTGCAAGAAAAGCCTTCTAGAATTGCATTTATAGTTCCTAAGTCATGTCGTTCCATAATTTGTTAATTTTTAATGATGGCATATACTTATCTTTCTGTTAAATGTCTTGTTTTAGCATATTTTATACATTGTGTGAATTGTCAAGGACTATCTCAGCTTATTTCGTAAAAACTTTAAATGTTAAGATTGTTCTTATTCATGTGTATGTGCAGTACTTGCTTTTTATAGAGCTTGATTTGTTAAGCCATAAATATATTTTGATGAAAAATATATTTTATAATACATTTATTGTAAATGTTACATTTTTTGGAAACATATGTCATATTATGAATTGTTGCAGAACTCTCATAGTATGTGTCAGGATTTTTAAATGGCTTGTAAGCTATTTATGAATATAAGTTGTAATCTGATTTCTGTAAAAAGTATAACATAGTGTATTCTCTCAAGTTAATGTAAATTACCAATAGTGTCTTTTTGATCTTTCAATGTTTCCATTATTTTAGGACAAATAAAATATTGAATAAATATGGTATTGTTTCTATCACTATAACATAACTAGTTACTCTTTTTATAATATACCTGATTGTAGTTTTTTTTTATCAAGTGAATGGAAATAAACTAACATTTAATTTGATCTACTTTATATAGCTATTTTATTAATGAAGCTTGATATACAGGGCGGGGCATAAAGATCTCCTCATTTTAAGAGGTCAATAAAAATATATAGGACATTGAAAACAAATATTTTATTTTTACATTCGGAAAGAATAATGTTTACTATTAATTACTTTTTACAATCGTATCAATTTTTGCTATTAATGAATTTCGAGGTTTTGTTGTACGAAAAAGGATATTGTCTAATGTTTTCCTTCGTTCTCTATGCACTTGTGAAGTTTCTCCTGGAAATTCAGCATAACCTTTTCCACCACTGCTGGAAGAATTGCTGCAATTTCGAATTTGGGACATAAAAATCTCCCTAATTTGCCTGCACTTCCCCTAAACATTTGCCCTTACATGCCCCACCATGTACTTGTATATTGAGTAATACTAACAACTGTCTTTGCTGTCCTGTTGTTGCTTGATTATCCTATATGCCTTGCATCAACAATAGCATAAATGAATGTTAGATACTTTTCATTCACCCTTATAATTTTCAAGCCCTTATAATTTGGAAGGATAGGCTAGAAGCCAGGCACCTCAACCAGGGATCTTTTACTGTCAACACCAAAAGTAAGAAATTCCAAGAAGGAAACCTCATCCATCGAAAAAGTCCAATCACTTTTGCAAACATCAGCATATACCACAGTGATAGATCTTGAAAGTTCACAGAGTTCAATAATAGGATGATGAAGGAACCCGAACCTAACAGTGGCCAAATACTCACATTCACAGATAATGTTAAAGGCAATTTATTCCTTACTACTAGCATCCAGAAAAGGACTTGCCTGATTTTTAAATTAAATAATTCAAAAATAAAGATACAAAACGTGTGTTTATCTCAAAAGTTGTATAAATCTAATATCGAAATTTCAAAAATAGTTATCAGTGTTGTTACAAGGGGGCACTGTAATCACAAAACAGTTTTAGCAGAAATTTGTTTTTCGCAAGCAGTTATTGTAATCTTATCATAATCTTTTCAAAAATTGTGCACTTTCTCTGTACTGTTACAAGATTTTCAGGTGTACTTGCACATCGCATAGCTGCCATACCTCCTGAGTTTTCCAGGAGACTCCCGAATTTTAAAGCAATCTCCCAAATTTTTCAAAAACATCCCATGATTTAACTAATAATCAGTTGCTGAAATCTTCGGGGAACTCGTTGAATGCTAACGGCAGTCAGCTGCTCAACAGCTTTCTCATCGTGGGGCTCTTGCCAACTTTAAATTGGAATTAAAAACTATGCATTGTTGTCAGTGCCAGATTAAGATAGTGCGGGGCCTGTAGCAAATCTTATCAAGAGGCCCCATGTTCAATAACGGACCCAAAAAGTTTTTATTTATGTTTTTTTTTTTTTTTTTTTTTTTTTTGAGGGGGCGGATTTCACCCTCACATTATAGTAATCCAGATAAATTAACTGAGAAAATAAATAGTGCTAATTATAATTTATTTTTTGTGTTAATTAATTAGTTAATGGGATTGCTAATGCTAATTAGATGTAAATAAAACTAAAACTTCCCCCGTGTTAGATCTGGGAGGGGTTTATCCCAACCCTTCCTCCCACTTGGGTGCACAAATGGCTAGGTTAGGTCTAGGCAATAATAAAATAAAACACAACTTTTACAAACTTTTCTTGATTTAATATGAGCAAATTTGAGCTAATACAAGTCAAATCAAATTCTCCAAGTAAATTGGTGTACGGGAAAAAAATGCCCCTCAAAATATAAAGTTTTCTTTGGGGGGGGGAGTGAAGGCAGGGGGCTAAATAGATAGCGAGACTGACGATATTTAAAGGTATTTATACCTACAACTCTGTTTTTTTTTTAATGAATGTTAATGTTCATGGATACATATTTCGAGTTTCTAATACCCCACCCCCCTTTCCCATATGCAAACATATAACTTGACAAGTTTACATACATAAATAATAATTGTTTCTATAAAATTTTTAGAACCTTCGAAAACAAAATGTACTTTAAACTGAGAGTTTAAATACAGTTTTTCCTCTTCTAAAAATACATACTTTTAAAATTATTCCATTATTTGGAAGATCTTTACTAATACTAGTTTGCATATTTTTAACTTCGTGTATTTAATGGATTAATTCATAAGAAATCAAACTGCGGATAGGCAGATCTAGCGCAGCTATGCTTTCTCTATTCAAAACACACTGCATGAACGGAACGCATTCAAACCACACATGTGTACAGAGGGGGGCTGTTACTTCCACATACAGCTTGGAGCATTTCTGAAGGCCGAGTTCTACATGCATGCGTGCATTACTTTTCAAACTACCTTCGTAAAAATTTTATAAAATATTTTGTTTAAAAAAATCTCAATAAGAGGATTGTATCTTTTCTAAATAGAATAATCAATATGATAAGTAATAACAAATTCGGATAAAATATTCAATATTGTATTACTTTCAAATGTTTTTGCAGGATATAATAATCTTAAATGTAATCAAGTATTTTGTGAGTTTCTTTGTGGAGCAAGAGTATCCGAAAACACCCTTTGTTTTCAGTTTGCGTGGGGTTATGGCTTCCCGGATACCCCAATCGTCTAGTCTTGGTGCAAAGATCCTCCCCATTCTAATTATTTTATCTGAACGAACTTACTGACATTTGCAACCTTGACCTGTGGTTTCGACCGGCCAAAAGCAATTGCTTGACGACTTCTGGCATGATTCTTAAGACAGGCACACGACTGTGGTCGGACCATTACCTAACTATTTGGTAGGACAGTATTGTGCTTGAAATGGATGAATGTTGCTAAAATTGCCATTGACTGTAATGTATTGGAAATCTTTTGAGTGTTCCTGTAGCAGAACTATAAATGATAAAGAACCTTTGTTTGAGAGAAATTCATTTTGTAACCCTTAACAGCATATATCACTTCTGAGTCGTTTGAAATAGCATAATACCTCTAAAATAAAATCTATTGTTTCGAGCCGGGAATGTCTTTTTTCATGGGTCGCGTTTTTTCCTACATTCCTATGGACCTCAGCTCTTGTGGAAATGCAGAAGCTCAACTCGCTTTCCAGAGAAAATCTTCACAAATTGCCACAAACAGTTCCTGTATAATGAGTCATTTTGAAAAGTTTGATTACAACTTCATTAAAAAATTCATTCAATTTGTTACTGCCAAGCTCCTGAAATTATTGTGGCCAATAGGCTATACAGTCTACTCAGCCTAATGAAAAATCCAGCCTACCGATGCATTAATGCAATTTTGTGGGTGGAGGTGGTTAGGTGGAAGATTCACATTCAGATCCATTTTATGGAAATAAAATCAAATTGTTTACATTAATTTCATTTTTCTCAGGAGGGGCATTCGCCCCCTCCGACCCCTTCCCATTAATGCGTCCTTGATCCTGCTCTGACTATTCTTTCATTTTGGCACTTATTTTTCTTTCTATATTTTGTTTATTTCTGGATTTATTCAACAATAAAGAAAAACTTGTAACATTATTGGTAAGGAGTGCATTTTTTAAAGGCCATACGTAGGTGGGTAGTCCAAAGGTCTGGATTCCACCTCTTACGAATTGCGATTTTTCTCAGCAAAAATATATAAACGTGCTCGATTTTAATAGTACTGTAGTGCTAATGATGAAGTGGCTTTTTTTAATTCTGCCTCTCCCACCATTTGGACCCTTCCTGAATTTTTTTTCTGGGTACTGCATTTTTTAGTTGCTCTGTGTGTTAAAAATACTCTTGTGTATGTCTCTTATTGCTGTCTTATGGCACTGATTGTTGTTATACAATGGATTTAAATTAAGATGTTATGATTCTGAAGAAAACCTATTCTATGGAATACAGTAGAACCTCGATTATCCGAAGTAATTGGGACCGAACCTACTTCGGATAATCGAGAATTCATCAATAATCATCTAGTTTAATATATAGTATTGTCATTGAACTATTATTATGACTATTAACTGTTAAATAAATTAAAATTATAAATGAAAATAAATTTATTTCTGAAACAAAAACCTACAATGGTTTAAATGGAACCTTCATCTGGTGTACATTGGCCATCCTTTGCCGTGCAGCTCTATCCCGAAGTTTTCTTAAAAGTATGAGTTCAGAGGAATCGCACTGTTCCTGTTGTTCCAACCAAAGAAAGCCTTTTGAGAAACTCTTAAAAGCATCATTGTTACTGAACTTATTTATTCCAGAATCATTCTCATCATCTTCTTCTTCTTTTTCTTTTGGAAATTTTCGGACTTGTGCTATTAATTCCTCATCATTGAGCAACTGGAAGCCTGCATCTTCCACATCACAATTCAACCACTCTGCGATTTCTCTATCTGCGCAATTTTCAAAACCTTTCATTGTGCTAAAAAGGCTTGAAAACTCAGTAACACTATCTTTCACTAAGTCTCTAGCATTTTTATCTGCACCAGTTTAGAACAGGGATGTTTGAAAGCGGAGAAGAGAACACTCATACCGAGAATTGAGCTTGCGAGAAGGAATTCTGTAAAAGGGAATTTAAAAAATTATTCTGCACTCGTAGTTTGGAAAGGACAGCTTGCATACAAAAGGAATGTGGGGGGGGGGGAAAAAAACTTTAAAAATACATCTTTGTTAAGAGAAAATTTTGGACAATAGTAGAAAATGAAAAAAAAAAAAAAAAAAAAGTGAAGAAGAAACTGACTTCGGTTAACAGAGAGTTTCGGATAATCGAGGTTCTACTGTATATAGTTTTAACCACCTTCCTCTTGCAAGCTAAAATTCTTTCATAATTTTAACAGTGGAACTGCATAGAGATTGATCGCATTAGGCTTCAAAGCACTCTGTATTGAAATTAGGGCATACAGTAGAAACTTGACATGCATTCCCCCATAGGTAAAAATTTTGTGTTGTGAGATAGGTCGTATATAAACGACTTACACAATTTTAGATGCGTGCAAACACCCCTCTAACTGTTTTAAACTATTCCCTTTATACATTCCCACTTCCCACATAAAATAATGAATAAGTTACTGTTTGCAAAATTATCTTATGTTGCAGGCAAGGAGAAATATCCACTTGTGCAAGCTAGATTGCTTTATAGCACCACCAGATTTCTGTTTCACATGGTGAATGTATTCCTTACAATACTATGTTTAAAAAAAAAAAAATTTACTTAAATGAAGAATAATGGTGGATAGATTTTTTGTTGTGTAAACTCTCCCATATACCACTCTGCACATGCTGAGTAGTTAATATATGCAACAGGTCTAAAAATTCTATTTAAAAAAAAAAAAAAAAAAAACTATTACACCATAGCACATTGTTAAAAAAAAAGATCGAAACATGTTTTTATCATTTTTTTACACCATGTTTTAATCTGTGTTTAAAAAATGTGTAAAAAGAGAATCTGGTGCATAGCATTACCTCTTAGCAACATGTTAAACTCTTTTTGAAAGTTCTATATCAGGTTTGGTACTTGTAGGTTACGGCAACCATCAAGCTTGCTTGATGATTTTAGGATTAGGTTAAGATTCCAGTTATGCTTTTGCCAAATACTCATGAAGTATGAAAGTGGAAATAAGTAATAACACTAATACTCACTTGTTCCTGAAGTCTCATAGAATTTTTTGAAAGATTTCACCACTATTATTTTGGTGATATATCTCAATTGCTTGTCAGTTGAATGTTGATGACTGCCATAACCACAAGTAGGTATTTACAGCTTCCACAATAGCATACTTTTTGTTTCATTTGATCTTTGTTTTAGAGCTATTTAATTTTAAAATCAGGTGTACCCTTTCTGGATGTCTAGTAAGACAACACTAAAGATAAAGGCTTCCACAGAGCTCCTACTTTTTCTTGGTTTATACTTTTTTTCTTGTTTCTTCCCTTATTTACCACATCAAACATCATCTGCTACTGATGGCATTCAAAAAATTTCTATGAAAAAGGGGGAGAAAAGTTCTCTATTTGAGACAAAACCAGAAGTTTCATTTGCTGTGCATCTGACTATCGTACTAATGATGCGAGATCTATTATGATCATTAGGGTGTTTAATAGTTTCTACATTATCTTCAGAGTTGAATGAGATCTATTCTTTGTCTATCTTAATCATCTTTTGACAAATAAGAAATAAGATCCTTGCTAACATTGGGAATAACATTCGGCTATATTGGGAATACCATGTTTACTTGCATAATAGTCACACTTTTTTTTTTTTTTGACAATTTTTCATGGCGAAAGTCCAGGTGCGACTATTGTGCAAGTAAACACGGTATTAATATACAGAAAAGAAATACAGTTCTCTCTCGGTAATCCAATCTGGGAAAAGAAATTGCAAAAATTACTTTTGCTCGAATATGCAAATATTTCTGTCAGTTGTTTTCCATGAATCCTTCATTACTAAAAAATGAAATAATTTAACTTTAACAGTGGAGGGATCATTCGGTTATTTTTGAAGAAATTCATCTATTTGGTCTTAACAATTAAAAAATTCAACAGTTGATATTTTTCTCGGGAAATGACACAGCATGAGAGAAAAAGAAATTCTTTAAATTAACCAAACTTTAGTTAGAGTTCACAATCAATTTAATTCCTATACAAGGTTTTCATTATTTCTGTATTAATTCCAATCAACTGAGTTTGATTTTATGAGCTTCTACTGTATATAGCAGGGATGGCCATTGAGTCGTTTGCTAGCAACGAGCGGCTGTGGTAGGTGAGTAGTATGGCTCTTATGCATATAGAATATGGTACACTAAACCATCTCAAGTTTCAGAAGTAATGAATTTGTGAAATTTTTTGTAAGTTTAGAAACTAGACAATGTAATTCAAAAAAATTTTTAGAAAAGGTGCTGATTCGATGAAACAAATTTGTAAAACAAAGCTTGAAAAGTTCATTTCTTTTGTAGGTGTTTAACAAAATGTTGTCCATCTTGGCTGTTAGTTGCCAACAGTTTGGTCAGTGACATACAGCAATTCATAGAAAGCTCAGTTAAATGCTGATATAGTCCAATGATTGTTTTTGATAAACTTAATTATCTAAAACTCACAACAATACAATCGTCTCCGGCTGAAGAATGTAATATCTCTGCCTAGAGAAATATTAATTGATCTTGCCAGGGATACTCTTTATCCCTTGCTGGAGAAATGTTAAATTAATCTCTGTCCCTACACGTTCAACAGTACCTAACGATTTTAAGAATAGAAATTCTTCTTTTGTTTACTAGACAAAGGAGCAAGTTACAAACATCCCTTTGAAATAGATATATGCACATTCCTGATGCCACTTCTCTTTCTGTAACTGGAGTCGGGTTTCAAAGGACGACTGCAAAATGAAGGAGTGAACACTGCTCTGCCACGAGTCAAATTTGAGGATGGACATAGGCAGGAATATATGTGCATAGAAAATCGGATGTCGACTCTTTGATTTTAATACCCCATTTACATTCAGCCATTCCCACTTCCCCCCCCCCCCCCTCACTGCTGCTTTTTTCCCAGGAAATACTTTTGCTGCAGCTCCAAAAGCAGTGAGCATTTTACATTCAGCTGTACTCGCCTTCTCCTGCAGTAGTTTTCTACTGTGCTTCACTTCTCACTGCCTTCAAGGGGGAGCACATGCAGCAGGGAGGTCAGCATGAAAGGTCATGGCATAAGCAGGATGATTGAGGTGTTTGTACTCCTGTTACTTAATGTTTGTCCTGCTCACTGCCGTGAAAGTGGGCAGAGTGTAAACAAGGCTTAAGTCACTTCTCTAACATGTTAGGGACTACATTTGTCATGTAATACATAATATATTATGCGAGTGGAGCATTTACACCTTCCTTCCTTTTTCTTTCGTCCTTTTTTTCCCCCAAATGTCCCCCCCTGGAGAAAATGTTCAGTTGGGGGAGGGGGTGACCCCTGTCTTTCAAGAATGCTCATGAACTCTGAAGCAACACTAGGCACAAGCTTTCCATTATAAATTTTATGATAAGAATGAACAGGTTAAACCAGCATTCAAATTAAAACAGGAGGAGGGAGACTAGGGGGGGGGACAACACTTTTTGTAAGATTTCTATGGGCGCTATCAGAGTTATTTGGCTAATTTAACATTGTATAAAACAATACATTTGCATAAAAAATATCTAATAATCAGAGAAAATAAGCTCTAAATACAACTCTTACGTTTTAAAGTTAAAAAATAATGTATGATACTTTTATTTGTTTTTAAACCAAAGAAATATAATTGCATGTAGTATTTTAAACATTCGTAATCATTGGGGATCGACCGATAGCATCGGCGCCGATACCTCCAATTTTTTTAGGTATCGGTATCGGTATTTTTCATACTTCAAAAGTATCGGGAAACTATCGGTTCCTGATACATTCATCCATTTTTCTGATACTTTTCAACTGATACTTAGCTTTTCAAAAGAAAAACCTCGCAGACACAATACCACTCAAGAATCTGTTCTGGTGATGAGATTAGAGGTGTCGTTTCATTGGCATATTTGTTTGCGTGACTGTTTTGAAGTGTTCTCTTTTTTTTCCCCCTAACCATCACTAAATATCGATGTACCATCATCAAGTGTGGAAGAAAGTATGGAAGAGGAAAAGTTAGATGACAGTGCAACAGGGCATATATTTATTGTTAGACTCCAAATATTTTGATTTGGAGTCTAACAATAAATATGCGATCTATAACGAATTCAAAAACAGATGTCGAGAGGTAGGCTATAACTTTACTTCAGTTTACTTCAGTTTTATAAACATTTCTTTGCTCTCTGTCTAGATTCAAAAAAAGGATCATTAATTTATTAATGTCATTTTATCTCTCACCCCCTTTATTGAAAATTGTCCCAAAAATGCGACATAAAAAAGCGACTTAAAAGTATGCGACATAATGTTACATATATTTAAATACATATACATTACATATATTATTAGTTCACAACAGCTTTAATGTATTGTTACAATATTTCATAAGCTGTAGAATATGCATCACATGTATTTTTCTATAAATAGGTTACAATCATAAAAATTTCAACATAGGGTTACCAGGTGAAATACACGAAAGATGAGAGATAAAATGACATAGTCAATATCGTTTTAATATGGCAATAATGAAACTAAAAAATTAGGAGGGTTCAGGGGGGGTCTCCCCCTGACAAGGCTCAAACAGCCAAATTTATATACGATATTAATTGACTATGTCATTTTATCGCTCATCTTTCGTGTATTTCGCCTGGTAACAATATAGTTGAAATTTTTATGATTGTAACCTATTTATAGAAAAATATATGTGATGCATATTCTACAGGTTACGAAATATTGCAGCAATAGATTAAAGCTGTTGTGAACTAATATTATTTAAATATATGTAAAATTATGTCGCATTTTTGGGACACATATTTCGGACAATTTTCAATAAAGGGGGTGAGAGATAAAATGACATGGTCATTAATATATACATAATTTTTATGGGAGTATGGTAGGTGTATGGCTTTAAATTTTTGTTTAAAACTGGATTTAAATTTCCATTTTATAAAATTGCACAAGGACATCTTATTCGGCTTGCGTATGGTATCAATATCAGAACTGATGGGGGAGACTGACCTTGACATCGTTTGAGATTTTAGGGGATGGCGGCCTTCAAAATTACAGTAAAATGGATATTGATGTTAATGAGTGACCCCTAATTTAAATAACTTATTTTAAACTGGCCCTTCAAAATTTTCATATTGTGATTTTGCATTGGAAATTAAACCGAAATTAGCCTTTAAGACTCACACCTTTCAAAAAGGGATTAGAGTGTGAGTCCCATGTCAGTTTCATACTTAAAATTTTGTTCTTTGTAAAAATGAATCATGTCACACAACAATAAGTTCTAAAAATTCTTTCAAATTTGTGTTTTTTAACAAAAACTAATTAGTTACTCACAAAATGAAAGTAGAAAATATGGAGATTACTCAAATACTTTTTGGAGTGGTTGTACGGTCTGATGGTAAATGTTCTTTAAAAGTCTGCTGCCCAAGGCACCCCCATCGTGTAAACTTGCCATAACACAAAACGCTCATTGTAAATACTATACCGGGTGATTCAAAATAGATGTTAAGGCAATTATTTTTTAAACCGTAAGTGATCGAAATGTACTTCCAATCAGGAAATTTTGTCAAATTAAGAGTAGCTTTCAGATATGGCATTTCTTTTACTCGAAAAAATCTACAAAAAAATCTTTACTTTAGGGGATCAACTATGAGTTGATAAAAGATAAATAAAGATCCCATTGTTTGGAAAAGCAATTAAATGCGTTCAAACGTGTGGAATTAACAGATACAGTTTTACCTAAAATGATAGGTACTGCTTTATGAAATTAGCGATAATGTAGTCTTTTAGGGGGGTCATCCACTAATTACATCATGCTTCTAGAGAAAGATTTTAAAAGTGTAAAAGAGAATGGCCAAATAATGGTGTAGGTTACTATGGTTTGGTAACTTTCACCAGAAACTGCCGAACATGCTTTACAGGGAAATTCTAACTAAATTAGGATTTGAGGAGTGAACTGTATCTATCGAGTGACTATTAACATTATTTAACGTCAGTTTAAAAGTAATTAAACTTTTCTCACTTTGGAGACATCCCCTTATTGCTTGGCAACAAATGCCAAAATTTTCAAATTGATCTATCTTGGAAACTATTCCACTTAGACACGGGATTTGTTTTATTAATTTTCTTAGGCAAAGAGCAACATTCTTCTAAATATGAGTAGGAAAGGAGGGACTGTATAAAAATTAAATTTTGTATTTTAATATGTATACAACCCCTAGTAAAAGAAATGCAATATCTGAAGGCTACTCTTAACTGGACAAACTTTTCTAATTGGAAGTATGTTTTGATCACTTATAGTTTAAAAAATAATCGCCTTAACATCTATTTTGAATCACCTTTATAACACTGGCTTAAACCACTTTTCCATGGCTCTCGAAGGGAAAAAATCATGTTGAATGATCATATTTCACAAGTCATACAGAAATTACGAAAGAAAATATTTTTTACATTCTAGCAATAAACGTTTACATTCAAAATCATGTATAGTCCCCCAATCATCTTTCTTTAAAGATATCTGTGCGACACTGTATGATGAAAGGCTCAAATTTGGTACATCACCTCATTTGTGTATAAGGAACATTTTATTAATTGTGAATGTTTTTTGTATAGGGGTCTTATACAAATTTACAAAGTGTAACTTTTTGTAAATGAACGAGAGGAATTTTTTCTTAATGGAGTCTTTATTTTCGACCTTATTTTGAGCATTTTTTCAATTTATTCTGCCCACTTATCTCTAATAGATATAGAATTAAAGCCCATTACTACCTTTTCGGGACACCCATTATGTACTGTATGAATGCTTTATACATTGAACATAGTACCTCCTCCTTTTTTGGAATCGGTAGTAAATATAACTTTTTTCTTCTGGAATCAAATCGTGTGTGTTTAAAAAAATAAAAGGGCTTGAGTCAATTTGTAAATTTTAATAACTTTAAATAATTTAAATACATTTAAAATTAAGTAGAAAATGAGCTGAAATATAGTAAAAAAAATGTAAACAATGCACATAAGAAAATTTAAAACTAGAAAATAAATGCTATAGATGAATGTTTTGTAAAATATTTCATTCAAAATATCTTTAAATGTTGCGTAATTAATCTCAATTGCATTTAATTGAAAGGCAAGAATTATCAAAATTTTTCACATTAAAAAAAGGGATTATATTTTTAAAGTATCACAGAACATAAAATTAACTGAACTATATAACAATAACTGTAAATAATAAGCTCACATTTCAATTTACAGAATATTTTTTATATATGTATATAGATATATATATACATATACACAATATTTATGTTTTAACACATGCTTTATAATACATGACAACATTTAGGAATGTTCAGTGAAAACAAATGTACATGTTAAATAAATATCTGTAACAAACATGTTTTACAATGGACATTATTTAAACATAATGGTTTCATGAAGAAAAACTGCTATGACAAAACCAGTTTTTAAATGGACAAGCATATTAACAGAGCTGATAAGCCAATTTAAAATAGTACTTGTAAAACTTTATAAAATGTTCTATGTACATATAATAAGCCTTCAGTTATTTTTCTCATTACCTAGCACCCAAATTCTCAGAACTATCAAAGTGTGGAAACTCATGTTAGTACTCCAAATAATGAAATTGGAAGAAAGAAAAAAAGCTACTAATATACACAAAAATATAGAAAAAAAAATGTGTATAATAAAACTAGTCGAATAAAATAACATGTACAAGGATAAATTGCATCAACAGATATATATGAAATAGATCTAAGAGTGAACTAATTCAACACAGTGCTTCTTAACTTTTACATACACACACACCAAAAAAAAAAAGAAAACACACAATTTCACTTTCAAATTATGCATCCTCTTACAATTACTACAGTAATGATTTTGAAAGGAAAAAAAAAAAAAAAAAAAAAGATTTGCTATACTTTAGGATATAATAAAATACCATACATACTTTAGTATAAGTTGAGAAATTTTGATTAAAAAGTTGGGGATCGGGTCAGCTTATACATGGGTTAGTAAAAAATCCAAAATATCATTATATTGGAACAAATGCAGCTTAGTATCCTAGCTGCCTTCTTGAAACTTTTTCCTGTAGAGTTCTCACCATGAATCTAGGTAAAGAATTACTACTAATGTGTAATCTAGGTGCTTATAGGGGGAAATATATTTGAATGCTCTTCACAAGCAGTCTTAGTAAGGAAAAAGATGTCTGAGTTACAATCATGCAATACAACAAATTTCTTGTTTTTTATATTAAAATTTTCATATGTTAGACAATGTGATTTTCCCTGACTCTTTTGCAATTCCTCTTATTTTCCCTATCTTTTTACTATTTCCAAGACTTTCTCAAACCAAAATTCATTCCCTTAATTTTCACTAACTTTTTAGATCTGTAGAAAGCCTGAATGCAGAGCTGCCAACCTTAGAAAAAGGAAACAAAACAAGCAACTGCCTCAAAGTTTCAATGAAGAAAAGTGTCAACGGAGGAAAAATACATGGTTAATGAAGTGTTTTTGTTTAAAGAGGACAAATCCAATCCATATATATCAATATAATTCCTTCTCAGAACTTCTGGAATTTTAAAGTCAGTAGGGATACATGCATATTTCTAAAAATTGTCAAAATACTTTATTCATAATTTCATTCACACTGTGCACTGATATTAAAAGATAAAAGTTGTTTTTATAAGCATTAAACTACATTCTCGACTTTCTTTAATTTTATTTTTGTGTTAAATTTATTTATTAAATTTTGAACCCCAGACCAAGAAATTTTCAAACCAAGAACCATTTAAATACATTAGTGAGGCTCAGAGAAACAAATTTCCTATTACAAAAATTAATATCAATCAATTCTGAAGGAAAAAGAAAATTTGAGTACAGAAGAAATTGATACTTAAACATAAAAATCGGAGAAAGAGTTAAAAAACAGGAGTCTCCAATGAAAAACGGGAGAGTTGGCAGGTATGTGAATATATAAAGACTGTACTTCTAATCTCAAGCGACAATTATTACCAGTTTAAAGATAATTTTCTTCAAAGCATGCAAAATATATCAACTATCAGTATCTGCCAGTTTAAATTTACAAGCATGTTCTATTGCCAATTCTATTAATTAATTCTTTATGATAAGTTGCATATAATATCAAATTATAATCAAGCTTCTTATTTTTTGTTTGTGTGTTTTTAAAGAGAACACATTGAAGTATGTGGCAAATGATAAAATTTATAGTAATATTTTCTGATAATACAAAAATTAAAACAAACACTGTAGCATAAAAAAATATTTGAAACCGAATTTTTAATCTTTAAGCAATATGTGAAAATAAAATATAATCCTATGCAGATGCATAATAACATTCAAGTTATTTGAGAAAATTATTTAATGTAGGCTGCAACATGTTACTTTTATTGAAATAAAGAAAAATAGATTAACTATACATATTTTTAGAAAGTGGGAAACTTCACATATTTTATCAAGCTTTAATTAATTTAGGAAGTTGGTGTGTTTAGGTTGATCAATTTACTAACTATAGAAAAAATTCCAGACCTGAGGATCAATAAAACACAACGCATTTGTTTTATCGATCCCCAGGTTTGGAATATTTTGCATAGTTGGTAAATTGATCAACCTAAATGCTCCAACTTCCCAAAATAAAACAAACAGATTAACTATATTTCATAAACATTCATAAGTAAGTAAGCAGTTTTTCTCTTTTCCTGTAATTATATAATTTAATTCAGCTTTAGATAATTTAGTTACGCAAAAATTGTACAACATATAAAATTATAGTAAGTTTAACTTAAT
This sequence comes from Cheiracanthium punctorium, assembly GCA_038373885.1. Classification (NCBI taxonomy): domain Eukaryota; kingdom Metazoa; phylum Arthropoda; class Arachnida; order Araneae; family Cheiracanthiidae; genus Cheiracanthium; species Cheiracanthium punctorium. The sequence continues at coordinate 529,444 of JAWZYV010012803.1, read as the reverse complement.
AATTCTTATAACATGTTCCAAATTTAAAATATAAATAATCAATTAAAGTACAATTCTCACCAGAATTAATACAGGATTTATTTTTATATTTTTTTCCCTAGGCTATTTTCAGATAGTAAGTAAAAAAAAGCAAAATTTTATCTTTTCCATACCACCAATAAGTAAAACTCAAAGGAGAAACAAGAAAAAATAGTTTCTTTAATACAGAAGAGAATGTAATTAATAGCTCAAAACTTTAGATTTTTTTTTTTTTGGGGGGGGGTGAACTTTGTGTTTTAGTTAAATGAAACAAGGAATTTTTATAGAAAAATTAGAATACTACTTTGCCTTTGATTTAAGATGTTTTTGGTTTTTTTTTTTTACTCATATTAGTAATTCATAACAAAGTTAATGTCTCTTAATGATGACGTTTGGAAATCTTGCACAACACCTTTTTTACTGAATGTCCTTTATTAAATAAAATCAGCCTATGATCTCAGATCAATATACTTAAAATTTTGGCAAAGATTTAGAAAGATTCTTTAACATATCTGCCTACCCTGCAATTGCACACTCACATTCATCACAATTATAAAAATACCTAATATTTAAAAACAAAATAAAAATAACTTGATTATGTGAAAAATGAGATTCATCCATTTTTTACAACTTACTTATCAAAAATTGAATCTCTCTTTAATATTCTTACATATAAGTACAAAATTTAAACAAGAATTACAGCCTGCCCCAAAAGTTTTTTTTTCTTTTTTCTTTAAACTAACAACATGTAAAGCATCAAATAAATGAATAAAATAAGTTAAAACATAAGAAACGATAAAAGCACAAACTAAAAAAGCATTTCATATCAAACTAACAAAAATTATGAAATATTTCCATTTAACCCTTTGGGTACGGATTTATTTGAGAAAATATTTGCATGTGGAATGGATATAATTTTTGGTTGCTTGGAATAGTATGTAAAAGCAGTACATTTTACGTAAGAATTTATTTATTTCTAAAAGATTGGTGACATATGTAGTATTAAGATGTCTTCAAGTAATTAGAATTGCAAAACAAAAATAAATTAATAACAACAAAATAAAACTAAATGAAATAAATGCAAGCTATAAAAAAAAACAATTGCTAATAATTATGCAGAGTGCGATATTTTTCTAAGCAAGTTTGGTGTCGCTCAGACGTCAAATGTACCCAAGGGGTTAAAAAATAAAAGCTATACTCAATTTTGTATTTTCACTTAACATACTTTGCTATTTCATATCACCTCTGAAATAACAGTTCCAAAAACGACACTCTTAAAATAGTATATAAAACTTTAAATACAAGAAACAATTATATCAGATAACAGACAATTTAACAAGCTATAAAACTTACAAGACTCTAACATAAAGCAGATAAAGCTGAAAGCTAAGGAGCACTGATAATTCTCTCAGATAAAAGGAATTCATTTAAAAACAATAAATGGAAACAGCAGAAAGTTTTTAAGCCTACAGAAGGGATTTTAAAAATATCAAAATAAAATAATAAATTAGAATACTGACAAAATGGAATACAAGAAACAAACAAGTGAACCTAAACACAAAAGATTTGCTATACATTTTTTGAACAAGTCATATTTACAAACAAATGTTGACACTACAAACAAAAACTTCATAAAATCAACAAGACTTATTATTTAAAATCAAAACAACAATATTGCTGTAGTAAGTTTAGAGTCAGCAACAACAACAAATGACAACAAACTAATAACTACTTGAGCAATGTCATAAAATAAACAAAGAGTTCTTTTATGCTGGAAAACACTATACTTGAGTCCATTGTTCTGATGGCAATTCCTTGGAACTTGGAGATTGTAAAGTAAAGTTATGGTGCTTATCTTTATCTTTCTGTTTATTAGCTAAATATTAAAAAGTAAAACATAAATTAGGGCACTTCACAAATTTTTATAAACTGCATATATTATCTATAAACAATCGAATCTTGCTTTCCCAATACAGCACCATACTTAACACAACCGGCCCTGGATTATTATTTCAAAATTTGACAAAATTCCAAAATGTATTACAAAACGCCAATTTTTGGTTCACATATTTTGGATTATATGTTTATTAATCCTTGAAAACTCCCCACCACTCCACCATTTGCATTCAGAGATATGGCTATTATTTCCCCCTTTCACACAATAGTAAGCATAATATGAGTCTTGCTAGCTAGGTTGTGTCTCTAATTGGTAGTAAAGATGGGAGATGAAAATCATAAATTGTTTGATTCTATAAACAATACTTCAGTGCATCCAAATTTTTAATTTTTTTTTTCTTGTCACTGAATTTAGTCATTCTCTAGAATCAGCAAGGACAGCTCTAACTGAGTCATAATATGAGCCCCAAGTACAAGAGAATATACATGGCGATTTATCATATAAACAACTGAATTCTTAGCATAAATTGTAGACAAAAATTCTTCTATTCTACCACCTGACATGATCATATGGAATCTGCTGAACAAAATAGCCTTATTGTCAAATTATCACTAGATGAATATGTTACAGTGCCTGCTGCTTTGGCATACGATGGTTCATCAAATGTAACAAAGCATGGTTTCTGATTAATTTTGTCACATTGGGAACGAACATATTTAAATGTAGAATATACCCAGCAAACACACACAGGTTCTGTGAACTTCTATTAACGCTCAGAAGACGTTTTCTGAGCGTTAATAGACGTTCAGAAAACCTGTGTGTGTTTGCTGGGTATCCATGACAAGTTGTCCAAATCCAAGTTCACGAACGTCTGGAATGATATACCACTGACATTATATTTGCTATTTGATTGAAGATCTACCTGCATACACCTGTATAACTGTTCCAACTAAGTACTGGAGACGGATTATGCAAGTATCTGCAATCCATAAGTAGTCCAAATATAGAGCCTGCATAAAAACTTTTTTATTTTGTAATATATCCACATCTGGTACAGTTATGTCAGGAGTTCCTAACCTTTTTACTACTTAGACACCCTTGAAAGATTTGTTTGTCAATAGACCCCTAATTTTTTAATACCCAAGAGAATCACTATACATGAAGTTGGAGGATAGTTTAATACTAAAAAAAACCCACAATTTATTAAACCACTCTCAATTTTACAGAATTATATGTAATTGTAACATATACAGTGTGTCTGCTAAAGTCCATTGTCACACCCCTTATTTCTGAATGGTAAGAGCCAACACCAAAATTTTTTATATAGACTCTACAAGAGATGACCACAAAAAATTTTAAGAAAAAATTAGTTTAAAAAATGTTTAGTTAGTGGCAATTTGCATGAAAAAAATAGCAAATTTAACAATGGAATTGGCTACTTCAAAGTGTACAAACAATTTCAACACTTATTTTATAGTTTCTGAGCATTGAGTGGTTTGGATCTTTTATTCAGCTGAATTCCCCATGCAAAGTACAACCTAGTGGACTTTTTTTAACCCTTTAACATGCAGTGTTCCCGCTCTGAGAATACCAAACTCTGACATTTTGACTGTTACCAGTCACAAAGAATAGATTTGATTTCTACAAAAATAGTTGCGGGTGACATAGCTCCACGATTATCCTTTACTTTTTTAGCACGTCATTTCCCGTAAAAAAAAAATTGTCACGGTTATTTTTAACAGCACTGACATCTGCTGAAAAATGGAAGCATGTGAGAACAGCTAGATAGATGGCCCAATGCTGAAAAAAGGACAGCCGTTGCCATCGCTCGACTTAACTACCAGCAAGATGGCGGATGATCGAAACGTTCATCGCGTGCCACAGATCTAGAGACCCTTTTTTGACGACAGCCAGCCAAAAAAGGGTCTCTAGATCTGTGGCACGCGATGAACGTTTCGATCATCCGCCATCTTGCTGGTAGTTAAGTCGAGCGATGGCAACGGCTGCCCTTTTTCAGCATTGGGAAAGGGTTGTGCCTCAAAGGGCGTCAAAGCATTTAAAAAAGTAAACTTTTTTAAATGCTTCCTTGAGCACTTCGAGGCTAACCGTGGCCGAGTGGATAATATAGTAGAACATGGTAGATGGCTGAAGTATAACGATCCCGGGTTCAGACTTGTAGCACAGCTGTCAATCTAACAGTCGGAAGTATCGGAGAGTTTTCTCCAGATGTAACATGAATATGCTTTAGAAGTCCTCCACCAAGCCCTCCCCCCCCCCCCTACCAAAACTCCCCACCCACCCACCAACATGCACGCACAGAAAAAGAAAAAAAATCCAATTTATTCTTGGGATAACACAATCTTCACCTTTTGCATATATTATATTCTTATACACACTAAATTATGATGTTTTTAAATTAACAGTTTCTTTTTATAAGAGTCTATCTACAGAGCTTCAAATCTACAAAAAGCCATTAATGTTATAAGTATAAAAATTTTAAAGCAGTACAAATGCTAGAATTTTCAAACATGAAATAGGTGAAACCTCAACATATTTTAAAACTACTCAAGCTTTTTTTAAGCATTCAAAATTTCCCTAAGATTAGAAAAAGTAGGGTTTAAGTGTTAGAAAACCAGGAAACATTATTAAAATCTTGCAATCTCCCAATAAAACAAGTAACTGGGTTAGTGTGAAACAAAATTGCATGGTTACTTGAAAAACTCTATACATATATATTTATATATTTAAAAGTTGGAGGGGGGGGGGGGGTGAGAGAAATTGCATACATTAAGAAATTTATATTTGCACTCTTCAATTGAATAAAAATTGCTTTAGAAAATATATTCTGGTATTTAAATTATTTTTTTTAGAAAAAATGTAAATGCCTTACATTTAATTTTATAATAGCTTTACTAAATGTTAGACAGAAAAAATAATTTCCATCATTTTTATAAAAAATAAAGTAATTTTTGATTGCTTAGCTTTTCTGTTAGTTGCAGAGGATGATTTTCTTTTCCTACTACCTTCTTGAGTAATATCCTCAGTAAATTGTTTTGAGGAGCTTGGTGTCATTATACGTTTTGCGATGCAGGATTTATTGAACTGTGAGGAAAGTTTGTGCTAAGTGATAATTTATTTTTACTTTCTTTTTCTAATTCTGCGATAACGTCACCTGGTTTGTTTTAGATACAGCTAACAGCTGATCAATTTAGCAGCTCAAAGTACTATCTAGAGTACCGAGTGAAAATGATTAAAATGTAATAGGAAAAGGTTCTCACAATCCAGCAAATCCACTCATCCTATTCTAAGAGAGAGAGAATTCACAACCTATCATTCTCTTCTCTCCCCTCCCCATACAAGCCCAAAGAATTCCAAATACAAAAGCAGACACTCAGTCTCCACCCTCATTAGTTGAAAGAATTGGATACCCCGACCACAGCTGCTGGCCTGTGACCCCAGCCAAACTATGTTTCTGCTGATAGAATAAACATTTTTGCATAAAAACTGTTGGGATAAATAAATAAAAATACAGAAGCAATTTAATTACGATGATTTCTTTAGCAAGCCTAAATATGTTGGTCTGATGCATGCATAATGTCTTACTCGAAAAGAGCCGAACCCGGAGAGATCAAGCAAAAAACACAGAAATCCGGGCTACGCCCGGATCACAATCGCACCTACACACGGGCAACCACCAACCCACGGGCCAAACGAGGCCCACTACGGCTTTTGATCCGGCCTGCTGAACATATCAAAACCTAGTATAAACCCATATAAACCATTCAAAATCCCTATTAGTCCCAATTATATGGGCTGCGACTTCACTAACATCCGGAAGTTTGGCCCATGACTTTGCTAACATCCTAAAGTTTGGCCCGTAACTTCTCAAAGGTTGCCCATTACCGATTTAAAAAATTTAAATAACTATTAAATAACTAAGAAATGAAAATGATATTAATATTATTATTAATGATATTGTTGAAGTTTATACTATTTTACTTTTCATAAAAGCAAAAATAATAACATTTTTATTAAAAAAAAAAAAAAAGAGAAGAAAGAAATATACAGCTTAAAAAAAATAGCTTTAAACGCTTACAAAGTAAAACATCAAATAGGAAATTATTATACCTTTAGAAATGGAATTACTATTATCACCAGGAACAACACCGCTACTTTGAACTTCTCTCGGATTAAACTAAACAAGAATAATTGTTTTATATTAGAAATAATAATTTATTAAGCATATACAATATATTATTGATATACAGCCTATACTTGATTTGAAAAAAGGCCACACAACTATACAAATTAAAATATTCATGGAGAGTGTTCTAACTAAATGGAAACTCAATAGCTTTTAAGTAAAATTGGAGCAAATTTATTTTACATAACAAAATTACTATTTAAAAGAGATATACAGTAAACTGCCAACTATCCAGCCTAATGTAGCGCAAGGGTTGGCGGGATAAGCCAGAGTTCTATAAATATTTACTCACTTTCTGCCTCCTTCTCCCCGCTATATTAAAAAGAAATATTACATATTTTAAGGTAAACTAGCAACCAAAATTTTATGCTATTTTTAACAGACAGACAGATGTGCACATATTTTAATAAAGTACATTTTATATATACAGTACATACAGTTTCAAAATATGCAAAACCCAGGTCTACTCAGATTTTGAATCCATGAAAATAAATATTTTATGCAAGAAGTTCTCATTTTAGTGATCACATGTGAAAAATTTGAGTACACGGCACGTAGCACACAGCCACTAACAACATTTATAATTTTTTCAACTAGGCTGGATAGTACAGAAGGCCAGATAGTCGGGAGTTTACTGTAATTAAAAAACTTTGTAAAAAACACACATAAGAAGTAAAAGGAAAAAGGATACGCGTTTCGTTCAAAAATTGTTTTGAACAATTTTTGAACGAAACGCGTATCCTTTTTCCTTTTACTTCTTATGTGTGTTTTTTACAAAGTTTTTTAATTACTTTATCGTTTAACACCAGTATTTTGAGTGTTTTTTCAGTTAAAATCTAGAAGGTTCATAAGAACCTAAAACAATCAAATAAAAAGTAAAACAATTCCTAAACATATTTCAAAATAAAACTCAAGTGACTGACAAAGTGACTGCACATAGAAAGTTACAAAAAAACTTGCCAACTTACAAACATAGTTATGAAAGAGTTTAAATTTGTCAACAACAAATAAAAATAATTAAGATGGCTTTTTTCACTGTATAAATATATAAAAGAAGAAACTTCTAAAGCTTGATTCATTTTTTTAATCATCAAACTCTTAGTCTGATATTAATGCATAAAACCACACAAATGAGTAAGAAAGGCAGAAAGACTGAAAAATATTGATAATTTTGAATTAGCATGAATAAAACAACAAAAGTTGTGTATTTTATATACATCACAGACATTTTTTTTTTTTCTTTTTATCACAGAAACAATGTTTCAACTATGATGAAACTTTAGAATAGTCAGCAAAGCACCCTGGTCTAAGTGTTACTGAAAACTTACAAATAATGGGAATACAATGGGATGATTTAGCAAGATGTGTTTATTACAAGACACATTTTTCTCAAATGAAGAACTGAGATCCATTGAAGCTTAGTTCAAAAACAATTATGAGCTGAGACAAAACCTGGTCTTGTAAATGCAAAAGAAAGAATATTGGAAGTTACTAAAATTATGGGAAGATTCACAAGTTACAAAAAATAATTCTTCATAACCATATTGTTATGATTTGAAAAATGTTTTGAAAATAATGTTTGTTCTAGCGATCTATGAGTAGTAAAAACAAATTATAGAGTAATATTTTGTGTAATGTTTAAGTTGTACTACTTATCTTTTGGGTTTGTTTATTATTTCTTTCACGGCACAAACTTTCCGATTTCGCGGTTTGCTTTGATTCGTTTTGCGCGCTAACGTCAAAACAGGTTGCCAGATCGGATGAACAAAACTTTTCTTTTTGATACATGGTATTGGTATGATTGTAACTTTTGATAAATAATTAATGTTAGAAATGTTTATATGTGTTTTTTTAAAATCGAGCCGACTTTTCCTTTTCTTTATGCCGACATTTTTTTTTCTTAAATAAATTTTTGATACAAACATCATATTTTGGCTTTGTAAAGTGTTTGCTAAATTTTAAGTTTTGGTTTAAAAGTGCTTTTTTTTTATGCTGAAATTTTCTCTCCGTCTTTAACTTTTTATTCTGCCTTTTCTGTTTTTTTTCTTTTTACCCTTTTTCCCTGCATCAATTTTACATAATTCGATAGATTGGATGAAGATTCGATACAGACATCGAAATCAGCGGAGGAACACAACCACGTGTAAGAAAAATGAAAATGCCTCAAAATATATCAATTAACCAACGAAATAATTAAATTTCTTTTTATTGCGACGTAAATTCACCAATTAAATAAGTTTCACTTCAATTTTTATGCACTAAGATATGAAAAAATTAAAGTTCATGAACGAACTTGATTGTCGCATGAATAGTGGAGTGAAGAGGCAGAGAAAAATCAAGAGGAAGATTTGGCGGGAGGAGAGATCTGACGGTGGTGGTGTCGTGAGGAGGTCGTTTGGTATTGAGATTTCCTGAGGTGCAAGACCCATCGGCGGCATGAAGCGGGGAGAGATGATGGACGAGCGACGAATGACAATGTGATGAGAAAGACATGATGGGGGCCCCCAGATTCTTCCTAAAGACGATAAGTCTTATTTTCTTTTCTTTCCTTTTTCTTTCTCTATTTAATTTTTTTAGCAGTCGGCTACTTCGATAGTGCACTTAAAATAATGGTTAAAATGGTTAGAGAGCTCTATTAATAATAAGTTAAGTTGTTGTTATACTCTTATGTAATGGCGTGGTTAGTTATTCAAGAAAAGAATTTGTTATGATGAAGTTAAATTAAAATAAATGTAAGATTTTAAAGTCTAACAAAGTGTTTTCTTCATTATTTCCTTGTCTATTTACTGGGTCTACAATGGCGTCGTTGCGCCATTTTTCTTTTCAGCAAGTTGCACAGATAGAACCTGGGTCTTTGGCGGTCAAGAAGTTTAAACTATACGATTATTTCGGCCTCTATGCCATTTGATTTAGGAAAAGATATTGGTTTATTTGATATTTTTATTTAACTTTAATTTAGGTATGTTAGAAAATTTAACTTATGCTTCGTGAAGTCATGGCAATATGAAGTTATTGGAACTGGCCTAAATGGTTTTACATGGCCTTAAATATTCCATTTTTGTACACAATTACTTTTTATTAAAATGCTCAAAAATAACATTAGTTGTCCAAATTATTTTGTTAACTTTATGATAAACTTTATAATTAAAATTCCTGAATATGCAGTCATCAATTGAATAGAATTTCCAATATTTTTGAATGAACTTTTTAAACATACTGTATTAATAAATTGAGTAATAACCATTCATACTACCAAGTTTTATTCCATTTGCTCCAGTTGATTTCATGTGATGTGAGAAAAACAATTTTATATAGCTACAGTGAAACCTCTCCGAGCGGCGTGGTCGCCCCTCTAAACAGTCCATTTTTCATAGCACGGATTTTTCGGCTCATAGACTTAATGTTAAAATAACCTCTATCAGTGGCCACCCGACCCCCTCTAAACAGCCACAGATTGGGATCACCCACCTCATTTTTCGGGAAATTCTATTCACTCCATGCTGTAATTTTGAGTGGAAAAACTCAAGATCAGGTTTATGGTTGAATATAAGTCCCAGGAATAACTGGAATTGAATATGTTATCTCTTTTGTATTCTCCCTACACCCTTAAGATGGGGAATTCCTTGGACAATCAGATGTTGAAGTTGTCCTACAAATGAATTTTTGTCCCTTTCAGGCTCTAATTCCATCCCTGGCGAGGAATTTCTCCAATGTTTGTAATGGCGAGTAAGCTAAATTTTCAATACAAGCAACTTTATGGAAAATCAATGAAATTATCAAAAGTTCTGAATCAGTTACAAACTAACCAGTTAGAGATCTGCTTTTTAAAGCGAAAAACAAAATTGAAAAAATGGTTGTTTCAGAGAAAAGTGCTAAACTTAAAACAGGCACAAATTGTATCCTTTTTATAAGAAATGTAAGAAAGCATACTATTTCCTCTGTGGATATGTTTTAAATTTCATTTTAAATAAGGAATATGTGTCAGACTTGTTTAGATTACGCATTAAAGCAATTATCTTATAATAGTACATAAAACCCTTCAGAGCGGCCAAATATTCTCGGTAGGGTGGATTGGCTGCTCAGAGAGGTTTCACTGTATTAGAAAATCCCCAAATTTTTGAAAAAATCAACATCTTTACTTTAGGTTGAAAGCTAAAATGTGCTTTAGCCCACCGCTTGGCAAAGTTTTTTTTTTTTTTTGGAGGGACGATAAATATACCAAACATTGCTAATTTGATATTTTAGAACCGTGGAATTATCCGAAATATCTTGCATTTTTGTGCATGCATAATATATATATATATATTTTTTTTTTTTTTTTTTTTTCTAGCTACTGTTTGACGTACATAAGTGAATGTAACAAATATGCTTGCTCAATCTGACGTCATTGAGTTGTTAATTTGCATTTGCTTGCATGCGTTTTTGTCCATTTCTTGTTATTTCATAATCTAGATAATCTAGGTATTCTATTTTGCTTAGGCTTGTATAGTTAATGAAAACTACAGCCTATCAAAAAAGTATTCGAGTAAAAGTGGAGCTTCTTACATTTGTTTCATACATTAAAAATAATTTATCATAAAATATGAATTAGGTTATATATAATTATAACTTTTCATGTTTCTGTTGAGTTGTGTGTCCTCGAATACTTTTTTTTTTGAAGGTGTACATCTGTACATAATAGTCTGATGTTTTTAGCTTAGCATAGGGCCAGCAGTAGCATACTTTCGAGGGGCCCCTTAAAGCGATGGCCAGACCCAGTGATGTTTTATTGGGTCTTGCAAAGGACCAGCATTAGCATAATTTCGAGGGGCTCTTCCTGTTTTGTTTCTAATAGATTGTTATTTTTAATGTAAATAGTTGTTTCATTTTTTTAAATATTTGATTTTCCTAAATCGCCAGTTTGTTTACGTTTCTACATCTGCGGTGCATCTCGGGAAAATAATTGTAAAAATTAAGCGTGCTTCCTCTATGGCTGAAACTCACAGTCTTTTGCATCACACACATGTTGCTGAACCAAAATAACGGAACCCAGAGATTATAAACTGAACTTTCAGAAGAGATTGCAATCCCAGAGATGTTCCATAGAAAAGCGCCAACTCACCAGTTTGTTGGCAATCGCCAAGTGATGGGCTAAAGCACATTTTCAGCAGGCTGAGTAAACGCATAACAAGAAGCAAATTTTATGTTATTTATTAGCCATCCTAACATGATGTGCAAGCAAAAACTTACACAATTTAAAAAAAAAAAAAAATTAAAATATTTACAGATATATTTTAAACTGAGCCCCACTAATTTCATTTGAGCTGTTTTCGAATGATACTTTAACGAAAAAAGCGTCACAGACAAACATTTTTCTAAAGATTATCTTGAGTTCCCTAATAGATTAAATGTACAGAAATTTGAAAGGAAAAGCTAATTAAAACAATTACCTTAGTAAAAGATGTAAGCTTTCCAAAAGCTTTTGATAGCGTTTCACCAAAACTTGCAGGTTCTTTTAAGTTTACAGAGCTTTTCTTATAGAATTCTAAAGATAAATAAAAGCTCAGAATTAACAACTTTAAATACAATTGCAGAAATAAAACAAATCATTAATGATCCCACAACAATAACAATCTTTTACAATAAAAATCAGCAATTCATATCATTGAATAAGGAAATGCATTTCTTTAAAAATAAAACTCAGCATAATAAGGTTTTACTGTATTTTGGGAAAGAATTTCTCTCTTTAAATCACAAGGTGGGAAAATGCTCACGAAATTTAGTAAAAAATGATCTTTAGTAAAAAACTCCAATGAATATTCATGAAATAAAGCATGAGCCATGTTTCAAAAAAGGTGTTATCCTACAAAAAATCATCATTTTACCTTTCCCCGACTCATTTTCTCCCTGGTTTTTGCTCTGAGATGAATCCACGAGTCTATCATTTTTCAATGATACCTTAAAAAAAGATAAGAGAATCATTAATAAAAAAATACAAGACAGTCAAACCTCGTTATAAGTCACTCATGGGGACCGTAGAAAAATGACCTTATAAGCGGTGTGACTATATATGCGATACAAGTAAACAGCTATCTATTTTAACTCAGATTCTTGTTTTTGCAAGTAATATTATATATAAATATATAATGAAAAGCAGATATATAAGTATATATTGTTATTAGATTAATATTTTTTATTTAATTGTTGATGCAGTAATTAGATACAAAACAAGAAAATAATAATTGATGCATAATATACTTACAGAAGTTAGAAACACAATTCAGCATTTAACTATTCATTTATGTAGGATTGCCTTTCCTACGGTTTAGATGTTCTTACAACAACTTTCTCAAGATCACTAATAATATTTAAAAGTTCCTCTGAGGCTTCAGATTGCGTAAAAAATAACTAACAGTGTTCAACGAAAATGCAGTGAGAAACAAGTGAAACAAACTTGGAACTCATTCCAGGGATGGGTGTGACACATGCTCTGCACCTGACATTTTTTTTTCCTTTCTAAACATTGGATAGAGCAAGGTGCAATCCCATTTTCAAAGAAATGAGTGGCTTATTCAGCAGATTGTCCCGTACATTATCAACACAATAAAGAATGGCTGGATTGCTTATCTCTTACTGAAAGATAGCTTTGTCAATTTTCAGAAATATTTCCCACAGTGATCAAAATGACCATATAAGTGGTTATAGCTATGATGGCATGAACATGAAATCAATATTAAAATACATAGAATTCCTATTCGGTCAGCCAGGACTTTTCAAAAGTGATCATATATGCGGAATGACCTTATAAGCGGGTGACCATATAACGAGGTTTGACTGCATAAGTTATTACAGATCTCTATTAAATTATACAAACATTTAATAAACAAGAAAAAGCTAATGATATTTAACACTAAACTGATTTGAAACACAGCATTTGTTTTGAGAACCTAAAAGTTTGAAGTCTTCTTTGCTACAGATCTAAAATTTTAGTTTTTTGTTTTCTTTATCAATTAAGAAAACAAAAATTTATTCCTCTATGTACGTAGTAAGTTTTTATATTTATTTACTTTATTTCAATTTTCAACACTCGTCCAAAGATGCCTAAGCAGAGTAAGTCTCATATTGCTCAAAAATACCTCAGAAAAACACCTTATTCAAATATACACATGTTTCAATTTATATTTCAATGGTCTAGGAAATAAAACCTCTATATAACTTATATTAATAAAGCTCCCACTATCATCCAATAATTGATATTCTTATGGGCTATAAAATCACCTTCAGCAAACACTCCTACAAGTCACCTTCACCATTTCTAAAAATCAAATTAATCAGATTTTTTTTATTTAAATCAGATTTTAGCAGATTTTTATTTAAATCAGATTTAGCTAGCTAGCTAGCATTCAACATGCAACTGGGCTGGCGGGTGGCCCGTTGGCCAGAGATTGTGCATCCTTGATTTAAATCAATGATTTTTTTTTAAATTGATTGATTTAAATCAATTGATTTAAATCACTGACACCCTGCTACTAGGAATAATTCTAATAAAAATATATTCTCAATAAATAAACAAAGCTCAAATATTAAATTTTAAGACTTCTTTCGTTGTACTCGATTTATTATTTGTCTTTTGCTCATTCATTAGGTATCAAATCAGAATTTTATTTAACCATGAAAATATAAAATACCTTAGAATATAAACTTGTAGGTGATGTCATAGTATCTGGCACATTCTTCTCTGGATAACCTATATAATTTAGAAGTTATAATTAATTTTCAAATCATTTTGAAATTCTACAATGCTAAGAAATTAATGAAAGCAGATCAATACAATCATGAACAAATACAATAAGTGAGTGGGAAAGTAATAAAATATCAACTAGCATACAAAATTTACTTTTAATGAACAAAATTATAATCACTTTTTATATTCTCAAAAAAAAAAAAAAAAAAAAAAAAGTTTAAGACTATACTTTTAATGAAATAAATAACAAACCTTCATCAGATGCAACAGTGATTTCTAAATTATCCAATTCCACCATACTTCTTCTAGCATGTATTTGTTCTCGAAGACGAGCGGATGGGGCAGGTCGAATATCCATATCATCATGCGATCGTCTTTGTTCCCATGAAACATGCTGTTTATTTCTCCTCTGAAGAGTATCAAAGTACACTCTCTTAGGCACAGAGCTAGCAGAAGTTTCTCCCACATTCTTGAACTCTCTGTCTGAGGGAGCTTGTGAGCTTTTGACAAACTGGGAATGTGCTTTTGGTGCTTGTAAAACAGCATACACACTGGCATCAGATTGGGAGTACTGTAACCCAGCCATGGAATTAGGGTTCATACTTTGATAAATATTTTGATGCTCATTTTTAGTATGTGAATTTGACACAGCATGCATGTAATCAATTTGAGCATCATAAACATTTTCATAATCTGAAAAAGTGTTTCTATGCTTGACTGTTCCATAAATATTTTGCTGAGAATAAACAGGCTTTTCAGTCGCAGAATACATATTATTTGACACATGGTGAACAGGTTGAACATTTCTAAAAGCTACAGATTCAGGATAGTATTGCTTAGTATATGGCCTAGGATAATAGGATCTATCATAATTTGTGAAAGGATAAGATCTTGACATATGCACTTCATTAGTAAGAGGTGAAACATAAGTTGGTTGAGGCTGGTATACATTTTTACTTGTAGCATGCCCAACTTCTGGAGCCCTTTCATACCTATAGTTTGCATTACTAGCTGGTTGGATCGAATTGGGAACGTTTGTATGTTTAGGAGATGCTACAGATACAATATATCGTCCACCTTCCCTTTTCACATTATGGTCCGATTTTTCGTAAGCTTCGGGCATCTTGTCTTGATTAATTTTCATTTCATAATGAAAAGTCCTAGGAGGTTTGGGTGGACCAGGTGGGAATACATTAGGCTGACCAGTGGTGCCATAGATAGCATATGCCTGGTTTGATTCATAATGTGGAATGGCACGAGCTTCAACACCATGGAAGGACTTGCTCAACTTACTTTCTTCACCTATTTGACCATATATGTTATAAGATCTATTCATATCAGCAGAATGAGAAATTTGATTACTATCAGAAGAAGGCAGGATTTGAGGTCCAGAAGTTGATCTTTGTAGACCATATATTGGTTCTTTATCATAATGGCTTTTATTATCATGAGAATATTTACTATCTTTTACAACTTTTGAATCTTGAGTAGACTTATCATAAGCAACGGGCAATTTGTGATATACTGAATTTATAGGCTTGTTAGAATACAAAGGTTCATATGAACTACTAACTTGACGACCGCTAGCAGCTTCTCGAGCTTCAGCTTTGTGCTTTTCAGATTCATACTTCGCATCAGAAGCTGTCTGGCGTGTTACAGGAAAATAGCGAGGATCCGATCGATCAGCAGCAGGACTGGAATTACAGGGGACTGCAGATGCATTCTGAGAAACATTGGGATTAGGATAATTTGAAGAACTTGTGATTTTTGTTGTTGCAGCTTCATCAGCAGTATTTGCAGCTAATTTTGCGTTATCAGATGAAACTTCAGTGGACTCTTGAGCAGATGATGGAAGTTTTGAATTTGATTTTGATAAATGTCCCCGTTTAGATTTTGGAGGTGGACTATGCAAAAGTAAATTTTTTGAATTTACATTATCTGAGTCAATTTTTGAGCTCTCTGATTTAGATGTTATTGTTTTAGAGCTTGAAATATTCTGATTCTTAGCTGAAGAGTCTTTAGTTGATTGCTGTGTTTTACTATAAAGCTTTTCTTGAGATGATAAATCTCTTGCTTCCTGCCTTGGTAAAAACTTAACAGGTTCGCTAGTGTTCCTAAAAACATAATGCTTGTCAGGAACTGATGCAATTTCATCAATATAAGATTTTCTAGAAGTCAGATCTATGATAGCACCACGGGGATGACTTTTTAGTTTTTCTTCAATTTGGCGAATATTTTTTTGGGCTAATGAGTTTACATTCATGTATGCACATTCATGAGAAAAAGATATTTTCTCATCAAGTCCTTTTTCTGCAGAATAAGTAAGTTTAGGATAAGTTTGATCAGTCAAACTCAATTTAGGCTTAGTTGCTTGCTTTGCAGTCTGATCCAAACATCTAGCACTTTGTTCAGGATCAGAAAAAGACTGATTTTTACGCAAGATATGTCTTTCTACATCTTGTGAACGTCTAAGATGTTCTCTAAGTGAATCATCAGAATTCCACTCAGGGCTAGCAACAGAAACTTTAGCTGCATTTTCTTTAAAACATCTTTCAGTCTGATTTGAATTTTTATTTGTTTCTTTTTGGGATGAAACAGAATTTATTTTATTAGAAGGTTCCAAATATGCAGTTTCTTTAGGTAAACTGACTTGAAATCTAGGAACGGTAGCATCAGAATCTTTGTTTTTGTCTACGAAACTAACAGTCTGGGGAAGAGGAACTACTGGTTTTTTCTTGACAGGAAGCTCAGGAGGTTTATCCTTCTTAAAATTACTAGATGAAGTTTGTTTTACTTTAGTTTTACCACTAGCATTCAACATATCTAAATGTGAGGATGGTTCATAAACACTTGAACGATTTACATTATGTTGTTCTGCATAGCCTGTCTGGTGAAGGCTTTGTCCAGCATAATCAGATATAGATGAACTTTTAAAATTGGCTTTTCTATTATCAGCAGAAGACTGGATATAACTGATATTATCATGTATAGTAGTTCGAGGAGAACTTGTCATATTTGAAAGACTCATGTTTTCTGAGTTATGAACAAGATTATTTTCTGCAGTGCCTTGGCTATTTGTTTTGTCTCTTTCAGATTTGTTTTCTTCAGATTTTAATGGTAGACATGATCTAGCTTCAGTGTTAGAGCTACTATGATGATTTGTGCTATCAGATAAAGAAAATGCTCGACTAGTATGACTAACATAATGGCTGTGACTTCGAAACAGTGTCCTCCTCCTTCCACTATCAGAAGAATCAGAATTACTTTGAGGTGTTTTCTCAAAGAGTGCTTTTAATTTAGCAATACTGGGTCTACGAATCACAGTTGCTTTACCAACAAGTTTACCAGCATGAATGTCATCAGGTGAACTACTTTTTGAGAACGTATCACTTGAATTATGGTCATCTGACACACCTTCAGATTTTTCCAGAGAATTATTTACACTGTTTTCAGTTTTTGGGGTAAAAGGTATATCACATTTATCAAGAACTAAAGGGGAACTTTTTTGTTCATTTGGAATTTGATCAGATACTTTTTTTGACATAGGATTTTTGGAATGAAACTCTTCTAAATGCACATCCTTACTAATACTTTTTATATCATCTGGATGTTCTACTGCTTTGTTCCAGCCTGATATAAGCCTTTTGACACTTTCTTCACGGCATAATTTCATTAAAATTTGAGAATTTCTTGCATATGGAGTCTCTGAATCATGTTCATTATCTTTAGGAATTTGTTCAAATTCAGTACGGTTATTTAAATTTTGTGTTTCGTACTTCTCAAATGTTTCATTTAAAAATTTATCAGCTTCTGGTTTATAATATAAGTTTTTAGTAAAATTAAGTAAATTTTCAGGAATTGGATCTCGCTTTGATGGAATTGGAGGAACATCCTTATTTCCTGAAGAATATTCATGGAATGTATTAGATGACTGGAGTTTTCTGTTACCTAAGTATTAAAAAATATAGTAAATTATTAAATGTACAACATTGTTTTTAAAAAATTGACTTTTTTAATATTTAAAAAGATTATAATAAAATAATTGTATGTTATTAATTTTTACACCTGATAAAAAACAATAATCTATGGAATAAATCTATGTTTTCAAACACAAATTGGACAAAACATGAAATTTATTCTGTAATGCTTGCCTCAAAACTTTTTTTTCCACATAATCTGCAAGGTGTCTGCTACAGTAATGCTCCAATTTAAAAAAAGCAGCAATTATTACCTCATATAGCATTTAAGTTATGGATCAAAATACAAAGATAAGCAATGATAAAATAAAATAATAATAATAACATATTCTATGTTTAACATTATAGTTACTGGAGTAACAGGAACCACTGTCACCATTTAAGTTGTCAAATTCAACAATCAAATGAAAACTGAAATCATTTCTAAAGACACAGAAAATAAAAATACATAAATGTGAAACAAGTAGAACATTAAATGAAAAACGCATTCAAAATACTCAAAATTTTAATTCTGTAGTAGCTATTTTGCATTTCACTTCCCCTGCATGTGTGGTAACAGATCTTTCAAAATTATTCACAGCTACATATGCATTTGAACCCTAGCAGTAGGAAAAATCTAAACAATTTTGAGAGCTTTAGTCTTGTAGATGACACCTATCCTTAAAAATTAATCTATGGTTTAGATATGATATAATAAAGTGACTATGTGATAAAATAAAGATTAAATAGAAAAGTTCCAACCTCAAAAATGGTAATAGAGATACAGGAGAAAAAAGGAAATTACAAAGCCATAGAGACTCTTTAATTTTGTATGAGAAGACACTTTGTACACAATAATACTAGTAGTAACCCATGCTCACCTGACCAGATGCAAATGGGCAATTGTTTGGAACGAGAAAAACTTCAAACAGTAGCTGTATGAGACATAGAGAAGAAATAGGTGGAGTGAGCATGGTTTGGTTATCTCTCTGAGAAACTTTAAGCATACAGCCCTAACAGTCAGAAGGGTAAAAGTGCCATTTATGGCTAGTTATGCCTTCTTGATGATTTTCTTATGTAAAGTATTTGTAAAAAGGTGTCATGGCTCTTATTACGAATTGTTTTTCATACAGATTCCATATTTGCAAAATTAAGCTTTGACTAAAAGTATTAATTTATCATAATTCTTATAAATCTAACAAAAACATTCAAAAAAAGCTGGTGTTAGAAAATAAAATGATTAAAACTTTGTAAAATAATACAAGCAAAAAGGTGCTTTTTCTTGTATAATTTCTTAATTGGGTAAGTTATTTTACTAAGCTTTAATTATTTCACATTTGATTGACCTATTTCATCATACATTTGTAAAATACAATATAGTTCAACTTGCATGAAAAATATTCAAATACAAAAATGTAAATAAAAATTGTGTATTTATAAATAGGAAAAAAAGCTGAATAATAAAAAAAAAAGTTCATTATGCTCAAGCCAAAAGTTAACATCTCATCTAGAATATTAATAATAAATAAAATAATCTTTTATTTTATTTTTAGCAGTACTGTTTTCTACATATTAAAGTAACATTATAAATTCAGCATTTTTTTAAAACAATAGTAACAAAAATTAGTGACACTTTCAGGAATGTCAGTAATAATATAGAGTTTAATAAATTCGGTAATTTATTACAATTTGGAGAAGAGAAGATTTTTCTGGATAAAGTTATATTGGATATAAATTAATTCGGATGACTGGAAAGTTTGTAAATTTTCAAAAGACTGTTTACAACTCAGAATTTTGAAAGAAGAAAATGTAATGGCATAGTATAATAATCATTAGATAAGAAGTTATAATAAGCATTTAAAAGGCATGAAGATTGCATTTTGTATTTTTCACGGCAAAGTTATATAATTCCTCACAATATGAAGACTAGCATAACTGTAAAACAGAGAATGAAAACCAATATGAAACTCACTACTGTTTATTTACAAATTACAAGTTATTTATGTAGCAAATAATAATGAAAATAAATACAACATTTTAAAAAATCACTCGAACAAAAATTCAGGTAATTTAAGAACAGGTAATTTAATCAGGAGATAATAAGAATTCAGGTAATTTAATCATCATGTCTGTAAATTAAATAAAAAATATTTTACCATGTTTTTCATTTGAAACAAATGATTCATCCAGTAATGGTGGATCCAGTATATCTTCATAAATATCATCATCCTAAAAGATATACATTCAGGTATTAGATATGCAAAAACATCAAAAATAAAGAATAGATAAAAGAAGAATTTAAACTAATAAAAATATTTATTAAAATATTAATTATTCTTTAAAATGTTATAATATAATCAACTTGAATTAAAATTCAAACCTGTTGGTGCAATTCTTTTAAAATTAAGGGTTCTCCATCTTCATCTAGATTTTCATATGTGTGACTATCAATAACTCTTAGTTGTTGTTCAAATAATGAAGATACAGCTTTATGTACCAATACATACTGTTCCTAAAATAAAATGTAAAAACTATGAGAAATAATGATAAAACAGCACAATGTACTTCAAAACAATGAAAATGCTTCAATGCCCAGGTTAAAAATCACTATACAATCAATAATTATAATAATTATAAAATCAGTAATTCTTACTTATATAATTTTCTTAAAGATATGTTTATAATGATTCATTAATGAAAATTTTAATAGTTTTCAACATTTAAAAAGAAAAAAAAAAAGTTAGCATGTTTTCCTGTTTTGACAAACATTCTCAGAAAAACTGAACAAAATGCTTTGAAGTTTTAAGTACACCCTCCAAAAAAAGTACTCGAGCAAGAGAGAAATTTCCTATTTTAGATTTGCGAATAATAATTGAGTTTTTGAGAAACGCACAACTTGATAGAAATATGGAAAGTCACATTTACACATAACCTAATTCATATTCTATGATAAATAATTTTTAATATACGAAACCAACGTAGGAAATTTCTCTCTTGCTCGAATACTTTTTTTGGAGGGTGTACATCAGAAACAGGCAATAATATGAGTGAGAATACAACTCAAACTTGACCACTAAAATGCTTAGAATTAAAACTCGTTTTAGAAGGCTTTAAAAAAATACAGTAATACTTACTGCATTATTCTTTAAAGAAGTTGTAAAGTTATTAAACACAAGCACTACTCACTTTTGTTTGTACCATAGCTATTCTTTGCCTTCTCATATCAGCAATAACATTATAAAGATTGAAATTTTTTGTCAGCTTCTGAAAAATTAACAATTTCAATTTTTTAATACAATTTGTGCAACAAAAACAAAAAAAATTAATCGCAATTTGTAGAAATACTTACTCCCATACGCATCATTCCCCATACATAGTCAATAGCACATATTGTGCCAGTACGCCCACAACCAGCACTAAAAAAGAAATAGGAAAAATAATTTAAATTAAGTGAATGTAAAAAAAAAAAAAAAAATATGTAAGTGTGTACATAAGTGTGAGTAAAGCTAGAGTATAAATATTAAGTTAGTGCATGTCAAAGTTAGAGTTGTTTTATGCATGCTGTTTTATGACTGTATATACTGATTTGTGTGTGTGTTAAATTGTTTGTTTTATAAACAATGCTATCTATGTATTGTATAGTCTTTGATTAGAATTTTTAAAAAATGTTACACACAAAAATTTTTTAGAATGCACTTTTTACATACCCTGTAAGACCAACACTTAAAAAAATAAAACTACACAGCTATAAAACTTTTGGGGGTGGGAAGGGGGATTTAAATGTAACTTTCCTTCAAAAATGACTGAAAATTTATAAACTGAGCAAAACATTGTACGCTTGAGAATAGAATTAGATAATATTAGAATTTCTGAAATCAATATTTTGGGCATTTTATATTATGATAAATTGTATTTTGCAAATTTAATTTCAAAAGCATGACTCACTAAAATTCTTTTAAATTTTTGTACAATTATAACTGCATATTTAAATAATTATAGACATAAATATAACAGAGTAATGAAAGAAAAATATAGAGGAAAATACACTCAACAGCCTACTTTCACACATTTTTCATATAAATAAAGAAATCAAACAGCAGAACACCTTTTTTATTAGAAGGTGCTCTGCTGTTTGAATAAATAAAAAGTACCCACAGATTTTGTCAACAAATTAATTGAATCTTAACCCTCCTTTCCAGTAGGGTGTCAATGATTTAAATCTGTGATTTAAATCAATTGATTTTTTAAAAAATCATTTATTTAAACCAAGGCTGTACAATCTCTGGCCAACGGGCCATTATCAGCTCATGACACCTTGTTCCATTCACCCACTAACCCAGTTGCATGCTAAAAAACACAACAGTATCCATCAGTTCAATTTTTATGAAAAGGAATTGACAGAGAAAATTTAATTATTTTGGATTTGTTTTCAATGGTCATAAACATTGCACCAGAAAATGTTCAGTTATCATTAATTGACTTTTATCAATATGTGCCATCATATTTTCAAGAACTTTCATATGAGTTGGGTGATTCCAAAGTATTGTGAGCATTTATGTCATGCCAGCAATAAGTTCGGTTGATTATAAACTACCCAAAAAATTGAATTAGGGGTAGCCTTCTTTTGTGTGTGTGTGTGTAATGTAACATACTATTCAAACAAAAAAAAGAAAAAAGAAAAAACATTCAAACTCAATTTTTTGTTTAATTATGATAAACCAAACTTGTGGACATGACATAAACACTCACAATATTGAGGAATCACCCAATTGTTTTTGCTATGTGTAAAATCATATTTTCACAGATTTGGAATTGTGTCTTACAATTAGTCATTAATATATTGTTTTTTAAGACTAAATTACTTGAAAGAACACACTACTTGATTGGCCCTTGATATATTTTCGAATTTCTGAGGCGCACAAGCTGAAAGAGATTGTGCATAATACAATTATTACTAATGTGTGTGTATAACATATCTGTAAAGTTCTATTTTTAAAAGTTTTGCTTTAAATTTGTAAAGTAGTCAGAATATAATCAGTCAATTTTGCTATGCTTCCAAAATCATCCAAGTGACAAAATTACTTCATTTCAATGCCAAAGCAATATTTTATTAACAGATTTATACTATCAACAACTATGTACTTACCAGTTATCTACACTCTTTATACAAAGTAGTTAAAACTCATTTAAACTATCTTATCTAATTATTTTTTAAAAGATTAGACTTTATTTTAAAAAATCTGATTTAAATAAAAAAAATCAGATTTAAATTTTAAAAAATCCGATTGATTTTCTTTTTTTTTAATCAAGACTTTTTTACACCCTGCTTTCTAGACGGGACAACGCATTGTCCCACCCACGCGACATTCACGACAAAGAGCAATGAACATGCGTATGTGCCATCATTATGCAGAAAATAGTAAATATGGAACGTAATATGATTTTAGACTTTCATGTAAATAAGCTCAACATTAAAAATCTGCTTTCATCCAGAATGATTTGTGCAGTAAAGGTTTTTATACCCGCAATAACTTCAAAATTTGGCAGCCATCCGGAAAGGGTTGAAATACCAGCTTTGGTTATTTTAAGAAGTCATTACTTTTACTGCCACTGCCAGTCAAAATAAAATACAGAAAATTCACCCCTAGGAAAACTGAATGAAGTTCATCACCAAAAAGTAACTCCATCAACACCTGTTACCTTCTTTACATTGAGATGCTTGTATGTACAATGCATCTTCTGTCTACTAGGGATGTAACGAATATTCGGCCACTATTCGGTATTCGGCCTATTCGGCTGTTTTGCCGAATATTCGGTCGGCCGAATACTCAGTTTGCCGAATATTCGGCAAGCCGAATACTGAACAGGTATTCGGCCGAATAGTTGTGGCCGAATTTGCTAGATATTGAGCTGAATAATTTCAGAACAAAGAGAGAAAACTTTTTTTTTAATGCATTTACAAAAAATATTGCTTAGCTATACTTTAAAATGTTAATTTCATGTTATAAATTGTTCTAAGTCATTGAATTTTAAGCTGAATGGAACATAATCTAATGTATTTAATAATATTACAGAAATGCAGACTTTCCTACTTGGCGACACTACTTGACTTCATTTTCTAATTTCCTTATTGGGTGGGGATAGGAGGAATTTTTTCATATCCTCAATTACAAACATAATTTTGAAAAGCTACTAAATATGTTTTTCGCAGATGCTGTCAAGCCCAAAACATGATAGGATTATATATAGTCCCAGTTTCAGAACTTTTTGTACCAGTCTGCCACGCAGATTTAAAAATACAAAAATAATCTGCAAGATAAACTGCTGGTATGTGGTAGGTTACCCATAAATGCATATTAAATCAGCACATTCATCTTATGTGTCAAATACGCAGCATTTGCACAATTTAGAGCATTCATTTTGCCTACAATTTCAAGTTGTGTAGATTTCTCTTATTCAGTTACATAATTTTGACAACCATTTTAGAATTATGCCCCACCCTCCTTTTTTGTAAAATTTTCTGTGAAGTATTGGCCATCAAATCTCTTCTACCAATTCACTTTTCAAATAGCATTTTAATGAATTTTACAAACACGTTTTATACTTTAATGCAACAAAATTTCAAAAATTGGTTGAAAAATAAAAACTCACCCAAAAGATTAAGAAATATTTTGTCGAAACAATCATTATTTATCAAAAATGTTGTAGTTTTAACTGTTGCTACAAAAGTTAGCATAATGGGCTTGCAGTGAACGAAAATATGATTATTCACAAAAAGGATGGAGAAAGATTTTATATTAAATCAATGGGTGCAGTCGGAGATATCGTTCAATACGAACTCTTAGAATAGTCTGCAGACTTTCTCAAGAATCTGCGACGGGCGTCACTGTGTCGCCTCTTTTCTGCGATCGAGTGTATAGTTACCAGATTAATCACATTTACCATAGCATACTTATTAAATTATGCTGTTATTAGTGTTTTACTTTGTAAAAGCTATTTTTTTCATGGCCAAGATTTCTTTAATTTTACAGATAATATACTGTTGTGTGTTTTTAATTACCTACAAATAACATAAATTGAATTTTAATTAGTCTTTATTTAATATTTAATTGCAAAATTGAAAAGTGATATTTTATTTATAATTAAATTAAAATTTTAAAAAATTCAATATTCAGCCGCCGAATATTCGGTATTCGGCCTGAGCTAATGGCCGAATATTCGGTATTCGGCTATTCGGCCAAATCACTATTCGTTACATCTCTACTGTCTACCCTTCCATATCATATGCAAAGAGTTTCACAAGATACCAGATTATCATTATGTAAAAGTACAAATGTTATTTACAGTAAAACTCTTAAAGTTCTGTGGATAGCCGGCACCACCAAATAGAATGTTCTAGCCTGACAGCTCAGAAACAACTGCCAATGAGCACAAGTTGTCAAGGAACAGGCAGCAACAGGTACAGAGACATACAGTACCGTGTCTATAGGAGTAATGCATACAAAAGAAAGACTTTCATATTAAATAAGAGACAGTACAGTTTTTAGAGGTTATCAATATATTTTATCAAGGTCATGGACAAAGATACACAGCTTAAATGAAAATTGTGCAAACTTGTATTAAGATAATAGAATGGAACCAAAATTTGACAAATTACAGATTTAATACAGAGTCCACATGTTTTCCTTTACAAATTTTTATAGTTTATATAGGTTTTCTATGGAAGTGTGTTTGTAGTGCAGTTAGTGAAGATATGTCCTTATATATTTCTAATTTGGGTTTTATACATGATCTATCCGAATGGTTGAAGATAATTACTCAGCTAAAGTTCTTCCTTGAGTATTTTTATTTACATGAACCGACTAAATACACTAGGTACAAAGAATAGTTTTTAAACATCCTGATTACATTAGGGTTTCAAGAGAAGTGCAAGAGAGAGAGTGCCTTGTACCAAGTTTCGGATTTCTCCAACGATAAGTTTACAGACATAGGCAGAGACCTCTGGAAAAACAGTACTGAGACTGATAGGCTGGAATGAATTTCTCATGGAAGACATGCTGTTGCATCAAGTTTTGAAATCACTCAGGTGCTATCCAGATGCCTACTAAAGGCAATAAAGTTTAACTTAAACAAAGAGGCTAATTATGACTTTTATGACATATATACTGTTCTAGTTTTTTTTATTATTATTTATTTACTTTAATTCCCTTAAGGGGGAAAAAACATTTATAGCTCATAAAAACTTAATTTTGAATATTGCATTAATGTACATTAGATATCATTGTTCCATTGCATTATTGTTTAATTTATACCTGCAGTGGACAAGCACAGGAACTGCTTCAGATGCTTGGCAATCTCTAATTAAACGCACCAGTTCCAAAATGGGTTGTACAGAGTTTGGCACACCATGATCTGGCCATGTAGTGTAATGAAATTGGCAAATTACTCTTTCTTCATTTTCCCAACATGCTTTTAATGTTCTCACTAAAAAATCTGGACACACTTGCCGCCATTTAACCTAAATAGAATTTCACAATGTTGTTCATAGTCTTACAGAAAAATTGTATTGCATACAAATATTGAGTATCCATAATAAAAATAAAATTCCATAGTCTTTTTTTCGACTTTCTGACTAACAAAACTATATTTATATGTTTTATTATACTCCATTTTTTTAATGCAATATATTCAGAATCTGAAAAATACTGCTAAAAAAGTAATTTTACAAACTATTTTTCAAATTTGAAGAGATCAAGCAATATTAAAAGATAATTTTAAAATAAGTAACATTTTTTTTAATGATTTAAACTTAAATTAATATTTTCAAATCGTTTTCAAAATAGCATTAAAAAAGACTACCAGGTGATTCAAAATAGATGTTAGAACAACTATCTCTTAAGCCATAAAACACATATGGGCTACCACTGGCCCATGGGCCGGATGTGGCCAACGGAACATATCAAAACCCCATATATACCATTCAAAATTCCAATTACACGGCCCGCAACTTTGCTAAAATCCTGAAATTGGGCCAACAACTTTTCAAAGGTTGCCCATACCTGCCATAAAAGATCAAAACATACTTTCAACCAGAAAAGTTTGTCAAATATGCAGTAGCTTTCAGATATGGCAATTTGTTTCAAGGCTGTACACATATTAAAATCCAAAATTTAACTTTTACAGGGTTCCTCATTTCCTATCACTTATATTTGGGAAAATGTTGCTTTGTGCCTGAGTAGCCCTGTAAATAAACTCTCCAGCAGATTGGAATCAAAAATCGGGATGCACAATGACATGTTACAACAGTCTTAGAAATAAAATTTCAACAATCTATGACTAATAGTTTTTGAGATACGCGAGTCACATACATATATATGTACATCAAGTCGCCATTCTATATTAATAATTCCATATTGCTTTTTTTCTTCATCAGTAGGCCAATAGCATTCACATTATGCCAAAGTGTGGCAACTTTTGGCACAATTTTTGAGAGATGCACATGACCATCATTGGACCATTACCTAATTATATGGTAGGATGTTACTGCGCTTGAAATGGATAAATGTCTCTAAAACTGCCATTGACCGAAAGGTGTTGAAATTTTTTTAGTGTTCCTGTAGAACTATAAATGATACAGACACTATTTTCAATGGAGAGATCTATTTTGTAACCCTTAACAACATATATCACTTTTGAGTCGTATGAAATGACTTAATATCTTCAAAATATGCTTTAATGAATTTCTGTCCATAGAGAGTAATGTATTTAAAATCTTTTGGGTGGCCCTGTAAATAAAATATCCAGTCGACTGGAACCAAAAAGGGACCTGCACAACTAGATGTTATAACAATCCTAAATATAAAATTTCAGCATTCTATGACTAATAGTTTTTGCGATACATGAGTTACATACATACGTAGGTATGTACAGACGTCAGGGAAAATGGTCAGACGGGACTTGCGATCAGTCAAAATGGATTGTATATGCATTTATATGAACATATATAGATGCGTACAATGAGATGTCTCACAAAACTCTTATACAGAGTTTATATAGTTAGAGATAACACAAAAATTTAGAGGTAGTCAAAATCTGGATACCGAAATTTTTCGCGATCACATTACTTTCTTGCACTTTGTACAAGGAAGTAAAAAGGAAAAAATTGGGGTAAGGGATTATGCTGAATAATTCAAATACAATTGAACACATCAATTTGAAAAGTAAATCATCCTCATCAGTAATTTTAGGATTCTTAAAATAGAAATATTCATTTATAATTCTTTTAAGATATTGAAAAGAAGGTATGTTGTAAACTCACTTACAAATTCTATATTGATATTTCCGTATTGCTTTTTTTCTTCATCAGTAGGCCAGTAGCATTCACATTTATACTAAATAAGAAAAAATAATAGCTTGTTAACAGGTTTTTAAAACAAAATACTTTCTTTACAAAAAAAAAAAAAAAAATGCAATTTTACATATTAATGGAATGTTGTAAACATGCAACCTTATTTCCTTTAATAATAAGCAATAATGTACTGAACATTAAAATCAGCATACAAAATATTCAAAACACAAATCAATCTTTAATTAAAATATGATAAAAATAACAGTAAAATTCTCATTACAACAGAAAACTTTCATTTTTATAACTTAGACAACTTTAATCATTTTCTAAGACAAATATTTTAATACTGATTACTTTATTCCCACATTGTATGTTTGTTTCTTTTCTTTCTGGGTAAAAATTTGGCTTGAAGATGATCAAAAGTTATTTCAGTTAAAAATAATAAAACATAAATAATGATTTAAAAATAAAGCACTGACAGTAATGCTTTTATATGCAAATTTGTAGTTTATCCAAAGAAAATTATTAAAACTTACTTTTCCAGATTCCTGTTCATTACAAGCCATCACAATGACTTGAACTTCACATTCCCAAATCATCCTCCAGAAATCCACCACAGTATTTGGTAATGGACCTTGCGAGGCAATGTATGCCAAAGATCCACTTGCACCCTAAAAATAAAATGCACACAAAAGTATAATAAGTTCTGAATGTATTTAAATGTCCTGACAAATGCAACAGTCAATAGTTTACAATTTAAAATTGTAAAGATTAGTAAAAATGTTATAATTAAAAATATGTTAGCAGTGAAAATGTTAGAATTTAAATATGAATATCCCAAAAAAAATATATTTTTTTTTAAAGGGGGTGAGATATATTTTACATACTGGTACCACAAATGTAAACACAGTTAAATTTACTGAAGAAAATTAATTTTATTTCAAATAGATAAACTTTGTAGATGCATATAAAAAAACAAATTACTTTAATGTAGTTAGCATTGATGTAATCAGATCCTGGAACACCTGGATATTCAGATAATATAACCCTAGTATAGTCATCTGAAAAAAAATTATTTTTAAAAGTTATTCTTACATCATATGAAAGAACCTATGTACTGTTTATTATACAGAACAAGATTATTCTACAAATTGCACATACTCAATGTACAGTTATAGTTGTCAAGGGTTGTACCAGTATTACTTTAACACAGGCCTAAAAAGGCATATTTTCTTTCTAATCACAGGGTCCTTTGGACTGCTTTTTTAAGATTTAAGGGATACTTAAGAACACACTTATTTATTCCTGTATTAAACATAAATTAATTTTATGAGCTCCTGGACCCACAAAATTTAAGAAGCCAGTGCAATTCCAGAGTTTTATAAAGTCAAGACCTAGTTTAATATGAAAGAAAAGTTATACCAAATACACCAATTATAAAAATATTTTTAACACAACTACATATTTATGTATAAGTAAAAAGCAGAACCAAAATTTGAAAACAATATCACTAAAATTCTATTACCATGGTTAGAGTGTTTTTGTTTCTTTTTCTTGAAAATTTATTTGTTTGAATTTTAAGTAAAAAAAAAAAAAAAAAAGGAGATTACTTTTCGGTACACCTAATATATACATACAGTGGTGGCCAAAATTGTGGACACTTTTGAAAATGTTTAGCCTTTCTAACTTAATATGGTTATAGGAAGTACTACGTTTCACAAAATGCTAATTCATATTTCATTTTAAAGAGAATTTAATACTAATTTCAATACACAAAACTAAATTTAAATATGTGCAATAAAATAAAAGTTATAATTATTTTAATCTGAAAATCAAATACAGTGATGAAGTGGATTGTAATTTATAACTTTTCAGGTCAATCAGTGTTATTTTTCTGAGCTTAAAACTCTTGTCAGCTTAATGAAACATCGATGTGAAGCTGTATTAAAAAATTAAGGCTACCCTACAAACTGCTGATAACTCACTGCAATCTTCAATATCTAATATATCCCGATAATTATTGCTGTTTAACTTTTTTGTATTGTAAAAATTTTAATTTTGTCTTCTGTATTGAAATCAGTATTAAATTATCTTTAAAATGATGTAAAAGAGTTTGCATTTTGTGAAACATAACATTTTTTATATGTACATGAACTTAGAAAACAAAAAAATGTTTCCACAATTTTGGACACCCCTGTATATATACACAACTAGCAGCGTGGCCCGGCGTTGCCCGTGCAATGAATGAGAAATGCCATTTACCTTAAATATAGATTGTAAAGGGAAGGAATGTGAATCCTCCCGCTGGAATGATAAAAAAAGGACACGGGATTTCGCGCTGCAACAAAAAAAAAAAAAGAAAAAAAAAAATGAACACGGCATCTAATAAAATACAGAGGTTGCCAGGAATTGGACTTGCCTAGGCTGGAATGTGAATCCTCCCGCTGCAATGATAAAAAAAAGGACATGGGACTTCCCGCTGCAATAATAATAATAATAATAAAGGACATGGGTCTTCCCGCTGCAAAATAGAAAAAAAAAAAAAAAGAACAAAGCACCCGATGGCGTAGAGGCTCCGAGAACTGGACGTGGCTAGATTTCTCCTCTTCAACCTGTCTGTGTTCTAACAATCATTTTTCAGAGATCGAATTTTGTTGTTTGTCTGAACAGAAGGCACTTTTAGTAGTTTTATTTTATTTTATTTCTTCAGATTTTTCTGAAATAAATAAACTTAACGGAAACTTTCAGGGTAAAAGTACAAATCTTTAAATTTGGGGACTTTTGGCGTCCCCAAGAAGTCAAAGTATTTTTGATGACAAATTGAAAAAACGATCTATATTTGGGGACTGTCCTCGAATTTCGAGGACGTATGGTCACCTTAATCTCCACCTCTCTCTTTCAGGACGCCAGAAGAAATTCCTCCCTCCCGCGAAGCGTGCTCACAGTTGAAGCAACCTTGAAAACCAGAGGGGGAAGTTTGCGACTTTCATTTCGCAGAATTTGCAGTCCACAGAGAATTTTAATCTGCGATCTTTTCAGAAAAAAAATCATATAAAAAATCTAATAAACATTTCTGCACGGTTCAAAATTTAAAGGAGGGAGAAATAAATGTTTAATAAGCGGTAGAAAGATGGAAAATTTTTGCCCGTTAGGTTTTTCGATGCGACAGTTTAAAAATAGCATATTTTTAAAAGCCGTACATTTTCTTCGAAACAGGATTTCCTTTGAAAAATTCCCCAAAATCGGCAAATGTAAGTACAATTTTGTAACAAATTGTATTTGAAAAAGAAAACTCTGTAGTTTCCGATGATATAAAAAATATAGTATTCGGACAGAAATTTAGCTCGCGATAACGTAAAATGCGAGAAAAATGGCCCAAAACCTTACAAAACATAAAATAACTCAAAAACTATTAATCCGATTAATTTCATTTTTACGGCATTAGCTTTCTCTTGTCCTATTTAGTCAGCGTGCCAAATTTGGTCCAGATCCGTCGAAATGTCTGGACGTGTATAGCAAACAAACAAACAAACTCTTCTCTTTTATATATATAGATAAGTCTACTAAAGTTCCTTGCCACCCTCTTAACTTCAGAACAACTGCTGCTATATTCATAAAAATGATGTCTAGGTATAGTAAAGTAGTCATGCGCTATTGAATGAAACCGCATATGGCACCACCTGGTAGAAAACTCAGGAGTTAGTATTCTTATCTCGAAAGCAGAGTGAGATAGGGAAAGAAAGTGATTTAGAAAGGTTGTAGGGCATCATCAATTTAGTACAAAAAGACACCTTGTGGGCAGTAATGCGAAGAATAGAAAGGTTAAAATGCACATTTATTTTTTCATGCTTTTTCCTATACAGTGACATGACAAAACAATCTGAGAAAAAAAAAACCAACTAGTTATAACAATACTATATTTGAGATGTTCAAATTTTTCACGGTCTCCTGCGATGCACATTTCGATCCTTGTTTGAATGTCACATTGCACACATTGAAGCATAGAATGTTCTAAATTGGCACAAGCATCTATAACACATTATTTAAGGTCCTGCAATGTTTGTGGAGGGGTCACATACACTTGTGGTTTCAAGTAACCCCACGGGAAAAAATCCAGTGAAGTCAGATTAGGCAAATATGGAGGCCACTCTACAAAACTGCCATATGCAATTATTTGGTTCCCAAACTCCTTGATAAAGTGCTGCTTCCCTGGAGATGTCTTGTGAGCAAGCACCGTCATGTTGAAACCATAGATTCCTTCCTTAGATTAAACAACGGCAGCTTCTCTGCAAAATCGGTGTTACGTTCTGTAGCAATTGTAAATATCATCCCTCGTTAATGTACCATTTTAAAATATTAGGTCGATCAGCTTATAATTGTAAATTGCACACCAAATGCTAAAAGCAAATCACATTTGATGTCGAATGTTGATAAAATATCTAGGATTTTCCAGTACTTAGTAATGGGTGGTTTGCTACTGCAGAGGCCCACATTCCATGAAAAGAATGTTTCATCCCTCCAAACAACAGTAAGGATGGTTTGATGAGAAGGATGCAGGCCTGCTTGCTTCCACATTCACCATACAGTAAAACTATCTCACAATACTCAGCTTTGGAAAAATGCTCCAGGACCATGAGCATCAACATATTACAACCCCAAGAAGATGACTCTTTTATAGCTGTCTCAGATGAACAGGCATGACGTTTCTTATGTATTTGTATACTGTACAAATTTTGAACGCCAAACGCAAGTTGCAACACTATTTTGCATGCTCTATGTATCATGTACTCTTTTTATAAAGGTAATCAGTACAAGAATGGAACCTTCGGGATTTGAACTGCAGTTTTTTTTTTTAATTAAGGCTCTTGCATACGAACTTCAGAAGTCGATCGTCGCATTGTTATTCTATGGAGAAAACAGCCTTCACTACTACCACATTTCGAAACGCACTATTGCATATTTTTCATCCATTCTTTTTTCCCCTTAATCTTAAAATACTGATCTACATTTATTTTTAAACAGAATATGTCTAAAGCAATTAGAAGTGCATTAATTACATCTGAAAATAACATGAAATTTGTCCAGAAAGAAAACTTCCTTACAAGGTGTAATTAATGTACTTCTAATTGCTTTAGATAAATTCTACTTAAAAATAAATGTAGATCATTCTTTTCAGATTAAGGGGGGGGGGGAAAGAATGAATGAAAAATATGCAATATTATGTTTCAAATTGCGGTAGTAGTGAAGGCAGTTTTCTCCATAGAATAACATTGCGCCGATCGACTTCTGAAATTAGTACACACATGAGCCTTAAGGGGATCACAAGCAATACCACTCTGCACAGATAGCTTTCTCATGAGAGGTGTTGATTTAAGAGGGTGGGGGGGGGGGTGCCATTCTTACTATAAAGTTTGATTGACAGTAAACTTTTCTATAAATATCTGGTAAAGATTTTCAATAGCATTAAAACTTTTTTAATTCTTTATAGCAAATTGTGTATTATGCATTGAATTATAAAATTTACAAAATTAATATTTTTTATTTTAATATAAATTTTTCAAAATTTACATAAAATTTAGATCTTTTTCATCATATGCTACTTTGAGTGACGGATTCAAAAGGTGAATATTTGGATATAATTAGTGTTGGTGCATAGACTAAGGGGGGGGGGGGGGTCTAAGGTAACTAAGGAATAGCATTCCATAATGCTCTAAAGTAGAGTGATATTATAATTTCATAAAATGATCAATGATACTTACAAGGCAAAATGTCTTTGTACCTATTTTTTCGCCTGTTAACTTCTTTGAGGCCCTCTGACGTACTGTAGTCTTTGTCATGTTTTAATTCTTCAGTAAGTGCTTTTAATTTCTATATGAAGAAAAGAAATTACAGCTGAAATATTTGTTGAACTAATATACATAATCAACTAAAAATCCAATAATTTTGTTCATGACTTTTTTTTAGTCAAAAGAAAATTTGAAATGTTTATTCAAAACACATATCTATTAGATATTCACAAAGTATTTGGTACTCAGTGAAATTTTGACTAAGTAATCAGCTGATAATGAGTAATTGGAAGAATTCCAGCATTGATAAAAACTTAAGTGTATATTAATACATCTATAAACGAATATACAAATGAGGACAAATAATAATAAAGAAACTTCTAATGTGAATTTACTGCAAATCAAAATCCAGCTTTATATCCATAAAAAGTAATTTACTTTTTAAAGCTGTATAAGAAAAGATTATAACCTTTTATAACAAATTTGAAGAAAAGAAACAGGAAATACACTAGAATGCTATTGGAAAGATTTTAATAATATTTTTTTATGTATCTAAAATCATGCTGTAAAAATATTAGTTATTCTACAATTTTATTATTCCCAGATACTGAAAAAACATGCTCTCTGTAAGCAGTATACTAAAAATTGAACACAAGAATTTTTTGCAAAGTTGCACAAAATTGTAAGTTTGAAGAATCAAGTATCGCAGCAAGTCTAATCTGTGTGGTGTGCAGGGCCATTTTACTATATTGCAAATGGGCAAAAATGTACTGATAAAATTCTAAAAGGAGATAAAATTATGTTAATAAGTTAAAACTACTCCAAAATCCCTTTAAAGAGCACTTTTGGTGGCCACGTCAAAACCATCCTCAGTTTTTCAGCTGTGCACTGATCTACTTACTTCTAAAATCACTTTCCCTCCTGGATCTATTACAAGGATTTATCTATTTCTATCTATCAAGATTGGCTAGTAGTGACCACAGACCATGAGGGATGATCTTTTTCTCTCTAATTTCTTAGATATTTACTACTTCTGTTTAAAAGTACTTATGAACAACATATTTCAGTGAAAGAATTCAACTGAAAATGTACTCCCAATATTACTATCTAGTTAGAAAAATTGGTTAATTTTCTCCATCCAAACAATACAACAGTGATCATTTTTCAATAAGTCTATTATGCAAAATGTAAGTAAATTCATTTTACATGTAGTATGTGTTTATGAGTTTATATTTGATTTTGAATGAATTAACTAATGATCAATAAAGTTAATTTTATCAATAATCTTAAATTTTTTGTCCAAGTTTGAAAGGTGGCAACAGATGACACACCCTCTTATGGTTTGACTAATAATTAATGTTCGCTGCATATAAAATTCAGCCACTTATTAAAATGGAATCGACGATTTCTGGAAAAGGGGCACATTTTCAGCAAGGCACTAGCATTAATCGCAGGGCAGCATGCCAAGATGCAATTTTTTTATAATGAGGGCAGGCAGGGCGGCACTTATTTTAAAAAGGGCACTCAGGGCGGCAATTATTTTAACAAAAGGGCGGGCAGGGTGCTGCGCCCTGCAAAATATGCCTAGAAGGAACTCTGGTAACAGATATCTGGCAAGTATCCGGCCTATCTGGCTGATTTTTCAATATCTGAAATACCGTCGGATATCCGAATCACAACTGCCGGATATCCGGCTATATACTACTAAAGTTCTATCTATAATATGCTTGGGACAGGATGAAAAATTATATTGGAACATTCTTGATAAAGTGATACATGAAACAGAGCATAAATTTTTTAACTGAAAAAACAGCAAATTTAACACTGGAAATGGATCATTTAAAATAAACACACAATTTCAACATTTGTTTGGTAGTTTTTGAGCAGATTTATAACTAGTTTGGCTAATATTTAGAGGTGATTTCATGCTGCAAAGTGCTGCTTAGCAGACATTTTCTGAACTTTAAAAAAAAAATAAATAAATAAATAAGCACATCTCATGTAGTGTCCATGTGCAAATTTGGAGGCGATCTTCTCATCCTTTTCGGCTCTACACTGCTGTTTATAGGGGAAGATTAATTATAAGCACTGTTGAGTATCATTTGAAAAAGTAAATGCATTCAGTATGTGTGATTTCTCTCATGGTAAACCCAGAAATAATGCAATTTTAAATTCTCTTCACATGGAGTTTCTCCGATATTTTTAATTTGCTCCGGAAATCTGATAATTAACAAAAAACTCTGATTATTCTGTCTTAAAAATTTATTAACAGAGGCAGGGAGAAATTTTCAATCTTCATCCTTTTTATAAATGACAATCTTTTACTGAGCATTCCTTTATTGAAGTCTCCAATACCTAATGATTAAAATTAAACCTTATTTTACATATTTTTTTTATAGAATTTAGTCATTTAAATTCATTTATAATTTTCTGCAAGTTTCAATTGACTTAAGTTAAGTCTACTAATGATATGTACATTTAAAATGTGTTTGTGAAATGTTTATTAATGAAAATTACACTAGTCAACACGATTTTTGGGTCTGACTTCTACATGTTAAATTTTAGTTTCTCCTATGCCAAAACTAAGGATTTTTTTTATGAAAGTTTGCTTTTGTAGAAATTAAAGCAATTTTTCAATTTTTTGGCAAAAATCACTGATTTTTATATTTTTTTTTTATAATTCCACTCTAAATTATGATCAGAAAAGTTTTTGCTGGATATAAAAGTCTTTTATTCAAGATTTGTGATAAACAATAACATATAAATGTAAAATAATAAGAAATTAATGCCTTAAAGTGAATATTTTTCATATTTCTTTTATGTTCATATGAGCAAATAATAATATTACAAATAATACTACAAGCAATACTACAGGGTTACAAATAATAATACAGTTTACTTTCGGGTTAATCAAAGTGCTGCCATCTTTCGTTTATGAAATAAATTAAAAAATTAAAATATACTTATCGACGTAAATCAGACAAAAGCAAACTTTAAGAACTACAAATAAAAATTTAAGCATTTTTCAATGTCTAGAATCAGAATTTAAGCATGAGAACAGAAACCCCAAACAAATTTTTTTTGTAGTTGACCGGTGTTATAAATGGTACTTTACTAGTTTAAAATAATTGTTTTAGTTACTACTACAGTATTCTGTATGATTATCACTCCATACATAAAGTACTTAGACTAATCTTTTTTCTTTTTTTGTATAGTGTGTGTGTGAATGTTGAAATAAAGAGTAAAAAAGTGAAAATGTCTTAAAATTTAGAAACTGATGTTTGAAATGAAATTTTTCTGATGAATTTGCCCCCCCCCCCCATTTTTTTAACTTGTAATTTAAAAAATTATTTTTGATTAAAGAAATTTAATGCATAACCTGAAAATTTCTGTTTCATACCTGTATAAAACTGAAAAAAAAAGCATTATAATTTTATTATAAATATTCAAAAGTGATTTCCTTTTTATTTATCAATCTCTAAAAGTAACTTAACTTAAAATAATACTAAAAATGACTTAATGTAAATTAATATTAAATTATTAAAACAGAAAAAAGGCATTGAACCTATCTTTGGAAAAAATTAACTCATCTATAATAGGTATCTTATCAAAATAGATATCTTAAATAAATAAAAAAATGTATGCATTTCTTTGTGAAAATGTTAACAGTTATAGATATATTAATAAATTTTCCATGGTTAAAATTTATTATCTATAAGCAAAATCACTATCCGTCACATCCCTAATTAAAATCAATTTAACTCAAAACAAATATGATTTTGTTAAGTAGTGACGGTGAATAATTTTAATACCCATATCAACACATACGTTGTTACGGTTTTGAAAACCTATTGCTAAAGTTTTGTAAACACTTCACATGAAAGCATGCAGTTTGCCATCTAATTATATTTTAGAAGTTTTAATGATAAAATTTATAAATAATACAGTATATGCCATTTCATGGGATTACCTTGAGACTATGGCTTTTTTTTATAACAATACACGATTGAAGGTAAACTGAATAATAGCACCTACTTTTATTAAGATAACTAATTATGTACTTATAATAAAATAAAAATGTACTTATGAAAAAATTGAGACGCACCCGCGATAAAATGTAATATTGAGGCAAAGAATATTTATTGAAAGAATTAATTATTTTTTTCTGTGTTTACTTCTTCCTCAAAACTTCATTAATAAACTGTTCACATTCATACTTGTATTTAAAATTGCCTAAATGATGGTGAACTCCCATTTCTGTATTTGTAGGTGGTTTCTCAGTAATCATGCTCTTGTCCTTGTTACAATTTTGATATTTATCATTTTCGATTTCTCTCATCTGTTAGCTTTTCAGCAATAGAAATGTTGTTGCCAATTGCTATTTAGATCTCATAATCTTCTGCCATATCAGGATTTGGCATTTTTTGGATTTTCTAACATTCAAATTTATTTTTTGGATTTTCTGAATTGTTTAGTTTATCATTTTTATTCAAATTACAACCTTCACAACCTTTCTAGGAAGTTATCTGTGGTTCCTTTTTGCTGATACACAGCAAGAAACAAAATCTACACAGCTTGATTCCAGAGTCCAGACCTTGTGCAAATTATAGAATTTTACAGATTTTTGGTCATAATAAAATTATTTTTCTCCAATCCCACCCAGATAAATAAAATAACGTAAAAAAAAGGGAAACAAATCATATTAGTACTCATTACTCAGCAGAGCTGAGTGTAATGAGTACTAATATGATTTAACTCAGCATGCAGCTGAAGTACTACTTGGCACATCACTAATTACAAAATCAAATGATATCGAAAGTACAGTAGACTCTCGATAACTCAAATTTTCGTTATCTCAGAAGAAAAAAAAATTCCCTATACCGTCATTACTTATTCAATGAAATATTATCTCTTTAACTCGAAGTTTTTCTTCTTTACTCTTGATAACTCGAAAAAATAAGGTATGGCGACTTCCCGGAGGTCGAAAAGTGTTTAAGGAAGTGGATTTCACAGTGCCGGTCTCAGAACATACCACTCGGAGGAAACATTCCAAGAGAAAAGGCTAAGGATTTTGGAATAACAGTTGGGGTTAACAGACTTTAAGCAAGCAGTGGCTGG
Organism: Cheiracanthium punctorium; assembly: GCA_038373885.1. Taxonomy (NCBI): domain Eukaryota; kingdom Metazoa; phylum Arthropoda; class Arachnida; order Araneae; family Cheiracanthiidae; genus Cheiracanthium; species Cheiracanthium punctorium. The sequence goes on along the minus strand of JAWZYV010012803.1, from coordinate 490,394 downwards.
TTTGAAAATTTTAAGAAAACAAACAACATTACACTTTACAAAATTCGTGGTGAAAGTGACAGTGTAAGTGACTGTAATGTCCAAGTCTGTATGTCTAAGACTGTAAACCAAGTCTGTAATGAATGGTTTAAGAAATTGACTCCAATTTTTAAGATGATCCCAAACACATTTTTAACGCAAATGAAACTGGTTTATTAACAATTGAAGCAAAAACAATTGCAAATTACTTGAAAAAGGCAGGCTTTATAAAGGATGTTGAAATCTGCAATTCTGGCGAGGAAAATCACATTGACACTCATGGTGTTGAATCAATCAATAAGGAAAGGTGCCTTATTTCTAAGCATTGCAAGTAGACTTATCGACAACATTCGAAGATTTCGGTGAGATTTATCAGAGTGTAGAAATTTGCGGAGACCTAACAGAGCAGACATCGCTCTCAGAAGAAGAAGATGCTGATGAAAAGTGTGCACATCTCGCAAAAGATAATTTTTAAAGAGGCTTTAAATTTTATAAAATCCATGTGTGCATTCATTGAATCCAGGTTGAATATGACAACAGAAACATTTAGACTATCACACATCTGGAAAATGTAACTCATTCCAAAAAAATTCAAAATATACCCACCCCGACCTTGATTTTTGGTGCCAGAGGCCATTTTCGAAGACGCAAAAAATAAAAAAATATCCAAGAAACCTTGTTTCCGAAACCAGAAAAACTATAAGAATTAGAAGAATTCTACAAAAAAATTTTGGGTTAAGAATGTAAACAACAATAAAATTTAAGATTTGGTGAACATAGAATTCGCGTTTTTGAATAAGAATTTAGGATCATAAAAATGCGTTTTCGAAAGCGCAAAAACTATTCGAAATAGAAAAATTCTAGAAATAATTTAGAATTAGGAATCTAAACACGAATCAATTCAAATAAATTTAAGAATTGATGGACACAGAATTGCATTTTTTAACAAGAATTTAGGGTTAAAAATTTGAAAAATGTAAATTTAAAAAATAATTTCACTTTTATGTGAGGGGGGATCCTGCCCCCCCCCAACCCCACCGTTCATTTTTGACAAAAAAAAGTAGTCAAAAAACTGAAAAAATAAGAAACGAGTCGAGTGTTTTGGCACAAAAAAAATGTAGGGGGTATATCGAAGCTTAGCCAACAGGGCGAGTTGATTACATGAGTATTTGTATTTATTTACACTAAACATTACATGAGTATTTGTATTTATTTTCACCAAAGTATTTTTATACGATTTTTGATAACTCGAATTTTTATACATTTCCCTTTGAATTTGAAATAACAAGTTGACTAGTAAATTGCCAGTTTCTTCCTTTCTAATTTATAAATTAACGAATACCATTATTTGTCCTTTACTATACAAGTTACATTTAACACATCTGAATAATATTAAAGAAACAGTGTTTGTTTATTATTTGATTTTACATAATATACTTTAATCCATCCAAAAAATAAAAGTAATTAAAAAATACCAAAAACTTTTTAATACGAAATTGTGCTGCTAAAAAAATATAAAAAAAAGTTATTCTGATGCATTTCAATAAGAATTTAAATGGCGTAATTTTAGGTTGGGTCCAAAACTTTTTCAAATATTATTTTCCTTTATAAATGCTGCGATTATAACCTTTTAAAGTTAATAACTGTAAGATGATTTTGCCACAACTGTTCTCATTAGATTCAGCATTTTAAAAATATCAAACACGACTGCCCACAAATGTCACAGCATTGTGCTAAAATTAACTGCAATTTCCAAGAGAAATATCAAACTAATTCATAAATATCGAGAATCCAATCTATGGTGAGCATAAACAGATTAAGCTGCCTAAATAACTATATTAAATATGCAGTCTGTACTCAGGAAACATCTTCAGTGAAAAATGGATGATCGGGCATGCAGAAATAATTTCAACATTTTAAGCAAACATGTATTAATCCTCATGTACTTTTAGAACAACTTATGATATTACTTATCAAATTAAAAGAAAAATACCTGAAAATCAGCTTCGTAGATATCCTTTCCTAATTTTTTTTGGGTCTCCAGAGTATCCGCATAGTTCAAGAAATTTTTCAAAATAGTTTTTAAAGTCATTTTATCTTTATCATAATTCAAATAGAACAGTTCTTGCATACCATGAAAAAAGAAAACATATTGATAAAAGTCTATAAAAACAAAAATTTAAACAAATCTGAAACTACGCGTTAAAAGATGAGTGTTCAAGGAATGAGTCGTTCAAATACAGTCATTTCAATCATTCTCATAAAAGTCATGGATGGTGTCACACAAAGAATTTATATTTATGACCTCCCAAGAGACCAGCTGTGGGGATTTTTCAGACTGCAACTAAAGTTAGTACGTATTAGTACGTATTAACAAATGTAGGCGATCGCCTAAAGTCCCGCGACTGGGAATTTTTTCTTCAATCACATTAAAACTTGGAGTTTGAGAGTCCAGATTTGATGCAATTTCATTTGAATGAAAGCATATTTTAAAACAGTTAAAAACAGTATTTTAAAATAATTTGAATTTACAAAACAAGTCAATCACCTATAGTTAAGGAGACCATATTTCTAAACAGTATTTTGGGGGGGAAATCAAGCATTCTCTTCGAATCCAAGGAAAACTTGGGGAAGCTAGAAAATATTTTTGGGGACTTATTCGAGGACACAACGCCTTAGGTATACATGATAATTAATTATCATGTATACCTAAGGCGACCATATTTCTAAACGGCAATTTGGGGACAAATCAAGCATTGTCCTCGAATCTAAGCAAAACTTGGGGACACTAGAAAATATTTTCGAGGACATAACATATTACCATATACACCCTCCAAGAAAAGTATTCGAGGGCAAAAAAATTTTCGTACGTCAATTTCATATTTAAAGCATGGTTCTTCATGAAAGGAGATTAATCATTAACAAAACTGAAAGGGGAAATTTGGCTCATAGTCGGATACTTTATTGAATGTCTGTACACGCTACACACACAATGACAACAAACGTTTTCAGAGATCGAATTTCATTGTTTCTCTGAGTAAATGGCGTTTTTAGTTGGTTTATTTTTCTCATTTCTTCGGTTTTTTCTGAAAGAAATAAACTAAACGGAAACTTTCAGGGAAAAAAGTACAAATCTTTAAATTTGGGGACAAGGTATTTTTGGGGACAAGATGAAAAACAAATCTAAATTTGGGGACTGTCCTCGAATTTCGAGGACGTATGGTCACCTTATATACCACCCAGATAACACACTTGTCCATTTTATGTCTGTTTCTGGTCCAACTCATTCATAATACATCCATGTCAATACATCTATGTCTATACATAAGACATCTATTTATGGACATAATCTGGAAAATCCTGAATACGTCCATGAATAGACCAAAACTAGACTTAGAATATCCAGAATATGTCCATTAATGGACGTATTCCAGATGATACACACTATGTCAGTGAAACGACATAAAATGGATGTGTGTATAGGACCAGAAATGGACAAAATATGGAAAAGTTACTTTTTTGTCATTGATTTACATTTTAACCAATACTGTACTTACGACGCATGAATTTATTATACTTTATGTTTTTATTGATGTTAAATTTTACCCCAAAAAATTTTTAAAACTTTTTACATTCTAGAGTTTTTCTTTTTTTTTTTTTTTTTTTCTTTTTTTTTTTTTTTTTTTTTTTTTTTTTGTCGAGGAACTTTTGAAATTTAAAATACTTTTTATGTATTATTATTTCCTATAAAAGCGATATTGTGTAAAAAGAAAATCATATCCACATGCAAAAAAAAGAAAATTCTCTAGCGACTCAACATCCAAAAACGAATAGCTGCACATTTTTTTCTAAGTTCCCAGTCCGAAACTAAAAAATCTTTACTTCAGCATTTTGACGCATCAGAGCAAGTTCCGCTGCGTATAGTGGTTAGCACACTCTACTGTGAACACCATGATCAAGGGTTCGAATCTGAAACGGGGCAAGTACTTAAAGGTTGGTTTAAAAAAAAATTGGTACGAATATTTTTACAAAATTCGTTTTTAAGATATAACGATAAATTTAAATTAATCATTACATACAATTAGCTAAAAATTATCAAATGGTTTTTGTTGATGTCCAGGATTCGACCGTAAAAGGTCTATAAATAGACAAACACGTCCATTATTACGTCCATATACATGTCTATAAGACGTCATATGGGCGTCCTATAGTGCCATATTGACGTAAAATGGACGAGAATTGGGCGAATCCTGGATGTTTAATGAACATGTCAGCTTGTCTATATGACATCTTCTAGACGTGTTCTGGACAAGTTTGTGCTATCTGGGCAGTAGCCTTTTATATCAATTGTGTATTCTTATTTCTAATAAACTAATGGGAGTATTTCATTCATTTATAAACCAGATTTATTTAAACCAGAAATATGAAAGGAACATGATGTTGAAATATTGCAATTTATTCAAAATTTAACTCTTGGCATAGTATACGTATTTTTCAAAAGACATTGCTTTTTACATTGGTTCATTTTGTGATAATTTGTCATGAAACTTCATTTACCCTCTAAAAAAGATATTCGAGTGCAAGAAAAATTTCGTACGTCAATTTCATATTTAAAGCATGATTCTTCATTAAAAGGGGTTAATTATTAACGAAACTGGAATGGGGAATTTCCCAACTAGCACACATACGTTGGGTTATTGATGGCACGCGGTATTCTGTTGGCTAAAGGTTGTGATGGCAAACGTTGGGTAAACAACCGTTGGCCATCGGATGATTTAATGTTGTGTTGGGCAACCGTTGATAAACAACCGTTGGCCATCGGATGGCTGAATGTTGTGTTGGGCAACCGTAGGTAAAACAACCGTTGGCCATCGGATGGCTGAATGTTGTGTTGGGCAACCGTAGGTAAAATAACAGTTGACCATCCGATGGCTGAATATTGTGTTGGATAACCGTAGCTTAACAACGACCATTGCGCATGCACAGAGACACACATTCAGGAAACCGGGAAGCGATAGATTCATGTCCGTTCGCCGTTCCGTTTCCGCCATTGCTTGTTATCATGTGTTGATACACTTTTATAAAGTGATTGATAGTTGAAATCTGAAACGAATATTTATCTTTTCAGCAATATTTCTGTGAATTTCATTCGTTGCATAGGTTAGTAGTAATTTGAATCACGATAACTATTATTATTGATGCATTGATTATAGTTCGATTGTCCATAAGCCAAACGATCTTCAAAGTATGTAAACAAACAACTTACTATGCAGCTATGGTAATAAATATATAATAATTGCACAGTGCTTATTAAAAGATGCGTTTTTGGATTACTAAACAATGCTAGACATCTTAATAATAAAGTTTTATTTGCTCATAGTTGTACAACAGTCGAGAAGGTAAAATTGGACACAATTGTTTTCTGCTAATATGTTTATTCTGAAAAAAAAAATCAACTTGAGCAGTGCTTATATTTTGCAAGAATATAATGACTAATGAGATTTCAGATTTAGAAGTAGTTATTAAACTAACACTTCTTCAATTTTGAAATCTTGTTGGTTCACAGTGGTTAATCAACAACGAGGATTTAAATTTGTGCATCAAAATTGTTTTGTTGTTGAAGGTATGTATAAAATATTTTACAGTTTTAAGAATTCAGTTATTTTAATATTTTACAAATGTGTTATAGTATTTTACAGTTCATATATATATATATCTATATTTACCAACTTCATTTTGTTATTTATTTATTATTTTAGAAGAGATTTTTGTATCTACACCTGTTATATGCTACAGGACTCAAATTTTATGGAGAAAAATACATAATCTATATGCAATCAAATACTCTTTGAGAGTACTGGAAGAAAAAACATTTTTATTGCTTTGACAACTCTCTTCTACTGCGTATTTTAGTTGAATGAAAAATATCAGTAGCTCTTTAAGTAATAGGCTGTGACTGAGAGTTCAGGTCCCTGAACTGAAATCAATACTAATTTTTTAAAACTTTTCTTCAGACATTCTATTTTTTGCATTAGAGAAAGGATGCGCTATGGAAAAAAAATGTTCTCTCTCGCTCTGTTATTTTTTTTCAAAATTTTGTACAATGGTAATTATGCGGGATGCGCTGTAACTTTTTTTTGCGTACCATCAACGACTTTTTTCATTTTATGTGCTTTAGCATGTAAGCAGCATCACTAATACATTCTGTTGTACTGATATCTTTCTCATAGTCAGATAATATAGATGCACCCGTGTGTTGATACTTGCATGCGTTGATATTGCATGCGTAATGCATATGCATTACGCATGCAATATATTTTTTTTCTTTTACTTTGCAGTCAATATCTACAGTTAACTGAAAATAAAAATAGAACTACGAAATGTCATTGTATTCCATACAGGGGCGAGGCGTGAATATATGCCATGGTCATCGCTGCTTACAGATTTATCCCCCTCTTCCCCGCCAGCGCAAGCACACATCCACACACTGTGTTATAAGTTCTAATGAAACGACCGACGAAAAGAAAATTTTGATCATGGGGTGATGCAAATAGTCAAAAGGTGTGATGCAAATAGTCAAAAATATTATGTTCATATATTTTATCAACATTTAAGTTAAATATTTAGTACAAAAATATTTTTAAAAAAAATTCCTATTCTAGTCTAAGCTGAATTTCTTATTTGATTCGGTTGATTACGGATTCATTTTTCAAAAAACACATAACTCAAAAGAAATACTAGACGTTGTCATTGGACTATAATTTATTTTTTATGTAATACAATATACATAAGATCGAACGCATTAACACAGTAAATTTGTCTTACACTCGAATACTTTAATGACGTAGTGTAAGAATAAAGAACATTTTGGATGTACTTCAAAGCAAATAAGATAATCTAACGTTTGAAAAAAAAACATCCTAAATGGTTATTTGTATTATTTATTTAGAGATTTAATAATTAAAAATGAAAAATAATCTTAAATAGTTATTATTAGTAGTATTTATTTAGAAATTTATTAATTAGAAATGGGACATTTTTGATATGTACAGATATTGTACTTATCAAAACAGTAAAGAATGATATACATCCATTATTTGAAAATAAAATCCATTCTTATTTTGGATGAATATTTTCCGATTATTATGTCGTAAAAATCTTTGTCTTAAGGATGCCAACATTTCTTTCTCGATCTATAGCAATGAAATATTACTCATCCGATTTTCACTTTGGGTGAATCTCTTACATGTGTGAATTCTTTTTAAAGCATGGGTCTTCTAGCCTCAGACAAATAGTCCATTTTTTGAGATATTCAAATTACAAATGCATAGGACATTTTTTTAATGTAGAAATTTATTATTTTTTTCTATTTTCGCTTTAAAGTATTTATCAAAAGAACAAACAAAATATTTTCAACATAACAAGTAATTTTATTATATTCAGAATAAGTTACATGAAACAGCAGTGCATTTTCTTATTATATAAAGAAATTACGCAAGAATTTCAAGTAAGAAGAGACAAGAAATGATTTAATTTCAAAAATCATTTAAAAAATGATTTTATTTATTTTAATTTAAAACCAAATTAAACACATCCCACAGATAGACATTGCCGTTCTGTAATTCGTTCGTATCAACTTTCACATGCACATGTATTTACATATTTTTTGTACAATCAATCAGTTCAGTCGCCTAGTGGTGTTAAAACGCTGGTTGGATGCTATCTTTTTAGAGATGACCTGGCTCACTTTTCACCGTATATTCCTCCCGAAATTTTCGCGCTATTTTATTGGCCAAGGAACTGCGCGCGTCACCGGACGAGATGCTCTGTTATCAGCGCATCTCTTTTCAGGTCGGGACGATTTCCTGTATGACCAAAAGATGGCAGCAGTAAGAATCTTGTATAAACGGAGGTTCCTCTGCGAAACCAAACAAGAAAATAATAAAATTACCTTATAAGCCATTCCTTTGCACACAAAAAAAGAGATTATTCTATTGCGAAAATTTTATAAAATTGGGTTTTTAAATACACTGAATTCAAGTTCAAAACTCTTCGCATTTTTCAGAAACCTGCTACTCATCTGCGCATCGTGCGCGGACTGAAGGCTTCGCCCCTGATTCCATACCAATTTTATTCGGGCAAACTAAAAATTAAGAATCTAAAAAATTACGTAAATTGAAATAAATGTAAAAAATAATAAATAAATATTTTAGTAAAGAATGATTTCTGTGACATTCTTCAGTGACTTTATACTCCTATTGGATTTCCCCACATGAATATTAAAAAAAAAAAAAAAGAGATTAAGCCTCCTTACAAAAGTTTCAATGGAGTAAATTTTCAGAGGTTTTGAGGGACACTTTACAAAAGTAACTGTCAAAAGAGAAGGAGGGATGTGAATCATATTTCAAAAAATAAGCATTATTTCCTTTAACGTTATATGTTTTTTCTTTTAATTAATTCGAAAAATTTTTATGATTTTGGTTTGCCTGCCGTACTGGTTCTCTAAAACTTTAAAGGATAGCTTCTGAAAGGACCTTCTAAATATTTTCCTGCTTCCGATCTCACCCCCCTCCTTTTTTTTAAACAGTTCATAAGTTGCACCTGCAATATTAATTTTCCTCATAGTGCAAAATAGGTTAGTTTTCTACAGATTAATATATGTTTGTAACTTGACAGATCGTTTACTATTTGAAAATAACACATTTCTGTTAGTGACGGGACTAGAGCCGGTTGTAAGCAAAAATGTTGGGAGGGGGGGTGTAAAGACTAAATTTTCTGACGATATATACCAATATGCTTTCAAAAATATACACCGATTATCTGGCCTCTTGGGCGGTTTCCTCCAGATGTAGCGTGAATACGCATTAAATCCCCTAAAAGTCCTTCGCCCGAGGCACCCCCCACCCCAGGCAGATACTTAATGTGCATGTTTGCCTTAAATACACACTACATTACATGATCTGGAATGAAGTTGGCTTGAGGGGACAAAAGGGACTTGTTTACTGGCACAAAAATCACTAAAAGGAAAATCGTAACAAGACTATGTTCATGATATAGTATAACTTATAATAAACTGTCGGCAGAACTGGTAATTTATACACTTAGCATTTTACAGATTGGTGGTTAAAGCTGCAATTTGCTGACAGTCCTTTGGCAACTGATGATTTTGTCGACAAAAGTACTTTTTTGGGGGGGGGGGGTTGTCCGTTCGCCCTCCTCCTAAGCGCACAGAAACCCACTGTTGAGGTGGAACCATATTTGATGAAAGAAAAAATGTGACTATTTGATAATATGCTTCGTTCTACATATCTGCCGTCCCTTAAAACTTATCTGAATCCGTCACTGCATTTGCTGTTAGTAAAATAATTAAAAACTTTAATTTCAAATTTGACAGTTTTTCATATATCTATAGAAATGTTATGAAATAGCACATCAATTTGTCAAATATTCGTCAAATATAATTATCCAACATTAGGTTTCTGCATTGGCCTAAAATATGAAACTAACTTATAAATGTAACGGTTAACAATTATGATAGCTAAATGTTAAAAATAACCAATTTCCTACAGTTGGATAATAGAGTGACAACATACAGATTTTACGCTGTCCCAATGTACACGTTAACCCAACGTATGCATTTATACGTTAACATAACGTATGCATTAATACGTTAGCCCAACGTATGCATTAATACGTTAGCCCAACGTATGTATTTATACGTTAACCCAACGTATGCATTCATACGTTAGCCCAACGGTTGGAAATATGTTGGCAAAACGTTAGAGCATACGTTGGCCCAACGTAAGAAATAACCAGTTGCCAACCGTTGGATAACCGTAAGCCAACCTGTCATTTCAACGTTGCCCCAACGTATGCATTCATACGTTGCCCCAACGTATGTGTGCTACCTGGGTTGGCTCATTGTGAATACTTTATTGAATGTCTGTACGCGCTACACACAGACACAATGAGAACAAACGTTTTCAGAGATTGAGTTTCATTGTTTCTCTGAGTAGAAGGCGCTTTTAGTTGTTTTATTAGCACTCAGGTGCTATTTCTTTCAAGCACGGGATTTTTGTCTACGCGGCGCGCCGTGGTCACTTTTCCGTTTGATCCATACTTTCTACAGAGTGATTTGATATTACTAGCGGAAACATGGACTATCTCTTCAGATCAATTTCAGATAACTGGATTCACTTTGGTCGAACGGATAAAGAGTGGTTTCCAAAACAGAAAACCATATGGAGTTATGATTTTTATAAAGGTGTGGCGGCACGAGGATCGCCTCCGTGCACACAACACCCGGCAATTGAAGGCCGGTCAAGCAGGTACCTTTTGGCCGAGCCGGATTGCGCCTCATTCTACCATCCATAAGTCCTTTGGTTCAAACCCAGCTCTCGCTCTCCCTTCAAAGGAAAACTTAATGAAACGCTTTACCCGTGCCTACACGAGCCAGATCAATGGTGTTCAAATGGTCATTGCGTATATTCAAGATAAAGTGAGATTTGCAGTTACGTATGCTAGTCCTCGAATTTCTTATGAAGATAAATTAGACGCTATATTCGAAACGTTGCTGAAGGAGGATGATTGTAAGACTGTTTTAGTAAGAGATTTTAACATAGAATTAAATTTGATCAAGGATCCAATTTCATAACTGAAATCGGAACTTTAGATTTTCCAATACGCACTCATCCAAAACATTTCACCACTAGGGGCCAAACAACAATGAATGCAATTTTCAGCAACAAAATTATGCGAACAGGAGTCTATTTGATCACTTATCATTTTCCTCTATAACGCAGAATTGATTGAATAGATTTTTAAAAAAAAATCTGAAATTCTTCCAGCCGAGTGCGTAAATAAAATCTGGAAGAATTTTAGATTTTATTTATTCAGTTTTTTCTGAAAGAAATAAACTAAGCGGAAACTTTCAGGTAACAAGTACAAATCTTTAAATTTGGAGACTTAAGAAGATTGAAGAACGCATAGAAATGCATTGAAAAATGAGTTCCAGAAAGTGTTAATAAAAATAATCTAAGAGTTAATAACCAGTTTGTTTATCCATTATACGTTTATGGAAGATTGTTTACACGTATTAATTTGTTTTTTATTGCATAAATTCAAATTTATTTTCGTGCCTTGCTTTTAAACATCAAGTGAAACAAAAAACAGTTATTCTTATGATTATTCTATACTTTGCAAAACTGACTATAATTTTCATAAGTGTTTTATTATAATAAAAAATTGCTTTTTATGTTTCTAGGAAGACATCTATGTTTACGTGGGTAAAAATAAGTTTTGTTTTTATTTCACATCGGCCTTAATAAATATTAAATTGCTCACTTTATATTAAGAATAGTTCTAAGTCAGATTACATATATAAGAAGAATTCAATTTCAAATATGTTAAATAAGCTATATGAGGTATTTCCAGACAGTGAGAGAAACATTATCGTATTTAGACATGAGGAAACCAATATTCGCTTCAACCTTCTTTAGAGATGGACTCGAGACACGCGAGACGTGAAACAGGGGTGTCTCGTCTCGTATCGCAGGGGCAAAGTTCAGTCTCGTCTCGCAGAGGAATTTTCTGTTGACGCGAGCCGTCTCGGGAGTCTTGGAAAATTATGGACTGGGATTTTGCTACCATATTTTTAGTAACTTATTTTATAGGAAAATAATATTAATAATAACAATTAGTTCGATTTTAGTATATTAGTACATAGATTAATTACCATATTCAGATTTAATACGTATATATAATGTGAAAAGACACCGAAAAAATATTTATTTTTATTCATTTCCGAAATTGCGTAAAATGTAATACGCATGGTTGATGGAAGTTTTATTTGCTTTTGAAATTATATAAAGCTTTGAATTTTGTTAGAAATGATGCAGAACTCATGACATGGTGCGCAAATAAAATTTTAATCTAATTAAGCGGCCCCAATGTACAGAATATTGAATTCATAAAAAGTTTCAAAGGGGAAGGGGTAGTTATAATAAAGCCTACTCCCCCAAACCTCTGGTTTTTGTGTATAAGATCCGGGTTTAGTTTTGTGTACGAACGTACGAACACTCTAGTTTATAAACTGAATGCACTCAGTTTCCTAAGTTTCCTTTAAAAACACCTTAAGATGGAGAAACTCCTTGCACAAGTGTAACTCGTTTGGCGTTTATGAACGTAGCCATATGCTTTGTTTATCTATCATAGCGCTCTCTATTGATGTTTCTGGAAAACTCTGAAGCCGTATTTTGTCCAATGAAGTACGCTTCAAGTTGGTCATCGTATATTATTTTATCTTATTCTATGCTTGCAATTTTCATTACCCGATTATCCATAACTGCAGTTAGTTTCTTTTTTCGGCAAAATGGCGGAAGGTGCGTCAACTGTTCCTGATTTAGAAACTCAAAAGAACGAAATTGCTAATATTTCTAAAAAAGTTTTACAACAAGGAGATGTCTGGTATGTTATAATAGCCAGCCTTTTGTTTTTATTGGAAAATGGTCTAATATTTATTGTAAATTTATTACATATTTATTGGGCGTACATTTTTAACTGTGATATTTTTATTGAAATTGTTTTCTTTGTCATTTCATAAAATTACTAATAATATATGTCATCGTCGTAGTGTACTACATGTATATATATAATAACAGTTGTCGTACGTGTTTAGAAAATCTAACTCATCAGACCATAACGGTAAGAGAACGATGGGAAAAATTAATTCCGCATTCTTTATTTTAGCGTTGATTTAGATTACGATATCAATTTATTGAATTATTCCATTTTATATATTTTTTTCTTCTGTGATGTTGTGTAATTTTTGAGTAGTTATGAACGTATAAACCTGAAATCGAAGAAAATTGAATGCAAGGTTTACAACACATGTGAGTCTAAGTTAAGACATTTCTCTTAAGTAGTTAATATGTGTGCAAAAGTTAAGAAAAGCATCTAATATTAAGTTTCAGTTTAATTCATGTTTTTAATTTTTGCGATGTCTTATCTGTGTTACGTAAACACAGACGACTACTGTTATAATGCGATACCAATACGCCAGCTGAAAATTTCAGATTAAGGAATCGTTATTCATAAAAGCATCAGTAGATGGTATATTAATGAGCAGGTATTTGTACTGTTTAATTTGAAGTTTTAATTATTCTTGCAATTAGAACGTTACAACTGGAGAAGAAAAAAATGTTGCCATCAATGTGTTTCAAATATCTTTCTAAATTTAATACTTCTAATATTATCGTAATGACATTGAATTAAATCCATTAGTTTCTCGTGCAGCTTTTCCGGCAATATCTTTAATGGCGTACACAAATGACACCAGAAAAGTTCCGGCGAGTAGAAAATGTTAAAGGGTCTAAGTTTCAGGGATAGACAATGTATAGATAAAATAAATTCTTCAAAATGGATATTTTTAATCTTTCTTTTTAAAAAAATATATGCATTTCCCCCTCTACTATTTGCATATGGCATAATATACATACTATACAGCAAGTTGCAAGCCTTTAACACTTCTAATACAAGAGTACTTCTTTTTAGAAAAATGTGTCTAGAGATGACTTTTTTAGCTAGGAAAATAAATCTAAATGGAAGTGTTATGATACATTTTAACACTTACCAAGAAATTGCCAAGATAATTGCTGGATACATGAAATTATTGGTGGCTCCAAGTATGATTAGCAACAGTTTGCCAGCACGTTTTCTGAAAAAATAATTTGACAGGAATGACAACCAGTATAATACATAAGTACCAAAATACTTGTCATGTTCTTTAAGTATATCTCCATGGGGAAAAAAAAAAAAAAAATCTGAATTTTTATGATGAATAAGGGTATTTATCAATATACCTCCATTTTCCTCCTCCTGACAGTAATTGCTTTGGCTTGATTTCAAATTTCTCTTAATTCTTTGCTTGTTATTGAGTATAAGACTTTATTTAGACTCATAAAAAATGTTGAGAACTTATGATTCAGTTATTGCATACTTATGTAACTTTAGCAAAGCTTCCCCTTTTTTAAACACCATAGAAAAAAAAATCATATAATTATATTCATAGATTTCAAACAAGCTGAATATATACAGTGGATGCTCGTTAATTTGAATTCAAAGGTTCTCGAATTATCCGATGCTAAGATAAAATATAAATTTTAAAGGGCATCACTGAAAAAAAATCTTCAGAAAGTCTGTAATCCAAGAAAATACATTATACTATGCTATCTAAAATTAAACGTATAAAAAAGTCCTCTTTTCAAGGCATCTCCCTTTTGGCTGATATTTCTTGTGTAGCTATGCCTTAAACACAAAATTAAAATAATAAAATAAAGACTCAATCAATGAAGTCGAAGACAAGCTATAGAAAGTAAACCTTAATTAAAAACTTTATGAATTTCACTTTTAGCCACCATTCCACCAAACTATTTTTTTGTCAAATGTGCTGGCAAATTTTGGCCAATCATATTCCAAACCATTGATAATTTCATGTGTCCGGCATTTACCTTGTCAAAAAGTCGCTCGTCTTGGCAGACCGCCGGGATAATACGTAAGTACTGGTTGTATTTATTATGTCAACATTTTTCACCCAACTTCTTGATTTGAAATAAGCATTTCAATTAATTTTCTCCCTTTAAAATCTGTAGCAGTGACCTAGCCAAAAGGGGGGGGAATACGGGGGTCATAACCCCCCACCCACATGAGGAATTTTTTGCCCTACAAAATGTATATTCTTCACTCCCTTATCACACGTATACATATATGTAAGTTACAGTTGTTGTAACCACTCCCATGAAAAATTTCTAGCTACACCACTTATCCGTAGTAATGACTGGTTCTTCTAAATTTCTACGAAAATAAGGAAATAAACAAGATTTTTCCCCTTACCCTGATCCATTCATAAGGGCTAATCCAAGGAAACTGTCAAGATCAGGGAGCTTTCTCAGTTAAACACTGAAAAGTGGACAGTAGGAGAACAGCCACTAATATTTAGTGGAAATGCAGTAGTCTAGGAATACAGGCATGAGCCTCATGGGAAAATAACAGAGGCAGAAGATAAATACAGAATGTAGGCAGGGTTGCATTCTTTAAAGATGCAATCGACTCTGTTGTAAAGTTTAGTATACTTATTTTGTTGGTTTAGAATAAGAGTAAAAAAAGTTTATGTATTTAATTCAATCATCCATAATGCTGTAATTAACATTCATGCTAAACTTACTCAATATTCAAGATCTAATACAATAAAGGTATGCTTTGTTTCACTTTTATGTTCTATTTTAAAATTCAGTTATTGTTTTCAGTAAAAAAACTATAACTAAATATTTTTTTGTACTTATTAAAAACTTAAAATTACTGTTTACATAAATTTGTATTAATAGCATTAAACCTGTAATAATCATATGTTTACAGTTATTTTGTTTATTTGTATATTAATGTTTCATTTATACACGCTTTCCATTTATACATCCTTTTAAATCGGTCCTGTGAAAGACATAAATGATGCTTTATTGTATATGTATGACTACAACATACTATCACACCTCCATGAAACAGCAGTACAGAGAGCCAGTCACATGTGTGAAAAAATCTGATGTGCACAACACATGACTTCCTTGCACTCTATTAAATCAAAAGTGTTTTCAGCGCACTCCATCTAAACTTATTTTGTTTGAAAGAGATAAAATACTGCAGTAATACTAAGGTTTAGCAATTTCTAACCAAATATTGCAATATCGCCAAGCTGAGTTCAGTTTGAAAGATTTCCTTATGACACTTTATTTGGCAATATTTCACCAAAAGCTGACAAGCTTGAGATAGTTTGCGAGATTTTGGGGGTAGCCAAAGTAGTAATTGACCACAGACTTTCAATGAATCAAATGCATCCATACACCTTAATGTATTTAAGTCATTTGGCTGACCCTGTAAATAAATTACAGGGTGTCGACAGATCAGGGAAATCAGGGAAATCATGGAAAAATCAGGGTACTTTATCGATCTGGAAAAATCATGGAAATATCAGGGAATTTTGTAAAAATATTTAAAAATCAGGGAACTTTAGTTTTTGCCTAGTGACCTAGATCATTTTTAGTTGTCAGCCAGCATCTGACTCGCGGCTCCGTTTCGGAACATACGATACTCAACTGATGCAAACATTTTAGGAATCTGAAAACCAGAATATAGATTATATGAGAACGTAGAAGTATGAATGAAGGTTTTCAAAAAACAAGGTGCACATGATAAAGTTTTCGGATTTCGCACAAACTAGTCTTTATATTCAGATGACTAGATGTCGTCTTTTTTTTTTATATATATATAGATAGGGCTCATTTTGAAGCCTTTTTACATATTTTTTTTTAATTTGAAATGATGCAACGATTAAATAAAATAAGTTATTAGGTGGCCAGTTTATTTTGATCAGTCATTCTTACGCTTAAAATTGAACACTATCTTTAAAAAACGAGGAAACTTTCTGCTATATTGTCTTTTAGTGTTCAACTAAACTTTGTTTGGATTTATGAATTTGAATAACAATTTTATTAATATTAAGTATTTTTGTGGTTTTCTCATATTTATTTCCCTATATGAAGCATTCACCTGCTGGTTCATGATACACAATGGTGATTTACATGAAAGATTATGGTATGTATATAATTAGTTCTGGAAATTTGATAAAGTTAGTCAGGGAAATCAGGGAAAAATCAGGGAACTTTTTTTCTCAATTTCTGTAGCCACCCTGAATTACCAGTCAAATGCAGTTAAAGGAGATAATGAAAACAGTTAGATATTACAATAGTTCTAAATACAAAAGTTCAAAATTCTACGGATTTAAGTTTTAGAGTTATCGTCAAATTTAGTGCCAAAAATTATTTCCTATTTTGCATATTTCGGCGAAACTCGCCAAGGTTGATGAAAAATAGCAAGATTTTAAGCATGGACCAAACAATGACTGACAATCTCCACATTTTGCTATATGGCAAAACTCGCCAAGAACGATGACAAATGGCGATATTTTGGATGAACCAAATGACTGACTGTCACCAAATTGGGCGATATTTCAGTAAAACTCGCCAAGGTCAACGACAAATGGCAATATATTGGGCATGAACGAAATGACTTACTATCACCAAATTTGGCAATATTTTGCCAATGGCGATGACAGACAGCGAGATTTTGGGCATGGACCAAACAATGACAGCAGATGTAATATATTGAAGATATCCATTGGTGTTAATGTATTGAAATTCTTTTGGGTGGTCTTGTAAATAAACTCTCCAGTAGATTGGAAACAAAAATCGACATGCACAAATAGATGTTACAACAATCTTATATGAAATTTCAACGTTCTTCGACTAATAGATTTTGAGATTTGAGAGTTAAATACATACACACGTACACAAAAGTCGACAAGCTTGGTGACTTTTTGTATAATTCTTGAAAGAGGCATGCGACCGTGGTCGGACCATTACCTAACTATAGGGTAGGACAATATTGTGCTTGAAATGGATGCATGTATGTCCCTAAAATTGCCATTGACCGTAATGTATTGGTAATCTTTTGAGTGTTCCTGTAGCAGAAGGACACTTTTTTTCGATAGAGAAATTCATTTTGTAACCCTTAACAGCATATATCACTTCTGAGATGTTTGAAGTGAAGTAGCCTTATACCTCTGAAATATGCTTTGATGAATTTCTGCCCATAGATCATATAATGTATTTAAAATCTTTTGGGCAGTCCTGTAGATAAACTATCCTGCCGAATGGGACCGAACGGGTAGGTGCACAACTAGATGTTAACCCTAAATATAAAGTTTCAACTTTCTACGTCTAATAGTTTTTGAGATATGAGAGTTTAATGAATTTCGGCCCATAAGCATAATGTATTTCAAATCTTTTGGATGGCCCTGTAGATAAACTATCCAGACGAATGGGACCGAAAGAAGAGGTGCACAGCTAGATATTACAACAATCCTAAATATAAAGTTATGACATTCTACGTCTAATAGTTTTTGAGGTATGCCAATTTGATGAATTTCAGCCCATAGATTGTAATGTACTTCGAATCTTTTGGGTGGCCCTGTAGATAAACTATCCAGTTAAATGGGGCCGAAAGGGGAGATGTTACAGTAATCCAACTACAATTAGATGTTACAGTAATCCTAAATATAAAGTTTCAACATTCTATGCCTAATAGCTTTTGAGATATGGCAGTTTAATAACTTTCAGCCCATAGAGCGTAATGTATTTCGAATCTTTTGGGTGGTCCTGTAGCTAAAGGTCAAAATTAATGGTCGCCACTCGCCATGTCGCGAC
The DNA here is from genome assembly GCA_038373885.1 of Cheiracanthium punctorium. Taxonomy (NCBI): domain Eukaryota; kingdom Metazoa; phylum Arthropoda; class Arachnida; order Araneae; family Cheiracanthiidae; genus Cheiracanthium; species Cheiracanthium punctorium. Next base: position 472,065 of record JAWZYV010012803.1, on the reverse strand, counting down.
TGCATTTATGAAAGTGGAGACCCCTAATTTTTGTACCAATCTCCACAGTCTATTTCCCTCTTCTTTTTCACTGCTTATTTCAAAGTTTCTATGAATTGCAAGTAAAATAGAAATATTCAAACATATGTATACGATTGCAGTTTGAAGCAGACATCTCCGATTCTTTGTTCTTATTCTTGCAAAGTTCCTTCCACCTGCAATGCTCTCTTGCGGGGAACAAAAATTGGACATGTGGATAGCATTATTTATTAACTCTTTTCATGTGCTGTTTTAATACCAAAAAATTAAACATATGAACAGTGTTTAAAAAGCTCTTGGCTGGCAAAAAGGGTACAGCTGATGACAGCTGTCATTCTTGGAAAATTACATCTTCCGTCATGAATGAAGACCAATGGCACATGTAAAAAGAGCAGCAGAGGGATTAAAAAACAAAAAACAAAAAAAGGCGCTTTGTTTTCCAAAAATGCATTTTTTGTGTACCATGTGAAAAACATTCAGACCTGCTTTAACGTTATCTCAAAATGATTAAAGATTATTTCTAAATCTTGAATTCATAAAGGCTGTGACATAAATTCAAACAAATGCATAAATCGAAATCACACACAAACTTTCTAACTCACAATAAAAGTTCTGCATCTGTAAATGAATCCGTAAATCACTAATGCGTAGTGAACAGATGTAATATTGTAAATAAACTGAAGTATGAAGGCCAGATAATGATTACACTAAGCAATCATTTGGAACAAAAGCGAACAAGAGTATAAAACAGCCAATTATAAACAATGGGAGCTGCCATCGTGTTGAAGAGTTTAGAACTGTATGATTGCTTATTAATCTACTATTGCATAACACACACTTTTAAGGATCGACATTGTAATCATTTTGAGCCCTCTCCTTTCTCCCAATGAAAGTGAAATATGCCAGATGGCCCTTTTATGATACTGAAATTGAACTACACAGGGGCACCTTTCAGGTCACGCGGACAAAAGAAAACCATTCCAATTATGAAAAAAAATAATTATTTGTAAAAACACATTTATCTGGTTGTATTTATGAGAAAAGTCTAATAATTGCATTGCTTGAAATTTTGTGAAGGGGTAGTTACACAACTTGTTTTGTAAAGGTTCATTTTAATTGATGAATTTTCTGTTACAGGATAGTTTTAATAGATAGCACTTTGTAAATGAATCGTAAAACGGCCCTTAATTTTAAGAGCGTGTGCAAGGATTGCCGGACACAGCGCCCTTTCTTAATTGGTCTAGAGTCAACACTTAGTAAAATGTGAAAGGGGATAAAAGTAGGTCAGTCACTGCGTAAGGGTGAAAAGAGAGATAGAAACAGTGCAATTCTGCTTACATTTAGAAGTAAAACCCGTATCTATTAAAAAAAAAAAGGTTATCTCAACAATTTCTGTATTTTTTATTACCATTTTCAAGAGTAAACAACAAAGGATAGGAGTGGTTTTATTGGGCTTTAATAGCATTTCAAGAAACAGCAATAGGGGCACATTACATACAAATGCTTCCAACGAACGTACGTATGTACAGATGGCATGGAAAAAGTGGTCAAAATGAGTTGCTGATGCATTTATATGAATATGCATGCTAGCGTACGATGGGATGCTTCGAAAAAATTCTTAAAAGTAAATTTAGAGGTAGTCAAAATCGGTGTTTTCGTCGAAATTTGGCCCCGAAATTTTTTGGGAGCACATTATTTCCTTATACGTCATACAAGGAAGTAAAAAGAAGCACAAGAAACAAGATTTTTGAAATGGAAATTGGAAATATTTACAATAGCTGTGACTGTGTCAAATGTGGCTGCCAAAATGAGAAAAATACTTCAATATAGTGTGTTTCCAAAACTAAGAAAGCAAATATAAAATTCTGAAAATTAATAATCCAAAAGATAATAATTACCTAAAATATAATATATGTACTAATATTCAAAAATATTCTTAAAATTATGCCATACTATGCTAATTATGTATATTTAAAGCAATAATTAGTTATTGGGTTATATAAATTAATGTAATATCACTACTTATTCATCTATAATAATTAATGCACTAATAAAAAAAACACAGTACCTTATTTTACATTATTAATTTCAAACTCAATGTTATTCAATTGATATGCATTAGATTAATTTATTATTACAGGTGTCTCATAGATAATAAGTGGTTTAAACAGTGGAAAAAATATGTTGGCTATGATAGCTGGGAAACTGCTAATGTTGGTGACAGAGCAACTCATCCTGGGCCCATAGACAATTCTCCTCTGTTAAGAGGTAATTTATATTTTTTACAGCACTTTGCACAGATTGATAGTTAATAATAAGCCACTGCTTTTGAAATGTGTTAAATTTATATGTGTAGTTAATTATGTGCTTAAAAAATGAAATTATTACATGCCTACTATTAAAAATGTCTTCTCCTTTTATCTTATGAAATTTAATTTTGTACTTTTTATATAGTAGAACCTTGCTAATGATACTCAATACAATGATAAATCTCTCTAATGATAAAATTTTGTGGTCCCGCAGAATTTCCATACAATATAATCTCCTCTCGATATAATGATATATCCCTCTAGAGCGATAATTTTATTAGGTCCTTTAGGTATCGTTGTATCCATGTTTAACTGTAATTACTCAATTTGTTTTAATACCACATACTCAGTGCACCCTCTGAAATTTTCACACATTGTGACCAAGAGGTTCACTTTACAGATTATCCATGATTGTTTTGTTTTACTTTACGAGGATTGCGGGTTATTTCCTAGGAGGCGATAAAAACCTCACAGAAACTTGCTGATGGTCATTGAGACTTGGCAATCAAAAAGTCCCAGTGACTAATGCCAACCATTTTGTATGATTAATAAAACAAACTCAAATAATTTTAACAAAATGAAAATTGTACACTAAATTACACTAGCAGAGAAAAAATCAAACTCGCTACAAAACAACTCAAAAATCTTTAACCAGTAGAGTCCATTTTTAAACTAAACAAGAAAGATAAATCATGCCATATGCATTGACTATAAAGCACTTTACAACACAATAATATTTTTGTGCCAAATTTTGCGACGTATTTTCCTTAAATATGGCGAGATTTCAGAGATAAAAAAAATGTTGTACTATCACATAAATGCAATTTTATGAGACCTGCCAAAGACCTTTTAATATTTTCCCAGCATTTAACTGAAGAGTAAACTGCTATAAAAATTTTGTACTTGTTGTCATGTTCTTGAAATGTATTAGTGTAAACTGCTAGTGTTTCAACTGCCATAGATTGTAATGTATTGGAATTCTTTTGAGTGTTCCTGTAGGAGAACTATTAATAATACAGACACTTGTCAATGGAGAGCATTATTTTGTTAGCCTTAATAACATGTATGTCAACTTTGTTTTTCTTTCAATAAACTGAATATCTAAAATACGCTTTCACTAATGACTGCCCGTAGAATGTAATGTATTGATTTTTTTCCTCTAAAAGAACTATAAATACTATATACCCCTTTTCAATAGAGTACATGGTACTGTTCATCATAGAAGCTTTTACTTTATTTTTCCATACCAGCATGCACACTTTGTCAAACCAACGTTCTTACACCAGCCTTATAACACCCTTTATTCTTTTTCCCTTCTAAAGTATAAAATATTTCAAACATCCATTCTTGCACACTACTTTTAAAAAATGTGTTACCTTTTAAAAGTCTGAAAATTCACCCACAGACATGTTCAGGGTAAGGAAAAAACCCATATGCCTGGTCGCCCAGGTGACTAACCTTTTTTTTTTTTTTCATTAGTATAATTCAGTATATGGCTCTTAAAAAACTTTTGCAGTCTCCTAAGATTTTATAACTTTTTTCAACCCCTGGACATGTTGCTTGCACTACCAAATGAGAATTCGTCATTAGATTTCAAGAATTATAGTTAGATTATCAAAAGTGATATTGATGTCATTTTAATGTCACAAGGTTAAAAATGTATTAGAAACCCAATTAGGTTGAAAGGCTTTGATGTACATATTACATTGCAGGCAAAATAATTCTAAAATTTCTGATTCTGATAAACTGTTTCCCTTATTGTTTTTTCTATGTGAATCTCATGTATAATCCAGGCCTCACAGTTGGTCCTATTTTTTTTTTTTTTTTTAAATTCCCACCTCTATGTACAATAGAGAAAAATGTTCTGCTGCTTCAACAGTTATGTTCTTTTAGATCTTAAGGTTTCGCCTATCAAACCATTAAAATAGTAGGCTATATAAACAAAACTTTGATGAAGGTAGGAATTTTAAAAAAATAGGACAGACTGCGAGGCCTGATAATTATAAATACAGGAATTGATGCATGTAAATTGAGCATTTTAATTATTTAGAAGCCATATTTCATTTTAAAAAAATCTGTTGTCACCACATGAATTCTTTGTACATCTATTAAATTAGATATGGTCAACTTTTGAAAAGTTGCAACCCAAATTTTAGGATGATAGCAAAATTGCAGGTCAAATTTCAGGATGTTGGCAAAGTCGCAGGCCATATAATTTGGATTTGTATGGGATTTTGAATGGTTTATAAGAGTTTTTTTATGTTCCGCCGGCCGGATCAAAAGCTGTCAGGCCATATCTGGCCTGCAGGGCAGAGGTTGCCCAAATATCTATTAAATCATAAATATTTTCAGTGCACTTCATCTAAACTTATTTCATTTGAAAGAGATACAGTGTTGCAATAAAACTAAGGTTTAGTGATTTCTAGCCAAACATTTGGGATATCGCCAAGCTGTGCTCATTGTCAGATTTATTTTTGGCACTTAATTTGATGATATTTATTCAAAAGACGCCAAGGGTGTGATAGTTAGGAAGATTTTAGGGATATCCAAAATAGTGATTGACCAGACTTTTAATGAATTGAAGGTATCCATAGACCTTAATGTAATGGCCTCTCCAGTAGCGGATCTAGGGGAGGGGCTAGGGGGCTTCAGCGCCCCCCAAAAGAGATTGTTAAAAGGTAACATTCTGCTTTATTATACACTTCAAATAGCTAAAATGGTCATATTTTATTACTTAGCCCCTCCCAAAAGCATGGACATTGGTTTAGACTAAAATTTTGATCTATAGTACATTTTAATGGGGTGAAATGAAAAAACCTCCCAAAAAAAATTTCTGGATCTGCCACTGGGCCTCTCCCATTTGCTGAAGCGGCATCTCTAGGTTCGTCGCTCAAGTTTATTATTTTTTTGTTGCTCTTCGATATTCGCTCGAAGAGAAAAGGCAGATGGCTCGGAGACACAAGGCCGAGATGTATGTTTACTCCGCTCTTTGTAAATAAAGAATTTGTATATAGTGTAGTTCTTCCCATTTGTGATTTATTGAAGAACCTAAGAGGCAGGGTGTGCCTTCAAAGATCTAGTTTTGTCATTTATAACAAAATTGTGGCTTCCCCCAACAGGATGCGAAGAGTTGATGAAATGTAGCCTCTAAAACAAAAGCTAAAGCCCTCAGAACAGCGTTTACGAAGGCTTATATTTCTTTGAATGAAAGCCTAGGAGACAGGGCCGCGCCACCCATGTATGCAATATGTGCGGCGCACACAGGTGCCAGATACTCAGGGGCATCCCTTAGGTTAGGGTTAAAGATTATGTTAGGTTTAGGAAATTGTAACTCTATCCTAAGTTTGTACGGGGAAAACTGTCACAGCAATTTTTTTAAAAATTTAATCTTTGATGGAGGTTAAAATTGGTTAAATACTTCAATAATTTATTTTTGATCTGAATAAACCCAGTTTTTCTTCATACTTATACTATGAATCCTGTGAAATGAAAGAGCAGCTGCTGCTTTCGCCATTTGACTACCCCGTGGATGATCGTAATAAGAAAGGGCATGATATTGAATTTGCTTTTTTTTTTTTCTTTTTCTGAACTTTCAGGATTAACAATAAAAAAATCACCGATGTTTATGGATGACTTTATAAAGAACTATAGTCTGCCCAGTGGTGGACTATTTCAGGAAAAAAGTCCTACAAATGAGAATATTTAAAAAAAAAAAAATTATCACTTTTTTTGAATCGGCTGACTAGTTGTTGTGGCTCATTCAGCTTCAAGAGAAAAAGTACTTTCAACCTTTAGATTAACCCTTTCAGACCCTGCGTAAAAAAATCATCTGTAGTGTCGTACAGGATGGATGCCCGAATTTGTGCACTTATAGCTGTTCCACTTGAAAATCATGCAACTTTTGAACAGCTTTCTAAAGAATTCAATTTTGCTGGAGAAGACCTGGAAAAAAATTAGAGAGTCTCTTTACAAGTTTTACTGTAAACTAACACAAGCAGTAAAACTATAGAAGTTACAAAACACTCAGGAAAATATGCTAAATATCTGGATATTGGCGATGTTTCAAAAAATCTGGTAACTTCCCGCACCATTTTTGAAGTCAGTTTTTGTGCTTATGAATTTTTTATTGCAATATGTTAAGAGTATCATAATCCATCTGTCGGCCCTATTTGTCTTTCTTGCTTCATTACGTTGGAAAGTGTATCACAATCTATGTGCAGGCCCTATTTGTTAGAAAGCACACCATAATCCATGACTGTGGCAGATTTGTCTTCCTTGTTCCATAAAACACTTCTTTGCAACTGAAATCAGTAAAAAAGAATTGTACTGTCATGCTAAAGTTTATATGAATTAAACCAGGGCCGAAGAAATCTATTGCCCAACATGCCTGGGGCATGTGTAATTTTCAGTTGGGTGCATGTGCCTTTTTTCCACTTGCCCGATTGGGCATGTGAAAAATCGACTGTGGGAAATTCATAAATTACTTTTTAAAAAGATTATGTAAATTTTTTTAAATGGCACCAATTTTTCAAATTTTGGTATGGAAAAAGTAAAGGAAGAGTCTATTTCTGTGATTTTACCTACGTCCTAGTGGCAATCTCGATATCTTAACTGTAGTGTAAACAGAATACAGAATCCCAACAATAATGGAGAGAGGTAAAAACTCCACATTCACACGTGTTTAAGGCTTTTCCAATTTTTCCTTCAATGCAAACAAACTGAATAATGTAAATTTTACAGAGCAATAAAATGTAGTTTTGTTTGGGTAAATAAATTTTGGGTTTGGGCATGTATTATTTTATGTTACATGCCCAACTGGGCATGCAAATTTTTGGAGATTTTTCTGTCCATGAATTAAACATGAAATGGTCTGACCTTTCTATAGTGAACCTGCATATAGTGTGGTCACTCATAATGAACTTTTAGTAGTCCTTACTGAACATCTATATTTTACCAATGCTATTTTATATGTCACGATAGTGAACTGATAAGAAAATGTCTGGTTGTGATATTGTATTGAAAAGCTTCCAGATTTTTTTCTTTGAAAGACAAAAGTCTTATCTAATTGATTTAATAGGTAGCTCGAGTCCTATGCTGCAATCCAAAGGGCTGGTTTTTTTCAGAAATTGGAAAGGGTTTAGAAACATAATTTCTTGACTTCCACCTTAAATTCCACACTTTACCCTGGTTCGCCCATATATTCTAACCAACCAACTTAGATATAAATTCCATAAATTGTCTTGAGCTTGTATTTCTCTGGCAATCAAGACAAAATCCATCTTTTAAAGTTGCTAAATGGTGCCATATGCCACTTATTTAAAAAGTATTTTATTTCATAATGGGCATAAGTGTCTTCTTCCTCCTCAGAATTCCTATTATGAGTTTTGTTTTAATTAGGCATATCTGATAATTTACACAATTTTAATGTATTTGTTTGTCATCATATGAAATGTTTTGTTGATTTTGAATAATTTTTGTTTAATTTTTAAACTTTGAAAAAAAAATTGTTGATTAACCATATTTACCTGTATTTTTTATTTAAAGATGATGGAAGTGGAGAGATTAAGGATCATCTTATAGATGAACTAGATTATGTTCTTTTGCCCGAGGAAGCATTTCAGCTGTTAGTTCAGTGGTATGGCTTAACTGAAGGTCAACAACCTATTACTCGTAATGTTGTTGAATATGGAATGTTTGTAAAAAATTGCAAGGTTAGTTTGATTAAGATATTTTTTAAATTATAATTATTTCATAGTCTCTGATATCAGCAGACATTGATTGGTCCTGACATTTACACCAGGCATGAGGCTTGGATAACGTGACCATTTATTTTTTCCTTCAAAACGGGACATTACTACTTTTTTGGCAATAGTGTATTTATTTTCTTCCTCAAAACAGGACATCTACTGTTTTTAAGGTAATAGTGTAGGGAGACTGAAGTGACAGGTATGGGTACCTTTTAGTTGTTAAAAAAACGTGCAAGCAAGCTTGTGTTAATGTTAATATCAAAATAAAATGAAAAAAAAAACTTTCTAAAACACATATTTACTATAAAAAATAGCCGAAAGACGCACGTTTCCGGTAGTAATAGGGCTAGGCCCTTCTTCGACTTCAAAAATGCCATCTGACACAAGGTAGGAAGGTAGGAAAGTGAGAAATGTAAATAAAAGGACACACAGAAAAAAAGAAGTTGTCATTCGGAAGGTAAAAATTCTTAGAAAACCGGAGTGAGAAGAGAAAATAAAGTGACGATCAGGGCAGGGGGAGGAATAAGCAAAAGAGAAGCATGACTTTAAAAAAAGAAATAAAAATGAAATGAATTAGTTGACAAAAAAAGAACAAACACAAAAACAATACACCCCACCGGCGTTTTCTTTGCGTCTCGAGAGGGAGGAGGGAAGCCTTTTTTTTTTTACAAACACTTCCATTGAATGATCTTAGATTTTTATCGGCCTTTATTGAAATCGTTACTGGGGTTGCGATCTTTTCTAAAAACGGGACATTAAAGGGGACATTTTCTAAAAACGGGACATTACGGTGTCCCGAAGCTGTACTTGGGGACAACGGAACAAGGCACCTAAAAACGGGACTGTCCCGTTCAAAACGGGACGTATGGTCACCTTAGGCTTGGATGAAGCTTAGGAAATATTTCTGTTGTATATAGTAATGCTTCACTGAAGGAAATTTTACTGTGTTTTCAAATATCAGATTTAAAAATAATGTACTTTGAGATGATTTTCAGATACAGATGCCATTTCTGGAAATGGCTACTAGAATAAAATGTTAATGTGAATTATAACTTTATTTAACGCATAGCATTCATCACACACACACACACATATCAGGGGTCTGTTTAGGCGAAATTTGGGCCTTTCACAAGACCTTTCACAAAATAATTTATGCTGAAAACAGACCTTTCACAAAATATTTACCGTAAAAACGGACCCTTCACAAAATATTTTACCTTAAAATTGGACCCTTCACAAAAAATGTTACCGTTAAAACGGACCCTTCATATTACTTTTCATTTGTAAAACGGCCCATGAACCCTCCCTCCCAACATTAAATAGCAGCGTAAACAATGCTTCGCTTTTCATTTCTTAACTTGACCGGGAAGGTACAAGACGGATGCCTACAACCCGCTTCTACGGCTGTAGATGACGTCATTGATAATCGTTGCCACTCTGCATGTAGCACTTGAGCGGCGTGAAAACAGAGAGGCGATTTAGCTTTTCTCCCTCTGGAGTCATGGATCCAGAGTATATTTTTTTTCGCCTCGTAAAAGTTTCAGAGTGGCAACACTGGTCAAGTTGTCTATTTCGCTGCACGTGAATGCGACGTTTGCTGTTAACACATACCACATGTTTTTTTTCCTCATCATTAAGCGTTCGTGCCAGAATTCCGGCTCAAGAAATAGCGATTATTATATTAAAAAAGTTAAACCATCGGATGCTAAAGGATGTATGTCCATTAAATCTTTATAATTGACTTAAAATTATAAGTCATTTATTAAGAAATACTTTAATGATGTTTGAAACATGTTTGCAATTTATTGTTCTGATGTCATATAAAAAATGAAAAAGCAAACTTGATAACTAAATACATGTTTAGCGCCAGATATCTGGTATCCGGCAAAATCGCTATCCGTTATATCCTAATGTAGTCACACATATAACATAACATGCATGACGTACAAATTTAGGCCTAGAGGGAGTCAAGAAATTAGTAATTATGCTAGTAATTTTTTTTCTTTAGCTACACAAGATCACTTTTTGTTAAATTACCCAAATACATAGTTTTCACAAATTAATGAAAGCAGGACCCTATTTTCACAAAAACAGGACTCTATTTTCACAAATTTACAAAAACAGGACCCTGGTAATTTCAGATTCACAAAATTATAAGTAAATTTTTCACAAAAACAGGACCCTGTCTGAAAAGTCTGGACAGACCCCTGCATATATATATATATACACACAGTCTAGTCACATTAATGACCACCACCTACTTTTGATGTTCGCATCAAATAACCAATCACAGAAGGCAGGTGGCAGCACATTGCCCAAAAGGACATGATCATTGCTTTCAGGCAATGATCATGTCCTGTCCTTTTCGGGCAAGATAAAATAAGGTTGAAATCATTTATGAAATGTCTAATTTTTTAAACTGTTTTTGCCTCCATGATAAAAGTGTATTGTGTCTGGCAAAATGGCACTATCCAAAATCAATAAACGGCCAAATGTGCACCACAGGCCATAGTTGACGAAGGTGAATCATGACTGCAAAGATACATTCGGGCAAGTAGACTTGCAGCTGTTGAGCAACTGATCTTCCAGAAGCACCAACCAAGGGGCTACCAACAGTGTCTCCTCAACGACGGTTTAGTAAACATTGCTGGTCTGGGCCTCCACAGCAGATGCCTTGTTGATGCACCTATGCTGACTGCTATTCACCGGCAACGAAGGCTGGAATTTGAATGTCGGTACTGTAACTGAATGCTCACTGAGTGGTGACATGTGGCTTTTTTTGATAAATCACATTTTATGCTCCATCTGACAAATAATACTGGTATATACAGCATGAAAGATCTAAAAGCAAATATTGTGCAAGAATTGCCAGAAGGGTCCAATCTGGAGGAGGGAGCATTATGGTCTAGGGAATATTTTCGAGCCATTTTCTGGGTACACTTATCATTGTGGAAGTCATGATGAATCAACACAAGTAAGCATCTTACCTCTTGGATAATGTCCACCCCCTATCTATGAATCATTTTCCATTAGGATGATGGCATCTATCAGCAGAACAATATGAGATGTCATACAGCCAGGGTTGTTAAAAATTCGCGTTTTTATCAGAAAAATCCATCCCACTGGATTTTTTCAGAGTGGTTTTGGGAGTTTTGCAGGTTCTATAAAGGTTTTTTAAGGGAAGGGATGGGATTCAGAATGTTAGAACAAATTTTGCTAATTACCAAATACTACTTAAAGCAGCTAATTGATTACAAAAATCAGTTACAGATGAAAAAATGGTTAAATTAATAATAATTATTATAATTATCAATTATTTATATTGTACTTCACATTATCTTTTTGTATTTTTTTATTCATAATTTTTGACATGGTTTAAATGTTTTTATTCTATGTTTTAAACACACTTCCATCTTTTTTTAAGGTTGAAGTTTACTTAGTGGAATTCAAGCTCTGTTCAAATAGTGATTTGGATCATATTGTTACTAAGAAATTCAGCAAATCAGACACTATAGGTATGATGTGTTATCTTTCTATGCATGTTCACCTTAAGTGTTTCAAGGATATTAATTCTGCTCCAGTCAGTCTTCCCAGTTCCCGACTAAATTCTTTTATTTGGCTACCAATTCATTCATGCCCAGGTGCCATACTATAGATGATGATTTTCCTGCAAATTTCCCTAAGATTTTTATTATTACTATAAAATTCTGTCTATATGCCCTCCCCTCCTCTAATCCAGGACTGATTTTTGCTGTGTTTGGCTAACATGTAAGCAAGACCATCCGATTTTTATGAGCTTGCATTTAATATACAAAGTTCAAATGTTTACATAAATACATAATAAGTTTAGTATGCAGTTATCATAAATGCATTAAAAGAAAAGAAAAAAGGTTTGATAGAGGTCATCCAAACAGGGCCATCTCTATTGTACACATTTGACCTGTTTCTTGAAAGGAATGAATCTTAAAATGGGTTAGATGGGTTCTGTTGGAGATAAAGGGTATTGTACAAATATCTTTAACGAAGTATTCAGAGCATTCAGTTTGAGGGGAAAATGTTTTAATTTTGTAATTGTTTATTTATACTTTCCTTTAGCAGAATGATGCAGGTTGCTAGAGAAACCTCTTAATTTGAAATTAACCTTTTACATTAAAATAATTTAAAGATTAAATATAAATAATTGAAATTGATGGTTCAGAATCTTTACTGTTGTTCAGATTTCTTATTTCATCCTAAAACTCCCTTATAAATTTACCAATGCTGAAAAAAGTTAATTGAATAAAGCATTCGTAATAATAAGTAATTATAAATTAACTGCCTTTTAAGAAATTATTAAAAGTTTACTTGATTTTTTCTTCATGAAGTTCATTGAGATTCCAACTTCGGACTGACCACAACTTATTTTGTTCAATAAAATAATACTATAGGAATACAAGTCCAACATTCAAGATAACTATGAGAATATTTATTTCCATCAAAAGAAAGCAAAAGATAGTTTACATACGCCTCTTTTTCATATTTAGCCAAAATTTGTGGCAACTTAACAATTGAGTTTCATTTAGTTTTTCTGGTCCCAATTCTGCAATTCTCATTAAAATGTCTAGGTTTTTATTGTTCAGTGAGTTTCGGAACTTTGATTTAATTCTGTTTTGGGTACTAAAGCCCCTTTCACAAGGAACACTTGTAACGGGCAGCACAAGAGCAATTTTTATAATCATTGCAATTATTGGAAATGTTTCACTATATTCCCTTAAGAATTTTTCATATTTAGCCAAAATTTGTGGCAACTTAACAATTGAGTTTCATTTAGTTTTTCTGGTCCCAATTCTGCAATTCTCATTAAAATGTCTAGGTTTTTATTGTTCAGTGAGTTTCGGAACTTTTATTTAATTCTGTTTTGGGTACTAAAGCCCCTTTCACAAGGAACACTTGTAACTAGCAGCACAAGAGCAATTTTTATAATCATTGCAATTATTGGAAATGTTTCACTATATTCCCTTAAGAATTTTTCTGAAAACTTTCTAAAATCTGACAAGTTTTCATTTTTTGCCACCTTTTTGTATAAGGTATACTCTGCCATTGCAGTGTCAATTTCCACTTCTGGACAAAATTGTTTGACTATATCTTGAATTATTGCCAAAATCTGCTTTTGCTCCATTTGCATTGATTGCAGCAGGTTCAATGCACTGAAATTTCAAACACACATCGAGAGTTTCAGGAGGAAATCTTCGATCCATTTCTTCTATTAAGTTTCCAATATAAGTGGACTTCAAGTTATCTATTCCTAATTTTTGATTATTACAGGAATTGGTGAGTTTATTTTTACGAGATATATTTCCCTGTAGTTCAGAAAATAAAATTTCCTCGTTTGGACCACGTGTCACTTGCAGCTCTTCTAAGCTTTCTTTCGTAGATTTAATCATATTGGTGACACTAGAAAGCACCAAATTTTCACTTTATAAAAATTTGGATAGTATTGTAAATGGTTGGAGTATATCCATCATGATGTGAATGAGAGCTACAAAAGAAAATTCAGAAACTAACTTGAGAATTCCTTTTGCTTTAGCAGCATCTCCTGTTTTTAGACTAGCATCATGTTCCAGTGCAGCTCTCAATGAGTCAAGGGTTCTGAAAACGGTTGATACACAAGGCCCCACTTATAAGCCTTTTGTATTTAGATTTAAGCTACATTCAGAGTTTTAGAAGCAACAAGTTCATCCGAAAATCAGGGAAATTATCAGAAACTGGAAATGTCATTGCAAAAAGTAAATTTTCTGGAAATTTTGGGAATTTTTCAAGGCGGGAGGCTCCCGCATCGGCAATCGTTTTCGGCGGGATTTTTAAATTTCGGGCGCGAATCCCGCCATCCCGCCCTGAAATTCAAGCCCTGCTCTTGCCAAAAAAGGAGCATAATAATGATCTTTTGCTTTAGTAGTGTAGCGCTAGGGTTATTGGCGCCCGGTGCGGTCCTTCAGTTTGCCGCCCCGTTCATTCTAAGTTTCAGCATTCTGCCCCCATTTCGGTCCTTTAGTTTTCCACCATATTATTTTGAAGTGTCCTACCGGCCAGAATCTTTTTTTTTTTTTTTTTTTTTTTTTTTTAAATCTTGCCTCCCGGGCGCCCCCCCCTTCTTATTACACCACAGTTTTAATTATATAAAACTAGAGTAACTGCAGAATTTAGTAAATCAGACTATTGACAAGATTTGGTATTCTAAATATTCATATTATATATATATATATATATTAATTATAATATATATATATATATATATATATATATATTATAATTCTCAACATTTTAATGAATGAAGAAAAAATATTAAAAGCAAAAGATAACTAGTTCTGGGAAAGGATGTCTTAAGAAAGCGAACTGTGTCATAAGTTAACAGCTAGGTTATTCATAAAAGAAACTGTCATCAATTTAAGCTTATTTTCAGTTTTTAAAAACTTTTTTAAAAAATCGAAATAATTCTGGAAGGTTTTTTAATATATAATTTGTTTGAGTACTTCTAGCAAAAGGATGTTAATTATTTTTATTATTTTAATTATTTTAAGCTGATTAAAAACATTTGATAGTTGAAATAAAATATTAATGCTTTTTTTCATTTTCAAAAGATTAAAGCAAGGTTTAAGAAAGAAAAATTTTAGAGACCTTTTTAAGTATGTTATAAAAAATTAAAAATAAAGCTTTATGAAAAATAAATTATTTAAAATATGTTAAACTGTATTCCATACCTTTGGACAATTCTGTGAGTTTAAAAAAAATATTTATTTTATACCTGCTGAAAAACTTACATGTAGTAATTATTTTTATTTATTTTAAAGAATAGTGCTTTTTAAAAATCTTGTATTCACTTTTCATGAATGAGTAAACATTAAATTTGAAGTGAAAGAGGAAGAACAAATATATTTCAGTGATTTGATATGGTGTTGTACATTCCTACCATTCGATGTAATACAAAATTTGCATTACTATGTCATTTATTCTAGTAATCTTCTGTGTTCTGAATTCAATTTTCCCAATTTCTATAGTTATCAATTGATGGATGAGTTGAATTGTTTGATGCAATTCCAAATAATGTCTAACAGTAATAAAGGTATATATGCAGTAACTTTAATGATCTTTACTTGGTAATCATTCAATAATTATTGCGAACAAAAGAATTTAAATAAAAACATGATTTATATTATTAAATTTTATACATCCTGCACTGTGTGCAGAAATTTTATTTTTATTACATGCTAAACACATCTGTCCTAATCCACTTACACTGACAGTCCTTTTCTGTTTAAGTTTGTACCAATATAGGGGAAATATATATGAATGTGATCCAGTAGTGATAGTGTGATAAAATTGAGGAACAAAAATTAACAGTCCCTCTGCCTTCCCCTACTGCCTAACAAATCATGTCTGGCTAAAAATTTCTGAAACCTTCTTCAATAAATGTACTATTCTTATAAATAATAAACATCTACATCACGTAATTTTGAGAAAAAAAAAATTAAGCAGAAAATTTAAAATTACTTAGATTAGAACTTTTTTTTTTTTTAAATAAAAACTTCTAGTTATGTACAGATATAATTCACACATTTGTCATGTTTAGAGCAAAATACTATCAACAAATCATTTTTCCTATTTCGCTTACACTTACTTCTACAGGATACTTTCTCCAAAAGAAGGGGGGGGGGGAAACTAAAGACAAACTGGAAAAATCTAACTATGCATCGTAAGTCAAAACACATATTGCAACTCTACATGTTAAATTTTCGGGGATCAGATAGTTTCAAACCAGTTTCTAGATATGTTATCTACCTGTACATTCTCGTGGAACCCCAGAGTGCCTTTTTTGAAATTTCCCCCCCAGGCGGCCCTTTTTTCTAGAGTCAACACAGTAAATCTTCAATTTCATGCTCCAAAATCATATTAATTCTGATCCCAAATCTTGGTTTTCCTGTTGGAAGCTAAATTTTTTCTGCTCCCAGGGTGCTCCCAAATCGAATGTTGGAGTTAACATCCCTGCTCTATGCACTTATTACTTTTACAAAAGTACGGGTAGTTTTAAAGGAAAAGAATCACTGTAAAATTATTTAAACTTGTGTTTTTAATATTTTTGCTAATTCAGCTGTGTTGAATATCCTCTAGATTAATGCTAAATGCAATGAAAAATTGAATTATTATCTCAGCTAAATTGGCATATTATTAATCAAATTATTTCAACTAAGTATTTGTTGAATTTTGCAGTGTTGAAACACGCTCTATAACAAAAAAATTGACACCCCAAGAAGGACTCCCCCGATTGTAATGAAATTTCGCATGCAAAGTCATTTAGACCGGCAAATGATTAAGAAATTTTGCATCAGTGCAGAAAAATTTTGCATCAAGGCCAGAGGTGGATCAATGCCTTATTGACTTCCTCCCTTTGTAATGGTCAAACTCTACAATTAATCATTCAATTGTTTGGAAATTTTAATTGTTTGTTTTTTTATGTATGTTCTTTACACTCACTTTTTATCACAATCTGACAATTCCTTCTTGGTGTGTCGTTTATTTATTTATTTATTTTTTTGTTATAGAGTGTACATAAAATTATTTTAAAGAAATGAAAATTATGCAAAGTTGACATTTGAAAGTTTTTCTATAGCTTTTTAGTGTTTTTTCTTTGTCATTTTGCTGCTTGTAATAATTATTTCAAAAGATATGCACAGAAACATAAAATTGTGTTTATGTGATACATATTCTTCCATGTATATCAAAAGTAACATAAATTTGTTTAAGTAACTATAGTGAGTGAAATAACATTAATAAAGCTTAAGCAAGCAGTTTTATGGAAGGATCTGTTTTGTGATAATGACTTGGAAGAGGAGGGAGGCCATTGGAACAGTCCTGATCATTACAGTAGAGATGGCTCTAATACAAATGAACCCCCCCTCACTCTCCCTCAATCTGTTGGCCAGCAGTCTCATATCCATTTAGTATTTTGCAACACATGGTATTTGATAAAAGAGCTTGATACATAGTAATGGCCAAATAATTATGTCCTGCTAATGGATGTTGTTTGTTGTATTTCGTAAAAGAGCTTAATACTATCACCGCCCGACATTGAAAATGCACCACCCATAAGGAGTGGTCATAAAGTGTTGAAACTCTGCAAGCAGAGAGAGACAGCAGTGAACAATAAGTAATCTTTATTTCAAAATGATATGCATAATACAGAGGGAGAGCAGCGTCGTCTTAGAAGGTTGTTGGACCACCGTGGAGGGCAATACATGAAGCAACACATGTCGTTACTGAGTCAATGAGAATGCAGATGGTGTCCTGAGGAATGTTTCTCCATTCCCTGTCAACCATTTGCCACAGTTTATCTTCTGAACGGGCTAGTAGCAGGGTCTGCAAATGGCGTCCAATCACATCCCAAATGTGTTCAATTGGTGACAGATCAGGAGAGTACAGTACGAGCAGTGTGCGGTCGAGTGTTATTCTGCTGATACAGGGCATTGAGAACCGTTTGAAGGCAGGGGAGTGTCACCAGCTGCAGCACATCATTCACATATCGTTGAGCCATCATAGTATACCGAATATGAACTAGAGGTGACCTGGAGTCATACGCAATTGCTCCCCAAACCATGATGCCACATTGTCGTGCAGTGGGGCGTTCTAAAATTGCTGCTGGATTGGACCTGTTTCAACATCGACGCCACACTCGTATGCGGCGACTATCACTGGAAAAACAGAAGCATGACTCATCGGAGAACACAATCCTGTGCCATTCTGTCGTCCACATTGCTCTAGCCTGGCACCATTGCAGTCGTTGGCGTCTCTATGTTGTGGAGCCAAATGGCAGTCTTCTTAGTGGACGCCATGAGTGCAGGCCACTAGCAACCAATCAACAGGAAATGGTTCTGGGCGATATAGGAACATCCAAGTTGTCTTGAACATGTCGCAGAATGGAGGTTGAAGTAGCTTGCGGTACCACCACCGCTTGTCGGTGGATGTGTTGATCCATGCGTGCTGACGTCCCTCTGACTGCACCAGCAACCCTTAACCCTCTCGCTGCATATTTTTTTTTTTATCAAAATAGGTTCAAAAATTGCATATTTTTTTTTATTATATATTTCAAATCTACATATATTTTAGACTTAAAATATACAAAAATTTTTTGTAAAAGAGTTTTTTTCAATATAGAATTAGATCATAGAAAAAAGTTGTCAGAATATTGAAATTGAAGAATAATGATATAAAAGCAAAATTTTGAAAATCAATTTTGGTTAAATTATAATTTATTTTATAAAATACAAAGGTAAAAAGTATATACTAATGAAAATATGCAAAATACTTACAAAACATTTATTAGAAATGAAGTTTTGTATGATAAATTTCGAAACAAGGCTCGAGGCAAAGTCCGACCTCGCAATCTTTGCACCAAATTCGCGTTTCTTTTCGAATTTTTTCGGAAACGGAGTCAGAACTACTGTCAGTGTTGGAAATATCGTCAGGAACATAGGTCATATCACTCGCGAAATGCTTCCTGCCAGACATCTTTGAGCTCTGAAAAGCAAGCGCAAAATGCTAAAAAAAATTCTTTTTATATTTCGCAGAAACATAGACAACTAATGCCATCTGTTAGTCGACATCTAAATAAACAATTAAACATTACAGAAAAGCCAAAATGAAACCAAGAACGGGGAAAGAGCGGGTTGCACACTTAAATAGACGGCAAAAACGCATCCCCGCGATAATCGCGGGTTGCGCAAATTTTGCTACTTCTACGTTGTCCGTGGAAATCGCGGGATGCACAGCGAGAGGGTTAAACGTGCCACATTTCCTATTCCAACAATCTTCGCCACAGCCGGTGCACAGTGGACACATCCAGGTGTGTGTCTGCAGAGATTTGATGAAGGGACCAACCTGCCCTTCTCACCACCATGCCTCTCGTCACCATGCCCCTCGTAAAATCTGCTGGAACTGCCTCTGTTGACGGTGGCCTGGCATTCTCTGGTTACACGTGTCCTCTGAGACAAGAACAACATTTCTATGACAATTTCTCTTGCAGCAATACTTTCACAAAAATTGTCTGTTCTACCGGTTCCTTCCCGTATATCTTTTTCCACGTGCACTGGCGAGCTGCCAATTTACATCATTAGCATAACTCGGCAAAATGCATTTACCCTGACATTTGCATAATTTTCTGACCACTTCTTCTTATGTTTCATTTTCAATGGTCACACAGTGTAATTGCCAAATATTAATTTTAATTATTTTCCTAATTCTGCTGATGTATGTTTCTTATGAACTTCAGAAATATTAAAATATCATATGGCTTATACATTGTAAAGAATTGGACATATTACATGTTACAATTATTTCATTCTTATGCATGTTTGTTTCTCATATTTCAGATTAAAATTATATTGTAAAAATTACGAATCAAGTCATTTTTTAAGGTATAGGAATCTAAGATAAGGGATTTTGTCAGTATTATTTAATTATACCAGTAAGTGTTAGGATATAGATTTAAAATGTAAAATATTTTACAGATTATATTGAAAAAGAGATTAGAAAAATATTTAACATACCCGAAGATAAAGAAACACGGCTGTGGAATCGATACAGTAGTAACACTTACGAACATCTAAGTAATAAAGACAGTACTGTTCAGGATGCTGGTCTATATAATGGGCAGGTAAGAATATTTATAATGTATTATGTATCTTCTGTTTATCTCCTTGGGTACAGATTTATTTGTTCTCGAGTCTTCAAGTATTAAATCTAGTTCTATGCTCAAAACATTTACTGCTCGGAAGAACGAGCAATCTCATCATGTGATCAATCATCTGAAGTGGATGTGGCAAAATAACATTAAAGTAGTTAGCAATTTTTTGTATTGCACAGATTACTCTACTTTTTTTAAAGTAGTGTGCTACAGCACAAACTATAGAAAAAAAGCAGTGACTACTGAAGTTTTGCTGGCCGCTCCTTGGGCAATCACTGAAATTATTTTGGTTCCCCCAATAAAGTTGATCAAAGAATTTTTACTACATAAAACTTTAAAAAAAACTTGTAGCCATTACAAGGAAAAAATAAATTGATAAATGTTTATTCGATATTGTCATTTGGAAATGAAAACAGGAATAGGAATTTGTATTTTGAAACCAAGAATGAAAATAGTAGTTTTTCTTGTTCGCCCAAGGGCCTTGGGGCTGCTGAATTTTTTGTTTTACTTTTCCATTAAACCAGCATTTGACAATTGGTGGGGCCTTTGCAGGGGGGACCAGAAAAATAGGCACAGAGCAAGTAATAATGTATGTTATAAAAAATAAGTCTTATTCATTTTTATTTTTACTCAGAAACATACCCATTTTTGCTTAAAATTCAAACTTTACTGATAACATTATTTTGTAAAACAGGCAACATTTGTTGAAGAAACTGAATGTATGCTGAAAAATGTGAGGGAGGTAGGGGCACCAGCATAAGTTAGCCTTTGTTTGGGGGAGGGGGCACAATGTTAAAAGGTTGGGAACCACTGCATTGAACTGATTTTGTCGGGTAGGTGAACAATTGCAAATTTTGACTCTAGTTGATCTCTCACTTATACATGAGTGTATGGGACAATGAGAAAAACGCATATAAATGAGAGGGAAGCGAAAACCACAAAAGGGAGGTTAATTTATAGTATCCACTACTAAAAAATGTAAATAAGATTACTTTCAAAATGCCGTAAATTTATTTTTTCCTGAATCATAGCTGCTAACTTTCAGTTTTTTCGTACAATGTGCAAATTTCATTTTGTTTGTTTGATTGTAATGATTAAAGAAATCTACAAATTTTTAGTGAAACCTCTAAAATTACATTTTTGCAAACATCGCACAGCTCTGAAATGTATATTTCCAGCTGCTTTGTTTTTTCTTTAGGAACAGTTTTAAGCATAAGAGTATCTGAGGTTTTGTTTACAGGGTTCATACACCTCCTGGAAATCCTTAAAAATTCCTGGATTTTGATTTAAAACATTAAGGGCCCTGGAAAACTCCTGGATTTTACTAATATTTCTGTAGACTCCTGACATTTTAGTATATACTCCTGGAAATATTGTTTATTTTAGTTTTCTTTCTAGAATTTAAAGTGCAAAAAAATTTTCGTAAGTGTGATCTGCTGAAAGTTTTTTTCGACTCTTGTTTAAAGTGTAATAATCCTCTGCCATGTTTGACATTCCTGCCATGGACTTGGAGACAAGGATTGTAATCACTTCTGTGGGCTGAAAGCTTACCGCAAAAAGTTCCAATGCTGGCGCAATTCGCTGTAGACATTCATCCCTGCTCTCCTCATATCCAATAATTTCGTTCCTGAACTAAGCCCATTGGCATTCTTCCTCTTTTATCGCTAACTGCTAGTTCTTACATCACTGCGAAAGTATCTCATGATTGGTGTATGAGCTGTATGCTCTTTGGTACTCTTCTTTGGTACACAGGGTACGTTTACAAAGCTCGCCATTTGCAGTGGTGTGTTGGAAATAATCTGTATGCGTGTGACAGTAGTAAAATTTTAAACCATCCTGAGATTTTCATCCTTTTCAATTTGTCTAAAGAAACTGGGTGGAAAATGAATTTTCAATGATGCTTGGTTAGAAAAGGTATTTATGTATACTCCTGGAAAAATTATATTTTCTCCTGGGGAAACTCCTTAAAAATTCCTGGAATTCATACTGCGAAAAAGTGTGGGAACCCTGTGTTTATTTTGCACATTAGGGTCATTTTCACGCAATTTTAAATTTTATATCCTTGGTTAAAAATGTCAATTAGACATGACAGTCATAGACTTAACTTTTTTTTCAACATTTCCTTACAAGCACTACATTGTGCATTAGTTTAAATATAAAAAAAAGTAAAATTTAATATAAAAAAAAAAATAAAGTTGTAAATGTCATTACCAAGGTTTGTCTCAAACTTTATTATTTGAACCTTTGTTTTAAAGAATTGAAAAACTAAAACAAAGACAACAATTATCTAGGTAATTTCATTTATCTATTTTCAATATATGTGGAACTTTAGACATAAAGAGAAAAGTCCATTAAAATTTTTTCTTTTAAGTTTGTCCTTAGAAGTAACTGTCATTACCAAGGTGTGTAAGTTTTTTTCTTTAGTTGTTTATTATATTAGATGACACTGTCATAGTTATTGAACTGTTAAAAGAACAGGACCAAATGTCCTTACAAGCAGATTATGTCTGTTTCAGTTTAAGAAAACAAACATTTTATTTTCTGTTTTTTTTTTTTTTCTTTCCAAATTTGTAGCGAGTGTATTATGCATCATTACCAAGTTTATTATTATTAGAATATGTAATTAATAAATTTAAATTGGTTGTGGGATTTATAAAGAGCTTTGGGACTATATTCTATGTAAATATTGCAGTGACTTTACTGTTATAATTTAGTCTTTAAAAGGCTTAACTTTTAAAAAATGTCATTACTAACTCTCTCTGAAAACATGAAAATGACTTTTAAGGGCAGAGTTTTTAAAGTAAGGGATAGTTTTATACTTAAAAGAAAAAATGCATATTACTATTATGGGGGGATGTTAATAAAATGTTGAAAGTCGCACAAGGTTTGCAATTTTTGATAATAGGTCACTGAGTTTGGTGCCAAAATGCGATAATTTATTATAAAGGAGGAGTATAGCAAGAAAATGCCTGGCGAAGATTGTAAAATTTTTAGTAGGTGATTTTAATATAGATTTCAATTCCAAAAAAAGTGTTTCATGGAACAGAGAAGACTACGGTAAATTCATTATGGTACTTTCGAAGTGGTATTTATAAAGATGAAGTATAGTTTGACTATGCCTGGCGAAAATTATTACAGTTTTGGTAGGCGATTTTAGTATAGATTTAAATTTCAAAGAAGTGTTTTGTGGAAGAAGGAAGGAAAACACAGCCCATTCTAAACAGCATTTAAAATGGTAGAGGATAGTTAGAATATGCTTGGCGAAGGTTGTAAAACAGTTTAAGGTGATTTTAAGATATATTTCAGTTCGAAAAATGCTTTTTTTTATTTAACAAGAAAGGTGAACACTGCACACTCATGGATTATGATGCCTATTCCAAACAGTATTTAATATAGTGAAGTATAGTTGGAATATGCCTGGCGAAGATTGTAAAACAGTTTTAGTAGGCGATTTTAATATAGATTTAGATTCCAAAGATGTGTTTTACGGAACAAGAAAGCATTGATTCCTATTTTAATGCCCCACTTTCGCAACCTAAAAAATTGCTCCACTTAGGCGAGCTTTGCAGTCATGGGTCTCTAGGAATTATGCACAAGTTTTAACACTCCCAAAAGAACTAGAAAAAAACTAAAGTGAACAAATTAGCAATAAACGCACTAGTTAAGGAATCTGAAGATTAATTATTAAAACTAGATTAATTGGCAACCCAAAATAAATAAGTAATGGAATGCTGTACTTACATGTTGTTCCAAATCGTCATTTTACAGTTGCCACACAAATACAAAAAATCATCATGGTTACTGCACATGTTTAATTATCGCTACCTTGGCAAGAGTCTGGCATTAAAGTAGGAATCAATCCAACAAAGACAAATACGGCACACTCATGGATTATGATGCACATTCAAAACAATATTTAAGAGGTGAAGTATAGTTGGAATTACTTGGTGAAGATTGTAAAATAGCTTTAGTAGGCATTTTAAAGAAAGATATCGATTCCAAAGATGGTCTTTATGAAACAAGGATTAAAAAATCAATGATATTGTTCTTTATATTACATTTAAGCCTAAGTTTAACCAAGTATAATATATGCATTATAATAGAAATATGCTTTTTGTGAAATAAAACTCAATTTTACGACAAAATTAGAAATGAAACTATACATGAGTTTTATAGAAAATAAGTAAATAGGAAATTAAATGAACAATTCATTTTGTTTAGATCATAATTTTCAACGATTATCACATAAGAACTCCAGAGTCATTGAAGCCTGTAAAAGAATGTAATGGTAATGAATGATTTAAATAAAATTTATTATATTGAAAAGCGGAACACTGTTAACCCCTCCTCCCAAAAAAGAAAAAATATTTATTAGTTGAGCGTATGTATGTATTATATATATATATATATATAAAATATAAAATGGCTAAACTTATGTAATATGGAATCCCAAGTAAAACATTAAGTGATAGCACATAACAATTATAAAATTGAAACCATGAAATAATAAATAATTGATAATTCAGAGGATATATATATATATTTAAACATAAAAGTCCAAACAAACTTTCAAGACATTCAGAAAATAAAAAAGGATCTTGAAAAACTTAATTTCTAAACACTTAAGCTGTTAATTTCTAAAAACTTAAACATGATGAGGTTTCAGTCAGCAGGCACAATATGCTAGTAGGAAGATTTAGTAATAATCTCCTTCGGTGTTAATGTAAAAGGAGTTTGATGTCTTAGGGAGGTAATGCGATAAAGTTTCAGAATAGTTTCCATTTAAAAAAAAAAAAAAAAAAAAAAAAAAACCTAATTTAGGTAGAATCTATGAATGTTTGATACTTTGGTTCAAAATTGGCATTTTGTTGCATGCAAATTGCTTTGCAGCCTATAGGCAAGAACCATTGATCACTGCATGTAAGAGGTATTTAATTTGAACTTGTTTTTTCTTGTATAACTTTATTAGTTAGCATCAATAGACCATTTTCACGCTATATGGCAAGTGAGAGGCATTATTGAGATTTGGCATGCCATCCAAAGATTTGCGTGTTATTTAGAATTTTAATAAGTTTGTTAATCCTCTCGGTACTTATTATCCCGGCGGTCTGCCAAGATCAGCGATTTTTTGCCGAGAGAAATGTCGGGCACATGAAATTATTAATGGTTTTGAATACGATTGGCAACAGTTTGGCAACTCATTTGACGAAAAAACAGTTTGCGGGAATGACCGCTGGGATAATAAGTAAGTACCATCCCCTCTAATCATAGCTTTACTTGCTTTTTCTCAACTGTTGATCTTTCTTTTTTAAGTATTTATTATCCACTTAAAATGTGAAAAGTTCTGTAACTCAATTAATATTTTTGAAAACAGTGATATTTTATTTTGTATTAAATCTAATTTTATCTTTAATACCATAAAAGATGTATTGCATGGGCGTCATCTGTTCTTGGTACAACTCCTTTTTATCCAAGTATTTTCTTAAATTGTTTTCGTCACACTTCTGTGGAAGAACTAAATGAACCTAGCACAAATGCTAGCCTCAAAACCACTTTTTTTGTAGATGCTTTGACTGTCAAGTTCACTTTACTTCCATTTTTTTTATCTTTAGCTTCAGCCTTCAATTTTATTGATTGTCTTTTCTACTGCAACCTCAGGGTTCCCGCTAGAGAGCGAGACCGCGAGAATCTCGCATAAATTTCTTAAATCTTGCGCAAAAAATATTACAGCGCGAGGTATTCTTGCGCTGCAAAATATTCGCCACCTGCACGAGATTCTCGCACACTGTTTGAAAGTTTAAAAACGCCAGTTTACACATACAAAAATTTGTTTTTACTCTACTACTGTCAGATAAGGAGCGTGCCGAGGGCCGCAATGAAGCGTCCCCCCCCCCTTCCTCTCTTGAGTTTCTGTTCAGAGATAACATGGTTAAATCATCGGAATGCAGAGGGGGAATATTAATTAATGCTAACGGTGCTGAGCTGACGTGTTGATTTTTCTACTTCTGCTTGCCAGCTGTAAAATGTTTTGTTTTTGTATGTGTGTCCATTGTACATGAGTTTTGTGAGCATTTCATCTGTTTGTTTTTTTATATACCACCACGATTCATGGAATTATTGATAACCTCTGGCTTTTTGAATTTTGATTCCCCCCCTTCCGTTCTAAGTTTAGTTGTCGTTCACAGTAACAGTTAATCAATCTTTTAAGAAGACCCCCCCCCCCCCCCCCCAAAAAAAAAAAAAAGCTGAAATTTTACGGTTAAATGCCGGATAATCTAGCTTATACTGTAGTAAGAATTTTAACTTAACTATATCTGTTTTAACTTTGTCACACCTATTTGAATCTTACCAACTTTGTAAAGTATAATATAATTTTATATTTATATAAATATTAAGTTATTTTATATAATTTTATTATACTAGATAAAATATTATAGTTAATACATCTTTTGCTTAGTTAAACTGGATGTTATTCTTTGAATAAAATTGAATGTTCATTAACTTTGAATATCCATTAACAATTCAAGTGCAAATTTCAGTGCACTTTCAAGTGCAAATTTAAGCAATTCTATTAGAATAGCTGTTGGAAATATCAATTTAGAAAGTTTTCCATATGATCAAGCTGTAAAATTTTTTAATGAACGGAAAAATCGGTGTTATTGAAATTGTACTATAAATAAATAAAATGATGTTAAACAATATTTATGTTCTCACTTAACTTTCAGAAATCTCACTCAAAATTTTTGGATGGGTGAGAAATCTCTCCCAATTTTTTTTTTCTAATGGGAACCCTGAACCTGTTTAAAAACTTTGTCTAAAGAACCTTATTACTCATCCTGTTTCGACATCTTTACTAGGCTGAGGTTTTTCACTGATTAAGCATGCATATAATTATGTGAAATAGTATTTGACATACATAGCACTTTGAAATAGTATTTTTTGCTGTCAACTTTTTTTTTTTTTTAGGTTCTCATTATTGAAGAACAGAATCCTGATGGCTCGTGGCCAAGACCAGTCAAAAGGTAAAAACCTTTCTGGTAGTTCTTTATTTTTAATGTAAGTTTGTTTTATTAAACTTCTTAATTTTTATCAACAGTACTAGTTCTGCTCTTGTTTATGCCAATTCTACAAGCACTGGGGCTGGAGATACAAGGCCTTATAATAATCAGACTAATACAATGTGAGTATTATAGAATTTGATACTTAAAGGGTTATTTTGAAAAGCTATATGTATGCATATTAATAGTGGTTTTGTTGCGTATGAAGAAATTTTTTTTGAAAAGTTAAACTCTCACCCTGCAGTTTGGTGAAATGATGTGAGTTATGCTCCTGTTGAATATTAGATCATTTAAAAGTTATTCATTTAGCTCAAAGGCTTTAAAGTTTCAGCCTTTAGTGTATATGGAAAGACGCATGTTTTCTGCATAAGAATTTGCATTTCAATTGGCATAGCAATAATATGTGTTTATAAAATATATATTTGTTTTAGTGACAAGAAGTTGAGTATAATTTAAGTTTCTGACAAGGATTAGTCCTTGTCTGGATATTAAGTTTGCTCAACAATTTTTCGAACTCTAAATAATTTCTACTCCAACTCTAAATAACTTCTACTTTTCAGGGATGAAATTCTTTAAACTTTTGTTTGATTTTCAAACTTCTTATTTAAAAAAGAAATTATTTTTCTGAATTTTTTTTAGTTTTCATTGGCAAAATTGTATATAAGTATGATAAACTTAATATCAGTAGCAATTACAATATTTATTAAACTGATGTTATTACAATGCTCCTGTTCACGATCTGCAGTTTTTAGTAAAACTTCATGAATATGCAGAATTCAATGAAAACATTGCAAGAAAGGCAACAACATCATTAAAACAGCATCTTTGGTACGTAGAAGAACAACTGGTTGGCCTCATTGTTTATTTTCTGACAATGTGTCTGCAGAAACAAAAGTGAGCATGGTTTCAAGGTTTAAAAAAAGAAAATCCACAAAAGCAATTGAAATGACTTGAATGCAAAGCAAAAGACATCCACCTAAAATCTTAGATTTTGTGACAGTGAAGTCTCTGACACTCTTCAATTCAGTGCAACTTTATACTTCATTCTTAGATCCTTACAAGAAATCCAGGGGCATAGTGAAAGGTATTAAAATTGTAAATGACTGTGCTGAAAGAGGAGTTGCTCTTATTACTCAGTTCAACGACAAATTAACCAAAAATAAAGAGCAGAAACAATAGTCTTTGCAAGTTTTGAGACACATGTGGAGCAATTAAAAACCTCTGAGAAAACGACACTGATGAAGTTATAGGTACTAGCATGCAGATTGCTAGTACCAGTACTTTCTAAAGCAATGAATTTGTAATCCTTATGTGCATTTGAATTTGTTCAGTTTCTTAGTTTTACAGATGGACTACATTATTTTATATTATCTTGGTTGTGTATTTATATACATTGTTTCATGATTAAATAAAATAAAACTAAACTACTATTCATTAAAAAAACTTGCCCATAGTAGTTTTATTACCTTTGATTTATTGATATTTATTTACTGTATATTATAATATGAAGGTTGACACAAAAATTAGCAAACTTCAGTCTTTGAGTAACCTTTAAATGATGTAATATTTT
Source organism: Cheiracanthium punctorium (assembly GCA_038373885.1). Lineage (NCBI taxonomy): Eukaryota > Metazoa > Arthropoda > Arachnida > Araneae > Cheiracanthiidae > Cheiracanthium > Cheiracanthium punctorium. The sequence goes on along the minus strand of JAWZYV010012803.1, from coordinate 443,650 downwards.
AACAGGGGCATTGACTCACAGAATGTCACCAAAGTAGAGAGTGAGAGTTAACAAAAAAAAAAAAAAAAATATGTGTAAATATAGCTTTTTAACAATTTAACATCACTAGTCAGAGCTGCCAAGTTCTCCGACTTTGCCTGAGTTCTTCCGATATTTTTACTTTGCTCTGAAAATCTAATAATTAACAAAGAACTCCGATTTTTCAGTCTTCAAAATTTATTTATAGAGGCAAGGAGAAATTTTCAATCTTTTTTCATCCTTTCTTGTAAATGACTATCTTTTACTGAGTATTCCTTTATTAAAGTCTCCAACACCTACTGAATAAAAATTACCTTTTAATTAATGTTATTTAAATTCACTTAATGATTTTCTGCAAGATACAATTCATTTTTAAGGTCAAATCTACTTAAAATCTGTTCTTTTGAAATGTGTTTGAAATATTTATTAATGAAAATTATAACATAACTGCCTGCGCAGATGGCCATGGTATAACTTGTTGTTTTGCTAATTTAAAATAGTATTTTTAGTTACCAGTACAGTATTGTGCATGATTGTTGTTCTAGTTACTAACTACTATAGTATTGTGTATGATTATCAATACCATTTCTGGTGGTGGTTGGGGAGGGGGGTCACATATCAAAATCAAGAGTTAAAAAAAAAGCCACTTTCCTAGTATTTGAAAAGTAATTTTATTTTTTTTACAAAGTTGCACCCCCCCCCCCCTTTTTGTACACCACACTTATGGTGCCATATAAATTTTTATATTGTGAAAGGATGCTCTTTTATTTTAAAGAAATGCTCCTATATTTTTACAGTTGGAGGTTGGCAGCTCTGGCCAGTTAATACAGTCAGCCCTCGTTAAGATGGAAACGCTTAACACGAAATTTCTCTTAAGATGAAGGAAAACAGTTCCCCCAATCACATCTTGCCTTTTGCTGTTTTATCGGTTAACACTAATTTTGGTTGATCCGAAAAGATATTTCCTAACCATCAACTGCGTTTTAACGAGGTTTGACTGTATTTGCTCCCAGGAGAAAAACACACTATAGGAAATTTACTCAGCATGTTCAAAAGTATTCGGACTCTTGTATGTTTTGGTTTTCTCATAGATAAATGAAAAATTAGTATGAGGCTGTACTGCCTTTTGCTGCAATAAAAGGTGGCATTCATTGAAGTGAGTTATCTACTAGATTTTAGCAGAAATTGCATGCCATCTTTGCTAAAAAACACTGGTCAGCTTTATCACCAATTCAGGCAGGGGCGTAGCCAGAAATTTTTCATGGGGGGGGGGTTACGACTACTACAACTCATATATGTATACGTGGGAGTGACAATGTAGTGGAATATACATTTTGTATGGCAAAAAATTCCTCATGGGGGGGGGGGGTTATGACCACCCCCCCTCCACTTGGCTACGCCCCTGAATTCAGGGTATCATAGTCTAGCTCACAATCAGTGTTGTAATTAATCCTACAGCTCTTCTGTGGGATTTGGGCTTTGAGCAACCCAATCTAGTTCCTGAATATCATGTCTGCACAGGCTGTGCAGTATGAACAAGAACACATTCATGTTGAAACAACAATAAATGCTCTCTAAACTGTGGCTGCAAGGTAGGCAGTGTAGAATTATCCAAAATGCCCGCATACTACTATTGCAACTCATATACATACCTGCCAACTCTACTGGAATTTGATGGTTTCTCCTGGTCTCCTGATTTTACATTAAAATTTACTGGTTTTCTAACATTTTGAAGTTTTAATAATCCACACATTTATTTCCCCACCAGTTCTAAAACATTACTGCTCTTAGGGTCTATTCATTTAATATGGATCAATATACCATGGTATTTTGGTCCAATAATAAAGATTTGTGCTTATGTTGATTACTCGTTTGTGAAATTTCAGAATTAGATGGCAAAAATCGTTTAATTGTAACATTTTGTGAAAGCGAGTTCAAAGTCCCCAAAAATTTTACTACTTTTTTTTTAGTCTAAAAAGCAGATATTTTGTAAAATTTCGAACATTTAAGAAAAAACTTGTGAACGTAAAGAAACATTGAAGTTTTATTTCTCTTATGTTAAAAGAATTCTATTTCTGATCTCTTTTACAAATTCTATTTTTAATATCACTACCTTATGTGTGATTGAAATTTCAAACATAAATTGTCACAAAAAGCAAAGTTTTCATTGTTAAAAACCATAACTATGTCGTGTCATGTCAAATTATATTTTTGAAAAATGATACATAGAATAGATGGCGAAATTTAAGGTGTGAAAAAATTTCGAAGATTGCTTTGTGACTTAGATAAGTAATTATGACTTTGAATTTTAGATACCACATAAATCTACTGGATTTTCTTCACTAGATGTTGGCAGGTATGCATATAAGAACTTGGCTGTTCAAGCCTCGTCAGGGGGAGACCCTTCTGAACCCCCTAATTTTTTAGTTTCATTATTGCCATATTAAAACGATATTAATTGACTATGTCATTTCATCTCTCATCTTTCGTGTATTTCATCTGGTAACCCTATCAGGCTTGAAAGTGCAAATTGGCAAAAAAGACTGAACTTTGCATGTGATGCAAAACAATCAAATTAACATATGATTCATTATCATTACCAGCCTGGATGGTGTTGAAAAAGTCGGAATTCCGTTAAAAGACTGAAAACTTTCATGCCTGCCCTATGTTGAAATTTTTATGATTGTAACCTATTTATAGAAAAATACATGTGATGCATATTCTACAGCTTACGGAATATTGTAACAATAGATTAAAGCTGTTGTGAACTAATAGTATTTAAATATATGTAAAATTATGTCATCTATATATAATATTAAAATGCTAAGGCAGCTAGCGACAGACTCTGGAAGCCGTTTCTGATGCAGTTTGACCATAATATTCTCCTCAACCAATCAGCAACCAGAATAAAAGCCTGTCTCCGCACATAAGTACGGCATTTCGTAAGGTATTGCGTCATTTTTACGTCATATTAAAAAGCATGAAAAAGAATTAAGTCGAAATGTATTTCTTAAAGTTCATAAACTTTAAAATTGCTAATATGATCACGTGGATAACAGGAGTTTAAGATTTCAGGTGATGCGTTTTCCGGAAATGATATAAATAGCTGTAATCATTTGGTAGTTTTCTTTTGAAAGTATCAATTTGATGATGTCATATTCTGAATCAAATGAGCACAATCACCAATTACTTTCGCCAATCAAAAGACCGCCTCACTTTGGCGAGTTTTACAGTCACGGGTTTGAGGAGTTATGCACAAGTTTCAACGCTCCCAAAAGAACTAGATCAAAACGAAAGGGAACAAATTAGCGATAAATGCACCAGTTAGATTTTGATGACAATTATTAAAACTATATTCATTGGCACCCCCCCCCCCCCCAACAAAAAAAAGAATAATGTTATAATAAAAATACATCCAAAGTAATGTACTTACAGGTTATTCCAAACCGCCGTGTTAATCTAACTTACAGTTGCCACATAAATACAAAAAATCGTGATGGTAACTGCTTATGTAATGTTATCACTGTTGGAGCTAAATAATTTTTATTAAACTAAATATACTTTAACTGAATTCAAACTTAAGATACTAAAAATTTATTTTGCCCAATTGTTTTCCCCTGGCCTTGCCTCAGCCATCTATTTCATAAAGTTTTTTCATGTGCCAATTAGGCTTAAGTTATGTTTATGCTATTCACCCATGAGTTAAACCTATCTTAATTGTATTAAAGTTCAACAAAAATTAATTAATATCAGTTTAAAAATAAAATTCAAATTGTTGTAAATTTCTTCATAACCCCAAGTAGTAGTAGCTCTAATAAGTTAAAAATGTAAACAAAAATAAAACCCCTAATTCTTATTGAAGGGGAAAAAAAAATTTAAATAATATACTTTTAATTCATTGTGAAGACCCAAGGCAACTTCAAAGTAAAGTTTAAAAATCTAAGCTCAATATTTAATAAAGTTGTGTTTAGTTGTTGACTACTGCTGCTGGATGGAAATAGCCTCTGAACTATGGCCCAGTAGTTTAATGATGTCATGCATCCTGAAAAATAAGGATCTTCCTTTTGACAAATAAATGCTTAGGTTCTCTAAAGAATCATGGGGTAAGCAAATTAGTTCTGGTTAGTGTAGAACTTTTAACTACTGTTTAAATCATGGGTGAAGAGTAAAAAGCCTGAAGTGAAAGGCAATTTTCTGAGGTTATTTGCAATATGCAAATTTATTGAACCTTTCATTTTATGCAAATATTGCATACTTTTTATTCTGTAACTGTAAAATTAACCTGTTTTATATATTATATAAAGTGTCTGCTTTATGAGAAAAAGCACATAGGCCAGGCTGCTGATAGACAGCTAGAAGGTTGCCCTAGTCATTGGAAGGGCATGATGTACTTCTGCCAGATATTTTATAAAAGGCATGCATTGGAACTGTAAATTTTTCTATTTAATTTATTGCAGATGGCCTGGTTTTTCTTCAATTCTGAAATTGTTTTTACAATTTTTGTAAGTGTTCTTTTTGTGCAATATTTAAATAAAATTTAAGTAAAGAAAATATAAGGCGTCGTCAATTTTAAAGCCTTCACTTCCAGTGGTACAATTCAAACTGTGGATCATTTTCATGCTGTACTTGAAATTTCATCCACGGACCCAACAATCACCAACTTGGCGAGAGTGGGTGCATTTAAGTAGAAATCAACTGGATTCCGCTCGGAACAATTTTAAAATTAACAGTTTTGGTGCGTTTCCCCATCGTGCGTCCAGGAGGGAGCTGCAACTTTCTCAAAGACACTATGGAAGTTCTAAAACAGTTTTTTAAAATCTAATCGCTAAAATTCTTTTATCTGAAATCATACCTTAATTATAGCGAGGATACTTACGTTTTATCCCGGCCGTCTGCCAAGACGAGCAATTTTTCGCCAAGATAAATGCCTGTTACATGAAGTTATTGGTGGTTCCGAATATGATTGACAACAGTTTGCCGGTGCATTTTCCAAAAAAAAAAAATAATTTACTGGGAATGACTGATTGGATAATACGTAAGTACCCTGGCAAGGGTAAAAGAAATAGTTTGAATTCTGAAACTAACTTTTAAAAATCTAAACACTAAAATTTTCTTTCAGCCGCTGTCATATACCTTAGTCATGGCTCCCTGAGATAAGTACAGCCTCTCCGAAAAGCTCTGTTTTTGCATACGAGCAAAGTTTCGCTCCTTTGCCGATTTGGCACTACTACCTGACCCTATCACAGTTGCGAACTCTGCCGGAGAAAAAGTGGCTCAAATCAAAATTTAAAGTGTCCAGAAATGGCTAAAATTTTTTCAAGTTGAGAAAAAAAATAAAATTTCTTTCGCGTAGCATGAGTTTTTAGGTTCCTTTCAAAAAAAAAAAATAAATAAATAAAAAAAATAAAACAAATTTAGGGACTTAAATAAAAGCCTTTCTTATTCTAACATAAAACATACATTTCCAACGCCAAGCTTTATCAGGCGTCCAAACAAAAAACAGTCCCATCTATATAAATAAAATTACACTTTTGTCTGTACATTTCTTGGAATTCAAAAATTTTAAGATTTCTATCTGTTTCAAGCACCTGGGTATACGGTGAGACCCTGAAAAAAGTTTGTCTGTCATTCTGTCTGCGACGCTTTCTTTGTTCAAGCATCACGTAAAAATGACTGAAGCGAATGATATGAAATTTGGTGTCATGATGGGTGGTCACTCAACTTAAAACATAGGTGTCAAATTTTTAAAAAATCTTGATTTTGAGATTTTGCAAAAATCCTTTCAAACTGTGTAAATTTGTGTTCGAGCATCACATATAAACGACTGAAGCAATTGAAATGAAATTGGGTATCATGATTGGTGGTCACTCAACTTAAAACCATAAGTGTAAAATTTTTTTTAAAATCTTGATTAGATTTTGATATTTTGGGAAAATTGTTTCAAACTGCGTAAATTTGTGTTTGCACATCACGTGCGAACATCACAAAGTGATGTGCGAATTTTGTGATGTTCACACATCACAAAGTTCGCATATCACTTTGTATAACTGCAAAGGTGAAAAAATGATATTTGGTGAAATGATAGGTGGTCACTCACCTTAAACTATAAGCATCTAATTTAAAAAAATCGATCAGATTTCGAGATTTTGCGAATATCGTTTAAAACTGAGGGAATCTTTGTTCATGATTACGTAATGACTAAAGCGAATGATATGAAATTTGGTCACATGATGGATAGTTGCTCAACATAAACTAGGTGTCCAATTTTTAAAACATTTTTATTAGATTTTGTGAAAATTCTCTCAAAATACGTTCATTAAAAAGTATCGAACACAAATTCATAAAAATCTTTTTCAAGGATTTTTAAAAATCGATCTCAATAGGGGGTAGTTTACAAAAACAGGTGTTTTTCATGTATTTTTTTAGCTCTTGCGTGCTGTTAATTTCAGAAAAAGATTTTTGTCTAACTGGTGAAAGGGCGAATCACTTTTAAAGGGTTGCCAGATTAAATGTGAAAACTAGCCAAGGTTTTTTGTTTTCGGTGATTTATTGCCGAGTTTATCATAAAAAAATAAGTCCCAAAACTGGACCCAGATGGGCGATATCGTCCATATTTGTCGAGAAATTGTAAACCCTACAGTTTATTTAATTGGAGTAATGGTGTCTATATTCATGTAAATAAAAATGGAGTATAGTTGTAAGAATATTCCTGGAGAGGATGATATCAAAAAAGCTTTTTAGCAGACGATTTTAATGTAGACTCAATTTTGAAGTATTTTATGGAACAAGGAAAACAAAGACAGCACACTCGCGGATCATAGTGCACATTCCAAACATTCTTTTAAAAAATCAAGTATAGGTAGAATATGCCTAACGGATATTATAAAACAGTTTTTGTAGGATATTAAATCTATAACCAGAATAGGTTTAGTATAATTTTTCTATTTTCCATTTGTATTAGTATGTTTAATAATATCCATTCCATGCGAAGAATGGGTACTTCAGCTAGTATACTTTTATATTGCATTTTTGGGACAATTTTCAATAAAGGGGGCGAGAGATAAAATGACATAGTCATTAATATATGTATACGTGTGTGTGATAAGGGAGTGAAGAATGTACATTTTGTATGGCAAAAAATTCCTCATTGGGGGGGGGGGGGGTTGTTTTGATCATATAATGGTTATTTTTTGTTTGGCATTGCTTTGTTAAATCCTGCAGTGACTTAAAGTGAGTAAATCTGTAGTGAGTAAAAATTGATGACTTGTTTTTCTATTCTCTATAGAGCTACGAGGAGTTATGGTAGTGTTGGGGGCAGTAACTATGGAAATTCAAGCTATTCTTATGACTATCACTCAGGTGGTGCTGGTAATGTGCCTCCAGGGTTATGTGGCTTGAGTAATTTAGGAAATACATGCTTTATGAACTCAGCTTTACAAGTAAGAAAATTATGTTACCAATATTCTGTAATTGTCATTTTGCATTAGTAACTTGGATATTTCATGTAAGAAGTTAGGCTCATTGATCTGCTTATTTTGTATATTTATCATCTATATCTTACTGCCCTATAATAAGCTCTAATAAACTCTCACATAAGTTTGTCTGTTTTGAAAATTTGTACGTTCTTTCAAGCGCAAGAGTAATAAATAAATCTTCCTAAGGGAAACATTTTTATTTATTGTTCAGAGAACTTACTATGCATGTAAATAAATAATTTTTTACTGTACTACTTTAATTTTCAGGACTTTTAAAGGTCTTGACTTCTTTATGTTGAAAGTTTTTTTTTCCTTGAACAGAAATGGTGAAGTAGATAGTTTTGTCATTTTAGAAGAAACCAAAAAATATTTAATGACCATTATTTTTTTTAATACAGTATGTTGCTCAGAAGATATACTGGGCCTTGTTCATTTTACTGGTATAACATAGACTGAAAGAATAACTTATTCATGTGAGTAATTTAATAATTTTTCAAATGGAAATTAAAGAAACTGTTACTATGGGGGAAAATGTTATAAATAGGGCTTGCTGAACAGAAAAATAGTCAGCTCTCCCTATGCCCACCCCCTCTTTTTTCCCTCCACATTTTAGCTAACTTTCCAGTCCAGATTGGATTGTTTCAGTGTAAATGAGCCAACATATAGAATATTATTTCAGGCATGAAAGTTTTCAGTCAAAGACTGAAAACTTTCATGTGACTTCAACTATATCGTTCATGTGAGCACCACAACTTCTCTGTACATACCGCATTCTGTCACAGGGTTGACAAGTGATATACATTTAAGTGGGATTGCTTTTAGGGTACAAGATACGTTACTTTCATCGTTATTGCTAGTTATATTTGTTATCTGTAGCTAGAAAAGTTTGATAAATTTAAAATTTAAATGCCTTTTGCATTTTGATCAAATCATAAATGTTTTAAACATATAAAAAAGTTTCACTTATACCGAATATTGAATTACTTGCTGTAATTACATGTGTGTAACACATTTTAACTAAATGAGTAACTTAAAACAATTGAATCAGTCAAAATGATGAAAGATGCAAATCCATTTTTATCATCCTTCACTAGGCCTAAAAATATTAGTAAATTATGAAATATAGAACTGACGTTTTACACAAGAAATGACGTTTTAATCCCAGTTTTACAAAATAAGTCACAATAATTTTCTTACTTAATCATTTTAAGCTGTTCTAGGAATTTTTAAGGAAGGGGCATTTAATTAAAAAAAAAATCTGATGTGGACAACACATGACTTCCTTGCATGTCTATTAAATCAAAAATATTTTCGACGCACTTCATCTAAACTTATTTGTTTGAAAGAGATAAAATATCTGTAATAGTAAGAATTAGCGATTTCTAGCCAAATATTTCGATATCGGCAATCTGAGTTCAGTTTTAAAGATTTCGTTCTGACACTTTATTTGGCAATATTTCACCAAAAGCCGACAAGCTTAAGATAGTTTGTGAGATTTTGGGGATACCCAAAGTAGTCATTGACCACAGACTTTCAATAAATTCAATGTATCCATACACCTCAATGTATTTAAAGTCATTTGGCTCACCCTGTAAATTCCCAGTTGATTGCAGTAAAAAAAGATATTGAAAACAGTTAGATATTACAAAAGTTCAAAATTCTACGTGTTAAAGTTTTAGAGTTATACGGAATAATTTTTGGCACCAAATTTGGCGATATTTCGGCGAAATTCGCCAAGGTCGACGACATATGGCAAGATTTTAAGCATGGACTAACAATGACAGATTATTGCCGAATTTGGCGATATTTTGGGCATGGACCAAACAATGACTGTCTACAGTTGCATTATATTGAAGATGTCCATAGACATTAAAGTATTGAAATTCTTTTCGGTGGTCCTGTAAATAAACTCTCCAGTAGATTGGAACTGGAGAACCAGAAATCGAGATGCACAACTACATGTTACAACAATCGTATATATGAAATTTCAACATTCTACGACTAATAGTTTTTAAGATTTGAGAGTTAAAAAAGTACACACGTACACCAAAAGTCGCCAAGCTTGGCGACTTTTGGCGTAGTTCATGAGGGAGGTACGTGGCCGAGGTCAGACCATTACCTAACTTATATGGTAGGACGATATTGTGCTTTAAATGGATGAATGCTCCTAAAATTGCCATTGACCATAATGTTTTGGAAAATCTTTTGAGTATTCCTCTAGCAGAACTATAGATGATAAAGACACTTTTTTTAATGGAGAAATTAATTTTGTTATTCTTAACAGCATATATCACACCCGAGTTGTTTGAAATAGCCCAATACCCCGAAAGTATGATTTAATGAATTTCGGCTCATAGAGTGTAATGTATTTTGAATCTTTTGGGTGGTTCTGTAGATAAACTATCCAATTGAATGGAACCGAAGGGGGAGGTGCCCAACTATATGTTACAAAAATCCTAACTATAAAGTTTTCAACATTCTATGACCAATAGTTATAGATATGCGAGAGTTTAATGAATTTTGGCCCTAGAGCATAATGTATTTCGAATATTTTTGGCAGTCCTGTACATAAACTATCCATTCGATTGAGACCAAAAGGGGAGGTGCACAACTAGATCATAGAACAATCCTAAATATAATATTTTAACATTCTATGACTATAGTTTTTGTGATATGCGAGTTACATGCGTACGTACATACATACGTACGTACGTACATACTACATACATACATACATACAGACGACATGGAAAAAGTAGCCAAAATAGACTCGTGGCTTGTCAAAATGAGTTGCAGACGCGTTTATATGATCGTGCATGCTAGCTTATGATGAGATGCACCGAAAAAATTCTTTAAAGTAAATTTAGAGGTAGTCAAAATCGTTTTTTTCGTCGAAATTAAGCCCCCGAAATTTTTCAGGATCACGTTATTTCCTTATACTTTTGTTAACTCCTTGGTGAGTCAACTGCCATGATCGTTAGGGAGTTAAATGTGAGAGGCGTCACTGTGTACAGCAAGCTAATTGTCAAGTAATTAGTATAAAACATTGTATCAAATTTTTAAATGAAATTTTCTCAAAAATACGAGTTGATGACTATTTCCTTGGCATTTTACTTTACTATGCGTCCACTATAATTCATCAACATTTCATTAAAATTGGTGATCCCAATGTCTGAGTCTCCTTTTGTGAGTCAACATACAACAGAGATGATTGAGCAAACCAAACTGATTACAGCTAATTGTATAGAGCCTTACAGCTAATTTTATAGAGACTTTGAGCAAAAAGCAATTTTAGTTGAGACAAACTGAGCCAAAAAAGCAATTTTAGCTGAGGCAGATAGCCAAAATTACATTTTGGCTGAGCCGAATTACTGAGCCAAAATGGCATTCATGCTGCAACACCTGAAACTGTGATCTTCAATGGAAAATTTAGCTAATTTTCAAATAAAAAACTTAAAATTTACACGTATTTTGTTTGCATTTTGAAAATGCATGTATTTTGCATTTCTATTTTTTTTTTTTTTTTTTTTTTTTAAATTAGAAAGTATTTTGTATTTTAATGCATTTAAATCTGTGTATCTTGTATTTTGTATCAAAAATACATTTTCAATGTATTTTGCCCGACTTTGGTTGGTATTAGTAAGTGTTAGTTTTCTGAATATGATGCTGAAACAATATAAAATTGACACTAGATCTAGCTTTATTAAAGTATTGTTACTGAAAATAACTATTACCTTTCCCTTATTTTGGAAATAATTTGTAGAGAACGTATTACATGTTATAATACAGTTTACATTTAACATTTTATACACTGCAATACGTTTGTTATTAATTTTTTTTTTGCTTCCTTTTTAGTGTATGAGCAACACTCCACCTCTTGTCGATTATTTTTTACAAGATGAGTATTGGCAAGAGCTGAACAAAGATAACCCATTGGGTATGCATGGTGAAATAGCAAAATCTTTTGGAGAGCTAGTAAAGAATATGTGGTCTGGTCGATATAGTTACACTGTGCCTCGGAATTTTAAGGTTTGGAAACTCATATTTTTATGTATGCATTAAATGTGCGGTGCAAGCATATTAAGCTTCTATGTTATATATTATAAAAATTTTAATAGTAATGTTTTTTTTATTTTATTTTGCATTTAATTGATGTCTTAATAAATTTCTGAAAAATGTAATTATTCAATTAAATTTAATTTATAAATAATTAAATTGAACATGTTTCTGTGGAATGCTGTTATATTGAAAAATTTAAAAATACTCTATGTATGCAAAGATTCTGAACTTAAATGTATTGAACTAGTTTGTATTTTCATATTTTCTTTCAAGTAGTTAGTCTAAACTAAAAAGCTGTCGTGTGTGTAGTAAGTTTTCAAACTTTTCGTACTTATGGATAGATATTAATTAATATTTAGCCTAAGAGTTTTAAAATGTGACTACAACGTGCTTTACCATTTAAATTACATTTTAAAGTCTAAATGCATTGTTTTTAGAATTTTGCTATTAAAGACCTTTTATACCTGTATCATAATGTCACTGGTAATTGCTTCATGTTATTATTGAATATGCTGGTCCTAATTGTAGATGGGTTTTTAAAGTATAAAATTATGTACTTATGAAATATATTCAGGATGTACAGTAACTTTTATTTGAGAACATCTTTTACAATTTCTCGTGTGATTATATAATCAGTTCCATCATTTGTCCTATCAAGTATATGTAGTATTTATAAAATTTTTAACTGTGCTTATAATATCTCTTCATGAATGTTTCATTTCTAGCTGACTTACCCATCATTGATGGGTTAGTACATTATGCAGATTTAAAAAAATCTTGAATTTTCGTTAGCATTGTTAGAATACAAAGAACGAAATTATATTGGCAAAAGTATAGGAAGTAGAGTTAAAACTTCTGTGTATTGTTATGAAATTACAGGTTAGAGTAACAAAGTGCTTAATGAAACTGTATTGGAGAAAATATTTTATTTTCAAAATTAATGTTTTATTTTAGTGAGATGTGCTTTTTAAAGTAGAGGTCATTCGTCACTTGTAACTAATTTTGTTTTCGATTCACTATACATATTTTAATATTATGCCTCAAGGAAATTGTACACAATTTCACAAAATCTAAAAAGCAAATAAAGATAAAAAAAATCAATGAAATTGTCTTAGTTGAATAGCCTACTAATAATGTTACCTCCAGATGCGTTAAAGGGATTCCCATCAAAACAAGAAATTGAAAAATGTAGTGTTTGCAAAATTATAAAATTTATTCAAAATTTTCAAAAAACTCAGATTTTTTAACCAAAAGTTTGAGTTTCATTTTCGGGGTTCTCATTGTGGGAAAAAAATGGGTGAAAATTTCTCACCCTTTCCCCAAAACTGAGTGAGATTTTTTTAAAATGCGTGAGAATTTCTTACTTTAAATGTAAGTTGGGTAAATACCGATGGGTGAGGTATTTATAAATGGGCATTTACCCTTGCCTCGGGTAAATACCCAAAATCAGGGTATTTATCATTTTTAGTTAATTTTATTGCATGAAATTAGCCTGCCATGTCTGTAAGTCAGTCCAAGTTACATGCAAAAGAATAATCCCAGTTGAGAAACAACAGTATCCGCAGGAACACGGTTGTTTCTCACCTAGGATACACCCCGATATGTACATTCTAATGTATAGCCCAATTTATCTAAGATAACTGTCTCTAACATAAGCATTTTGGCCCTCTCCTTCATATTCCTGAAATTTTTTTCAGAACTTCAGGATGTCATGCACATTCTTTAAAAATTGTTTCCCCATTATTGCATCTCTTAAAAGTTGCCATCATGGTCACCATTACGAGATAAAGCTGGAGTGGCCAGCGTGTTATCAGGTTATGAACTTCTCCTTCCACAAGTACTTGAATAATTAAACACATATCATGTGTCGGCAGAGGGATGAAGGCCTTTTCCCAAGAAGTCTACTACACTATATATAGTGACAGCTCGTAGCTGAGGTTATTGGAAGTGTTGCTAAGAAAACTGACCCATTGTCTTAATGTTTTGGGGGAAAAAAAAAAAAAAAAAAAAAAAAAAAAAAAACAATTAATGCAGCTACTATTTTTCCACTGAAATTTTAAACTACTATAATAAGTGTAACCTCCAAAAATGCTAACTTAGGTCGACAACACACTACACTTGCATTATTGTTGCATATCATTTTATAAATATTAATTGGAATTGAAAAGTTAGACAATTTTACAATACTAAAGCTAGCATTGTTTTTTTTTTTGTATAAATTTTCTTATAAACTTTAAATAATATAGTTTTCCGGAGACAAAATAAAATGTAGGTGAATGTTAAATTTCAGTAATAAATACTGAATGTGATAAAACTGAAAATACTTCAGCTTCTCATGGCCTGATTACTGAGGTGGCTAGGCTGAACTGAGCTGGGGCATCCAAATTCTGGATGCACACACAAAAGATACTTTCCAGTTTTGTTTTTGTGTAATTTTCATATTTAGGATAAGTACAATTTTTGTTGTCAAAAACATTAAAAGAGAATTGCCAAAAAAAAAAAAAAAAGACTAAGGTATCAAGCTGTTTAAATAGTCTGTGAATTTCTTTTGAGCCTCCATTTGTTTCTCCGTTTGTCTCCTCAGTTTGTTTTTGTAACACATGTTTTGTGACCATTTTGTCTGTTTTTTATCCCTTCTTCCATACCACCACAATTTATGAAAATATTGAAATCCTCTGGCAATTTGAAATTTGCATCCCCTCCCTGTTCTAAGTTTGGACAGTTGTGGTTCGCAGAAGTTAATCAATCTTTTGAGAAGATTAGGTGCGGGGTAGCTGAAATTTTCCTGCATTTTAACAACAAACAATGCCGGATAATCAAGCTTTTACTGTACTTAAAAGTAGAAATTTTATTTTGCATGCTAACCATATTAATGCTTTATCGCCATTCATTTGGGTGGTGGCATTTAGATAGCTACTTTTAATGAAATGCAAGTTGGATTTTTCTGCTATATATATGCATTCTTTACAAAAGAATTTTCATTTTATAATTTATTATAAATGTTGCATATTTTGTTTATTTATTTCGATATTGATGTGCCTTAAAAACACTTATGAAAAATATCAGTGGTCAGTATAGATTATCTGCTGCTGTGGATTATACAGTGCAGTTTTTTTAAGGCTGCGGATTATTGGAAGGAATTTATGGTATATTTTCTGGATTTTTTTGTTTTGGCTGGGGAGATTTTATTATTGCGACATGATGGCTACTGACTTCAAGATTAATGAGTTTGTAAACTTCATTTATTAATAAAGGATAAAAGAAAAAAATTATATTTATAGTTAAAGTGGGTGTATGGCAATTCTCTCACAGTCCGTATGTACGAGCTACCAACTATGTGACCCCAAGAGAAAAAGTGCTTTACTTTTTTACTCCAAATTTGCAGTATTTACTATTTCACATTATGGGCTATGAAAAAGGCTTTTCAAAATTAAAAAAAATTGGTTAAATGGGCTACAAATTTTCTTTGTCAAGAGTTAAAACTATCGTTTGAGACAGGTGTACATAAAAATTAATTATTGCTGTAGGCGGGCTTAAAATACATTAAGAAAATAGGAATTCTCTCAGGGCTAAAGAAAATATTGTTATAGGCAGGTTTATCATAAGTATCTTTGTACGCAGGTTTCAGTTTACTTAAACAGTTATTCATATTTTTTTCCAGATGATTGTTGGTCGGTTTGCTCCTCAATTTTCTGGTTACCAGCAACAAGATTGTCAAGAGCTTATGGCATTCTTATTAGATGGGTTACATGAAGATTTAAATAGAGTAAAAAAGAAACCTTACATAGAACAGTCTGATGCAGATGGTCGGCCAGATGAGGTATGTGATACTCTTTTTAGATTTCATTATCATTAGGACTTTATGTATCAAAAATTTTAAACAATTTTAATATTTAAGTGTTAAGCATGTAAATGCCACGGTGTTTCTTCTGGAAATTATAGTATTTCTGCCCCCCCCTTTTTTTAACAATTTGAATTTATTGACTCATTGTAGTAATTATACTACTGTACTAATTACTGCAAGATCTGACAAACACCTGATGATAGACATGCTAATTTATAGCAGCACAATAAGTTTGATGCATTCTCTACTTCATGTGATGTAATAATCAAAATATTTTAAAATACATTAAAATACTGTAAATCTACTGCTGGTTTTAACTTTGACAAATAGCTGTACTGAGTGTGTGCTTTTTATATGAGGAAATAAATGTTTCGTAACACATATAAGTAGACTGTCTAGCAATGTGGAATCTAAAAAACTGTAGACTTGTTTAGCTGATGAGTTCAGATTTGTGTCAAGCTGCATATTTGTGAAATTCTTTCCAGACCATGACTTGCTTAATAATGCTTAAGGTAACTACTAACAAGAGATCAATAGAACTGTGAAATACTGGATTTTGTAAAAAATATGAAAATTTAACATCTTTCAAAATGCCAGTATAATATTGCTGTCATTGACTTAATCCAGTATCTGAGCATATTTCAAAATTCCAACCACAGGGTGTCCACCAGCGACTAAAAAGGCGACTTTTGCTACTAATTTAAAGATAAGGTGACGTGGGCAACTTTTTTGAATGAAAAACATCATTTTCATACTATTTTCAAGTTTTTGGTTACTTGTATCTTACTCCAGGCGACTAATTTGAAAATCAGATTTCGGAGGGTGTCCAGCAGTCAGGAAATGTACATGAGTTTTTTCAAGTTGGCAATTATGCATGAAAATATAGAATTTTCGGTCAGCGTCGGGAAATTTGTCTTCTACCAAAGAAGAACATGGCCAAATCGGCAACAGCTGTGCTGTAGAACAATTTTAGGTGGAGAAAGAAGTAGAAACTGTTGATACAAAGTTTGCCTGTTTTGCAGTCGCTCTGCAAAATTGCAATTGGCGATTGCGAGAATGCAAGTCTTTCGTCACCTATACGTGCCCCTGAGATGTTTATTTTCACTGTATTACATGCTCAGCAAAAGCCCAAATGTGGTAAATTGATAGATCCCTGTTTTATGCAATTAAAAAACTTTAATTTTTTGTGTTTTACTTGCAATAAAGCATAATGACGTTCTTGCACAACTTTTGCAAAGTGTAGTAGATATTTAAAAAAATTTAGTATTTTAAAATACAAATTCCCCCACACTTTTGAATATTCAACACACAGGGAAAATAAATCAATGACAATTCATACTTGCAAATTTGTGTGCTTTCAGTTTAAAGTTACAATTTTTACAGATTTTTATGATTTTACACGAAACTCCCATTTTTTAGCACTAGGGTGCTATTTTGCTCAATCCCAGAATTTTGTTTACGCGATCTTGTAGACAGGTTTCATAGATATGAAATGTCCCGGTGAAGATCATTTCAAATATGTTTGCCAGATAACATGGAGGGGGGGTGGGGTGTTAATAAAATGTTGAAAGTTGCGCAAGGTTTGCAATTTTTGATGCTTGATCGCCGAGTTTGGTCCCAAAACATGACAATTTGTTATAAATATATTACTAGTATAGTTAGAAAATGCCTGGCAAAGACTGTAAAACAGTTTTGGTTAGGTGATTTTAATATAAATTTCAATTCTGAAGAAGCGTTTTATGGAACAGAGAAGACAAATATTATACACTCATACATTATGATAATCTTTCCAAACGGCATTTATTAAGGTGAAGTACAGTTTGACTATGCCTGACGAAAATTGTTAAACAGTTTTGGAAGACAATTTTAATATAGATTTCAATTCTGAAGAAGTGTTTTATGGAACAAGGAAGGAAAACACAGTACACTCATGCATTATCATACTTTCCAAACAGTATTTAAAGTGGTAGAGGATAGTTGTATTATGCTTTACGAAGGTTGTAAAACAGTTCTAGTGGGTGATTTAAAGATAATTTTGGTTCCAAAAATGTGTTTTATTTAAAAAGAAAGGCAAACGCAGCACACTCATGGATTATGATGCCCATTCCAAACAGTATTTAAAATTGTGATGTATAGTTTAAATATGCCTGGCGGAGATTGTAAAACAGTTTCAGTAGGAGATTTTAAGATAGATTTTGATTCCAAATATGCGTTTTATGGTACAAGAAAGAGTTTATTCCTATTTTAATGCCCCCACTCTCGCCAACCTAAAAAATCACCACACTTTGGTGAGCTTTGCAGTCTTGTCTTGGCTTTCTAGCAGGGCCGGTTTTAAGCAAAAATGTTCGGTGTGTATAAAATCAAAATTTGCCAACAATATATACCAATATGCCTTCAAAAATATGTACCAATTTTACCTGTCATTTTTACTTTAACAAATACATATAAAATATGCTGTGTTTTTCAATTTTATTACTGGCAAAGTGTAAACTGTAAACAAGCACTATTCAATCATCGCAAAATTCTTCAATCAATCTTGTTAACAAATTACACCATACCTATTTTTTATTGATGAAATTAGTATATGGTATTAATATAAATACTACTTTTTTTTATTCAAACAATACAAGTTACTTCAATCTTGGTTAAATGATGCTTTTTAGGAAGAAAATCAATTTTTCTGGAATACACGAATTCAAGTACATTCTTGAAAAAATGTTCTAATCTAACAAAAATCTTGTCTAATTTATCATATAAGTTTAATTCTTTTTCAAAAATTTTCAAATGAATATTAATAATGATAAGGATAGCTTAAGCACTTAACGAAATGAAATATAAATATTTACTAAAGTAAGTTGTTTATTGTTAGACCTGATTAATTCTTTTTCTCTGCATTTCACAAAAAAATAGTTCTTTTTAACATTTAGAAAGTACATGATGCAGTCCTTTTTTCGCTTTCACATTATGCACTCAAATATATAATTATGTGAAATGAAAGGAGTCTAATGCTACTAATGATACTATTTTTGCCTCTTGACATTGGTGGACACCCTACAACTGCAATATTGTAGTCATTAATTTCATATGCTTTTTTTGTGTATAATGCACACATTTATTATGTCACTGAAATTGTCTTTATTGCAACAGCAATTATTTTATATAATATTTTGCAGGAATACAATAATTCATTTCTTCCTATAAACTTCTCTCATCTTCATTTTACTTAAGGAAAGAAAAAAGTGACACGATTGGCACATAATTTAAAAATTTTCTTTTTACAAATTCATTCATTGTACATAAAATCACAACACAAATGCATATAAGGTCCTTTAATCCCCCTCTCCTGCTTTCTTGATTTATTATCAACTCTAGAATTATCTCATGATGTGAAAATACAGAAATTTATTTTTTTTTTGGGGGGGGGGATCCTTGTTAAAATATTTTACCCTTATACAAAGAAATAAATCATAATCTGTGTTTGAAACTATTGTAAATTAATGTTCTAAAATTTAATCTCATGTTTATCTTTGCAGCTTGTGGCAAAAGAAGCTTGGGAGAACTACTTGAAGAGGAATAATTCTATAATTGTAGATATATTTCATGGTCTTTTGAAATCTACATTAGTGTGTCCTGAATGCTCCAAAGTGTCAATAACTTTTGATCCTTTCTGTTACTTGTCTCTACCACTGCCAATAAAAAAAGAAAGGCAAATTGAAATATTGCTAGTCACCAGTGATCCCACAGAACGACCAATTAAGGTATAATGTTTTTATTTTTAAATCAGTATTAGTTCTCCGTGCTTATTCTTCTCAAATTTGTTTCTAATTATAATTTAAAATATATAAAAACCAAGCATAACTGTTTTTCTAACTGATAACTGCAGAAATTAAGAATTAAACCTTTTATATTTAAATAGTAAGTTGTCAGACTGATAAAAAGCTAGACATGCAGTTCTGTCGGTATTTGTATGTGTTATTTTGAAGTTAACAATTAACCCCTTAAGCGGTTTGCCCGTACAGTGTACGTGCTACCCAAAATTGGCCTCAACTGGTTTGCCTGTGTAGCGTACGGGCATCAATATTTTCTCCTTTCCTTTTCTGATTTACCCGTATATTACATTATTGTGAAGAGACTATTTAGTATTAATATTTTTCAATAGATGACGTGGCTTGTCCATGTAACTGAAATGCTTTTCATCTGGGTTTTTCTTCCTAGAGAGAGAGCGGGAATATTTCATCATATGCCTTTCTAAATATGCCTTTTTTGGAAGCATTTCGGTAAAAAAATTGACCGCTTAAAGGGTTAATTCTCTGTTAGGTGCATGGTGTATGATTGTAGACCAAGTATGCTCACTCAAAAAAAGTATTTAAGTAATAGCCAAATTTTCTATTTTAGTTTTGTTAATTATTAGTTTTTGAAAAATACAAAATTAGAAAGAAATATGAGAAATCATTTTTATATAGGACATCATTCACTTTTATGGAGAACAATAGTTTAAATATGAAACTGACATTGGAAACTTGACTTGTACTCACTTTTTTGAGTGTGTACCTGGTCTATCATCATAGTCCACGTACATAACAGAGGGTTAAGTAAATGCCATATTGAAGTTATGATTTAGTTGCATCATGTTCTAAGGTGTAGTATTCTGCCAACCTTTATTGAAATTTTGAGCCCATATCCCAAATAAGACATAACTTTGAAATAAAGTATTAAAAAATATATTTATTTACTCCTTGAAATTAGTGAGCGAATCTAAAAAACTTTTACAGAATTCTGCTTTTCATAAATTAAGTGTTTGCATGTTTTTGTTAAAATAAAATCCCTAAGGTCATCTAAAAGTTAATATTTAGAAAATAATATATTGAGTACGCCTCAGTAAAATGTAGACATTACAGTGTAAATCGTTCACAAACATTTCATTACTTGTTCATTCATCCCTCTCAATAAATCACACTTTGAATTTCACAGCTTCACTGTATTGCAGCTTTAGAATAACTTAAAAACATAAGGAAATTCTATATTTAGCGAATAGTATTATTATTTATAATCTATCTTTACTGATTTGGATAATTTAAACTGTATTCTGTTCAGGTATATTTCATAGCGGACAAATGTTTTATATTTTTTTATCTTGTAAAAAAGAAGTTCCTCAGAAAATTGTGAAAAACAAAGTAAATCTTCATCATTAAACAATTTGTGATATGGTCGTAGGTTTTATAGTTATTTTTGACCACTATGTGTATCTAGAAACTCGAAAAAGAGGGGGGATTTTGTCTGTAAACAATTTTTCTATGCCCTAATTATGGAAATATTCTCTTTATAAATGGAGAATCCTGCGTCACAAAAATTTGCTTATCGCAGTAGTCTGAAATGCATTAACCAAGATAATTAAAGGTTCACCATAGTGAAATATTAAGTTAGGATTACCGATTTTAATGAAATGCTAATAGTTATCTGAACTCCTTGTAAAGTAAAATGCCAAGAATTAGGTTCCAGTTCTCGTGCATTTTCGAGAAAATTCCATTTAAACATTAATACATTCTTATATACCAGTTATTTAGCATCCTGTTTGCTGAGCACTGTGGTGCCGTGGTATAACATTTGATTCTGAGCCGAAAGGGTTCACAGTCCATTCAGTCTACGTTTTAAAAAAATTCATAAAATAGTTTATCATGACATGCATTAGAAAATTTACATCATTCATTGAGTAAACACTATTTGAATGTGGTAAAATTGAATAATTACAAGTGGAAAGTGATAGAAATGAGAAACATTTATCTATCAGATTTTGAAAAATATTTTTTTAGTTAAATGATTTTTACAGATGCTGTACTTAAGTTTGTTTTTTTTTTAATCTATCAGCAAAGTTTGATAAATTTAAAATTAAATGCATTTTACATCAAATCATAAATATTTTACACACATAAAAAGGTTTCACTTATATCAAATCAAATCGCTAGTTGTTTTATATTAAATTATAGAAAATTGCATGCATGTATCACATTTTAACTGAATGGAAACTTAAAACCAGGATCATTTTTAAAATTCAGTAAAACAACCATTTTGCTTTTACCCGTTTCTGTTTTCAAGTATTTCTTAAATAACATTGGATTTTGGCACTACATTAAAAAAAAAAAAAAGAAAAAAAAAGATTAATATTACTCTCGTCCAGACTATATATTTTTCATGCCAATTTTCATTAAAAAAAAAAAAAAAAAAGAGCCCCCACTCAAATAATAGTTACCATTGATGCAGTGCCTCTCTAGCTATAACAAATCATGGGCATTATTTGTTTTAATGTACTATTTAGTATCAGCAGTTCTTTATTTTCATTGGAGTGGTTAAAAAAAAAAAAAAAAATAAAAGTTGATCATAACTTTTTCAGCTTTATTAGGTTTGCTTCTTGCAACGAATATAGCTTTAATTTAAACAAAATTAACCCTTGTAAGGGAGACAACCTGTAGAAATGAACTTATTGCGATATAGCCGGACTTCCATGAGAAGTTACTTGAACTCTGCCTATGTCACAGTACATAGTGATTCCATTTCCTGGTGTTTGGTAATGAATAGTTTGCTGATATCTCAATCCCCCCCAACCCTTGAGTGGATTTTCCACGCTATGAATCATGCTCTAAAGTGGAAGATCCCCTGGGTGAGGAGAAGTTGTCTCTTCTTGTGGCTGCCAAACTATACCTGTTACTCGTTTTACTTCCTTGTATGTAGTATAAGGAAATAATGTGATCCTGAAAAATTTCGGGGGCCAAATTTCGACAAAAAAAACCAAATATGACTACCTCTAAATTCAAGAATTTTTTTGATGCATCTTATCATAAGCTAGCATTCACGATCCTATAAACACGTCTGCAACTCATTTTGACCAGCGGCGAGACTATGGCCAGTTTTTCCATGTTGTCTGTATGTATGTATGTACATACGTATGTATGTACATACGTATGTATGTACGTGCGCATGTAACTCGCATATCACAAAAACTATTGGTCGTAGAATGTTGAAATTTTATATTTAGGATTGTTCTATGATCTAGTTGTGCATCCCCCACCCCCCTTTTGGTCTCAATCGAATGGATAGTTTATGTACAGGACTGCCCAAAAGATTCAAAATATATTATGCTCTATGGGCTGAAATTCATTAAACTTGCATTTCTCAAAGACTATTAGGTGTAGCATGTTGAAACTTTATATTTTGGATTGTTGTAACATCTAGTTCTGCACCTCCACTTTCGGTTCCATTTGACTGGATAGCTTATGTACAGAACCGCCCAAAAGATTCGAAATACATTATGCTCTATGGGCCGAAATTCATTAAAGTGTATTTTAGGGCTATTGGGCTATTTCAAACGACTCAGATGTGATATATGCTGATAAGAGTTACAAAATGAATTTCTCAATTAAAAAAGGTGTCTTTATCATTTATAGTTCTGCTACAGGAACACTCAAAAGATTTCTAATACAATATAGTCAATGGCAATTTTAGGGGCATTCATCCATTTCAAGCACAATACCGTCCTACGACATAAGTTAGGTAATGATCCGACCGTGGTCACGTGCCTCCCTCAAGAACTACGCCAAAAGTCACCAAGCTTGGTGACTTTTGGTGTATGTGTGTATGTATTTAACTCTCAAATCTCAAAAACTATTTGTCATAGAATGTTAAAATTTCATATATAAGATTGTTGTAACATTTAGTTGTGCATTTCGATTTTTGGTTCCAATCTACTGGAGAGTTTATTTACAGGACCACCGAAAAGAATTTCAGTACTTTAATGTCTATGGAAATCTTCAATATAATACAACTGTAGACAGTCATTGTTTGGTACATGCCCAAAATCTTGCCGTCTGTCGTCGACATTGACGAGTTTCTCCGAAATATTGTCAAATTTGGCTCCAAAAATTATTTCCTATTTTGTATAACTCTTATTTAACCCGTAGAATAATGAACTTTTGTATTTAGAACTATTGTAATATCTGTTTTCAATATCTTTTTGACAGCAATCGACTGGGAATTTATTTAGAGTGAGCCAAATGACTTTAAATACATTGAGGTGTATGGATGCATTCTATTTATTGAAAGTCTGTGGTCAATGACTACTTTGGCTTTCTCCAAAATCTCACAAACTATCTCAAGCTTGTCGGCTTTGGTGAAATATCGCCAAGTGTCAGAAGGAAATCTTTCAAACTGAACTCAGCTTGGCGATATCGAAATATTTGGCTAGAAATAAACCTTACTTTTACTGATATTTTATCTCTTTCAAACAAATAAGTTTAGATGAAGTGCGTCGAAAATATTTTTGATTTAATAGATGTGCAAGGAAGTCATGTGTTGTAAACATCAGATTTTTTGAAAAATTGCTTGACAAATCTGCTATTGAACTATTTTAACATCCAGTTAGATATTTCCTTAATTTATTATTTGTTTCCAGGCCTTTTTCTTCTTTCAAATACCCACAAATTTTAGTGGTATGTTCTCAGATCCATTTCTCCAAAAATCCTTTCCCCCATTTTCTAGTCCCCCCCCCCCAAATAGTTAGTAATCTATTACATCTTCAAACTTCATTTATACTCAAATTTTGGCTAATAAAATTTACTAAAAATACAGTCAAGTGGCTTTTTCCCAGTCTTTTAAAGGTGCAAACTTGGATTTATACTGTAGAAATTGGTCCTTTATAACATATCAAAAAACTAGAACTACTTGATTTTTTGGGATATTAGCCCTTTATGTACAAATTGATTGGCCTAAAATTTTATTCTTTAAAAATTTTAAAATTGATATTCTATTTGTGTTTTAGGTTACATAATGAATTATTGCATTGATACTTGTGTATTATAATATATACCTATAATAAAATGTGAAATGTGCTTATTAAATATATATGCAGTGAAACCTATGTATAATAACAATACTGTTTATAACGACAAACCTGCTTATAACATTTTCTTTAATCATGACGGAATTCCTATTTTCTTAATGTATTGTGAACTTGTCTACAGCTATAATTTATTTTTGCATGCACCTGTCTATAATGATAATTGTAACTCTTACCTAGAAATTTTGTAGTACATTTAACCCCATGGCAGAATTTTGTTTGTCCTATACCAAACATTTGATATGCACTTAAACTCATTAGACAGTCTTAAAATATATATATATGCAAATGTCATTTGCTTTAGAAAGCAAACAAACAAAATTAAGACTTTTCTTTTCTAAAAATTAACTTTTCTGTAATTGTTAGCAGTTAGTTTTCTTTGTGAAGAAAATAAAAAAATTATACTATTTCTTGTAGTAGACACAATACATTACCATTTTTACTTCTGTTTACTTCCACATTTTTTTCCTACTAGTTGCAAGAATGTGTTAACCCTGATTAAAATTATATTTCGTAGGTAAACTTGATTTCACTGTATAACATATAATACCCATTTAATACCATGTTTAATTTGCAATAATTTTTTGGAAAGACTTTTTTTTAAAGCCAGAAATTTAAAAGAAAGATGTAGTAATAATTAATTTGAGCATAAGAACTTAAAAATAGAATAACTGCTTTCCCCCCTCCCCCCTTGTGTGGTGTATATTTTAAAATGTTGTTTTTAATCTGTTGTAATCTCTTGTATATAAGGTTTCTTATGTTTATTTTTGTTTTATATTAGATGAAAATTACAGTTCCAAAGCTGGGAACAATCCAAGATTTATGTGAAGGTATAAGTAGAATGACCAAAATTCCTGCTAAAAATGTAAGTTATTGGTTCACAATTAAAATTTTAGTTGTTTTAGGTCATATATTGAAAATATTGTATAATTTTTTGAGCATTGCATACTTAATATTTTTACATTATTTTAAAGCATTCAAAACATTCACTGAGATATTAATAATTAATTCTTTATAATTGTTCTGAAAGATTAAAAAACCAAATATTTTCTTGCTGACTTCAGAATGTTTCTTCTAAAATGTGTGACTAGTGTTGACTAAAAAAAAAGGACGGCCAAGGGAAAATTTAAAAAGGGCATACAGTTCCCAAAAGTGATGCTTTTGAGTATCTAAGAAGAATTTTAGATAACATATTTGGAAACTCATTTGAAAAAGTTTGAGGATAAGCCCTAATCATTAACTTGTAGGGTTGTGATGCATGTTCTTACAATGCAAAGTTAAGAATAATATCTAGAAAAGTTGATTTATAGATAATATCATGGGTGTGATTCTTCTGCGAATTCACTTGGCAAAATTTAAATTCCGCACTTTCTAACTTTTATGCTTTCAGCATGAACATACACCTTTTAACCAATTTTTACTATTTTAATGAAATCCAAAATTTTTTTTAACGCTTTTAAAGGAATTTTGATTTTTAAAAATAATTTAATAAAGTCACAGCCCATATTTTGTTTTAAAAGATCTCTATCATTCAAAAGCTTTCAGAAATTTTGTTTTATAAGATTAACGAATTTCTGGCCTTTCCTTCTTCCATTTTGTTCAGTATGCACCAGCATCCCAATAATTTCAATCTTCCCATCTGTCTTGAGAAGAAATATTTTTCCTTTAGTATATTTTTATTTGAACCTTCGGTACCATAAGAGTAAAATTCTGTTATGATTTGAAAATAACTTATTGTACTAGCGATCTATGATTAGTAAAATCAAATTTCAGATGAATATTTTGTGTAATATTTAAATTGTATGACTTATCCTTTTGTTTTTATTTCCTTCACGTCACACTTTTCCAATTTCGGCAGTTTGTTTTGGTTGTTCCGCACGCTAATGCCAAAATGGGTTGCCAGATCGGATAAACAAAACTTTTCTAATTGATGTGGTATTGGTATTATCATAACTTTTGATAAATAATAAATGTTAAAAATGTTTATATGTGGTTTTTCAATCGAGCCGACTTTTCCTTTTCCTTATGGCAACAATTAAAATTTTTTTTTTGTGCAGACATCGTATTTTGCTTTGTAATGCGTTTGCTAAATTTTAAGTTTTGGTTTATACTTTTTTTTATGCCAAAGTTCTTTTTTCTACCTTAAGTTTTTATTTGCCTTTTTCTTTTTTTGTAACCCTTTTCACTCCATCAATTTTTTATATAAATCGATTGAATCAAGATTCGATATGGAAAGACATCGAATACGGTGGAAGAACACAGAAGAAGAAATCCACATGTATGAAAAATCTGAACTCCGAAAATAACAAAACAATTTTTTTTTTTTTCTTTAAATAAATGATTGTTAAAAATTTTTTCAAAACCTCTTATTAGAGATTGGCATCTCCAAATTTACAAAAGTGTGTATTTCCATTGCATAGTAATACTTTGTTTATACAGTGTTTAAAATTGATTTTAAAGTTATTTGTTTGCTTTTTGGGTCTGGCAGTAGCCCCATCTTTTAAAACTCAATTATCATAAGAATAGTGAAAGAGGAGTAGTGCTGACCTTAGGAAGGGTAACATCCTCTATCAACTGTACTTCTGTGGGACCGTGTCTACTAAGAGGAGATGGTGTACTGAAAATCTAAACTGACTTTCTACTGAGTGACTTTCTACATTTTCAGTGTACTGAAAATGTTAAATAAGAAAGCTTTAAAAAATAAAGAAAAAGTTGTTTTGGATTCCTCAGTGATTAAATCACATAAAGGCAACCTCTGCCCCGGGGCTGGATATGGCCCATCTGAGCCTTTGTTCTGGGCTACAAAGCATATTGAAAACCCATATAAATCCCAATTATACAACCCGTGGCTTCGCTATCCTAAAGTTTGGCTTGCGACTTCTGTAATATCCTAAAATTTGGCCCACAACTTTTTGATGGCTGCCCATACCTGGCTTGAATCATAACTCTGCAAAAATTTTGAATCTGAAGAGCAAAATCTGCAGGCAGTTTCTTTAATAGACTTATTATAAAGTATGAACAAAAAACAATTAATAAAGAATGTATCAATAATAAAGATGGTGAGAAACTGTGAATGCTTTCATTAGAGTATTTAATTACATAGTCAATATTAAAATTCTTAAAATTTAGAATTGTTCTTTTTTTTTTCAGCTTATTGTTGCTGATGTGTATAATCATAGATTACATAAAATTTTTGAAAAAGAAGAAAATCTTGGCAATATTTTGGAAAGGGATGAAATTTTTGTGTAAGTAATAATACTGTTAAAATTTATTTATTTATTTATGCGAATTTTTTAATAATGCTTTTTTTTTAATCACTAGTTATGAAATTATGAGTTCTCCAGACGCTGATGTTATTGACTTTGTGTTGCCAGTATATTTGAAAGAAAAGAAGTAAGCTAATTTCTATTCTTGTTTTATAATATGTTTTGATGATGAGAATTTTAATATTTAACAGCAGATTATTAAATTTAATGTGTTCCATTTGAATTTCATAAATGTAATACCCTGAACATTTTTCATTTATAAGCTTAAGATTTTTGTTTTCATATAAGAATACCTTTTTGTTGGACTGTCAAAATATTTTGTTGACCTGATAAGCAAATATGGCAAAAGAAAAGTTGAAAGCAACAAATTGCGTTTTTAGGGGGGATAAATTTGTGATTAGTTGTTATGGGTGATTTGCATGAAAATTAAAAATGTGATACATTTCTTATTCCCCACCCCCCTTCTTTTAACAATCTGGGGGGAAAAAGGCATATTCCACAGAAAGCACTTTACTATAATTGATAGTTTACAAATTTTACTTCATTTTATTTTGATGAAATTCTTATAGAAAACATTCTTTGTTTATGAAACTTATTAAGGAATTTGTCTATAACTTCAACATTTCTTTCAAAGTGATTATCAGATACAGGGCTCTCAATTCTGCTCAAGTTGCTCCAACTTGCTCATTGAATAGTACTTGCTCTTGTTTGTGCTGAAACATACAATTTTTCTTTATTTTGCTTTGTAACCTGCTTTTCAAAGGATAATTTGTTCATTGATACATGTGTTCCATAAGTTGATTTTCTCCCCTTTACCTCTTGAAGCAACACCACATAAATAGTGAGAAGCCCCATGACAGAAACACAGTAACATAGGTCGCAGAAACAAAACAAGGCTTAAGATGGAATGCACTGCAATCAATCACAATATCATGCATTGAAAACTGTCGCAGAGCTTTGCCTACGTAATACTACACAAGGCCGGGAAATGCGGCTTTCAAAACTGGGGGAAATGTAGATGGTGCTTTTTGGTCCTATAAGTACTCATCGTTGCCTTATTAACATGTTTAAACATCTCGAAAACTCATTGTTTACATTCAAACAGCGGTAAAACACAAATGCTGAAAGGTCATAAAAGCGCCCTCAACGGTCATTTTAGTGAACTAAGTTTTCGGCCGTTTTATTGCTGAAAAACACGACCTTTTCCCGGCCTTGTGTAAGTATTACGTAGGCAATGCACAGAGTTAGGAAGATCACTCCTTTCAGACAAAAAGTAAAAATGCAGGCACTCTTTTAAAAAAAACTCACATTGCTAAAAGTTGATTCAGGAAAACACTGCTAAAAAGTCTCATATCATCTTAGATTCTTTGCTTAAGTGTTTGATTGGGGTAAATTTGAAGTTGGGTACCTATCAATGCAGTATCTGACTCTTGTGCAGTCTGCCTCCATAGCCACTTTAAGGATCTTTATATAACATTAATGAGTTTTGTGAAGTAATGTTGATACCAAAAATATATTTTTATAAATTAGTGACTTTGAAAATTTGAGGGGTAAAAGGGTGAGAGGCCATTTCCTGCATACAACACTAATCTGAACAAAGCCTCTAAATAGAGATGGGCAAATCCGGCCCGCCGGAAGGTTTTATCTGGCCCGCGGATAGAATTTTAATTTGCCGGTCCGATGGAAATTAAAAGAAAATAGATAGTTATTTATTATATATCCATATTAAGAATTATGAAGATGGCTTGAAAAAACTGCATTTTGAGTTAGAACACAGATTTCAAGATTTCAGTGCCATTCAAACAGAATTGGATATTTTTACCATGCCTTTCAACGCAAATTGTGAAGCAGTGAGGTCAGATTTGCAGCTTGAATTGAGTTGCAATCTAACAATCATCTCCAGTTGTTTCTAAATATGCCAGAGTTTTACAAATCATTACCGAAAGTAAGTTTCCCAAATTTAATATCTCACCCCCAGAAAATCAGTGCTATGTTTGCTTCATTTTATATATGTGAACAAGTGTTTTCAACTATGAACCTTAGAAAGAATTTTTTCAGAAGTAGACAGACAGATGAGCACTAAGCCTTGTTCCTTAGAATCAGTGCATCTCACTTCGACTCTCAATATAAGGAACTTTAAAAAATTAAATTGCAATTTCATTTATCTCATTAACACATTTAAATTGTAATACTTGTATATTGTTTTTAAAATTTTAG
Organism: Cheiracanthium punctorium; assembly: GCA_038373885.1. Classification (NCBI taxonomy): domain Eukaryota; kingdom Metazoa; phylum Arthropoda; class Arachnida; order Araneae; family Cheiracanthiidae; genus Cheiracanthium; species Cheiracanthium punctorium. The sequence continues at coordinate 413,884 of JAWZYV010012803.1, read as the reverse complement.
AAAAACTTATCTTGGCCTGCAAAACTTTTGATTTTTTGCCCGCGATTGAAAAAGTTTGCCCATCCCTGCTCTAAACCTTTTGTTCAATCATCTTAAAAATTTTGTCCCCCCCCCCCCTCTTCTTAGAATTCCTGTACGTATGTAGTATTTTTTTAAAATTATTTGTTTATGTACTATTTAAAACTATACTTGATTGTTCATATATTTTTGTAAGATTATTTTTAAGTACATGAATGTATTTAATAATTTTGATTAAAATTAACTATATTTTGATTAAAATAATTAAATTTGATTACTAATTTCTTTTAGGTAATTATATTGTAAATGCTCTCACATGTTCTATTGTTAAGTGTGATTAATAGCTTTTTACTTCCTTGTATGAAGTTAAAGGCAGTATATAGTGATGGCAAAAAATTTGATATGCAGATTTTGATGGGGGAAAAAAAAAAAAAACTATTTTAGAGTTTTTGAAATATATTTCACAGGCAAGGGGTTAAAAGTCTGTGGTCAATCACTTTTTCAACAATGCCCTAAGTCTCACAAACTATTTCAAGCTTTAATATTGTAGTATTTATCTGTCAAATGAAATAACTTTAGATAAAGTGCACCAAAAATATTTCTGATTTAATAGATGTACCAAGGAAGTTGTGTGGTGTCTGCATAAAGTTTTTTTTTTTTTTCAAATAATATTTAGTGTTTCTGTATTTTAAATCTGCTTTATGTAGTTAAGTATTTTGAAAGGTGAATATCTTATCATACAAGCCATAATTAGCCCCTGTATAATAGGCTTTATATGACTTAATTAAAGCATCTTTTATTTTTTGGCCATCTGGATTATTTGTTGGATTACAAAACGTGCAATCGTTATTTGCCCAGCAGGAGCGAATCTGTCAGTCTCAATGTGTCCTCCCAGAAGGTGCCTCCCATGTCTGTTAACTTAACAAATGAGGATTTTATTGTAACTTTGTGAGCCAACTTGTATGCTGTTGACTTTTGTCACTAGACGAGTGGTTGAGGAGAAGATTGAAAGAAAATGTCCATCTTGAGTACTTTATTAAAGAAAAATAATTACAATTTTATGTACAATATTTACAGAGGGGTTTTGAAAAGTGTGCTCTGTGATAAATGTATCCTGGTTTTGTTACTTCATCGCTGCAGCTCTGTCTCTCCATCATTTGGTTGAGTCACAAAGTCATAACAAAATCCTGGTTTGTCAGACATGAGTGGCACCTTCTGGCAAGACTCATTGAGATTGACGGGTTTGCTCCTCCTGGGCAGCAACTATTGCACCATGTTTTGTAATCTAACTAATAATCCAGATGGCCAAAAAATGAAAGATGTTTTTGATTAAATCATAAAGTCTATTATGCGGGGGACTAATTATGGCGTGTAATTATTCTTCGTATGCTTTAATAAAGTACTCAAGATCTTTCATTATGCTCCTCAACCACTTGACTCATGACATCTGTTTAATGAATTTTCCATACCACATACTTCATTTGCGAATTTAGCAGCTTTGTAATATAGAGGTGTGACTGTATATACAGTACAAAGCTGAAAATCCGGAATGGGCGGGACTATGGCGATTCCGGATTCTCCGGATTATTCGTCATTTAAAAAAAAAAAAAAAAAGTAGCGGCTATGTCATGGATTACAGGGTCTCGTCGTGAACTATGTATTTTTATAAAGTTTTTCAAAATCGCAGCAATCCGTGGTTGTACTGTAGAAATTGTTCTATTGAATTCACTTAAAAAAAAAAAAAAAAAAAGGGGCGTTCCCCCCTTCACCGGAGTGACTGGAGCTTTCGCTGTCCAAACAAGTTGTTACATTAAAGTAAATAAAAAAACTTTGTAAAAAACACACATAAGATGTTACATCTTATGTGTGTTTTTTACAAAGTTTTTTATTTACTTTATTGTTTAACACCAGTATTTTGAGTGATTTTTTCCGTATGTTGTTACATTCTTGTCTTCGTTGCACATGCTTACTGATATTTTTATTTATGAGTTTTTTTAAACAAGGCTTCCAATGATATTTACGCTAATGTATGTTTTTACTGCAGACTTGAATGATGTTATAAAGAGTTTAATTAATTTCTTTGCCTCCTTAGAAAGAATAAAATAAAATTAAAAATAATATCTCTACCCATTATTAAAGCTTAAATGCTTTACACTAACAGGAAGTGTCTCCACCCCCCTTTTTGCGTTTCTGTTTAGAAATAACAGTTAAATCTTTGGAATGCAAAGAAGGAAAGTTAGGTCACAAGTCAGATTTTACCCTGAGGTTTTGGATATATATATATATATATATATATATATATGTGTGTGTGTGTGTGTGTGTGCGTGTGTGTATATGTATATATATATTGACGCTATTGTTATGATAACAAACTAGTCTAATGTTTGAGCATCCTGTAGTTTATTTATTTATTTATCTATTTTTTTATTTTTATTTTTTGAGGGAAGGGAAAAAACTGAAATCCAAAAAATGTCCGGTTTTTAGGCGTCCGAATTTTTGGCGCTCCACTGTATATACTTCCCCCCTACTCTTATTATAGTACAAATTATACATTTGTATTTGTTGCCATCATCTTGTAGGTTATGAAAAATAATTGTCAGTTTTTATGTATATTTTTCAAATGAATTAATGTCATTTAAAATTGTACAATTTTTTTTTCAATTTACATGAATTAAATTTATTTATAGGCCTAAACAAGGTGTAAATTATAGACCCCCATCTTCTCAACTCTTTGGTCATCCTTTCTTTATACCCGTCCTTGCTAAAGGCTGCACTTTTGAAATTCTGTATAATATCTTATTGAAATCTATGTCGTAAGTTCACTTTATATTTTTTATTTCTCCCTGTGTGAAATATATATAATTTGTAACTGTTTTTGTATGCCATTGTTATTTAGGAGGTTTTTAAAATGTCCAACAACCGATGAAGACTGGGATGCAATTAGTACCAATGAAGTTGAAAAACAAAATGGAGGTAAGAAATTTTGCATAATGGCTATTTGATGTGTACCTGTTAACAATTTTCAGTACTTGTGGATTATTGTGGCCTTATAATATATTTTTAGTTTTTATAAATACAAATTTTAGTGATTTTTCTTCATCTTTGGAAATGACATCTTATAAAGAACAGCTTTCTAATTTTTCTAAACTTGTGCAGTTTTAATTCTACAAATAGACTACCAAGCAGACTTCGTGTAATCGTAGTCGTGTAATCGTAATCGATTACATTTTCTCATGTAATCGTAGTCTAATCGTAATCCGACAATTGAATTTTTATGTAATCGTAATCTAATCGTAATCTGAAAGTTTATATTTTCGTGTAATCGTAGTCTAATCGTAATCTAGAAATTTCATTTGCCAGATAGTCGTAATCTTAGAGCCTGTAGTCGTAATCGCTTAGATTACAAGACGATTATGAAACGATTACGGGCGCCCAGATTTATTTTTTGTCCTGCTTGCTGGGAAAAAAGATTTTCTCGGAGAAGCAAAGCATCGAAAAATCTGCATGCCCTGAAGACAGGAAGTTTCCTATTTTTTAACCTTTCAGGGGAAGAGGGGAGGGGGGAGGGCATTGTTCTGCCATCGTAGTTCGTACGGGACAAAGATAAGAGAAGCAGAGCTCCCTTTTTTTTCCCGGGATGACCATTCTTTTTTATGCTGACTGTGGTGGGTGACTGACTAGAATGGACAGACCTCCCAGAAATTGGGGGTGGACGTGGGAATTCTATGGGGGGTACACAAGAGGTGTATTTTCTGCTATTGCAGATCTTTGCTTTATCTCATTTCAATTTGCGACTGCGAAGAGAAAACAGCAATGCCTACACGAAAAAAATTCAAGATTTTTTTTGAATTTCAAGAAAATTTAAAAAAATGAAAAAGGAAAGGAGTTCAAAAAATATAAATGCACTATCTTAGTACAGATGCCAGTGTCAAAAAAGACGAACTCCAACTTCGGAATACACATATGGAGGTAATTTTGGATATTTTTTCTTGAGTATTTATTTGTTGTATAGATTATTATAAAATGAGTACATATATTAATTGAAAAACTGCATTTAAAAGGTTTCTATATTAAGGGGAAAACGATAATATTCACGAAAATATTCCCTGGTCTTTTCCAATTCCGTTTAATACATGTTTCATTGATCTGACTAAAATGCGCTGCATTAATTAAATAAAATTTATTTTTGGTATACATTGTTTACTTGTTTAGAATCTTAATTTTGGTCAAAATTTAATTATCATAATTTACTGTTTAACTTTCGAAGTGTTATGTTTATTGTGTTTTAGAGTGTTATTTATGTAGCAGTGTTATACACATAATAATTTTATAGTGTGTGTGTGTGATTACTTGGTACAAATTTGTTTTGTAATAAAAGTGCAATGTGTAGTAATTTCTTTTCTCTGTCAAAAAATAAATAAATAATAAATAAATAAATTAGGTTAATCAAAGTAGGCTTTCTAAATTTTGAAAGGGCTTATAAAGGGGCGCACATACAAGTGCTTTTATTGGGAGGGGGAGGAGGGTCATTCAGAGTATGAAAAATTTTGAATGTAGGAAAAAAACGCCACCTCAAAAGTTATTTGTGTAATAATTTAATTAAATACTTTAAATAAATTTCTTTTGTTTCGCGGAAAAGGGGGGTGGAAAGTGGAACGGGGTATTCATTTGAATTAGGAGGTTTAAAGTACATTGTTTTCCAGAAATGAGGGAAGACACACGTGTAATTCAATAATTCAATTTCAGTGTAATTCGATAGGCGATAAGGGGGGGGGGATTTCCTAGAAAGCTTTTGGTTTCCTCTAAAAAAAATATATTGGTCACTCTGGAAAACATGTATTCATAATTTTTGTATTTAAATTTTTATTTTATAACTAGTAGTTAAACTGTTTAACTATACACCCCTTATATAAGATAATTTTAAAATAAAATGTAGTACGTAACCCTGTACCTGCGAGTAGAATTTTTTAAAACTAAAAATTATTTTAATGTATACACTATAAATCATTACATTTTTTAATTCGGTTAAAAAAATGAATAAGTTTCAAATATATTTTTCTGGTAACTGTAACTATTTGACTCAAGGAGAAAGGAGATTTCAAAATTAATTTTTGATTCATGCATCATTTAAAATGCTTAAGTATTTTATGCATTTTATTTGATTCATTTAAATAAATATTAATTATTGCTCTTATTTTTTATTTTCAGACCTTTTATTCACACACCATCCCTCGAAAATAATCCCTATTTATTATTTTGATGATTATAATTTTTTTTGCCATAAAAATACAATAGAAGTTTATGTATTGAAATAGTGACACAATTAATATATTGTCTGCTATTATACAAATGCCATCTACTTATGATTCTACATAAATAGACTGCCTTGTAGTTTAAGTAGTATTTAAATCAGAATGACCAAACCCAGATTAATGATATCTGGCCCTTCAGATTTAATGTGCGCGTTCGCCATATATACAAAATTGGTCTTCTATCGGCTTAAATTCAACGCTAGGTCTCCCCTCAATCCGATTCTTCATCGCAGAGGCGCAGTAGCGTAGCAATTCGGTTGTTTCTTTTTTTTTTGGGGGGGGGGGGGCTCATCGATTCTGGACACTGAAAAAGACACACATATATATGATTATTTTCTATCATCTTCCAAAGGTATAGGGGTGGCTCGAGCCCCAAAGCCCCCCTCCCTTTCCTACGCCACTGCAGGAATATATATCCCTGCAGGAATATATCCCTGCAGGAATATATATCACTCCAGGAGAATAACCAGGGAGTGGGATATCGGGATATATATCCCTGCTAAACTTTCAAAATTAGTTATTAAGAGATTTCAGATTTCATATCACATTACATAATTTGTGTAGCGGAGAAGTTTTATTCTCCTTCATGAGCCTTACTGAAAGATGCTAATTTTGAAAATTTAGTTTTCATTAAGCTAAATAAAAATATTTAAAGTGATATATACAATGATTTATTTAGAATTTTTTTTTTCATAATTCTGATAAACATATTTACAATTCACTTTTATTGAAAATACTGTGTAGATAGCTAATAACTGTCAAATTAACATGTTTAATAATTTTCTGATATTTCTTTTATAATAAACTTCTTAATGATTGAAAAGTATCGGAGAGAAATCATTTCTTAGAAAAAGTAAAAAACAAAGACGACTAATATCTTTCCTAATTTCTAATCTAACTAATTATATCCTATGAATATAACTAAAATGCTCGATTTTTCACTTTTATGATCTTCTCACCCTCTTCCGTACATGCAACTGAAATTCAAAATGAGTACCAGTTAAATGCCCTTAAGGGTATGTATCGTATATTTTAGAGAAGTATCATCATAGTTACAAACTTGAAAGATTTTAACAATGATAAGAGTTAGATTGTATGGTTCTAAAGTTGATAAGTGTCACTGTAAAATGTTTACTATTTAGTTACAACTTTTATGAAAAACATAGTTTTTGCAAATCTAATTCATTTATTTGTTTGTACAACAGAAGAAAAAATCCCCCAAATTTACCGGCTATAGTCATTTATCAGTAATCTACAAAAATTAACAACATAAAGTGAGCAAAGTTGAAGTAATTCCTTGATTATGAGTAAATTTGATACAGTAAAATATTGTCACCCAAAAAAATGTGAGGCCCTCAAACTTGAATTGTTGTCAACTATCATCAGTTTGGAATTAAAATATAGTGAGACTAATTACATATACCTTTTCTACTTAACGTATATTATAAGCTTGATTCCTCACAGAACTCATATTAACTATCATAGGCGCAATACGGGGGGAGGGGATATGCATCGTCTTTGTTGAAAATACCGTTGATTTCTCGATCTATAGAAACTTCACTATTTTTACTCTTGAATATATTACGTAGCGTATTTTAAATTTTCTTGTCAATTATAATAATTTCTTGCCTCCGGTCTGCCGGACCCATAATTCTGTTCTGTTTTGTAAACTTTACACATTATGTCAGTGCCAGAAGTGTAAAAAAGAAAGTTTTGTAATCGTAATTTAATCGTAATCGGACTCAGATATAATCATAACCGAAAGTTTTCATGGATTACATAATCGAAGTATAATCGTAATCGGAAAATTGGATTTTTATGGTAATCGTAATATAATCGTAATCCTGACAAAATATTTTCCAGGTAATCGTAATCTTGATCTGAAATTGAAAATTAATCGTAATCGATTACACATCTGCATAATCGGCACGAAGTCTGCTACCAAGTAAATCATAGAAAAAGAAAATATTGAAATAGACTGTTTCTAAAACATCTTGATTGTTTAATTAGGTTTAAAGGGCCAGTAACTGAGTCTTGATTATCATTTGGCATTCAAAAAATAGAAAAAGTACCTTGGATGATAAGCTATATTTTTGTCAATTATAAGTAATTATCGCATTACTTTAATTTGATCCAGTTATATAAGACTGCTTCGTAATGTTGCTGGACTGACTAAAATTTTCAGGAAGATGTTAGGCGTATCAAAATGCTTGTGTTCTTAATGTATAACTGAGACCCCCCACTCTTGTGAGTTAAATATTTCAGAGTATACCCCAACTCTTAGATTAACTGAATACAATTATTTCTCAGTATTACTTTATATTATATTGTTATTTGTCACATTTTGGTAGAATATCAACTTCATTTGCTTTGTTAAATTTACAAAGCAAAAGTTTCAAGCAACAATTGCAAATTTTTGCTTTTCTGCCAAAAAATTGAGAAAATTTAAAAGTAGGAGATACGAATATCTTCCCCTCTACTTTTCTATGCTCGAACCCATCACATTTTATTCTTGGTAGCAATAATTTTTTAGTAAATATTGTTACTGTACTTCGGAAATTTCTTCTTCATGGTACTAAAAAGCATTAATTTTGCATTTTAAAACAAGAGTTTCATTTAAATGAGCAAATGTAATCTTGCCTTAAAACAGTAAACTAAAACTATTTTAATGGTTTTGGTATGAATATCATTACTAAATTATGCTATTTATTTTTTAGAAGTTGAAATGACTAATGGTGAAGATTATGACAGTGAACACTCTGATTGTGAAAAGGAGAACACCGAAAACAGCGACATGAAAGAAAAAGAAAAATACCTTTTCACAATTCACAGTGTCAATGCTGCAGCCAACTTGGAAGTTGAACAGTTAAAAGATGATGGAAGTTCTCTTAAACTGGACCGTTAGTATTTTGCAATTGTTTTTCACTCAAGTATCTATTATATAAATGTGTAATGTATGTAATAATTGTAGTAATTAATGCTTTTAATTAGAAATAATTTGGTATACTATTGTTTTTTTAATCTAAATTTTACTAAGAAATAATTGTGATGGTGCAAATAATTTGTAAATATAATGACAAATTATTTTATAAGAACACACACACACATTACATAGTCAAACATTTGCTTCTAAAAGTGATATTATATTGTTTTTCTTCTTTATTTTGCCCCACCAGTGGCTGAGCCCATAGTGCTCACAACTGGAAAACAAGAAGTCCCTGGTTTAAATCCAGGTCACATCTTTCGACCTAACCATTAGTTTTCCCGTGTTTTTATCTGAAACTTTGTGTAAGTACAGTTGAGAACCCTTTAGAAAGACCCACACAGTGGGCACCCCCACCCCAAAGCCTAGATTCCACGTGTAGATAATCGGCCGTAATTCCACAAACAAATAATTCTTTATTTTTTAAGGCAGATATTGCTGTACTTTATTTTTTTTAAGACATATCCCAGACAGCACAGCAAACTTGCAGCAAGATTGATTTATCAAGTCAATAAGCTTGAATTAAGCTTGAAAATTTCAAGCGTGTAAGCTTAATGCAAGCTTGAATCAAGTGTTCTAGTTTACACTTGCACAGCTTGCATTGAGCTTGACATTTCAAGCTTGAATCAAACTTGACATTTCAAGCTTAAAAAATTTTCCTAAAAAAAAAAAAATTCCTAAATACACGGGGCGCCGGTCGGCGTACTCGCCCCACATATTTTACTTTGCCACGCATTTTCCCCCTCTACGCTGAAATTTCAATTTAATTTAATCTGTTTCCATCGAGTGTTCGTGGCTGGAATAGAACCCGGGACCTTTGGGTTAGCAGTCGAGCACACTATCCACTCAGCCACTAAGCCTTGTGCAGCTATGACTAAAGTTTGAAGTGACTTATAGCGCTGTTTTCTCACCAGATTGATAAGTGGGCGATGTGTTATTTGTTTTTTTGTTTTTTTCCATGGGATGCATCAAAATTAAAATAATGTTATGTGTGATTTAGAGACTCTCTAATAGGGAAATAAACATAATATAAACTTAAGAGCAGCACACGTTTTAAAACTTTCAGTACCGCAACACTCATGAGCAATACTGCTGGCCAAAATCGAGACAAACGACTGATTTTGAAATCAATTTCGTAGTATAATTGTATTTTATTTTGTAGAATTTCCATATTTGGAAATATAGAATGGGTTTACTTAACACAAATTTTGTGTTAAGTAATCTGAAATCAAAGAAACAGATAGTTAAACGTTACTTCGAAATGCTATATCACAGTTGCTAACATAACATGTATGGAATACAAACACTTTAGTCATTTTTGTAAATATTTCTTATAATAACAAATAATTGAAAAATTTTGCTATTTTTTAACGCTAAAAATTCTCTTTACAAATGTGGTTAGTTATTTTCCTACATATTGGTATGCTATATCGATATAGAGCATTTCGAAGAATTAAAAATAAGTTTAAATTAATTTATACAAATGTAAATTTGAATCATTTTCATTGTTCATACTTTATAATTAAAAAAATTATTTAACTTCTGAATTTTTTTTTATCCTTTGTAATTTTATTTTAAAACTACAAAAGTGTAAGATGTTAGATTTTTGGGCCCTAAAATCTGTAGGCCCTGGGCAGTTGCCCCGTTTGCCCTGCCGGTAATATGGCACTGGTAATAAAATAAAACACATCTTTTACGAACTTTCAGCAAATTTGAGGATGCTAGACAATTAATGTCCATTCTCTTTCACGGATGGCGCCATCACTGCGCACTTTGAAAGCTAAAATCAAGCTAGTATCGCTTGTCAAGCTTAAATCAAGCTGCATTTAAGCTTGACAATTCAACTTGACTCCTGCAAGCTTGCTGTCAGCTTAAAATGAGTTGAACTGTCAAGCTTGCATTAATACGTCAAATTGAAGGAAATGTCAAGCTTGAAGCTTGATTTAAGCTTATGTGCTGTCTGGGATAATGATGTTATGCAAATAATAATGCTGCTATGAAAATAATAATGCTAGTACTTGCGTATTATATTATCGAGGTTATTATTACTGGCATATTTGCCAATATAATAATATTGTAATATTACTGGCATATTTGCCAGTAATATTAAACAATCACACAAATCTTTGTTACTGGTTTTGATAATCCTATTTAATTATATATTAGCATTTACTTATTTTATGCATTATCATTTTTAATCTTGCTAGTTAATAGTGCTTTGCTTTGACTGCCAAAATGATTAAGTTTAATAAAAACTTATAAAACATTATTTAATACGGCGGATTAATCGGTTAAAATTTTTTATTTGGGAATACCTTATTCCCCGTAAACGATATATATTTCGGTTACACATAAACACATAACCATCATCAGTCGTTTCTGGATCTCACACTAATGGCGGCTTCCTCTTCTATCTCTTCTCTCTTCTTCCGGAATTTTCGATGAATGACGTCATCCCATGATCGGTCGATTGTATGAAGCGCATCGTTGATGCTGCCATCTGTCGTAACTATTTCCAAGCTCTCACGAATGTAGGCATATATACTATTTTTAAAGTTGGCTATTTTTTTAATATTTTTAAAATCAATGGTAATGGGCTCTTCCAAAGCAAAACGGGCCAGAGCGGTACTTTGTTTCTGAAGGTTAATGTCTTGAAAATGTTAGTTTTTTCGCTCTTTAATTTTCCTCTTTGTAACGCCGATGTAGCAATTTTCTTTATTAGTATCGTTTGACGAAAAATTAATTTTATAGATCCCTGCGGTTTCGATGGGGTTGATTGGGTCTTTTTCCGATCTAATGCGCTGAAAAATTGTTTTATTAGGTTTAATTGGAATACGGAAGTTCTTTTTACTGACGATATTAGAAAGTTTATTGGCTATCCCTCGGCTAAAGGGGATAGCGGTAGTAAAACGTGGTTTATCTTTTTGACGGTTGTCTATAATATTTAATTTACATTGCCTTGCTTTGAAAACTTTATCTAAAATTTCTCGAGGGTAGTTGGCGTCTTGACATTGTTTCCTAATGAAAGCAATTTCTTTTTGAAGGAGGTCAGCGTTAGAACAAACTTTGAATGCGCGGTCGATATAGGAACGAATAACCAACTTTAAATAGCCAACTAAAATAGCCAACTTTAAAAATAGTATATATGCCCTACATTCGTGAGAGCTTGGAAATAGTGACGACAGATGGCAGCATCAACGATGCGCTTCATACAATCGACCGATCATGGGATGACGTCATTCATCGAAAATTCCGGAAGAAGAGAGAAGAGATAGAAGAGGAAGCCGCCATTAGTGTGAGATCCAGAAACGACTGATGATGGTTATGTGTTATGTGTAACCGAAATATATATCGTTTACGGGGGAATAAGGTATTCCCAAATAAAAAATTTTAACTGATTAAGTTTAATTTGGCGAGGTCCACTGGTTGAAAAATGAGTTTGTAGCTGGCAGCAGCAATTATTTAACTCATGGCAAAATCTTACATTTTCGTAATGTGTAATTGCATTTGAAGCTTAACTTTAAAAAAAAAAAATATTGAATCAATAATGCAAAGTGATGGGATACCACATGCTTACCGCAGCTTCATCTCAAAATCTTAATTTTAAACATGTTCTGAAATTTGAGAGATATCCCCCCCCCCTTTTTTTTTTTTTTTTTTTTTTTTGTATGTCCCTCCCAAAATGTTTAATCACATTATGCCTATAGCTGTGTTTATTTATTTTTCAGGGAGAAAAGTATTTTATTGTTATGAACTATGCTAGGCTGTGTTGTGTAATGAAAAATTTGAAATCGTTATTTTATATCATTCAAAGCTCTACTGAGAAAAAGTATACTGGGAAATGGGAAAACAATATTAATGTTTAAGTATTCACTAAGTATCAAGTATTCATCTATCTTATCTATAAAGGATATTTAAAAGTTTAGATCAATAATTGACATTATGATTAATTATATTTAAATTTTTACCAACTTAATATTTTTAATAGCAATACTGTATTGACTTTGCTGCATTTCAAAAATAAGATAAATGTAATCTCTCACAAGTTAGAGGCATGCATGAATGAAAAACTACAAAAGAGTTTAAAAGTGAAATACCAGTACATTGAACTGCATCATATTGTTAACTAATACTATATATACACTAGAAAATATTTTAAAAAAAACATTACAAATTGTAATGAATTTTTTAAAATTACATTAATTTTAATAAACACCAAGAAAATGGAAATGGTTATACCTAAATTTAGTTTTACTCCTATTACTACTTTCTCACAAAATTATTTAAAGTTGAAAATTGATAAAAATGGTAAAAGTCTTTAGACAAGCAACACCTGTCTAGTTAAAAAATCTATTTTTTTTTTTTTTTTTACTGAGAACATTTTTGAGTGCACGTAAGTAAGAGGTTGTTTCTTAGTGCAGTGCATAAATAACACAAATAAGAATACATTACATTCCTGGTCAATTTTTGGCATTCTTAGAATGTTGAATTTTAAACTTGCAAGTATTATGTATAATTCATATGCAAATTGCTGACTGCTGAAGAGAAAAATCTTTGTTCATTCATTTATTTTTGTAGTTGATATTTTTAAAAAAGAAATTAATTTGTTTTAAGACCTAATCTTAATTACTGTAAATCTAATTAGAATGATTAATGAAATATTCTTTTTCAGGCAAAATGTATTTAGCTGTTGAATTTGATGAGAAAGTGAAACAAAAATTTCTTGACGAAAAAGAACTATTAGTAAGTTATTTTCCAAATTTTATTTGAAAAATGTTCGCGAATAAGTTTATGTAAATGCTAATTGAATGTAATGTAGCAAAAATATTTTAGCCATAAGTAACCTAAAATTGCTAAATTTTCAGTTTTAAGCAAATTTATTTTTAGCTCCAAATTCTCACTTTGTTTACTGTTTTTAAATTTCATAACTTATCTATATTCTGTTTTCATCTTGGTATTTTCTCCAGTCACCCTCCAGTCCTCAGTTGCTATTTTCAGCTCCATTTTATTTCCGAGAGTAAAAAAAGTGAATCATTTGCATGACAAAATGAGCTGTTGCAATTGATACGACGTCATATTCATCACGTTCAGCAGGCTTTGAAAGGAAAGTGTGATTCCAGTTCAATTAAAATAGTTTTTTCTGATTACATAGTTTTTTTTTTTTAAACAAATTGTCTGCATGGATATAAGAAAGGCTCTGTACACATAATGAAATATTTTGAATGCCAGAATTTTCTGCGTGTTTCCAGATGAGCATGAAATTCGATTTGGGTTATCATAAAAATTGAATATGAACTTATTTATTTTAGATGGGCGAAGATTAAATATATTGAGTGTAGACATAGTTTCATCTGATTTTTTCGTAGTGCCCATTGTAATTGCCTCCACAACGAGCTTTGACTTGTAGGGAGAGAGTGTGGCGAGAGCTGGGTTTGAACCCAGAGACTTATGAATTGTAGAATGAGGCACAATCCGGCTGGGCCAAAAGGTACCCATTTGACCGGCCTTCAATTGCCGGGTGTTGTGTGCGCGGAGGTGATCTCGTGCTGCCACACTATCCCCCCAAGAGAGTTACGGACTTTTGAGGTCGCTGCCTCTCGTTGCGAACTTTGGTGAAGTCGCTGCTGCTGGTTGCGGACTTTGGTGAAGTTGCTGCTGCTCATTGCGGACTTTGAAAGAGCTGAGCGAGAGATGGAAGAGTTCGGTGCTGCCACCATCTGTCGCTATTGGTGAGAAGAAGAATGTGTATTCGTTGTCCGGGTCATCAATGTAGGGGGAGAGTGCGGCTAGAGCTGGGTTTGAACCCAGGGACTTATGGGTGGTAGAATGAGGCGTAATCCGGCTCAGCCAAAAGGTACCGACTACTGCAACCCACATATATGCATACATGTGTGTGATAAGGGAGTGAAGAATATACATTTTGTATGACAAAAAAAATCCTCATGGGGGGGGGTTATGACCCCCCTAACCCCCCCTTGGCTATGCCCCTGCTCGAATCTCTGGTAAGAGGATTTGTGTTTTTTGCTGGTACATGATCCCTAAAAATGTATTATTTTATTTCAAAATATGTCTAGAACTATTCTTGTGAACTTTAAATGCCATAAGATTTTTTACAAACAATTTTTTATTAAACAATGTATTTTTTTATAAACAAAATAATCCATTAGGTGATCAAAATATACTTACATAACTACATGTGTGGTGTACTCTGTACACCACACATGTAGTATGTAATGTAGTATGTACATTTATGTAAGTATTGTGCACACAGCTGCGTGGGAAGGCATTCAAGGTCAATTATATCATGGTTACTGCAAATGGTGTATTTTATAAACTAGTGTGTGCAGTTAAAGGTTAAAATTAAGTGTATTAGGAATTGTTTATATTTAATTACTGTAACACCTCCACAAATGTATGAGTCATCTTCGACTGGCTTTCGCTTTGCTGTAAAAGCTAATTGCTTCAAAATTTTACCTAATCTATAAAGATTACTTGCTGGATAAAACAGCAATTACCCAGGGATGAGGTTCTTCAGCTTTTTAGCTGATTTCAGCTTTTTGTGAATAAAGAGGAAATCCCTTTTTTGTCTTTTTTCTCTGAAAATTCTGTTTTTTCTGTGAATTCCTGATTGTAGTTATTAGTTAACTGTGTGATATTTTAATTGTCTAGCATGCTCCTATGTTTTTCTTCTCATAAAACTTCTTTCACATTAATTAGATATAAATATCACATGTACAAATTTTTGCTCTTGTATGATTTCAGCTTTTTTTCTCTTTTGCCAATCTCATCCCTGATTACCAAGGTAACCAGTGGAAAACCAGTGCAGTTAGGCTATTTTGTTCTGATCATACAGATTTTCACCGGAATAAGTTGCGAGCACTGTATTTGCAGTATGCTTGATTCTAAATAGCTCCTTGAGATTACACAGTTGAATATATCTGCCAAGATTAAAGTAAATTTTTTTTTTTTTTTCATGAACCATGGAGGATTTAAACATTCAAATTGGCTGTTTCAGGGGGAGAAACAGATAGTATTAATTTAGTAGATTTGTTAGGATAATATGAATCAAAGCACAGTATACCAATAGATAAACATTTTGTTCATAATAAATTCTTTGATATATTACCTACCATGTCTACTCGTGTAATAGTCGTCCTTGCATAATAGTCACACCCCCGTTTTAAAGCAGAAAAAAATAGCTTTAGGGTTACACTATTATGTAGTGAATTTTCCCCGCATGATAGTCATACCTAGACTTTCACTGTGAGTAATTGGCAAAAAAAGTGCGAGTGTTACGCAAGCAAACACAGTAATAATATTTCAAAAGGAGCTTTACAACTAACTAAAAAAGTAATCCTATGCTGTGTTAATATATCCTACCATAGTTTCAACAGATGAAACTACCTCAAAGATTTTTCCCCCTACCCTAATGGCCATTTTTTTAAAGCTTTTATGTGTCAAGGGATTAATGAAAGCAGGAGAGCAAAAATTCTACATTCCCTCATTTTCTACCTCTAAAAATAAATTAGCATAATGTGCATTGAGAGTGGCATCGTCAACTGATTGTCATGTCCTCTCCTTTCTCTTCCATGATACCAAAATGGATGACAATGATGAATGGTTCTGAGGAAAGAAAATAGTAAACCTATAAAAATGAGTTGGAAGAAACAATATTCATCTGATCATAGGCGTCATGTGCTGCACTAATGTTATTGAAAAGCATTATCAAAGAAAGACAAGTTACAAACAGTGGCATCCCTTCGACTGTTCATAACTGTATTGTAATTGTATTTCATGGTTGCATTTCAGTCACAGGGGATGGTCATGCTATATTATGTTAATTGAGCTACATACAATATACACATACACATATAAATATTAGATTTTTAAAATTACTTTTAAATAAAAAGAAAATGCTTTATGAATTGACTATCACACTCATTGACACATACAGTGAAATACGTTTACTACGTAAACCCTTAACATGAAAAACCGGTTAATATGAAAGGGCACAGCGGTCCGAATCGTAAAACGTTCAATTTAACATCATCCCCCCCCCCTCCTCTTTAACACGAAACAAAAATCGTTTAACACAAAGTTCGTTTTTGATCTTCAGTGGTATGCTTGTAACAAATCACTAGAATGTATTTGTAGAAATGTTTTACTTTTGGGAATCGGCTCCTCTTCCTTCACGGCCCACTTTTTGTGTTTCTCCCTCAGAGTCATCATAGAAGTCTCATCCATCAGGGTTCTTCTCCTATTTTCATGAAAAATACATTAAAAAAAAAAAAAAAAAAAAAAAAAAAGATAACTGGTTTTTCCCCTCTAAATAATAATTTTTTACTTGCTTTTCATCCAATGGATGCTGCCTGCTTGTAGCTTAACAGGAAGTCCAAATAAAATATAACAACATTGAAAATATTGCTGAGTTTTGTCCTCTTTTTTTAAAGAATCTTTTAACACGAAAAAATATTTTGGTTTGCTCAGTTTCGTGTGGAATATTTTTCACTGTATTTGATTTTGGGTCAGAAGGTAATTTGGTGGGGAGTTATAACAGCTACTTAAATATACTCAAAAAATTTTTTTTGTCTGACATAAAATTTATAAATACTGAAATGCTTGAATAGCTAGTTAATCACTACTAATAGATTTATGTATATATATATTCAATACATAAAATTATAAAATATTTTCTCATTATTTTCAGGCATATTCCATCCATGAATCTATAAACATGCGTATCTCTCAAAAGAAACAAGTAATTCAACTGAGTGAATGTCTTGAATTGTTCACAACTATCGAGAAATTGGGTGCAGATGATTTGTGGTACTGTCCTGCATGTAAAAAACACCAACAGGCTACTAAGAAGTTTGATTTGTGGTCATTACCTCAAGTTTTAATTATTCATCTAAAAAGGTTTTCCTACAATAGGTACTGGCGAGATAAGCTAGATACATTAGTGGAGTTCCCAACAAAGTAAGCATGTTAAAAGTAAATGCTAAAGTAAGCTAAAGCATGCTAAAGTAAGCATGTTAAAATTAATGATAAAAAATAAGATTATATTGCTTCTACGAGGACCGTTTTTCATTCAACCTGTGATGGACAGTCAAAGAAAGACAAGAGTGAAGAGAAAATAATTTACTGCCAAAAGTTGGGTACATATATGGTTTCTTTTCAACATAATCACCAGGAAGATTCAGGCAACGGTTGAATCAATGGACAAGCCTTTCGATGCCCTCTTAGAGGAACATTGCCACCGAGATGCAACCAAAGGCCTGAACATTGTTTTGCAAAACTTCATTTGATTGGAAGGTTTTTGTCTTCTTACTTTGCCCTTCTAGCCAGTTGTTCAGTTCAAGTATCTAAAATCAATCCAGGGTTCGTATGCCCTCAGGGAATTGAAAATTAGCTTTTAACTCGGGGGAAATCTCATGGGGGAAAATGTAATTTTCCTTTAAAAACCTGAAAAATCAAACTTCAACTCTGGAATTTTAAGGAAAATTCTCCTCTCTTTATTTTTATGGCCTTCACCCTGTTGAATGTCGAATTACTTTTCTAATGATGCATATACGGAATGGGAAATGCATGTATACAAGATGAATCGTCTATCAGGACTGCTTTTGACACTTACTTTTCATTTTGTCTCTGCTATTCTGAGTGCGGTTGCTCCCATTTCTTGTGTGCGAGTTTGTGAATTAAGAAGTGGCTATTCTTTGTGTTGTGTACTTTGCACAAAGTTAGGTTGTGTAATATTTTTATGTGTATATGAATGCTGCTGATGTTTGCTAGAATACAATGTAGCATGTGTATTTGTATAATGTTAAATATTTCATTCTTTATGCATAGGATTGTTGGGTTTTACTTAGTTCTAAAGAATATGGAAATTTTTATTAGAGATGTAAAGAATAGTGTTTTGGCCAAATTCCGAATATTCGGCTTATGGTTTAGGCCGAAATTAAATACTAAATAAAGGCTAGTTAAAATTCATTTTATGTTATTTGTAGGTACTTAAAAACGCACACCAATACATTATCTGTAAAACTTTAAAAAAAAATCTTGGTTCAGTAAAGATATCTATCACAAAGTTAAATAATCATAGTTGTAATTGAAGATCTGTAAAGATTCCTCCTACCTTCACCCCATAAAGAAAAGTAGAAAACCAAGCCAAGTAGTGTCACCAAGTATATATATATATTAATGACATCTTATCTCTCACCCCCTTTATTGAAAATTGTCCAAAAAGTTTGTCCCAAAAATGCGACACAAAAGTATGCGACATAATTTTACATATATTTAAATACTATTAGTTCACAACAGCTTTAATCTATTCTTACAATATTTCGTGAGCTGTAGAATATGCATCACATCTATTTTTCTATAAATAGGTTACAATCGTAATACTATTAGTTCCCAACAGCTTTAATCTATTGTTATGATATTTCGTAAGCTGTAGAATATGTTTCGCATGTATTTTTCTATAAATAGGTTACAATCATAAAAATTTCAACAGCTTAAGAAAATTGTTGAGTATTGAATTTATTTTTTTACTGTGCAATGTCTGTCTTATCCTCCTGAATTCTGTATCCCTCAATAAACAAATGAAATAGTCAATTAATATCGTTTTAATATGGCAATAATGAAACTAAAAAATTAGGGGGGTTCAGGGGGGGGGTCTCCCCCTGACGAGCCTTGAACAGATTATTCGAGATATATAAATATATATATATATATAATTTGATTTTGTGTAATATTAAGTACATTAGGTTTTGTTTCATTCAGCTTAAAATTAATGACTTAGAATATTTTATAATATGAAATTGAAGTATAACTATGCAAAATTATTTGTAAATGCATAAAAAAATATTTTTTCGCTTTTTTAATTATTCTGCTGAATATGTAGCAATATTTGGACACAACTATTCGGACAAATATCTGTTCAATATTCGGTTTACTGAATATTTGGACTACGGAATATTCAGCAAAACAGCCAAATAGGCCAAATACTGAATAGTGTCCAAATATTCATCACATCCCTAATTTTTATCAATATCCTTTTGTACTGATAATAGCATAAAAAATTTATCTTGAACTATAAATCGGTGGTCTCCCAAAAATTCTTTATTTTCAGACAATACTCCTGTAAAGCTCTTGCATAATTCCTGATTTTTTATAGGCCAAATTAAATATGAAACCATGTTTGATATAAATGCAATCCATTGTTTATGCTATAATTCACGGGGGCATAATTTTGATTACCATAATGCTATCATGATTTCATTATCTTCGAGTGGGGCATATAAATAAAAAGTATTTACTCAGCACTTATTGTATGTTTATTTTTTGCGATAACCCGAAAATTCTTGAAAAATTACCTGAAAAACTCGGAGAATTTCATTTTAAAAGATGAGTGCGAACCCTGCAATTGGGACTAAATCAACAGCCAATAGACTATTAAAGATCTCACTCTCGCATCACCATTGTTTTGAAACCACTTATTGGTCTCACTATGTAATTGATTTACCATTAGGGATTTTAATTTGTTTGAAATAAAAAGCTGGTGAAGAGGGCATTAGGAAGCTCCTCTGCCGATTAAACATATGGTCAAATCTTCATAATGCATATATGTCAAAGAGACCATGTATGTACCTAACTTTCAGTAGTAAGTTCTTTCTTTCTTCACTCTTGTCTTTTCTTTATTGACCATTGGAGGTTGAATAAAACAGCCCTCAGATTTTGCATATCTTATTCTTTTTTAAACCTTGTTGCACATTAGTTCTTATCATTTTTTAGTGCTTAAAATTTCTGCATGACAGATGAAAATAGCAAGCTTTTGAGATTCTTCTCTCCCCATTATTACTACATATTTCAAAACTTCCAAATTTCTTCTTAAATCCTGTTACAAATTAAAATAGTTTTAGTAAAACGGGATCTTTTTCTTAACATGTTGATGTTATTTGGCAAGTAAGAGTAAATTCATAGAATAACTTAAATTGTTTTTCTTTTTCCCTATCTTTTAGGGGTCTTAATATGGCAAAATATGTTCTTAATCCCTCCCATGGTCCTGCTGTTTATGATCTCATTGCAGTTGCAAATCATTATGGAGGAATGGGTGGAGGACATTGTAAGTATTTTATTAATATTATCATTTTAAGTTCTTTTAAGAAAAGTTTGCAGTATTGATCGTTTATTTAAACATGCCTTGAAAAGGACAAAAGATGCAAAATTGCTCTTGCCTCCTTGAAGACTACCTTATTTTACTAATTTCATGCGAGACTCATGAAAGTTTAGCAGTTACTCCTGGAGAAATTGTGTATTTGAGTTTTTGTTTTTAAATGAAAAGACACCCCCCCCCCCAAAAAAAAAACCAACTCTGTAAACAAACTTCTATAATTTTTTGCGGACATTTTCATCAGCAGATAACCAGTAAATTGAATGTAATTATTTACTGTTTATTAATTATTATTGTAGCAGGAGTGATACTCTGCCCGCTTAAAACTGAAATATACCATTTCACATTGCCTTTCCTAATTTAAAACCCACCAGTGGATGGCGCTGTGGGGTTTTTGGCCAAGCGCCAAGAGAGAAAAACTTCTCCCAGGGTAGAAAAAGGTTGTGCACCAGGAGTGCGGGATAAGATGTTTATGTGTAAAGTTGTCTTATATGTTCGTGATGTTTAATAAAAATCCAAAATCATGTCTCGTAAATCAAAATGGGCCCACATTATGAACTATACCTCAAATGAGTGTGCATACAAAAAAATGGTTGATACAGTAACAGTTGACAACCAGCAACAACAGAATTTACTGCTTAAAATAAAATGTACAGACTGATTTTTATCAATCTACTTTTAAAAATAGTAAAATCCTTGTATAGTTTATTCCTTTTATTCCAGATGTACAATTTTTTTTTTTTACATATCAGATATGTATAAACGATCTGCATAAGGCAAGTGAAAAACAAATGTTGATTTGAAATTATATATTGTTAATTTTTTTTAAAAAATATCTTATGCTCTAATATTTAATTCATGAAAGGGGTTTAGTAAAAAAATAATAGTTAAATGTTCAAATTAAAATCCATAAACTTCAGCCAGTGTGAATAAATAATTATGCGAAAAATGATTTCATGCTTTTGTTTTTCTGCTTATAAAGTAGATAATTCTTTAAAAACTTGTTTCTAATCAAATTTATTTCTGCTCTTCAAAATTTTTGTTTAACACTTTCAAGGCGGTTCGACTGGCCTTCTGTAAGCACTAGTTGCTGCCATTTAATTTTAAAGCTAATGATTTAAAAATTTAGCCACATCAAGAATTTAATTTTTACTTTACCTTAAAACTAAAAACAAACAAGCAAGTAAAGAACTAAATAACTCGGAGAGGATTTTTTAAAAGCTATTTGAATCGGTTCTGACTCAGCAGTATTGGAAATAAGTTATATATTTAATAAGTAAAACACAAAAAATATTACTGCAAAAATGACATACCCCATAGGGGAGAAAAGAAAAATGGGTACATATATCAGAATTAGTGGGCCAAAACAGTATGAAATTCAAAATACAATGAACCAAGTTATACCAGAATATCTGTCTACTATCTATATATATATTAATAAAATAGCCTATGAGAATTTAATCTAATTTAATTTAAAATCATCTGAAAAAACATCTTTAATCTCTGTAAAACAGAGTGCTTTCACTGTAAGGTTCGTTTCTCAGCCAGACAAATATTACTTTCAGAGACAATTTTTGAAAGCACTTAATCAAAAGTGCAAATTAAGCTAAATTTGCAGCCGTTTGCGGTTTCAGGTGGCCCAACCCCTAAAATTCTTGGGCTGAGTAAGTAAATGAAATCACTTTAGAGAACCAATTAGAGAAAGGGTAACGCCCTATGTGCCTAGCAACAAGTTAAGAAATAAGGGTGTATGTAGGTCTCGAGGGGGAAATTTGCAAAGACTTTCGATATAGTAACTTCAATGTAGAAAATACGCAAGGAATGTGCCGGTAGGTCGCCGGTCCTTCTTCAACCAAGTCTGAAAAGTAATAAAGATCCAGAATAACTTCAACCAGCCTCGACTGCAATTATTTGGGTGAGAGGTGAAGGCATCACCAAGAGAGGAGGCGAACTTTCTTCACACTAAGCCTGTGTTCACACTAAGCCTGTCAATTCGAACCTGTGTTGGGAAACCCCAACTTTTGTATATATGCAGTCAACTCCGGTTATAGTGAATCTCTGGGGACCGGCAAATTTTGTTCACTATATCCGAAGTTCACTAAAACCGATGTTTCCCCATATTGAACAAAGAACCTTATACAAAACTAGAAAATAGTATTTTATACAAATACTAAATGTTAATTAAGTAAATCAAACATAATTGATCTCATTTATGGTTCTGGAACTGTTTGTTAAGTAAAATGAGCACAATTAATTACATTTATGGAAATAATGTACTTTCCATTCAGTAGGCAAAAGGTGCTGTTGCTTTTTTAACCTGTGATATTGCATTGAGAATAGAAAATGAAATCTTCGAAGATGAAGAGCAAAATTTCGGCTTTTGGTTCACTTTCAAAAGTACTCTCATTTTGTTAATGAATACTCTTAGACTCGAATGTTTTTATGGTAATGAAAAAGATTATGCCTCCCCCCCCTCTTGCCCCTTCTCCCTTGTTTAGTATAAGTATGTTAGCCTAGACACTGGGAATTTGCCTGCATTTGGGAATAGATGCTTGATAATCTTTCTCTTTACTTGAACACAAAAGAGACACTCTTCGTAAGAATCGAACGTCACCTCTGCCATCCAGAAATTTTTAAGTTCTCTATAACTGAAGTCAGAGTTCACTAAAACCAAAAAATACTATGTATATATTTCTAACGTATTTGAATCAGGACTAATAAGGTGTGTTCACTATATCCGGAGTTGACTGTATGTGTTAGAAGGAAAAATCTGTTATTTTATCTGTATAAACTTTTATCAGAATTAAAATAATATATCATGGCTCCTTTTGTGCAAAATGCATGTTTTATGCTCATGTGTGTTGAAAATTGTATAATATTGGGTTGGCAACAAAGTAATTGCCTTTTTCCGTATGTCAATATTTCGCCTGGCCAAAACTACTGAAGTTAATTTTGCGAAATTTGGCACGTACGTGAGTTCTTCAACATAGGTGCTAGATCAGAGAGCATTTTCCAAAATTCGTAATCTTAGGGGGGGTAAGGGGCCAAAAAGTTCTTTTCACATATCCCGCGTGATTTCAAATAAAAATAGATATCCGTGAAATTCTTTCTGTAAAATACAGCAATCACGAATACCTAAAAATTAATTTCAGGACATTTTTAATATTGTCCTCTAAGGAGGATAGAAGCGAAAAAAGGGGGAGGGTGGCCATCTTTTATGGACGAAAAAAAAATACTGCCAGTGAAATTCTTTCTTTAAAATGTAACAAATATGAATCGTATGTTCAGGCACAGCTTACCTGTAATTAAAAAACTTCTTGAAAACTTATTTGCTTGAATTTTATACCAGAAAACGCAATTACTTTGTTGCCAACCCAATAATAATAATAAAATCTGTATTGTTTGATATTTGTCAAAGAAGGAATACTTCGCTAAAAACTATATAGGTTTTTAATGGATATAACAGGTTAAAATATTGTTTTTATCTGAAAAAGATAATGCTTCTGGAAAAATTATATTTACTCTGGAATTCACATCTAAAAAAGGATAGGAATTCCATGTACTGTAAGTAATTTTATAAGTTTTATATATGAGGTGCAGTGGTTGCTGCTTATTTTGTTTGGTGGTTTATCCGGTAAGTGGCTTATTATGGTGAAAATCAGTATGAACAGAATGAAATGACCAAATTGCACTAGTTTGCCACCATTTTCCCTCAGAAGTGAGTGCTGCTTTATCTAGTCAGGTAATCTTTAGAGATTAGGTAAAATTTTGAAGTAATTAGCTTTTACAGCGAAATGATAGCCAGTCAAAGATGGTTCATTTGTGTGAGTCAAAGATGACTCATATTTGGGTGAAGGTTTTACGGTAATTCAATCGAAGCAATTGTTAATGCACTTAACAGAATTTTAAAAAATAATAATGATCAGTTCGATACTCGGAACCATTGATGGCGACCTGATGATGGCGAGGATGTGCACCTGAACCAGGTATGTGTCATGAGTAGATTTGCTGAACGCTATAGACACTTAACTTACAACATTTGAGGAGAACAATGCAAATGATCACCTCTTTTCAACCGTAAGTGAAATTCAATAAGCACTGCATGACGCAATACCCTAAAACAGCCTTTAATTTCAGATCCCCTCTCTTCCCTCAAGAAGTTGATTGTTTTTTTTTAGCACTCGGGTGCTATTTCTTTCAAGCACAGCACGGTCACTTTAGTGTAGCAAGGAGACACTTTTAGTGTTTTTCGGTTCAATCACGAATTGTGTGTCGACAGAGGGGCTGCCAGATCAATGGTGTTTTTGGGAGTTGGTGTGATGACATTTAGTGTTCAATCATGTGTCGACAGATCCTGCTATTTCGCTTGTGTGTAGACACGATTTTTCTACGTGCCGTATCACTTTTCAATTTAATAGCCGATCTGTGTTTTATGCAAACCAATTTAATACTTTTAGCAGAAACTTGGACACCTTCCATCCGATAATTACCAAATTCCTGGGTTCGTTTTAGTTTCAAAATTAGACAGTGGTTTGTGAAGGAGAAAAGCATCAGGGGTTATGGTCTTTATAAAGGAAAAATTTATGGAACATTACAAAAAATCATTCCTTTTGTGTTACTGTGGTGTGCAAGTGGCTGTTGCATACGTAAAGTGAGATTTGCAGTCGTGTATGCTATACTCCAGTTCAACTTAACCTGACAGTGCGTGGAAAGGTACGAGTGCCTTATTGCGCCGTTTGTCAAGTATTCGTGCGCCCTTTCTGGTCTTCCTCCCTTGTACTCTTTGACTAATTGCCCTATTTGGCGATCTATCGCCCGTCCTTCGTACTAATGCTGCTCTAGTACGTACGCGTGTGGGAGTATTTACTCTCTAGGGGTGATAAGACAGGAACGGCATTCCTTCAACCACCCCTTCTTGACCTTCCCCGTGAAAGGTACGAGGAGGCCAGAATTGTTCTGAGAAATGTCTGCCCTTTTTCAAAGGAAAAATTGTGACTGGGGCGCGTGTTCTTATGGGTTAATATGCATATTCTTTTTTAAATATAAAATAGTTTAAACAATTGCTATTTTTTTCGGCGTTTTCTATTGCAGTGCAAGTCCAGTCAAAAAAGAAAGTGAGAAAGAAAAACAAAGAACGTAAGAAAATCCTCTAATTTAAATGACTGGATTGTGAAACTGAATGCTTTTTCCTTTCTTTCCCCGGAATGTGCAATATTGAAACAGGCATCGATGTGCCAGTAAAATATGCTTCTCAAGACAAATAAGGCGTTCAAAGCACTGCATTGTGCTGAGAAAAGAAAAATTAAAAGGAATTGAGAATGGTTGACTCTGCCCCTATCTCACTAAGATGAAAAGGCAGTGTTCTGGTAACTAAATTAAGTGCATCATAAATTAGACTTTAAAACACATATGGGCAACCTCCGGCCCGCGGGCGGAAGGGGCGGGCTTATGATCCGGCCAGCGGAACATATCAGAACGCTTATAAACCATTGAAAATCTCATATAAATCACAATTATATGGCCCGCGACTTCGCTAACACTCTGAAATCTGGCCCGAAACTTACCAAAGATTGCCCATACCTGGTTAAAATTTTAAAAGAAGTTTATCTAATCTTCTAGGGCATTATTTTTCACATTATCAAAATACTATTAAACGCGTGCTCAGGATTTTCATAGGTGCTGGTCATTCTTTTTAAATTTTGAAACCCAGTCGAACTTGCTCGCTCTCATCGTTATAAAAACACAACGGTAATTTTTTAAATTCTTTGCCAGTGTTGTTTCTCAAAACAGATCTTCACATACCAACTGACTGCATTCAAAGACAGCAGGATGAGAAATAACGCTGGGCACTGAAGAGAATCTTCATCGTATCTTTGCAAACGATGGGAGTGAACAGGTTAATCCTGATATCCCCTTCTCATCGTTTTACATATACAACTCAGGGGCCGATCCAGAATTTTTTTGTAGGATCCCATTTTTGTGAATTTTCATGCCAATTTTTAATAAGTCAGTTTTTTTATTAAAATAATTGATAAAACAGATTAAAATACAGGGTAAAATGTGAATGAAGGGCCGTTTCAATTGATTGTGTTGTGAAAGGGCAGCAAAACAGACCCAGTTTTTGTCTGCACCGACCCCTACACTGCTTGAACTTTTTTGTTCCTTTCAAAGATGGTCATAGGGCTCTTACATTTTTCAACGCCCCGAGTTTAAAGTTACCCCCGAAGTTAAAACTAACCCCGAGTAGATGTCACTGTCGGCAACGGGGGAGGGGAGTCACGGAACGATGCTTATTTTAAAAGAAGAATTATCTTCTGTAAAATGACTACGAAGGATGGGTGGGAAGGGGTAAAGAAAAGGGCCTGATTAACGTACGGGCCAACTGGGCCACGGCCCATGGCCGTTTTTTAAAAAAATTTTTTTTTAAAATGTTTTAATTAAAAAAATTACAAATATTTCATAAAATATTATTTCATGAAAATTCAGTTTAGTTTTTTGTCTTATAAACATAGTAAAACAACAATGAATGTGTTTTAGTCCTCATTTATATGTTTATGTAATATAATGTAAGGCATCAAAATTATAAAAAAAAATTATAATAATTAAAAGGAAGGGATAGGACCCGAATGCAGAGCCTTATTATAACAAGGACAAATCGGGACTTTGCTCACGGCCCCCGGTTTGAAAGGGACCCAAATTTCAAATGTTATGAAATATTCTTTTTTATGTCAACATTTTATGAAAAAGAAAACAAATTTCATGGATGGGGGCCCCCAAATTCATTAATGCCCGGGCCCCTGTTGGTGATAATCGGGCCCTGCCCTGAGGCGAAGCCCGCAGTGTTTAACTCCCAAGCAAGCTTGGTTCTCATTTTATCGACCCATTCAAGGGATGAAAGGCTGAGTACACTTGGCCCAGCCCGGGATTTGAATCCCGGGCATGTGGCACGGATCCGCAGTGCAAAAACCGTTACAACACTGGGCTTTCCCCCCATTCTCCTTAGGAGCAACCCTAGGCGTGTGTATATGGTATGGAGGATGGGGGTAAGAGTTTGTTTCTGATATTTTTATTGTATGGCCCTCAAAAGGGCCTTTTTTATTTAAAAAAAAAAAAAAAAAAGAATTAAACTTTCTACACCGCTAAGGTTATCGTCTGAAGAATCGGAAGTGTCGGTGCCGCCAACTGTAAAAACTACAGGTTCGACAATATTTTCCGTAAGGGCATCCAGTTCCCATATTTGGGTTTCTATTTTTTTTACATGATTGACACTATTCCTCCAAGCATCGTTGCTGACTCTATTGATACCTTCAAGTATCAATTTTGTCACTTCGTCCCTTTTAAATGTTCGGTTTTCAGCAGCAACATAACCTTTTATCTGACTCCAAATCAACTCAATAGGATTGAGTTCACAGTGATAAGGAGGTAAGCGAAGGACAGTATGGCCTTGGTCAGCTGCTACTTTGTCTATGCGATATGTTCCGTAATTCTTACGGACATCATTAACTAATTGCAGAAGTTCTGCCTTCGACATATCGCAACTCCACGAAATGTTTTTGGTTGTCAACCAAGCTTGAATGTCGGCTTTCCGTGTAGATGTTGATGGAATACTTTCAACCAACACGGTGTGGTATGAAGCGTTATCCATCACAATCACGCTATTCGGCTTAATGTTAGGGAGTAATTTGTTGATGAACCAGTCTTCATAATACTCTCCATTCATCTCACCGTGGTAATCGCCTTTCTTTTTGGAAGCTAAGAAAACATCACAAGCACCAGCTATAAAACCATCTTCATTTCCAGCATGAACAAGGATATTTCGGGACCCTTTTCCGGATGGAGCTTTTAAACCCGGTGAGAGCCCGGCCAAAAACGCCTGCTTCGCTGACTTAACAGTAGAATCGACCCACACATTTGTTTTTGTATGGCCAAAATTCACCCAAGTTTCGTCGGTGTATATGATGGATCGATTTTCTGTGCGAAAACGTTTGATTTCTCGCAAATAGCGATGACGCCAACACTGAATGTCATCACGTTCTATGAGCACAGACTCCCGTTTTCGTTTCGCATAAACGAAACCCAAATCCATCATTATGCGTCTTATTGTGCTCAGGCTGACATCTGACAAATCATTAGCTTCATTAACTGCAACAAAAACTTTTTGTATGGTAGGAATTTCATTCCTAAAAAAAATTCGTGATTTTTAACTCGGGTATGCATCCCAACTCTTCGTGGGCGTTTTTTTCCTGGAGTTGAAAATTTCCCTTTCTCTTTCAACTCAGCTTTCATTCTGTATACACTGGAAGGAGAAACACCAGTGTAAGAGGAAACAATATCTATGATATCGTTTTCAGATTTTTCGGGATGCTCCTTACGTAATTTGCAGAAAACATTCATGACAATAACCTTAGAGGAACTTCTAAGCGGTTTTCCAGCCTTATGTGGTTGGAACGTAATATAATCATCCGATACAGGGGCAGTAGCCGTTATTACGGACGTACGAAAGCGGAGATAAGGAAGAAAAGAAGTCAAGAACGGAGAATGTAATGGATTTTCCCGTTCTGGTGTGGGGGAGGGTTGCTACGATCTTCGCTCCTTAAAAATTCCGCCAAAACTTGCTTTGACGCTATTGGATAGCAAAGCATTGACAAAATAAACACATTTTCATTTAAATAAAGGCGAAATATTAAATTATTTAGCATGCTTTCATTATATAAACATGTTTTTTCCCCTTACCGACGAATTTAACATAAATAGTAGTACATATATGGACGAGCTATATGTTTGTGACATATTTACTACCATTGATTAGTGGGCGTAATAATAGTATTTGAGCATAGATTTTGATATTGTGCTCACAAGTAAAACTGAAAAAAAAAAAAAAAAAAATTGTCATACCTGCAGAAAAAACTATAGCACTTTTCTTTAAATGTATCATTTGTGTGCAAAATTATACCTAGCATGAAATGTGAGATTATATTTTGTAATTTATTTTTTGTAAATGCATTTGTAATTTTAGTACTTTGAACTTAGAAACAGCTTTATATTAAGTTTGATTTAATTTCAGATACTGCCTTTGGCAAAAACAAGAACAATGGTATTTGGTATTACTTTGATGATAGTAGTGTCACACAGTCAAGTGAAGAAAATGTAGTTGTAAGTACTTCTTTATTCTGTGTTATTTTCCCTCAAAATAATATACAGAATTCGTGCAGGAAATTTTTCAATACCGTTTGCTTTTGTGTTACAACATAGGCATTCACAAAAGCAAGTAAACATGAGTGTTCCAAAAAATGAACTTCAGTTTGCAATCATATTTTAATTCTGGAAAGGGGACATTAGGAGACTCCGATCTTAAAAGAAATATACATGCTAAAATTTAATGGAATATTAAATTTATACATTCTTATTTATAAAGCAGCTGAATATAGTTACTCGACTGCTACATCTAGTATCTTTTGACAGTTAAAAATGATATTAAATCCCTCTATCTTCTATGTGGTGGGCTGAGCAGTTGTTCTGTCTGTAATTTTTGAAACAACAATGCCAGATTGAAGGTTTTAAAACCTGCTGTAAAAATTTCATAAAATTCACTTTGAATTATTGTTCTGTAATCTCGCTTAGCAATATGAACACTTGCATTTAAGAAATATGAAGTTAAAAGAAAACAGTTTTATTGGAAATAAAAACTGATAGGAGGTATAGAGCAGGGGTGGCGAACCAATGGCACATGTGCCATTGATGGCACTCGACACAATATTTTGGGCATGCCACCGATCAAAATGGTTTGCATTTTAATTAAAAATAACAAAGTTTACTATGAAGTATCACGATCGTATAGTCACCAAGTCAAAATTATTTTACGGCACGTCTATGGCCTCATTAAGCATTTCTTTAGAAAAAATGGCACGTTAATCCATAAAGGTTTGCTACCCCTGCTATAGAAAATAAAAAAAACCAACATAGAAATTAAAATTCTGACTACTTAACAGAGCCATAGTATGGTTTTGACTGTCTTATTTCAGTACTTTACCTGAGGGTTCAGTATTCTCAACTAAAACTACTGAATATGTATGTGCTAACAAGTTTTTTCTTCTATGCATCTAATTAATAACTTTTTCCTTTTTCCCTCTAGTCAAAAGCTGCCTATGTTCTTTTTTACATGAGACGAGATTCTCACACTATTAATCACCAAATGAGCCGGCAATGTATTTCTGCAGCCCTAGGGGCGCCTCGAAACACACATATGTCCAGTCCTGATGATGATGAAGATGCTGCTTCATCCAGTGATGAAGACTGCAGCATGGATGTAAATTAGTTAATTTAATTTAAATATTAGACTATTTTTCCAGGATGCAAGTTGGCTGAAAGATGAAATTCAAACTGTTAATAATGCCTGACTGAAACTGTAAAATAAAATCAAAGAAAAAAACTACTTTTCAGGTGTTTTGTATGTAGCTGTAGATAAAAAAAAAAAATCTTCACTGAGAGACACTTAGCAAGTGCTTCATTTTGATAATGTGGGAGTTTGCCCCTCAACTGAACTCCATGGAAGCCAACAGTTTTGAACACATGCTGTTGAAATTTTATTTATTTTTACCATTTTTGTGCTTTCAAATAATGTAAAAAGACTAAATTTAAATTGATTTTCTTTTTGGAATGCTGTGATCAACCCAACAATTTTCTTTGTTTTACTATAATCAGTCAACCAACCAACCAACCTTGTACACATTAAACTGAAACAATCACCAAAATGTGTCCACACAAAGCAACTGTTTGACATTGAACTTCAGTTTTATTGAAGTTGTAAAGGTAGAAATTTAGCTTATGAGAGATAGATTGCCTTCTATGTACATACTTAAGAGGAGAAAAAAAAAAGAGCATTGCTTTATTTTTAATCAAATGCACTTTCAAACATCTTATTTTTTTAACAATTTATAGCACTATAATTTTACTTACATTTTATGTTTGTTTTAGTTGAAACGACAACATAAAAGTTTCTACCTTTGCAGCCTTTGTTGTGGTCACAATGTATTCTAATGATATTTCTTTATTCCTCCATAGTTTTGTGCTGGTTGGTGCAATGCTATGTGCAGTTTTCAAATGATTACTTGTAATATATTGTGCTATACATTACAGAATTTTAATTTATTTCACTTAATAAATTTTATTAGGGTATGCTGTGTCTTTTATTTATTTTTTGAAATTTTAATTTTTACAGTAAAAGGGTGATAATAAATTTCTGTATTTTAGCTTATTTCTACCTTTTATCCGGCCCTTCCCCAGATACATCCCAATTTACCTTGAAAATTGAGAGGGGGGTGCTTTTTCACTCCTTTACGGTATTTTATACCTTTTATACACACACTTTGTTATTCTCCTCCACACTAAGTGCAATATTTACAATGGTCTCTTACAGATTGCTTAAGTTGATTTAATCTGGCCTTTTCCACAAGTAAGTAAAAAATGATAACTTATTGCTTGTTGAAAATTCTATTGAAATTTGCTTTTTATAACTGAAAAACACTTACTGATAACTTGGGAGGGAGAGGTAGCCCAGGGATTGCTAAAGCAAACAATTTAAAACATATATTTACCACAAAAACAAGATTCAATAATGTTATATTTCAACGGTAATGACATTAGTTCAGTCTTAACATTCGTATTAAGTTTAAAAATTACATTAAAAGTACAAAAATATTGTCTTATTAGAGCCGCATCACTTAAGATAGGTATACCTAAAACAGTAGTATGGGTCAAATTGACCCGACTTGTAAAATTCATGTTGCATTGAAAATTACATAATGGTATGCTATTATACCATTTATTATGTCATAACCATTCATATTAGGAATGATAATGACATTTATTTAATTTGAACTTCAGATTCCAGACTCGTGGGAACTTTTGAGTCAAAATGAGCCATTCTGCAATATCAGGTATACATATTAAAAACAAAAAACAGGTAAAAGTTATGAGCTTAAATTATTTTACAGATAATATCATAAAGTTAGGAAAAGACACGATTTTTTCAAAATTTCAGTATGTAATTTTTTTTTTTTTTTTTTTTTTTTTTTTTTTTTTGAGGGGGGGGGGGGGGGGGGGTTTGAAAAACTGAATCAAATCTGGTTTTGGGTCAGAACGACCCATCCCGCGGTTCTAGTGTTAAAACTTATAATTTGAGCATGTGCAACATTTCTACCGATGTGGTGCTTGTGTGCACTAAAACCATATTCCATCGAAGAAACATTAGCTTATCAAATTGAATTGGTGCTCTGCAGAGAAGACCGGTCAGTTGTTTTCTGCGAACTTTGTTGTGTTTATCCGATGTCTATATTTTCCCTCTTGAGTGCCTTAATCACCCTAAAGGAGATCTTGTTAGGGAAGGGGGACATTTTCCCCTTTCACATCAGATTGAACCAATTCTGTTCTTATTCTGTCTCTAGATAAATTTTTTCCAAACGCGTCCTCCCCTACCCTTTTTATTATAAATAAATCTACTGTGATTCTTTCCAAACGCTGATGCTCCACCTTTGTTGCAATCATTGATGCAATAGCAATCTAGAACATTATTTTTCTCCCTTTCTTTTTTTTAAAGAACATAGTATAAAGAGACATTTAAAAAAAAAATAGTTTGAGTACTACGTAAATGGACTTCTTTATTGAGTAAATATAAGTACATTCATGAATGTAAGTGCATTTTCATAATTTCTTATGTAAAACTTAATTTTTCTTTTATGATTTGATTTCATTCATTTCTCTTAAATGGTAGGCCATACCTCATGACTCAGGACAAGATTTTGGGACTTTTATGTTCACAGTGATGTCACACGCATTTTAACTTAGTGCGGCATTTATTCCGATGTGGCGCTTCTTCCGGAAATTATGTTAGTATCAGATAGCATAGATTCAAAGTGTTAAAAAGGGGGGGTTCAAAATTATAAAGTCTGAAAATAATTGGCGTATATAATCTAATTGTTTATCTTTCATCAATAAACTGATGACAGTGATGCCTGGGCATTATTTTATTAAATGGTTTTTGTCAGAAATATCCTAAAGATACTCTTAAAAACAAATTATAATACAAATGAATGTGCTTTTCATCAGGGGCGAGGCGTGAATATATGCCATGGTCATCGCTGCTTACAGATTTATCCCCCTCTTCCCCGCCAGCGCAAGCACACATCCACACACTGTGTTATAAGTTCTAATGAAACGACCGACGAAAAGAAAATTTTGATCATGGTGTGATGCAAATAGTCAAAAGTGTGATGCAAATAGTCAAAAATATTATGTTCATATATTTTATCAACATTTAAGTTAAATATTTAGTACAAAAATATTTTTTTGAAAATTCCTATTCTAGTCTAAGCTGAATTTCTTATTTGATTCGGTTGATTACTGATTCATTTTTCAAAAAACACATAACTCAAAAGAAATACTAGACGTTGTCATTGGACTATAATTTATTTTTTATGTAACACAATATACATAAGATCGAACACATTAACACAGTAAATTTGACTTACACTCGAATACTTTAATGAGGTGGTGTAAGAATAAAGGGCATTTTGGATGTACTTCAAAGCAAATAAGATAATCTAACGTTTGAAAAAAAAAACACATCCTAAATGGTTATTTGTATTATTTATTTAGAGATTTAATAATTAAAAATGAAAAATAATCTTAAATAGTTATTATTAGTAGTATTTATTTAGAAATTTATTAATTAGAAATGGGACATTTTGATATGTACAGATATTGTACTTATCAAAACAGTAAAGAATAATATTCATCCATTATTTGAAAATAAAATCCATTCTTATTTTGGATGAATATTTTCCGATTATTATGTCGTAAAAATCTTTGTCTTAAGGATGCCAACATTTCTTTCTCGATCGATAGCAATGAAATATTACTCATCCGATTTTCACTTTGGGTGAATCTCTTACATGTGTGAATTCTTTTTAAAGCATGGGTCTTCTAGCCTCAGACAAATAGTCCATTTTTTGAGATATTCAAATTACAAATGCATAGGACATTTTTTTAAATATAGAAATTTATTATTTTTTTCTTTTTTCGCATTAAAGTATTTATCAAAAGAACAAACAAAATATTTTCAACATAACAAGTAATTTTATTATATTCAGAATAAGTTACATGAAACAGCAGTGCATTTTCTTATTATATAAAGAAATTACGCAAGAATTTCAAGTAAGAAGAGACAAGAAATGATTTAATTTCAAAAATCATTTTAAAAAATGATTTTATTTATTTTAATTTAAAACCAAATTAAACGCATCCCACAGATAGACATTGCCGTTCTGTAATTCGTTCGTGTCAACTTTCACATGCACACGTATTTATATATTTTTTGTACAATCAATCAGTTCAGTCGCCTAGTGGTGTTAAAACGCTGGTTGGATGCTATCTTTTTAGAGATGACCTGGCTCACTTTTCACCATATATTCCTCCCGAAATTTTCGCGCTATTTGATTGGCCAAGGAACTGCGCGCGTCATCAGACGAGATTCTCTGTTATCAGCGCATCTCTTTTCAGGTCGGGAAGATTTCCTTTATGACCAAAAGATGGCAGCAGTAAGAATCTTGTATAAACGGAGGTTTCTCTGCGAAACCAAACAAGAAAATAATAAAATTACCTTATAAGCCATTCCTTTGCACACAAAAAAAGATTATTCTATTGCGAAAATTTTATAAAATTGGGTTTTTAAATACGCTGAATTCAAGTTCAAAACTCTTCGCATTTTTCAGAAACCTGCTACTCATCTGCGCGGACTGAAGGCTTCGCCCCTGCTTTTCATCCTTACTTAAAATCATCTTGAAACCTACCTTGAAATCATCCTTACTTGAAATGAGTACCCAATTTAAGTTTGAAAATATCCTAAGTACTGCAAATTTGAATGATTATTAATAATAAAATCAGGTTATCACTTTTTAGACGTTCGTAAAATCAAATTTTTTCTTTCCAAAGCATCAGCCTTATAATAAATATTATATAATAAAATCCGAGAGTAAACATTGTATGTAGGTATGCAGGTAGGTAAGTTTGTGACCTCCGATCTTTTTGCACGCGTCTCTCGATCACATTGCGCCGAGACGGTTGGTCGCAGACCTACCGAATTTTGCATACGGCTTCACTAGGACAGATCCTAACACGCCTCGGAGCGATTTTTTTTGAAATTCGAATTAGAAAATGTTTTATTTTATGTTTTGCCCTAATTTTAGCGATTTTTCTCGCTTAATATGTAATAATGCCGGTAATTACACTCGCAAGAAAACGAAATTTACATCATCGGATAGAGGAGAAAATTTTCTTTTAAAAATTGTTTGTTCGGACTGTGTAACATAATTTTCAGATTTTTGGGAATTTTTCAAATAAAATTAAATTTGACGCTGACTTTCGTAAAATATTTTTAAAATTGCTGCATCTTGAATTCTATCCGTCATAACTTTTTTATATTTTGTCAAATGACGGAGCATACATTTCGCCCTCTTTTAAAAGAAAAACCAGAGGAAAATATAAATTAGGAGATTTTTAACGAATTTTTAAGTAAAGAATTATTTTCATTTCAGTAGCAGCAGCTTAAAATTTTCGGTATGATATCTTGCGGTTTGGTTGTCTTGGAGACAGTAACAATGATTAAAATTGCCAGTTGAAAAAAAATAAATAAAATTACTTTAAAACAACTGAGTTATCGCATGTGAAAAGTGCGTGATTTTGATGTCATAAGTTTAAAACCTCTTTCGAAACTCAATCAGAATAACGGACTCACAAGCAAAACATACGCCACGCATGAAATAATTCTATATTTTACTTTACGTTGCCAGATAAATAATTGAATGCTGTTTTTTCACCAGTGAATTATCCAGCATTATTTTCGATTGAGATTTTAAACGGGTCACGTTTTCGAATAGCAGGAAATATATTGCGGTATTAAACAGGGCCTGATTATGACCAACAGGGGGCCCCGGGCATTGATGAATTTTGAACCCCCCATGTATGAAATTTGTTTTATTTTTCATAAATTTTTTTTGTAAAAAAAGAACAACATTTGAAATTGGGGGCCATTTCGCCCCTGGGCAAAGTCCCGATTTGCCCGTGCGATAATAGGGCCTTGGTGCTAAATACACCAATCTGACAAGAACTATGCGTAAAAATTTATGGAGAGCTGATTTAGTGGCAACCATAAACTGAAATATGATTATCGTTTATGCTAATGCGTAAATTGCAAAGAATCACCAAAGAGTATAGGCCTACATTCGTGGCAAATATCTAAACCATTTCTTTAAATTAAGCATTAACGGTTGCAAAACGACAGTATATTATATTGGTATCAGTAAAAGATAGTATAAGTAATAGCAAGTAGATATGATAAGGCAATATTGATCAAAGCACAATATACTGCATTAATAAATATTTAGTAAAACTAAGTCTTCTATTCATTTTTCAACAGCTGTATTACATCACAGCTAACAAAACATAAAGTAATTTTACGTCACGTTAATATATTCCGCGGTAGTTTCAACAGAAAAGACTGTAATAGAACTTTCTTTTTTCTTGGAGATTGTTTTGTCACAAGTAGTTATGATCACATTTTAGGAAAATGTTCTCCTGTTGCCTTGCGAGAGCGGGTACACAACTATTTAATTTTAAAATAAAACTGTTCTCCACATCATGTAGTATCTAAGGTATTAATGGCATAACTTAAATCTAAAAAAGAGTATGATGCAGAAATGAGACACTTTGAAAATTAGGAATTTTCACTGCAAACCGTCACGCTTTTCTTTTCTGATCGTGAATGACACCGACATAGTTTTTTGCGTCATAATATTAACAATGGTCACTGGTCAGTACGTATTCTAACTTTACGAATAAGTAGCTTTATGCGAAGAGTCAAATCATTTTGCTTATTTTTAGATTCCAAATCTCTGGAATCAATTCGAACTATACATGTAAGAAAAAGTTTCGTTCCCTACCGTGCGGAGAACGGGTACGCAGCTAGTAATGATAATAAAATTTAAATATAAATTTTAGTTGAAGGTTTTTTCTCATAGAAATTTATTATAAAACTCAAATCTTTACCATATTTTTTATATACTGATATTAATTTAAGTATGGGAAACAAAAAATAATTATACATTGTTTTTTTTAAGCAAAATGTTACCCAAAAAACTGTTTTTTGGGTGAGCTGAAGACCCATTAGCACCTCTCCTGGATCCGCCACTGAACAACTGTATCCTAAATAATAATCTGATGTGTCCAACACATGACTTCCTTGCGCGTCTATTAGATCAAAAATATTTTCGACGCACTTCCTCTAAACTTAATTTGTTTGAAAGAGATAAAATATCAATAATAGTAAGGTTTAGCGATTTCTAGCCAAATATTTCGATATCGCCAAGCTGAGTTCAATTTGAAAGATTTCCTTCTGACACTTTATTTGGCGATATTTTACCAAAAGCCGACAAACTTGAGATAGTCTGCGAGATTTGGGGATAGCCAAAGTAGTCATTGACCACAGACTTTCAATGAATTGAATGCATCCATACACCTCAATGTATTTAAAGTCATTTGGCTCACCCTGTAAATAAATTCTCAGTCGATTGCTGTCAAAAAAGTTATTGAAAACAGTTAGATATTACAATAGTTCTAAATACAAAAGTTCAAAATTCTACGGGTTAAAGTTTTAGAGTTATACAAAATACGAAATAATTTTTGGCGCCAAATTTGGCGATATTTCGGCGAAACTCGTCAATGTCGACGACATTTGGCGAGATTTTAAGAATGAACCAAACAATGACAGATTATCGCCAAATTTGGCGATATTTCGCCAAAACTCGCCAAGAACGATGACAAATGGCGATACTTTGGGCATGGACCAAATCACTGACTATCGCCAAATTTGGCGATATTTCGCCAAAACTCGCCAAGGTCGAGGACAGACGGCGAGATTTTGGGCATGTACCAAACAATGACTGTCTACAGTTGTATTATATTGAAGATGTCCATAGACATTAAAGTACTGAAATTCTTTTCGGTGGTCCTGTAAATAAACTCTCCAGTAGATTGGAACCAAAAATCGAGATGCACAACTAGATGTTACAACAATCTTATATGTGAAATTTCATAATAGTTTTTGAGATTTGAGAGTTAAATATGCACACACGTACACCAAAAGTCGCCAAGCTTGGCGACTTTTGGCATAGTTCTTGAGGGAGGTACGTGACCGTTGTCGGACCATTGCCTAACTTATGTGGTAGGACGGTATTGTGCTTGAAATGGATGAATGCCCCTAAAATTGCCATTGACCGTAATGTATTGGAAATCTTTTGAGTGTTCCTGTAGCAGAACTATAAATGATAAAGACACTTTTTTTAATGGAGAAATTCATTTTCTAACTCTTTACAGCATATATCACTTCTGAGTCGTTTGAAATTGCCCAATACCTCTAAAAAACGCTTTGATGAATTTCGGCCCATAGAGCGTAATGTATTTCGAATCTTTTGGGCGGTTCTGTAGATAAACTATCCAGTCGAATGGAACCGAAAGGGGAGGTGCACAACTAGATGTTACAACAATCCTAAATATAAAGTTTCAACATTCTACGCCTAATAGTTTTTGAGATATGCGAGTTTAATAAATTTCGGCCCATTGAGCGTAATGTATTTCGAATCATTTGGGCGGTCCTGTACATAAACTATCCATTCGATTGCCACCAAAAGGGGAGGTGCACAACTAGATCATAGAACAATCCTAAATATCAAATCTCAACATTCTACGACCAATAGTTTTTGAGATATGCGAGTTACATACATACATACGTACGTACAGACGGCATGGAAAAACTGGCCACAATAGACTCGCCGCTGGTCAAAATGAGTTGCAGACGCATTAATATGATCGTGCATGCTAGCCTACGATGAGATGCATCGAAAAATTTATTTAAATTTAATTTAGAGGTATTCAAAATCGGTTTTTTTGTCGAAATTTGGCCCCCAAAATTTTTCGGGATCACATTACTTCCTTATACTACGTACAAGGAAGTAAAAATTCTTTGAAACTTTAAATTATCTTCAAAAGAAAATTTAAAATGTTTTATTTATACATGGAAGCTATGCTTTCCATAACTGCCTAGCAACTAGTACATCCCTCTCAATATGGTCTCAAATTTAGTTTTGGCTCACTTGCAAGAAGCTGCATACATTCACTTATTAATGAATGCATGCTAGAAGGTTCACTCATAGTTCCAAAATAGTATTTTCACCTTTCATATCAGAGTGATATAGTCTCACTATTTATAGATGGAGTGATAGACTTCTATCATTAATCCATTTGCATAGTAAGAGAATGAGAAAAAAGCCTTTATCACCAAATTTTATCCATATCAGACCGACAAAGTTGAGCATATGCATACAGCTCTTATGATAGTGACCAGGAAAATTTAGTGTATTAGAGGGAAGTTTGGGTACAATGAAACAAAATTTACTAATTTTTTTTTTCCTGTTCAAAAATTAGTATGTACAAATATTAAATTAATGGACACTTTTAACCTACTCTTTTACCCATCTAAATGAATTTTTATGAGTTTATAAATAGCTTTTCCATATTTAAAGAATTACAAAATGTAAATGTCTGTCAGTATTTCACTGTATCCCAAATACTGGGTTACACTGAAACACTTAATAAAACTTCACAAACATCCAAATAATATGAGTCAAGATTTAAATTTAGCATTTATGTTTTATGTACATTTATAATAAACATTAGTGAGACATAAGTCTGAAATTTAAATGGAAAAACAAAAGAAATTAAACTGTTATAGCTGAAGATGAAAACAATACTTTTATTGGAGGTTGCCTATAGTTTTTCATTTTATATTAAACTAGGACCCGGCAAACTTCGTACCGCCTAACAGTCAATGACTTTTAGCTAAACTTAATATATGATTTTAATTAACATAATACATTTTTTGTATTCATTTTATTAAGTTCAATAATTCCTTAGGATAATATATATAAATAAAATAAAAATTCAATAAAAGTACAAAAATCAAGTATTTCAGTGGCGTGTCGGCTAGACATTTGCTTCGATGAAGCTATGTATTTTGCTGCATGGCTCAGTCTCATGAAAAAACATCAAATTGTAATCTCGAGTAGCTATTTAGATCGCTCACATTGCAAATAGGGTGTTAAATTGTGTAGCAGAGTTTGAGTTTCGCACAATTTTTTAATTTATGATGTCGCATTTTGACCAGGATAGTTAAGTCTGGTTATTTCTCACAGTTTTCAAACAGGGTAATATTGAAACTTTGACGTTGAAAAACTCACTTGCAACTTATTAAAGTTAATTTTGAGATGTTGAGGTTATGCCTAACTAATCAGTATTTCAAACATTTTTCTGAGCTATTTTGCTAATGACGTAATTTTTGTTCAAGAACTTGTTAAGTTGCAAGAATTGAGAAAAAGATTACAATTGATTTTTTTTTTTTTTACAGTCGTCAATAGATGGCCCAAACTTGCAGAATATGCCGTGTTTAATAAATAAAATCATGTGAATAATTTTTTCCTTCTGAGGTGGATTTATAAGCGGCTATTCGGACCAAGCACATGTACACAATACATGTTACAAATAATGTACACAATACAAATACATGTAACAAACAAAAAATAAGTTTTTGAAACCAAATTATGCATTTTTCTGCGTGTCATTTCCCCCTTCTATTTCTAATGTATTACATCAAGAAAAAGGATGTGAGATATATCAATTTCAATGAAAACGAATTTTGTTTAATCACACTCATGAATAATGATACACTTTCCAACTTAACAAGGAAAGATAACAGGGAAGATGCATGGATATGATAAGCTTTTAATATATAGCACTTTAGTGCATATTAGGGATCGACCGATACCACATTTTCGCCGATGACCGATACCGATACTTTACCTATAAATTCATTTTCAGAAATAGCCGATACCGATACTTTTAAGTTATGGTATCGGCCGATACCGATACTTTACATAATTTAATGTCATTTAAACCTACATCTGTATTCTGGGCAGTTTTTGTAACGAGAGTGTAGTTCTCGTTAAAATGAATAACAGCATGATGAAATTCGATCCCAATAGAAAGCATTAAAAAGAAAAAGCAGTGGATACATTGAAGTGTGAATTTACAGTAGTTCTAGTCTTTCTTTTCTATTCAATCATGCCGACGAATCACCGAATTTATGAAAAGCTGAGCGCTGGGAAGCGTCTTAGTGTGCAGGCTCGGAATTCTTTCTCCTCGTGTGGCTGTCGATCTAGTGGTCTAGAGTTTTGGGCGATTTTCTCCACATGTTACGTGAATATGCGTTAGATTCCCTTAAAAAGTTCTCCGCCCAAGGACCCCCCATAGGTAGATGCCCCTCATTTAGGCTTGACAGAACACAAACGGGGGGGGGGGGTTAAAGGGATATATTAATAAGAGAATCCATTTCCAGTGCCGACTGGTGCAAATATTTAAATCATATTTTCTCAACCTCAATTTTGTCGCCTAATTGTTGCTATGAGCCAGATAAAAGGTCTCCATATTAGACCCAAAACAGCTTCCTGCTTGCTCTTACTATGTGTCTTTATTTTTGATTCATGCCTCTATTTTGTGCTTACAAAAGTAAACACCTGAAATTTATTCAACTTCAAAGCTTGCAAGTTTTATTTAGATTTTCTTTAATTATAATTCTTTCACATATGAAAATATCTTTTAGATTACTTAAGCTGCATTAAATTGTGATAATGTATAAACTGTACAGTATTATGTAAGTACATATGCATTTAGATATTGTTCATTAAATACGCCAATATAGGCTATATAAAATAGTATAGTTTACTATATATAAAAAATACTAAAGTTTAATTTTGCCCCCCTTTTTGACCCACCGAAATTGCTCCCGTGACGCAACAATGAGTCGCGGCCCATAGTTTGGGAACCACTGATCTAGAGCACAAAGGGTGCGAGTTTTTTTACGTTTGCAGAGGGGCACCATGGAGGGGGGGGGGATATGTCCGACAAACGTCATTCGGTTCAAACCCTATTCCCGTTTGCATTCGCAAAAATACGATTCACTTCCGATAGCAGAATGCTACTTTCGGTTTCAAATATTTCCGGCTGACTAATATTAAAATGTCTGTATCTGAAGTTCTATAAGCTAAATAGAAACAAATTCCTCAAACGTATTTCGAAGGCTGAAATATTACACTTTAACACACATATGTGCAACCGCCGGCCCCCGGGCCGGATGTGGCCCGCCACGGCTTTTGATCCGACCCGCGGAACATCTGAAAACTCCGTATAAACAATTCAATATCCCATATAAATCCCAATTATACGGCCCGCCACTTCGCTAAAATCCGCAAGTTTGGTTCAAAGTTTGCCCATACCTGCTTTAACACTTTAAAGGTCGTCATCCCCTGAAATATCAAACGATGTCAAGGACCGTCTCCCCCATCAATTTTGATATCTATATCATACCCAAGCCGAATCATATGACCTTGCGCCAATTTTTACTTCCTTGTACGTAGTATAAGGAAGTAATGTGATCCCGAAAAATTTTGGGGGCCAAATTTCGACATAAAAACCGATTTTGACTACCTCTAAATTTAATTAAAAAATTTTTTTTCGATGCATCTCATCGTAGGCTAGCATGCACGATCATATTAACGCGTCTGCAACTCATTTTGACCAGTGGCGAGTCTACTGTGGCCAGTTTTTCCATGCCGTCTGTACGTACGTACGTACGTATGTATGTAACTCGCATATCTCAAAAACTAATGGTCGTAGAATGTTGAGATTTGATATTTAGGATTGTTCTATGATCTAGTTGTGCACCTCCCCTTTTGGTGGCAATCGAATGGATAGTTTATGTACAGGACCGCCCAAAAGATTCGAAATACATTACGCTCTATGGGCCGAAATTCATTCAACTCGCCTAACTCAAAAGCTATTAGGCGTAGAATGTCGAAACTTCATATTTTGGATAGTTGTAACATCTAGTTGTGCACCTCCCCTTTTGGTTCCATTCGACT
The DNA here is from genome assembly GCA_038373885.1 of Cheiracanthium punctorium. Lineage (NCBI taxonomy): Eukaryota > Metazoa > Arthropoda > Arachnida > Araneae > Cheiracanthiidae > Cheiracanthium > Cheiracanthium punctorium. The sequence goes on along the minus strand of JAWZYV010012803.1, from coordinate 370,321 downwards.
GGATAGTTTATCTACAGGACTGCCCAAAACATTCGAAATACATTACACTCAATGGGCCGAAATTCATTAAACTCGCATATCTCAAAAACTGTTAGGCGTTGAATGTTGAAACTTTATATTTAGGATTGTTGTAACATCTAGTTGTGCACCTCCCCTTTCGGTTCCATTCGACTGAATAGTTTATCTACAGGACCGCCCAAAAGATTCGAAATACATTACGCTCTATGGGCCGAAATTCATCAAAGCGTTTTTTAGAGGTATTGGGCTATTTCAAACGACTCAGAAGTGATATATGCTGTAAAGAGTTAGAAAATGAATTTCTCCATTAAAAAAAGTGTCTTTTTCATTTATAGTTCTGCTACAGGAACACTCAAAAGATTTCCAATACATTACGGTCAATAGCAATTTTAGGGGCATTCATCCATTTCAAGCACAATACCGTCCTACCACATAAGTTAGGTAATGGTCCGACCACGGTCACGTGCCTCCCTCAAGAACTATGCCAAAAGTCGCCAAGCTTGGCGACTTTTGGTGTATGTGTGTGCATATTTAACTCTCAAATCTCAAAAACTATTATGAAATTTCATATATAAGAATGTTGTAACATCTAGTTGTGCATCTCGATTTTTGGTTCCAATCTACTGGAGAGTTTATTTACAGGACCACCGAAAAGAATTTCAGTACCTTAATGTCTATGGACATCTTCAATATAATACAACTGTAGACAGTCATTGTTTGGTACATGCCCAAAATCTCGCCGTCTGTCCTCGACCTTGGCGAGTTTTGGCGAAATATCGCCAAATTTGGCGATAGTCAGTCATTTGGTCCATGCCCAAAGTATCGCCATTTGTTATCGTTCTTGGCGAGTTTTGGCGGAATATCGCCAAATTTGGCGATAATCTGTCATTGTTTGGTTCATGCTTAAAATCTCGCCAAATGTCGTCGACATTGACGAGTTTCGCCGAAATATCGCCAAATTTGGCGCCAAAAATTATTTCCTATTTTGTATAACTCTAAAACTTTAACCCGTAGATTTTTTAACTTTGTATTAAGAACTATTGTAATATTAACTGTTTTCAATATCTTTTTTGACAGCAATCGACTGAGAATTTATTTACATGGTGAGCCAAATGACTTTGAATACATTGTGGTGTATAGATGCATTCAATTCATTGAAAGTCTGTGGTCAATGACTACTTTGGCTATCCCCAAAATCTCGCTGACTATCTCAAGTTTGTCGGCTTTTGGTGAAATATCGCCAAATAAAGTGTCAGAAGGAAATCTTTCAAATTGAACTCAGCTTGGCGATATCGAAATATTTGGCTAGAAATCGCTAAACCTTACTATTATTGATATTTTATCTCTTTCAAACATATAAATTTAGAGGAAGTGCATCGAAAATATTTTTGATCTAATGGACGTGCAAGGAAGTCATGTGTTGGACACATCAGATTTTTTAAATAAATTTTTAAAGTATGTCTCTTAAGCGTGAAATTAAATCAAGAGCAAGACTTTCTCCAACGATATCAAAAGTCTATATATACAGTAGAATCCCCCTAAAACGATGTCTCCTTACAACGAATTTCTCCCGATAACGAAATTTTTCATGGAAACGTAACTTTAAGGCTTAAATAACACTATAAACATTCGCTATATAACGAAGAGCTTATCTTCCCATACCGAATATTTCAGATTTACCTTTTGAAGAAAATTTTAATTTTTGAACAGACCACTTAGTGGAAGAGTGACAGATGATAAAAATGGAGGCCAGGAAAATGAAACTGACTCCGACAATGAAGACACTTCATATTACTATATGGGCAAATCGGGACTTTGCCCATATAGTAATAAGGCCCTGGGCTTCACGACCAAAACCACATCAAACTTTAATGCTTCAACCTTTCAAAACCATTAAAAATAGGTTTCCAAATGGAAGAAAATGTGTCTCACTTTATTTTCAGCGGACTTTTAAAATGTGAATATTTTTATGAAAATTTAAAATCACAGAATGCAAATCAATGTAAAATAACGGAATTTTGAAGTAAAATATACGTAAGTGCATTACATATTTTATTCTCTAAATTCGTGGATTGTCTTTACTTTTGAACATTTCATTTATACAATGAAAAGTAAGAAACCGTAAGTTTAACAAATTTATACTAAATACCAATTTATTTTTAATTGAAAGTCATAATTTAATATTTTTAAACATCGAATTAACTAAAAAGTTTGTAATATTTGCTGAAATAACTGCAAAATCCTCTAATCTCTGTATAATGAAATTGTCTCTATAGCGAATTTTTTTAACTTGTATATATACATATATGAATGAACTCTTTTTCGAGTCCACACAGTGAGAAAATAAACGTTTATAAAACGGAAGTAAAATTATAGCCTACCTCTCGACATTTGTTTTTCGCAATCCTTGCAGATAGCGTATTTAGTGTTCGCACCAATTCAAAATAATTTAGAAGAATAGACGATTGTCCTGTTAAACTGTCATCTAACGATTCTTTGTCCATAATTTCGACCACACTTGGTGATACGACATCCATTTAGCGATGGTTAGAATTTAAAAAAAAACACACAGTTCGAAAACATTCGCGCAAATGTGCCAATGAAACGACGCCTCTCATCTCATTACCCAAATAAAGATTCCAGAATGGTGTTGCGCCTGCGTGGTTTCTTCTGAAAAGCGAAGTATCGGTTGAAAAGTATCGGTGAAAATGGGTGAAAGCAACAGGAACCGATACTTTCCCGATACTTTTAGAATCGAAAGAACCGATACCGATACCTAAAAAAATAGGAGGTATCGGCGCCGATACTATCGGTCGATCCCTAGTGCATATTTAAAATCTGAAAGTGTTTCAGATTTTCTTAATTTTTTTTTCCTTTCCATTTTTTGATAGTGACCAATATATCTAGAAACTCTTCAGAATTAATATAGGACAAAGATAATTTGTAGGTTTTTATCATTAAACCATCTTATTTTTGTAACCAGGTGCGAACCGACCCGACACGCTAAGCAAGGTAATCATCGGATCGGAGAGCCAGCTTCGAAAGGGCGTCATGTCGAACTCAAAAACTAAGAGCAGAAACGGGGGCGTCTTTTTTACGTTAGAAGGGGATGCCCCTGTTTGTACCCATCTTAATTTTAAATTCCATTCAGAATCTCTTGAGATATTTGAGTGCCAAGGCAGCCTGTGAGAAACAAGATTTAGTAAGACCAGCGGTCGAAATTCGACAGTAATATATTAAATCTCTGTATAATCATTGCTTATAACATTTTTTTTTTTTTTTTGTTCTAGTACGTCAGCTGCGAGCATGTATAAATATGTCATTATGCATTAATTTTCCAGTTATATAAAAGTGTGAACGATAGGAGAAATGAGGTATAATTAAGCTAAGCCATATTTAAAAAGCGGCAATGCATTCCTTGACATTTCCCTATTTGTTTTATTGCTTTACTGGCCAGGTTTCTTCAAGGTTACACAGTTATTTTGTCTGTCTTTCTCAAAGTATATGAAATTTAAATAAATTAATATAAAATGTCAAACCATGGAATGATCGAACACTACTTTTCTGCGACGCACAATTGAAAAACTGGCTGCCTCAATAATCAATTTTTTTCGAATGTTTTTCTTTGAGAGATAAGTGAAAGACAAAATAGCTCCGGAATAGATTGTACGTAAGACATTCCGAATTATCCGTTTGTTTGGAATTCAAATTTTTCTACCGTATGCGATTCCAGTTAAAACTTCAGAGTCAATAGCATTACGGTGCATAAACTTGATGCTCATTGTTGTTCCATTGATTAATACTTCCGTTGTACGAGAATAGGTTAGTTGCATCGGGCGAAAGGAGGAAAGGGCGAGTTGCACCGCTGATGAATTTAATCCATGACCCGAAATGGAAGGGAGGGGGACAATCATAGAGGAACCCTGCGGTCCTACAAACGGACAGCAGTAGCATATTTTCGAAGAGGCCCTTTAGCGACAGCCGGACCCAGTGATGTTTTTTGGGTGTTGCAAAGACCAGCGGTAGTATATTTTCGAGGGGAGCAAGCAAGATATGGATTCCGGAGCAACTTGCCACTCGATTTGATTGATAGCTGTTGGCGCGGGTGCAATTGACCCTCGTCCCTTTGTATTACTTAAGTTTCTGATCAGTAAAACTATCCAATTTACTTTCAACACTAACTTATGTGGTGGCAAAGTATGGTACTTTTCGATTAGCCGGGCATAAATCCCACCAACAATTTTTCTTGGCGACATTAAAAGACTACTTCTAAAACATCGTTGTTCCCCAAAACAAAGCCGAAAATGTTAATCAGTATACAAAAAGAAGTACTTATGTACAAATTACAATGTATAAAAGTATTACTAAAAAAGAAATTTGTATGTTTATTGAATTAATCGTCTGTTAAAAATATGTAAATGAGCAAAAACGTATGCAATTAAATTAAAATTCCAAAATATAGAAATGCGGATGAAAGAACTCCGTACTGGAAATGATGCTGAGTGATTCTGGTTAGGTTTGTTTGCTATTGGTGCATGTTTCAATTATTTGGCTTTTTATCGGCAGACTGAAAATTATCCAAACCATTAACAGTAAAAAAACTACTAGATAATTATTGATTTTACTATCATCATGACAAATTATTTTATCGTAGCTATGATATGTTCTCAGTTCACCATATATTGGATTAAGTATATCAGTATTAACAAAAGTACAATCATCATTTTTAAGGGCAAAAATAACTGACTTCAATGTGTTATCCGAGAGTATGTTTTGTCGGAAACTTTCCATACACCTCATTAACAATAATATTTTCGTCTCCTATTGATTGCTGATGTATTTCGACAATATTTTCACTAAACTGGCAATTAATTTCATTTTTTTGCAAATTTTATTGGAATATTATAACCTTATTGTACCGTTGTAACTTAATGCTATTATTTCAAAATGGACACAACAATGGAACCATCATCCGACTTGGAGCAAAATATTGCTCCCCAATTTACTTCTATAATTTTTTTACAGTGCATGAACATATTACACAAAAATTTTATCTTTCACACAGCCACCTCCATACAAACTTTAACTGTGCCAAATTTCGCACTCGTCCGTTCGTTCAATGTGCTGCAAAAGGGACACAAATGTTTTGCTTAGTGTATTTATATATACATAAATATGAACCAACTGGTCGCCGGAGGGGGCTAGTAGGAAATGTATGTTTACATGCTGACCAGTGGCATTTCAAATTGAAAAATAAATTAAAAGACTAATTTAAAAATAAAAATGCAAATTCTTTCATATCAATACTATTCTAAAGATCCTTCAGATGGTGCGTATGCATGTATGTATGTTCATATAAATGCATGTACAATCCATTTAACTGACAACCAGTGTCCATCTTGACCAGTATTTTCCTGACGTACGTACGTAATTCGCTCACCTCAAAAACTATTAGTCGTAGAATGTTGAAATTTATATTTAGGATTGTTTTAACATCTAGTTGTGCACCTCCCTTTTTGGTTCCAATCGAATTTATAGTTTATTTGCAGAGCCATCCAAAGGATTTTCTATACATTACGCAGAAATTCATTAAAGTGTATTTTAGAGATATTAAGTTATCATTTTTGTTTCATTTGAAATACGTTGTTCAGGATTACAATGAATATCCAGTGGTGGGAAAAACTACTTTTTTTTTTGTAGCGAACTACAGGTACCGCTACTTTTCGAAAAATGTAGTTAACTACAACTACAACCAGGCGCGTAGCCAGGAAAATTTTCCGGGGGGGAGGGCAGGAACCTATGTGTATAAATAGACTGAATTTCATCACTTATCCAAAAATTTCGGGGGGGGGGGATATATCCCGTTATCCCCCCCCCCTGGCTACACCCCTGACTACAACTACTTTTTGACAAATGTAGTTAGCTACACTACTTTTGAAATGCAGTCGCTACTTTTAGAAGACAAATTTTGCTAACAGATTCAGTTTGCATTACATTCATATTTAAGGATATTTATATCCTAATTAGAGAAAACTATTGATATCTGAATTAGAAAAAACTATTACACTAATAAACAACTACCAGGGGAGTATTTGAGGAGGGCGGCGGGCCCCCTCCGAAAATGTAAAGCAAAATAAAAAGGAGCTATTTTGAAACATTTCTTTTAACTTTAGAACAATAAAGTTTAAAATACGGAATCGTCCCCCTCCCTCGAAATGGAAGCCTATATTTACGCTACTGACAACTACTGCTAATTATTGAAGTATTGCTGAAACTAATTAAGTTTTAATACCTCTATGATAAAAATAAATTGGGAAAGTGAACTCTGAAAGCATGAAAAAATCATGAGAACCAAAAAAGTTAAAAAAATAAATGGATGTCTGGACGGGGGAACTCGTTAAACTCGGTCAAAACTCGTTAAACTGAGAAGTTTTTTTAAATACGTTTTTACCTTAATTTTTTACAAAAATACCTTATCTCTAATATAAATAGTATTAAAAATATATATAAATACAGCAGGGCGATTACATACTTTACAATAAAAATCATAGGAATGTTCTTTTTTTTTTTAATATAAAGGATATGTTAAATATAATATGTAAAAACATTTTGCCCTCCCCCCCCCCTACTGCAGCATCCCTTGGGGAGGCAATCTTTAAAAAAAATCCTTAAATTTGTCTTTATGTTTTCCGTTTTATTACATTTTAAAACAAAAAATCTTATTCATATCTGTTTTTTTTTTTGGTTTTTTTTTCCTGTAAGATATGAAGGATATGTGAAAAGCTCATTTTGACACCACCCCTCAAGGTAAATTTCGAAGAATCACCCAAAAAAAAAATTCCACTTTTCCTGTTTTTTATATTTTCAAACAAAAATCCTGTGAATGTTTGTTTTTTTATTTGAGATATGAAATCAATATTAACAAGAAAGATAAATCATGCCGAACGCATTGATTATAAAACACTTTCCAACACATCATTATTTTTGCGCCAAATTTAGCGATGTATTTTTCTTAAATCTGACGAGATTTCGGAGATAAAATAATTTGTATTATCACTATAAATGCAATTTTATGAGACCCTGTAAAAGAGATTCCAATTTTGTTTTATGTAAATCCGTTAACCCGTTTTGGGTTCTTAGGCATTAACGGATTTTCATCTGTGGGCGAAATTCCACTAACGCAACCCCACTCCCAATCCTACGCAGATAGCCCTTAGCCATTCCTTAACGAGACACAATGCACTAAATCAGTTGATTACAGTGCGAGTATCGAATTTTCAAAATTCCCAAAGAAATCGTCATAGCTTAATATTATCACATTGGATATTTTTCGATTTACCGCCAAATAAGAAAAATATCGCCAATCTCGGTTGATTTTTCAAAGCATATTTTTTTACGTACCATATTTGGCAATTTATCGCATAAATCGCCAACATTGGCGACTTTTCTCTAAATTGCCATTGACACTATTGTAATGGAATTATTTGCAATGCTCTTCTAGAAGAACTCTTTAACTATACAGACATTCTTTTCGATGGAAAGCTTCATCTTATAATCCTTAACAACATATATCAATTTTGTTTCATTTCAATTAGCAGAATATCTCTAAAACTAGAAGTCGAAGCCCGTTGTGAAGGCAATAATTGCAAAGGGCTCTAGAAAAAAAAAAAAAAAAAAAAAAAAAGTTTGACGAAAACGTGTCTGCACTTAATAAACTTAATCTTCGTCCACCTAAAATAAATAACTTCATGTTCAATTTTTATTATGTACTAGCGGCTACCCGCGACTTCGTCCGCGTCGGCTTTAGAATTAGGTCCCGACAGAAATGTAGCATGTGTGAATAACAAATATTGTTGCGACAAAAGGAACTGCATTTAAATATTATTTGCTTTTTACTTGTTTCAAATGAAGTATAATGCATGTTAGCAGGGGCGTATCATAGGGGGGTCATAACCCCCCATGACGAATTTTTTGCCATACAAAATGTCTTCTATTCTTCACTACATTATCACACACATGTATACATATATATGAGTTGTAGTAGTCGTAACCCCCCCCCCCCCCATGAAAAGTTTCTGGCTACGCCCCTGCATGTTAGTATACTTCATTTAAAATAAGAGAATATGCACAGAGTTACTAAATTTAGATTTTTTTCCAGGCATTTGGCGAAGAGAGACAGTTATGACAGTATTTGCGAACTGTTTTGTAAAAGAAATATTTATGATATATGCATGAATTTTAGTCTATGTTAATCAGGAATAGAGCAGCTTTCTATTAGTGAAAAAGTTTGAGAATCGGTTCTGTAGTTACAGAGATACCCAAAGAGCGTAATGTATTAGAATTATTTTGAGTGTTCCTGTAAAGGAACTATTTATGCTACATGCATGAATTTTAGCCTATAATACTCAAGAATAGTGTAGCTTACTATCAGTAAAAAAAGTTTAGGAATCGGTTCAGTACTTACAGAGATGCACATAGAGCGTAATGTAATTCTTATTAGCATCCCTGTAAAAGAACTATCTGTGATATATGCATTAAATGTAGTCTATAGGCGCGCACACAGGATTTTTGGCTGAGGGGGGTCCAACTTTTACAGTTTGGGGGGGGTGTCCAACTTTTACGGTTTGGAGGGGTCCAACTTTTAGGGATGTTCCAGATTGACAAAAATCAGTGATGAAAGAACTCGTTTTCATTAGATGGAATTCATCAAAACTCGTCCCATCCAGTTCCCTAAGAATACACTACACAATACAATAGGAAGCAAAATAATAGTTGTACAGTTTTGAGAACAAGGTGGTGTTTTATGTTCACTTTCAGTTCGTTTTTGAAAAGTTGAGGAAAACGAGAAAAAAATTTCTTTTTTTATTTATTAGAACTGAAACTATTGCTACCTTTTTTTGGAATCATTTTATTTACTATAGATATAGGGTAATAATCAATCGAAAAAAAAAATCAAAGCCGATGGGGGGGTTCCAGACCCCCTGGACCCCCCCTTGTGTGCGCCACTGGTAGTCTATAACACTTAGGATGCCACCAGTGTCTAAGAAGTTCTGCTCTCAAAACTGCAAGGGGGGAGGTGCCAGAATCAAACCCCGGTCGCGCCTGTCGACCTGGCCGCTCCCAGTTTTCCGTGGTTTTCTTAAAAACCTCGCATAAATACGGGCTAGGATCCCTTAGAAAATCCCCCACAGAGGAATTTTCCATATAGGCCTAGGACCCTAGTGCAGTCAATCGGTCTTAATCCAAAAACAAACAATGATACTCAGGAATAATGTAACTTTTAATCAGTGAAAAAAGTTTTAGAATCGGTTTAGTAGCTACAAAATTTCCATAGAGCGCAATGCATTAGAATTATTTTGAGTGTCTTTGTAAAAGAATTATTTATGCTATATGCTTGAAAGGCTGCCTGTATGTTAATCCAGGGCATAAGTTATTTTCATTACAAATTTTTTCAAATCCGTTCAACCATTTTTGTGTGATTCAGTCAAAAACATTCAAACACACAAACGTACACATTTATATTATTGGTAGGATTTGGAAATTTATGAACTTTAAGAAACACATCTGGATTTTTCTTGGTACTTACGTATTATCTCAGCGGTTATTCCCGCCAAACTGTTTTATTGTCAAATGGGTTGCCAATCGTATTCAAAACCATTAATAATTTTATGTGCCCGGCATTTATTTCGGCAAAAAATCGCTTGCCTTGGCGGACCGCCGGGATAATACGTAAGTACCCTTTTCTTTACTTATGCTTTTATATTTGGCGTATAATCAACATAATTTCCATGTTTTTCAAATACATGTGATTTTGCAAATAGAATTTCTGCTTTATTTCAAAAGCATAAATCATTTTGTGCGGGCGATAAAACGGCTATTAATTAATAGTTTGGAAAGTAGTTAAAATTTCAAAATTTTGAGCCTCGGGTGCACTTTACCGAAGTTATGGGCTCAATCATGCTCAAATTTTCAAAGCTCTGCTTTCTGTAGATTTGTCTGGAGAACATTCATTTTTATTATTACAGATAGATAGATTTGGTATAAAACTGGCTTAATTTCCGTGGTACTTAATGTTTTTCAGATGCACGCGCGCTTATTTATTGAAGTAATAGCATTCTTGTTAGCTCAAAACATGAATCATTTGATACGGGCGAAACTCGCCAACCATGGCAATGTAAAAACGGTTTTAATTAATAATTAAAAAAGTAATTAAAAATCTAAAATTCTAATTAGCCTATAACCAACTCCAGGGTCCCCTGTATATCTAAACCAAAATGCATCCTAATGGATTCAGCGGTTTAGGCGTGAAAGCGTCATGAACAAACAAACAAACTGACTTTCGCATTTATAAAATTAGTTAGGATACTAAAATCGAATTTTTTGCTCTTGTGGGAACGTGCGAAAACTTTTCCCATTCAACGATTTCATTTCACTGTGAACATACGCGAGGAAATCATTTTATTAAAATAAACTAGCTGCTACCCGCGACTTCGTCCGCGTCGGCTTTAGAATTAGGTCCCGACAGAAATGTAGCATGTGTGAATAACAAATATTGTTGCGACAAAAGGAACTGCATTTAAATATTATTTGCTTTTTACTTGTTTTAAATGAAGTATAATGCATGTTAGTATACTTCATTTAAAATAAGAGAATATGCACAGAGTTACTAAATTTAGATTTTTTCCAGGCATTTGGCGAATAGAGACAGTTATGACAGTATTTGAGAACTGTTTTGTAAAAGAGATATTTATGCTATATGCATGAATTTTAGTCTATGTTAATCAGGAATAGAGCAGCTTTCTATTAGTGAAAAAGTTTGAGAATCGGTTCTGTAGTTACAGAGATACCCAGAGAGCGTAATGTATTAGAATTATTTTGAGTGTTCCTGTAAAGGAACTATTTAAGCTATATGCATGAATTTTAGCCTATAATACTCAAGAATAATGTAGCTTACTATCGGTAAAAAAAGTTTAGGGATCAGTTCAGTACTTACAGAGATGCACATAGAGCGTAATGTAATTCTTATTAGCATCCCTGTAAAAGAATTATCTGTGATATATGCATTAAAGGTAGCCTATAACACTTAGGATGCCACTATAAGCACCAGTGTCTAAGAAGTTCAGCTCTCAAAACTGCACGGGGGAGGTGCCAGATTCAAACCCTGGTCGCGCCTGTCGACCTAGCCGCTCCCAGTTTTCCGTGGTTTTCTAAAAAACCTCGCATAAATACGGGCTAGGATCCCTTAGAAAATCCCCCACAGAGGAATTTTCCATATAGGCCTAGGACCCTAGTGCAGTCAATCGGTCTTAATCCAAAAACAAACAATGATACTCAGGAATAATGTAACTTTTAATCAGTGAAAAAAGTTTTAGAATCGGTTTAGTAGCTACAAAATTTCCATAGAGCGCAATGCATTAGAATTATTTTGAGTGTCTTTGTAAAAGAATTATTTATGCTATATGCTTGAAAGGCTGCCTGTATGTTAATCCAGGGCATAAGTTATTTTCATTACAAATTTTTTCAAATCCGTTCAACCATTTTTGTGTGATTCAGTCAAAAACATTCAAACACACAAACGTACACATTTATATTATTGGTAGGATTTGGAAATTTATGAACTTTAAGAAACACATCTGGATTTTTCTTGGTACTTACGTATTATCCCGGCGGTCATTCCCGCCAAACTGTTTTATCGTCAAATGGGTTGCCAAACTGTTGCCAATCGTATTCAAAACCATTAATAATTTCATGTGCCCGGCATTTATTTCGGCAAAAAATCCCTTGTCTTGGCGGACCGCCGGGATAATACGTACATCTTTCTTTACTTATGCTTTTTAATTTGGCGTAAAATCAACATAATTTCCATGTTTTTCAAATGCATGTGATTTTGCAAATAAAATTTCTGCTTTATTTCAACATAAATCATTTTGTGCGGGCGATAAAACGGCTTTTAATTAATAGTTTGAAAAGTAGTTAAAATTTCAAAATTTTGAGCCTCAGGTGTACTTTACCGAAGTTATGGGCTCAATCATGCTCAAATTTTCAAAGCTCTGCTTTCTGTAGATTTGTCTGGAGAACATTCATTTTTATTATTACAGATAGATAGATTTGGCATAAAACTGGCTTAATTTCCGTGGTATTTAATGTTTTTCAGATGCACGCGCGCTTATTTATTGAAGTAATAGCATTCTTGTTAGCTCAAAACAGGAATCATTTGATACGGGCGAAACTCGCCAACCATGGCAATGTAAAAACGGTTTTTAATTAATAATTACAAAAGTAATTAAAAATCTAAAATTCTAATTAGCCTATAACCAACTCCAGGGTCCCCTCTATATCTAAACCTAAATGCATCCTAATCGATTCAGCGGTTTAGGCGTGAAAGCGTCATAAACAAACAAACAAACTCACTTTCGCATTTATAATATTAGTTAGGATTAATTAATTAACATACAAATCTGGAAAAAGCTTGTTAAGTGTGACGTCACTATGAAGTAATTATCACATGCAGTAGCTAATTTTGTCACTCAAATGATTAACGTTTTTACTCTTGGAAATGAAATGGAACTGAAAATAGCGAGAAATCGCTTAAAAATGAGGGAACGGGTGGATTTTCAGATTTTTAAAGTAGCGCATATTATTTTCTATATTTTTATACATATTCATGCAAAATTTCAAGCGGATCGAACAAATGGTGTAGATGTTATTAAGTTTTTGTGTTAACTTTGTAATCTTTTTGCAGTAATGGCGGAAGAAGTTTTATCTTGAAGTCAGGGATCAGCGTAACTATATAGTAAGGATGATACGCATTAAAGAATAACTTCCCATAGAGCGCAATGTATCGGAAATATTTTGAGTGCTCCTGTAGAAAAACTATAAATGCTACATAGATCATTTTCAATAGGGTACATGGCACAGTAGGTAAGAATAACATATATAAATTTCGTCGAAATCGATGCATATTTACGGGAGTTAGAGCACGGACGGACAGACAAACCGAAATCAAACACTTTTCAACCTTGTTGGAAAGTGTTAAAAATTTGTGAAATACCCGTTTTGCCCCCTAGAATATCTTCATCGAAAATAGTGTCTTATTGTACAGGAACACTCAAAAAAATGCCAACACATTACGGTTAATTGCAGTTTTAGAGACATTCATTCATTTCAAGCACAATACCATCCTACCATATACTTAACCGACAAGATACAAGACCGACGACAGTCATGTACCTCCCTCAAAAATTACGCCGAAACTCGCCAAGTTTGGCGACTTTAGGTGTAAGTATGTATGAATGTAACTGGCATATCCCAAAAACTATTAGTCGCAGATTGTTGAAATTTTATATACGAGATTGTTGTAACATCTAGATGTGCAACTCACCTCAATTTTCGGTTCCAATCTACTAGAGAGTACGTTACAGGACCACCAAAATGAATTTCAATACATTAATGTATTGAAATGCCCAAAATCTCGCCATTTGTCATCGATCTTGTACAGTCTTGTCGAATTATCGCCAAATGCAACGTCATAAATAATTACGCTTTTAGCATAACTGTAAAACTTTTAAACGTAGAATGTTGAAATTTTGTATTTAGAACTATTGTAACATCTGACTGCGCATCTCATTTTTGACCTCAACCCCCTGAGTAATTTATCTGCAGGTTCACCCAACAGGTTTACAGTAGAGATGGGGAAAGAATGAACATCCTGTTCTTTTGAACCTGTTCTCAAGAAAGAACGGGAACACCCTGTTCAGTGATCACGGCAAAAACATGTTCTCAGTTCATTAAGGTCCGACACTTCAAAATTTTATGGCAGGCAAGATCGTTGTAAAAATAAATTTTGGAAACTGCCTTAAAGGTGAAATTTCTCATTAAAAGGCGTGATTAATATTTTTTTGCTAAGAAAAATTTAAATTCTGGGGACCAGACCCCTCCTACCCCCTCTCCTGTTCACACCTTGGCTACGTATCTGATGGTGGGGACAGAAGTTCACAATTTTAGCTTTATCAAATTCTAAGTAATTGCAGAATCTTAGCTATTTTGAGAAATAATGATAACGATGATGATTATCTGGGGGGGGGGGGGATAGAACTTTTAGCTCAACCTACCATAATTTTAGAGTGGACCCGGGCTAAGAATAAGAAACTTTCTTATATGTTCAATACGAAATGCACTCACAGGAAAACAATTCGTCAATTTTTATTATTCCAGCCAAACTACTCAATTTAAATCAAAGTAAAAAATTTAATAATAAAGAAAATGATAGTGTGAAACAGAAAAAAAATAAATATTTTATCAACGTCAAACAATAATATAAGCATTACACTATCTCCATATAAAACGCGCTTTCCCTTCATAATCTCTCAGCCATCTCCTTTCGGCTGAAAAAGAACCTGTTCCTAGGAGACCTCTCCTATTGGCTGAAAAAAGAACCAGTTCTTTGATCACGACTGGGAGCTGGAACACCTAGTTCAGCGTTCTTTCGCGGAACGGAGAGCTAGGTGTTTTTTCGAAGAACGGAGAGAGCTGGTGTTCTTTTGGGAACGGAGTAAACGAAGTTTTCTCTGGTGAACGGGCTGAAAGGCGTTCTTTTGATCTGTTCTTTTGTTTTAATTCCGTTCTGAGCTGAATACAGGGTCCAAGTTGTAGACTTGGAGTCAGAAGTAAGGCCGTACTTAGAAAGGGGGGGGGGTCCTATGGGTTTGGAAGTCTCTCCCTCGGCGTTATTACATTATATGTATATGGTGTATTTATACAGGGACGTAGCCTGTATTTTTTTTTGGGTGGGGTGGGGGTGGGGATGGTGAGGGGTATGAATTGCAGTGATGTATAAATGAACGAAATTTTTTCGCAATAGTTAAAAAAAATTTAAAATCTCGCTACATAAGTTGAAAATTGGGTGTGGGGGATATATCCTGAAATTTTTTGTCTGGGTATGGCCCAGGTCTGAAGCCATTTAAGCTGGATTTTCGGAGCCATGTAATTTTATATGCCAAAGTCGTATTCATTTTCTTAAACTCGGAGTCGGATGCAATACTGAGCCTGATACTTACAGCTTTTTAAACGGAATGTCTTTAATTTTTAAAGCTGGAGCATGTACTTTTAAAGCTGAAACTGTACATTTTTTTCTTCTTTTTTAAGCTCTACGAGCGTTATCGACTATTTTGTGGGCTCCCCCATTGGAAATGGGCAGGTCCACGCCGTGTATTTTTAACCTGAAGGCAACACAAGGATTTTTGATTTTTTTTTTTTTTTTACTTGAGATGAACTTATTTAATATTTTATCTTGAATTAGAGCTAAAAATGTTTGTCGTTGGTACAAAAGCCATATCTTTTAAGCTGGAGCCCGATACATATATTTTTATTTGTAGTTGTAGCAAAAGAAGGATTTTTTTTTTTAAACCCGAGCCAGATCCATAACCTCTTAGAACTAGACCTAGGCCTCGGCCTCAAAAAATATTTTTTTTTTAAGAGGCCGAGCGAACGGTGAAAAAGGCTGAATTTTTCAGCTAACGACTTCATCATTATTATTTTGTCAACAACATTTTAAATTGGGGAGAGGGCGCAGACTTTCTGATTCACCCCCTTGGGTACGGTCTTGCATGAGTGCTTAGATAGGGGACAAAGGGTCAGGGCCGTATCCAGAAAAAAATTTATCTAGACAAAAATTTCGGAGGGGGACCAAACGAAAGAAAAAGGCTGATTTTTTCACAAAGACTTCAACTTTATTATTTTGTTAACAAAATTTTAAATTTCGGGGGGAGGGGGGACCAGACCCCCTGGGTACGGCCTTGAAGGGGGTGCTCTCTCTCCAGCTTTCGTTATAGTGAACACTCTTATAGTATTTTGAGTTTTTTTTATCATTATTATTTTTGTATTAAAATGTTTGAAAGTCCGAAAAAAACTTCTACAACCATCCCCCCTCCCATTCCTCCAAGAGTTACGACTATAGGGTCAAAGCTTGCGTTACTTAGGTGCATTGTGATAATGTGGCTATTATGTGCCCGAGGTAACGTACTTCCCGACGACCCCCTGGCACATTATCCAGGGTCAAAGTCTTGCGTTACTTTCGCTTTATCATGAAATTTATGATGTGGACTGGGACTAAGGCTAGGAAAGGAGGGGTGGAGGATTTCATTGCAGATGTTCAGCTACGGTCGCGTCCGGCTCTTTTACTGCAGTAGTGCTGAAGAAGAAAAAACTAAAACAAAAAGGTATGCAGTCACGTGGCATATTGTATGAGACCGTTCAAGGATTAGTTGAAACAGATCATTCCTTTGCGCTGTTACTGGTACAACTCTTTGTTATGCTTATGTTTGGATAGTTTTTCCTCATGGATAGGAAAAAAAATCTTTTGTTTGGACTGATTTCAAACTTATTGATTCCGCTGCTTCCAAATCTTTGTGCAATATAGTCTAATCAAAATCAACAGTTATGAATATTATGTCATTTTAGGAGCTGTCAGACTCAAATATTGTTTACTCATGTAAGCAATATTGTATCACTCAGGTAAGCAATCGAAAATTAGGCCTGGCCTAAATAATTCTCTCTAGAATTGAAGTTTCTCCATTTCTTTTTACATACACGCTATGAGTAAGGATAACAAAAGTTAATAAAAAGCACAGAAAAAATTTTGATTTTAGAAATATGTGCATATTTAACACTATATTATAGAACGTTAATATAATTAAAATATTTTTACCAAAAATTACTGTTAATATGCTTGATTAAAGAAAGCGAGTGTGTTGGTTGCAATTTTTTTAAAAACATTTTGCAATTGTATTAAAGCATAATACATGTTAAAAAGGACGTATATTTTCATTTTTAAATTGAATAAAATAGTCATAATAAAGCTACGATAAATCAAAGAACCTGTTCTCAAAAGAACAGGAAAAAGAACTGTTCTTTAAAAAAGAACGGGAACAGTGAACAACTGTTCTTTGAAAATAACGCTTTTCCCCATCTCTAGTTTACAGGTTCATACTGCAGTCAGCGATAGGTACTGCAACTAGTTTAAAATAATTGATTTTGATCATTGACACACAGTTGAAATTTATAACTGAATCCTGTTTAGTTTCAGATTCATTATGATAAACTTGACGATGCAACATAAGAAATTATGCTTGAGTGGAAGTACAACAAAGAAATTTTTAATCTGACTAAAACAAAAAGTACAACGCATTCTGACGTAACAATAAAAACAAATATTAAGAGTTCGATGTATTTCTTTTAAAATGTAATATCCCACACAACAAACAGCAGTTGCAGAATAAATACACAGTGACATACACAATTATAAATACGTTGCTAGTTCTTCGAGATGATCACCATATGAAGTGATACGTACATAGTGCCTTGTAAAGATGATATATTTTGATGGATTAAAAAGTTAATGTACAAGTTCATAATTTGCAAAGTTTTATTCAACTTTCTTGCAAGTTTCCGAGACCTGTTGTTCTTGAACTTTGAATGTGAAGGAGAAAAGCATCACTACGTAAAACAGAACAAGGCAAACAGAAGAGTACGCTGAAAGTAGTCTGAAGGTTAGCAGCGGATTACTAAAACTTTTCCCGCATACAGTGTAATGGCTGGTGGTGTTATTTACAGCATGAGTAAGTTCCTTTTTGGTTAAGCAGTGGAAATCAAAATGTAGCCTGGGTGCATCATCAGGGCATACATACCGGCGTCTGACAATTTCCTGCAAAAGAAAAATAATTTTATTTGTTTTATGATTTTTAAAGTCACAAAGTAATGAAAATGAAACATTTTCTTCTACCCAACTTGCACTAGGTTTTCGGTGGTCTGGGTTTCCAGCTCTTTTGTTAAACATCCTGATTTTAAAATCAAATCGTCAGATTTAAAGGCATTTTACTGGCTTAATAATCTGCATATCTTCAGCTGAACATTAGGGTTATCTTCGGTTTTGATAACTCGCAAGTTGATAAAATTTTGCCATGTTCGAAATAAAAAATAATCTCTCCATTTTTAATGGTATTTAAATAGGGGAATTTTGGTGGTCCCTCTGTTTCTAAATAAACTGAAAGTTTGGAGCATTTGTAGAGTTAGGAAAACTGAAGTCCACGGTAATTTCAAGGACTAGAAGAACCGCGACTCTGTTAGCGATACTTAGAAGATATAGGTACATGAAAATTCTAATTTTCGCAATCTCCTGCTACCTTCTAGATATTATGTCTTTGCATTCAGGGTCATTTCCATGTCCAAAAATCAAACGCTGTTGTGCTTCTCACAATTTGCTGTTTTTAAGCAAACCCGAAAAAATGAACTAACTCTTATGAAAATTTATATTCTGAAAATTCTACACGCTAAAAAGTGTTTTGTTGAATTTAACAAAACTTGTTTGGTTAAGTAGTTTGGTAGCTTTTTGTTTTCTTGATTTAACGAAAGTTTGTTTGATTCAATCTAATTAATTTAACAAAAGCTTTTAATTTTAATAAAACCTTTTTTGTTGTTGTTGAAACTCCGAACGAATGAAATTTGAAATCGCTCGACAGTCAATTTACGCATGTGACAAGGACATGCGCAGGACTGAAAAACTGAGCCAGACCTGCCCAAAGAAATTCTCATTTACGAAGGAAATAGTACGGATAGTAGTTACGGAAATAGTACACTTATTTTATTACGAACACAAATGAGATTTTGGATTGTCTTACCAAATTTTCGTATAGGGGGAATAAACTGATTTTTTTTTTAAATTCCTAAATTTATGAAAACAATAAAGTAAAAATGAGAATTTTGATGAATAGATAAGTTATTTAGTCCTATCTCTGAAACTTACAACCAACAGTTTGTGGATTGAAAAATATAACACTAAAATCAACAAAATATGTTAAATCAGCCAGTACAACGCCAGTTAAAGAAATTTTGTTAATTCAAACAAATAATTTGGTTGATTTTAACTAAACTATCTGTTTAAAGGGTTTATTTGGTTAAAGCAACAGAACATTTGGTTACTTCAACCAAATTGGTTAAACTGCCAAAATGGTTCGTTGAAATAACCAATTAATTTTAACAAAATTGCTTTGTTAATTCAACAAAAATTTGATTGGCGCTATTTCAACTGGATAATTTTGTTGATTTAACAACATTTTTGTTGATTCAACAAAACATTTTTTTCAGTGTAAATTAGCCTAATACTTTTTTTAATTTCATAAAAATATTTGTTTGAATCTTTAGTTTTTTTTTTTTTTTTTATAAGATCCCCTGAATTAAAAAGAATCGCAAATTGCATAAAACATTTATCTTGCATGAGTTTCATTCGAATCTGCCACACTTGCGGCAGAACTTACCGGTTTGTACCGCTAGCAGCGGTCCGCCGGCAGCATAGCGGCACGTAGGGGGCAGATACCCCCCCCCCGTTACTGGATTTTTGTATTGCAGTGTTTTCACCTTGCTTTTTTTGCTCTTTTCTAAACATGGTAACCATACGCAGCCCTAAGTACGTCTCCCCAAAATCTATGCAAATAACCCCATTTTCCAACAACATAACTTTCCAATACTACTGCAAAGTAAGTACATTCATGTACCCCCTACCCCTGGGATATCCCTATCTCTTGTCGGGCGCCTCCTGCCCGCCAAATCTTCCTCGACTCCGTACCAGATCGGCACAAATCCCTTAATACGCATGTGACCGTGGCGCGCCGGGAAACGTACAGCCCCTCACCCTTGCGGCCGAATCGCATCGATATCCCATCGCAATCGTTTGCACGTATAGGGACCGGTTTCGTACCGCAACAACCCCCATCACTCGCTTTGCACCTAAACGGTATCATAAATCACTAACGCCGTGACACACGCCTAAACCTGCCAGCAGTTCTATCCCCAAAAAAGCCACCGCCCTTACGCCACCATGATCAGATCGGACACTACAGCCCTTGTCGACCGCCTGCCAGTTTCAACTGACCAACGGACTGTCCCGCAAACCAAATTTCTTTTTCAACCGACCAACGATACGCAAGCAATGCGCATGTGACACGTGCAAATTTAAACACCTCTCCAGCCACGTACCTAGCCAAAGCGCCCAGACCGGAACGAACCCTCATCGCCCACATCGCTAGACCCTCGTTTGCCCCGCCACACATTTCGTTTATCCAACCCGGCAGCAAACGCACGCCCGCACACACTCGTGCGAACTTAGCACCTCCCCCCCCTCCCTCTCCAGCTCGTCCTACCGTACCGACCCCTTCTCCTTAACGGCGTTGCTCGAATTCATCGTGTGATTCTGCACACCCCCACCCGCCCCAAACCCACCCCACCACTAATGCCCGCCCCGCCCCAACCCTGAACTTGTCCCCCACCCCCATACTCCATAACCGACCCACCACAACCGGTAACCTGTCCCAGTTTCCTAACTTTCAGACCCATAAACCTCCGAAAACACTCGGAACCCCCCCTCCGCCAAAGCTGTCACCCTATTACCCCTCGAAACATCCTGCAGCTCAGATCAGCCCAAGAATTTTTTCTGACACCATTTCACAACTAGCCACAAGCCTTCACTTATTTCAGCGCTACCAGCCCCCTTCTGAAGAACGCCCCCGGACCCCTGCGACCCCGGCCCACTCCTAGTTTCACTATCCCACATTTGTGCACCAAGACATCCAACAACAAAGAGTTTTTTTCTTTCTTCCTTCGACCATAACCCAACTCGCGGGCCAGAGACCATACGACCCACCCCCAACCTTACCTCACTGACATAAGCATTCTCCGAGCCGTTCACCGGCTAACACGCATCTTTGTACAGTCTCCCAGCACGAAATCTGTTGCGGCATACACACCGCACACACCCCGCCGGCCCTAACCGACTCGCCATAGGTTTCTTTCCGACCCGACAACTTCCCCCTAATCAGCGGGCTAGAGACATCCAATTTTCCGCCCGTGTCCCCTGCCTACTCCTTTTGTACCGTTTCGGTACACTCCAGAAAAATGTGGTGGAGGAGCAAAATAGGGGCCAAACTGTCGGATATCCCAGTAGGCCTCTATCACCTACATAACCCCAATCTACAAATCCAAGGGTATCATCTACAGCAGTGTTTTCCTTCCTCCTCCCGCATTCTTCAGAGCAGAGCACTTTGTTAACCCCCACTAATCTTATCGCGCAGTGACTCTCGAGACCGGGAACACTCTACAACCTGACGCCCCGGCCCGCCGCCAGTCAACGAAGAACCCCTCGATCCTCATTATCCCCCATTTATATCGTTTGCGCGTGATTCACTAGCTCCATCGAGATCCCTTCCTCTTCTAGCACGTCATTTCCGAGTAAAATAGCAACCACCTATATAGTCTTTTACAGCACTGACATCTGTGAAAAATGGGGTGCTGAGACCAGTCTGGATAGATGGCCTCAACTGCTGCCAAAAGAGCAGCCGTTGCCGTCGCTCGACTTATACTTCAGCAAGAGGCGGACGATCGATACGCTCATCGCGACGCCACAGATCTAGAGACTCCACTATTCTCTGCCTAAAACGCAGCTAGCCTGGCTGTGCGCACAGCCACGCTGTCCTGCTCGTCAAAAAAGAATGTCCTCTAGATTACCTGTGGCACGCGACTGAACTCCTTCGATCGTCCGAACCAATCTATGCTGGTAATTTACCCATCGAGCGACGGGCAACGGCTGCCCTTCTTTCAGCCTCTGGAAAGGGTTGCGCCTCAACGGGCTAATAGATCCCCGACCCGGTCCCCAAAATTCTGACCATTCTCGCTTAGAGGTCGAGGATCACCCCCACAATATCCGATATTTATAGAGATGATAGATCGGTGTTTGAGCGATATACAATCAAAATTCGAAACCTACAAGGCCAGAATTCCTTTCCCACGTAGAATTTAGTAGCCACTTTGGTAATCCCACCCCCATATACAAACATCCCGCGCGTGGTACTCTGAGACTCCCCAAGGCCCTCCATCTCGTCGCCGGGACTACCCCCCGCCTCCCAACTCCAGTCTTGATCCCATCAACCATACCCCCATGGTATCCCCCCGCCCCCCAACCTCCCCCAAGGTAGCCAGCACCCCGAAACCAAAACCCCCTAAATGAGCACTGACTATCTTCTCCCAACCTCTCTTCGCACTCAGAGGAACCCAATGATCCCCTGTGCACACCCCCAGATGTATAGTCTACTCCCCAGAATATTAATTGTGTGTACATTCATCAAACATAATTCCCTTGTTAAATACTTTCCCACGTCAGATCCTCGTAGCGAGGGAAATCACCACAGAGGTAAAACCTCTTCATCCAAGAGGAATGTGAGGCCCCGCAGCCGGACATTCTTTGAATAAAGCTACGTCTGCTTATTTCACGGTATCCAACATCCAACCAGACAAAGGTACCCGACTTTTATAAACTTCTGTTTTCAAGATGCATGCTATTAACCATAAAAACACGCTAATTCCGAGAGCGCTGAGCGTATGTGGAGAGAGTATACCTTAAAACTTCTCATACATTCTTTGTGAAAATAGTTTTTTTTAATCTATGTTTTAAAATTTTACTCTTTCACTTATAATACTAGAGTACTAGGTTATTAATATTTTGTTTCAACTTTTACTCCAACTTCTAGTAACTGACACTACTCATAATATGCCTATTTTGATATTTTTATGTCATAATTTTAAATGTTTCGCTTGCATTCGACACCAACATCGCAAAGGTGGTCTTAACAAACATTGAATATCGTAACCTAATCGTTACTACCTGATCCCTGATTCACAAAAGACGAGAGATATGAGTGATCCAGATTACTCAGGTTCTTCTTATTATTTTTTTTTTACAAATAAAATGATTTCCTCTGTATGAAGCATTAACATAAGAGGGGCTGTTCCCACAAAACGAAATCATTTGAACGCGAAAAGTTTCAGCACGTTTCCAGAAGAGCATGAAATTCAATTTCGGTAAATATGAAGTTATTTGTTTTAAGTGTTCATGAAGATTAAATATTCTGAGTGTAGACATATTTTTGTCAAATGTTTTTTCTGGCGCCCGTTGTAATTGTCTCTACAACGGGCTTTATCTTCTAGTTTTAAAATATTAGCAGAAAAAATATCACCATTTCAGGAAAGATATTACGCATCATGTCAGTCCAAAACGGTGGAGAGAAAAGGGAGAAAACATCAATAATTATGGATACGATGAATACAACGAATTCCCAAGAAAAAATGTTGTTACTACTTTTCAACAGACAGCAGACACTTATTGACGTGTTTAAAAATGTTTTTTAAAACTTTGTAAATTTTTTTATCTAAATGTGTAGTTCACATCGGGCTAATTTCGTTTAATACAAGCATTTAATAACTTTTAATTTAAGTACTGAAAAACAAAAGTATTTCCGTTTACCCCCTTATTTTTTATGGTAATAATTTGAAATAATGAAAATTACTACAAAAATGTTCTTTGTCTCTTATAATACGAGTTATTTGCGAATGTACGGAAAGAAAAACATACCAATCTTTAAAAATAACCGTTTTTCTCGAGGCATTTTTGTGTAGTATGCATGTATTAACTACTCTAAATTAATACTATTGTGCCAACCTGTTGGAGACTGAGTGTTTTTGCTTCAATATCCCCCTCCTCCAATACTTCGCTTAAAAAAATTAGGACTGATAATTTTTTTTTAAATTTAAAAGAAATACTTTTTCAAATAACAGGCACGAGAGTACTCGTATAATGTGAGACTCTCCCGTACATATGAATTTCAGGTTATGAATAATTTTTACGGTTTATGTTTTTAGAGCATTTTTTTACTGCTGAAAAACAGCTGCCACACTTTCCTTTCTTCTCTTGTTTTTTTAAATGCTAATAATTCTTTTGATAATCTGATTTGTATTGTATTTTATTCATGTTCAGTGAATATATACGCATAAGTTAAAATTATATTTAAGTAGTAATAATTTTAATCATTCTTTTTTCGTGCTCAGAAATTGCCCCCAAAATTTGATTTGAATTTGCATATATCCCTGTACATTAAATTCGTGCTCGGGCGTTTTGAGACTTTAACGGTAGCTAATGGAGAATTTCTGCTTAAATTGATAAAAATGCTGTTGGATAATATAGCAGTAGTAACTCAATGCTAACAAGTCATTCAAGAATTTTTTTTTTATGTCTTACGATGAAAATATAATTATCAAAATATTTCACGCCGATAGTAATTTTTTTGTCATCTTATCTATTTTTACTGCCCACAAATTTTTGATATTTTCTCTTATACAGTTCTTATACAGTTTATTTTATTTATACATTATAAAAACTTTTACTTCATATAAAACTTTTAAATACAGCACACTTTCACATTCTGTTTCAATACACCCGAAAAATTAAGCCGAATCATTTTACGTTCATCCCCCCCTCCCCAAACCTTAATTACATAATATTTTTGAATGTGAAAGTGATAAAAGTAACGATTTATTTGATAACCACTGTTAAAAAACCAACGGTTCTCAACCTTTTAACGTCCCCCCCCCCCCAGCAAAGGCTAACTTACGGTGGCGCGACCCCCTCCCCCGCACATTTTTCAGCATACATTGAGTTTTTTTAATCTCCAACAATGAACATTCAATCGAATTTTCTTCAAAATAATGTTATCAGTAATGTTTGAATAAACATTGTAAACGAAAATGGATATATTTTTGAGTGAAAATGAGAATAAGTAAGATGAATTTTTAAAAACATGCATCACTACTTGCTCTTTGGTTTTTCTCGCGCCCCCCTTGAGGGGCGCACCCCACATGTTGAGAAACGCTGATATACAGTATTGACAATACTGTAGTGTGCGAAATAATGTGAAAAATAATGAAACAAAACTAATTGAGCCGTTAATCCAGATATAGTACCAAGACCGAAAAAAAAAAAAAAAAAAAAAAAATTAAACGCAAAGCTAAAATGTGTGAGAAGACCAATTCTAAATGTGATTTTTCCTTTTTTTATTGTTTGTAATCAACAAGTGACTTCTTTAAATTGTCATTTGTATTCCCATTAATTCGCACAATTCTATGAACTAAAGAAAAATCTAGCAACAATATACAAATTACTAGCTGAAGCACCCGTTCTTCGCACGGGATGGATATTGTTAAACCAACAAATACAAATTAAAAATAAGTAAATAATAAGTAAATAAATATTAAATATATTTTGGTTATACATTTAATCGCCTACAAAAACTGTTTTAGAATATTTGTCTGGCATATTCGAATTATACTTGATTTTTTAAATACTATTTGGAATGTGCATCATATTCCGCGAGTGTGCCGTATTTGTCTTCTTGTTCCATAAAATATTTCGGCAAAATTAAAATTTATGTTAGAATAGCCGACTAAAACTGTTTTAAAATCCTCGGCAGGCATATTCTAACTATACTTCACCTTTATTTAATCGAATATATACACCAATATTCCAAGTAAATAAACAATAAGGTTAGGCAATTTCTCGACAAAGATGGAAGATATCGCTTCGGAAACTTATTTCTTTTATGCCAAACTTTGCGACAAATCACTAAACAATAAGTCAAAAGGCTTGCCATTTTTGATCTGGCAACCCTTCAAAAAAATTCGCCCTTTCACCCGGCACACAAAAATGTTTGTCTAAAATTAATAGCACACAAGAGCTAAAAAGTACGGGAAAAACACCCTTTTTGTCAACTACCTCCTATTAAGGTCGATTTTTAAAAGAACTTGAAAAAAATGTTTAATGAATTTTCGTTCGTTACATTTTAATGTAAGACTTATTGCCATCTTCATTTTCCTTCTATATATGAAGTCGAAATGAATATAACGTTTTGGCGCCTCACACCAGTTTGGACACGAACTCTAAAAAATCCTGAACAGGATTGTTAGGCATACGTGTTCGTTACATTTTAAAGCAAAAATTTAATGGCTATGTTTCCCTTTGAGAAAGGATAGCAAATTCGAAAACAAAATTTTGGCCCCTTATCCCAGTTTTGATACGCATTTTAAAGAACCCTGAAAAATAATTTTAAGCATTTGTGTTCACTATACTTTTAAGCAAGAATTTTACGGCTATCTTTGTTTTCCTCCGATATATGAAGGGAAGTGTGAAAAGAACGTTTTGGACCCTTACCCCCGTTTGGGTGCGATTTTTAAAAACCCAGAAAAGAATTTTATTTATTTCTGTTAGTTGCATTTCAAAGCAAGAATTTTATAGCTGTCTCTTTTTTATCTCTCTGAGATATGAAGGGAAACATAAAAAGAACGTTAAAGAATGTTTCGGCTCCTTACGCCCGTTTGGTTGCGAATTCTAAAAACCCTACAAATGACTTTTAGGTAATTGTGTTAGTTACAACATTTTAAAGAAAGAATTTTAAGGCTATCTCTTTTTCCAAATGAAATATGAAGGGAAACGGGAAGAGAACGTTTTGGGCCTCCATTCCGGTTTGTATTCGAATTTTTTTTTTTTAATTGCTTCTTAAATGACCCCTTGGGCGCAAAAGCTATAAGCTCCTAAAATTTCATGGCTGTATACCCGGTAAATTTGGCTGGGCGATGATTGTCATTCATTCATTCATTCAGCCAGTCAGAGACATCCTCTTTTATATATAGAGACTAGGGGCCAAGGCCCCCACACTCGCTACGCTCGCTTTTCGTATGAGGCATTCGGCCCCTAATCAGGCTTATTCGTAAAAAAGACATAATTTCAACAGACAAAACCCGAAGATTGGATCAGATAGAATGTTACTGAGCTACGCATTGCTTGGTTCTTGCATGTTCATTGGCATATAAAAATTTAAACTTCACACTACAGTAGACCCCCTCCCCCTCATAACACGGAAAATATTTTGTTATGGGAATCCGTGTTGTACGTGTCCTGAGCTATACTACACCTGGAGTGCGAACTCCGCTTATAATCGCTGGAAAAATTATTTGCACTCTTCAGAAACACAATGATTTTCAATGTTGCCATTCAAAAGTTATATTAATTAGGAGCTAAAGCATAATAAAATCAGAACATCTGTTTCAGCTGTATTTTTAATAATGTAAAACCTATTGGACACCTTTCGAATTTGCCACCCATTGCGATTTTTCAT
This sequence comes from Cheiracanthium punctorium, assembly GCA_038373885.1. NCBI lineage: Eukaryota > Metazoa > Arthropoda > Arachnida > Araneae > Cheiracanthiidae > Cheiracanthium > Cheiracanthium punctorium. The sequence continues at coordinate 343,259 of JAWZYV010012803.1, read as the reverse complement.
TATTTGGCGACTTGCGTACATGTAAAGTTAATAAAATCTACGGAACAGATAGGATGCCACCAATGGCGACTTTTCATTATTTGGCGATTTACACATGCTCACAACCTATAATTACTGTTCATGTAAGGTTACCGGAAAACTGTTATCCATATTTTCATTTACATAATCGTTTGCAGATTGGCGTACTTAGCACCACGAATTATACCATCTCGTCGCGCTAGCAAATATCCAAAGTGTACTGTAACTGCTATAATGGCATAGTTAACGCCGCCAAATATTTCTACTGGTAGCAAACAATCCAGCTGGACAAGAACCGGCTTTAAAATAATCTGCATTTTAATTATTTTTCATTTTCAAGATATTAGTTATTCTGTTTTGGAAAAACGAATAATCGCTAATTCTAAACTCCTGTTGTCTAAGCGAACTTACTATTTGAAAATTGTCAACTTTGTGTAACACATTTTGAGTTACTTATTTCATATAGTTTTTATTTTGGCGTAAAATGGGCGCAATTCTAACTCATGTTTGTAAATTTCAAGCGATTCTAGATACTTGGAAACGCTTTGTTGCAAAGGAATGAATCATTTTATGCCAAATATGGCGAAAATTCGGTTTATTTTTTCAGTTTTTTATTAATATCTTCTAAAATAATTCCATTTTCGAAATTTAAATCAGCTTAGCAGGTTCCTTGGAAATTTTTCGAATCTGTGGGCACCTTAGTCGAAACTCAAATCCCCACGGTTTAGGAGGAGATAGGCTGACAAGCTTTTGACAGCGGCGGCGACAGCGTCCTTTACTTTTTTTCAGAATAGAGAGACTAGGTGAAGTATCCGTTCTTTGCACGGAATGGATATTGATAAACCAACTAATACAAATGGTAAACAAGTAAATAAATATTGGGTAAAATCATACAAGACGGTGCCCCTCATGTAAACACGGCGATAGCCGCTGGAGCTTGGCGATCGCCAAGTGCGAGCGCTACAGACCTCGGCGCCAAGCTCCAGCCATGGCGCCAAGCCTCCCTGGCGACCGCCAAGCTCCAACAGCTATCGCCGTCTTGTGACGAATAAACACTAGTATATACCACTAAAATTTTACAAAGAAACACAAATTCTAAGTAAATGACACTATATAAAATAGTCAAATCCACAACAAAACATTAGAAAAAGTACAATTAAAGAAGCACTTACCTCACTTTTCTCCCCCATTCTATATTCCACACATCCATACTATCGAAGAAATTCCCCGAGACGCTCACTAACTTACGATAAAGGGTCCGTAAAACGGAATCAAAAACACAAGGAAAATCCACCACAAACTTATTCGACTCAGAATCAAAGAACACCAAACTTCAATCTTCATGTAATGAACACTAAATGAAAATTCTATACTTCAAATGCACCGCGTTTAATTATCAGAATTGCCACTCAGATTCTGATTAAAAAAAAAAAAAAACGATTTTCCAGACCAACATGTGATAAAAAATTCAGACGATTTTCAAGTTTATGACGTCAGCTTTACATATGTTCTCCAAGGGCGGAACCAGAAACTCTTTCGGAGGGGGGAGCAAATAGTGAATATTCATTTTATCTAGTATAAAGCCTGCTAAACAGAGGCGTAGACTCGGGGGGGGGTTAGGGGGGTCATAACCCCCCCCATGAGGAATTTTTTGCCATACAAAATGTATAGTCTTCACTAAATTATCACACACACATATACATATATATGAGTTGTAGTAGTCTTAACCCCCCCCCCATGAAAAATTTCTGGCTACGCCCCTGCTGCTAAATACTGGTAAAAGCCCATTTATGTAGTGCAAAAACATTTTTCTCGGAGGGCGCGCGAGCCACTCTGCGAGACCCCCAAAAAAAACATCAGTGGGTCCGGCCACCGCCTCAACAGGGCCCCCTCGAAAATATGATAACGCGGGCCCCTCTGCGAGACCCAAAAAAAAAACATCAGTGAGTCCGGCCACCGCCTCAAAAGGGCCCCCTCGAAAATATGTAGGGATGGACGCGAGACGCGAGAATTCTCGCATTGTCTCGCGTTCTCGCATTGTCTCGCGAGACGAGACAGGCATTTTTTTTGCGAGACGAGACGCGAGACGAGAAAGAAAATATTTTGCGGGACGAGACGCGAGACGAGACAGAGTCTATTCTCGCGCGAGATTTCTCGCGAGAATTCTCGCATTTTTTTCCGTCTCGCATAAATACGATCTGAAAAGCGACAATTTGCCTGAAGCCTCTACCGTTTAACTTGCGTCTCCTTCGTTTCCGGTCCTGGTATACTATCAGCACTCTACAATACGCACAAACACGTAGCATTTAAAATTAGAACAGACGAGAGATATACAAAACTCACAAAGGAGAGGATAAAGAAAGAGGCGGGAAAAAAAAGAAAACAGAGAAGAGTTGAAAGAAAAATAAGTAAATAGATAGAAAGGCGGTACGGTATGTTCAAATTTGACCACTTTTAGACGGGGCCCGGGGCATTAAGTTTGGGGCCCCCCTTACTATCCCCTTTTTTACGCATTAAGCCCCTTTACTGAGCCCCCCTTTTTTAAGCATTTTAACCCAGTTTTGACCGCTATTGTACTCGAAAATTGCATTTCAGTTAACTGTAGTTTTTGTACTTTAATCAAATCGTATTTATCACCCCCAAAAAATATCTCTAACTTGATCTAGTGATAGACAATTAGGTAATACCTATATTATAGAGGAAATTCAGTTTTTTCCCCACAATTACTATTTCAGTACATATGAATTTATAATTTAGATAATCGGTATATATATGGGCCCCCTTTTTCTTCAGGGGCACCGGACTACCTCCCCCCCTTGCCCCTGTGATAATCGGGTTTCGGGTATATCAGAGAGAGATTAAAAGTAGAGCAACTTGCATTCACATTGATGCTTAGTCTGAGTAGGTTGAAATATGGTTGAATATCCTTGGTTGAAATATCCTTGTACAGATATTATCCTCAAACTTTCCCGCACGTTGCGGCGTGCGTAGGGGGGGGGGGCGCCCACACTGGTAACAACTTTCTAGGGGCGGTTAAATCCCTATTGTTGGCCTATTTTAAAGAGATTAAAATGACATTTTTTATTCTTATATATTAATATCGGACGGAAAGAAATGCAAGCAATTTTTTAAAAAACTATTTCTCTTTTCGTTTATATTATCATGTTTTCCCTTCCTTTGGCTTGCAAAACTTTTATAATTTTTTTTTCCTCCCAATCATTTTATCTTGCAGTTGGGTTCCTATTCTAAAATTATCTTCGCCTGTTAGATGTCTTTTCATTTTTTTTAAAAATCCACACTGGATATACATTAGGGGGATTATGGTTTAATTTTTCTGTAAACAGGGCGACCATAACGACTGTAGTACTATCGCTAAAAATTATTGTGGAAAAGTACAAACGGATAGTCGTCAACAAATTAACTGTTCAGTAATTTAAAATATAAACAAAAAATAAGACGTCTATTAACCAACTTAGATACTATAATGAAATCTAAAAATGCATACACGGTAATGTTATTGGAAATATTTGGCAAATAATTATAATTATCGTTAATATAATCTTGTTTTCATTAATATAAAAATTATACATATTTTAGAGACTTGAAATTGACGTTAAAATAAATAGTAGAGATTTAATAAAGACTAAAAGTGTTCTGTTTATAATTTTTCAAGGGTTATCTTACAACCAACTGAACGATAAGTAATTCTAATTTGTGTTAATATATCCCGCAGTAATTTCAACAGAGGAGATCACTTGAACTTAAAAAAAAAAAAAAAAAAAAAATCTGTTTTGTCTAATGCAGATATGATTTTAGTAAAATATTCGCTACTTCTCGTATGAAGAGCGGGTGCGCAGCTATTTTAAAACAAACGGTTGTCCATTTCATGTAGTGTCTGAGGTATTTAATGCTACATCTTGAACAGTATGATGTAGAAATAACACATTTTGAAAGTCGGGAGTTCTCTGCAAACCGCTAAGCTTTTCACTTTTCTGATCGCGATCGACACTGACGTAGTTTTTTGAGTCATTATATTGCAATGATGCCAGGTTAATACTCATGACGCAAACTTTACATCAAGAGTCAAATAATTTTGCTCAAGTGCAATAATTTTGCGAGACTCGCGAGACGTCTCGCGTCTCGCACGAGACGAGACAGCAATTTCTTTGCGAGACGCGAGACGAGACACAGTGTTTGCGAGACGAGACGAGACGCAAGACGAGACGGAGGTTTACCACTGCGAGACGAGACGAGACAGCCCCGATTCTCGCCTCGCACGTCTCGCGTCCATCCCTAAAAATATGCTAACGCGGCCCCTCTGCGAGACCCCAAAAAAAAAAACATTACACGTTGAAGCAAATTAGAATAGTAGACGAAACAGGGAAAAACGAAATATAACAATAACGCATGCGCAAAATGCAAATTAACAGCTTAATGACGTCAAATTGAGCAAGCGAATTCGTTACATTCATCGATACATACATTCGAAAATATGCGAACGCGGGCCCCTCTGCGAGACCGAAAAAAAAATATTAGTACAAGTTGAAGCAAATTGGAATAGTAGACGAAAGAACAGGAAAAAACGAAAAATAACAATAACGCATGCGCAAAACGCAAATTAACAGCTTAGTGACGTCAAATTGAGCAAGCGAATTCGTTACATTCATCTGCTTACGTCACACATACACAGTAGCTAGATTAAAAAACAACTATTACGCATGCCCGAAAGTGCAAGAAATTTCGCATCTTTCAATAGTTCTAAATTATCCAATTTACAATATTTGACGCATTATCATTCCTCCAAAAAAAAAAAAAAAAAAAAACATCGCCAAGCTCTACGCATTTCTTTATGGTTGCCAGTCAAACTACCATCGGCAGGGTACTTTACTAACGTTGAACATCGCTCACGATGTCGCCAGAACCAAGGGGCACCGGATACGGAACATAGGCCAAATATGGAATATACTTTTGTTATAGATTTAATCGCCTACAAAAACTGTTTTACAATATTCGTTAGGCATATTATAAGTATACTTGATTTTTTAAAATACTGTTTGAAATGCGCATCATAATCCGCGAGTATGCCGTATTTGTTTTTCTTGTTCGATAAAATACTTCTTCAAATTTGAAGTCTATATTAAAATCGTCTACTAAAACTGTTTTAAAATCGTCTCCAGACATATTCTAACTATACTTCACATCTACTTACTCGACTATAGACGCCAATATTCCAATTAAATAGACAATAGGGTTATGCAATTTCTCGACAAATATAGAAGATATCGTCCATTAGCTGGGTCCAGTTTTGGGAAGTAATTTTTTTATGCCAAATTTAGCTATAAATCTCCAAAAAACGGCAAACCTTCGAGACTTTTTGCATTTCATCTGGCAACCCTTGAAAAATTATTCGTCCTTTCACAGAGCCCGACTAAGGCATTCGGAGGACCTATAGGCCTAGCACTTTTGCTGGGTCCCTGTGCAGTCATTTCTTGTTGGCCATACCACTTATAATCATAAGATATCAGTATTTCTTCGCAATTCCATGCATGGGGCACATGTTTTAGCTTCAAACTCTCTCCTGTACAAAAAGTTTTAACTTAAATTTCACAATTTTTTAACTTTTGATCAAGAAACTTTTGATCTGAAGTTATGCTTCAGAATCAAATGACGTCACGTCAATAAAGACTTCATGGTCGAATTCTAGCGATCTAAACATGACGATGACGTTTGTTTTATCCCTTAATATAGTATAGTGTAAACAAACTCTTTTTCTCAGCGGTTTGTGTTGCCAAAGTGGCCTCTCTTTATTTATTTTCATTATTGTTAAACATTTAGCATTACTCATTTCTTTTAGGAATAGACTAACTATTTTAATAACTTTGGGGCCCCCTAAAACTTGGAGCCCTAGGCCGTGGCCTAGTTAGCCTGTGCGGTAATCAGGGTCTGTCCTTTCACCAGGTAGACAAAAATTTTTGTCTGAAATTAACAGCACTCTAGAACTAAAAAATACGTGTAAAACATTTTTTGTAAACCACAGTGTATTGAGGTCCATTTTTAAAAACCTTTGAAAAGATTGTTATGAATTTATGTTCGATACTTTTTAATGCAAGATTTTTACGGCTATCTTCATTTTCCTTCGATATATGACATGTATGAAAATAACGTTTTGGTCCCTCACACCAGTTTGGACACGAATTCTTAAAAAAAACCTGAAAATGATTTCAGGTATATCTGTTAGTTACATTTTAAAGCAAGAACGTTATGGCTATCACTTTTTTTTTCTCTAATGTATAAAGGAAAACGTGAAAATAACGTTTTAGACCCTTTCCACCGTTTGGGTGCGAATTAAAAAAAAACAAACCTGAAAAGGATTTTCAGTTATTGCTGTTAGTTGCATTTTAAAGTAACACTTTTATGTCTCTCTTTTTTAATTTGAGATATGAAGGAAAATGTGAAAAGAACGTTTGGCTCCCTTACGCCCGTTTGGGTGATAATTCCAAAAAACCCTGAAATCGAATTATTAGGTATTTGTGTTAGCTATGTTTTAGAGCAAGAATTTTACGGCTGTCTCTTTTTTCTTCTGAGATATGAAGGGAAATGTGAAATGAACGTTAAAGAACGTTTTGGCCCCTTACTCCCGTTTGGTTGCGAATTCTAAAAATCCCTGAAATTTCTTCTTAGGTATTTGTTTTAGTTATATTTTACGGCAAGAATTATACGGCTATTGCTTTTTTCCTCTAAGATATGAAGGGAAAAGAACGTTTTCGCCCCCTTACGCCCGTTTTGGTGCGAATTCTGAAAAATCCTGAAAATGACTTTTAGGTTAAAATTTTTTATTTGGGAATACCTTATTCCCCCGTACACGATATATATTTCGGTTACACACATAACCATCTTCAGTCGTTTCTGGATCTCTCACTAATGGCGGCTTCTTTTTATATCTTCTTCCTTCTTCTTCTTGAAAGTTCGATGCATGACGTCGTCCCATGATTGGTCGATTGTATGAAGCGTATCGTTGATGCTGCCCTCTGTCGTCAATATTTCTAAGCTCTCACGAATGTAGGCATATATACTATTTTTAAAGTTGGCTATTTTTTTAATATTTTTAAAAACAATGGTAATGGGCTCTTTCAAAGCAAGACGGGCTAGAGCGGTACTTTGTTTCTGGAGGTTAATGTCTTTAAAATGTTCGTTTTTTCGTTCTTTAATTTTCCTTTTTGTAACGCCGATGTAGCAATTTTCTTTATTAGTATCATTTGACATAAAATTAATTTTATAGATCCCTGCGGTTTCGATGGGGTTGATTGGGTCTTTTTCCGATCTAATGCGCTGAAAGATTGTTTTATTAGGTTTAATTGGAATACGGAAGTTCTTTTTACTGGCGATATTAGAAAGTTTATTGGCTATCCCTCGGCTAAAGGGGATAGCGGTAGTAAAATGTGGTTTATCTTTTTGACGGTTGTCTATAACATTTAATTTACGTTGCCTAGCTTTGAAAACTTTGTCGAAAATTTCTCGAGGGTAGTGGGCGTCTTGACATTGTTTCTTTATGAAAGCAATTTCTTTTTGAAGGAGGTCGTTGTTAGAACACACTTTGAAAGCGCGGTCGATATAGGAACGAATAGCAGCAATTTTATAGTTGAAAGGGGTTTTAGATTTAAACTTTACTATATTAGTATTACAAGTAGGTTTTCGAAAAATGGTGGTCTCAATGAGATTATTGTTTCTGGTTATGTTCACATCTAAGTAATTGAGGCTATTATTGATTTCTTTTTCGTAGGTAAATTTAATGTTCGGGTCTATGGCATTAAGTTGATTGATCAAATTATTTTCTTCATTATTGTGGGTGGTAAGGATAGCGAAGATATCGTCGACATAGCGAAGCCAAAGTTTGATGGTATTATTGTGTGTCTGTTTAATCTGTTCTTCAAGGATTCTCATTTTCCAGTCGGCAATTATTCCGGATATGGGGGAGCCCATGGGGACTCCTTTTATTTGTTGGTAGAAGTGATTATTATATTGAAAATATGAGTTATTTAAAATTAGATTTATTGTACTAGTTAGGGTGTTAATTATGTCTATATCTTTAAAACTACTTTGAATTTGTTTGTTAATAATTTGGTTCATTTCCTTAATATCTATTGACGGGTATAGATTTACAACATCGAAACTTACCATAATATCGTTTTCATCAAGTTTATAATCGCGGATGTTTTTAATGAAATCGTCGGTGGAAGTTAGAGTGCTGTTAGATGGGGGTATAATTTCTTGCAGAATATCTTTCATATATTTTTCAAGAGTGTAGGTGGGGCCTTCACATTTGCTCACGATTGGGCGAAGGGAGGGGGGATTTTTATGATCTTTAAATTTAGCGAAAATCCGTGGGGCGAAGTTAGCGGTATTGTTATAGTTCGGACCTTTCTGATCCGGCCAGGTACCATTTTTTATTAAAGTTTTTAGTTTATTATTGATTTTCGTGGTGGGGTCTTTGGGAAGATGTAAAACGTTTAGACTATTGATGGTTTGTTCCATTTTTTCATGGTAATCTTTTTTATCTAGGATAACAATCTTTCCTGTCTTGTCAGAGCTTAAGCAAACGATCGTGTTATTTTTCTTTAGGTCGCTGAGGCATTTACGGTCTTCATGATCTTTAACAGTAGTTTTAAGTTTTTTTAATATTTTTAAAATCAATGGTAATGGGCTCTTTCAAAGCAAGACGGGCTAGAGCGGTACTTTGTTTCTGGAGGTTAATGTCTTTAAAATGTTCGTTTTTTCGTTCTTTAATTTTCCTTTTTGTAACGCCGATGTAGCAATTTTCTTTATTAGTATCATTTGACATAAAATTAATTTTATAGATCCCTGCGGTTTCGATGGGGTTGATTGGGTCTTTTTCCGATCTAATGCGCTGAAAGATTGTTTTATTAGGTTTAATTGGAATACGGAAGTTCTTTTTACTGGCGATATTAGAAAGTTTATTGGCTATCCCTCGGCTAAAGGGGATAGCGGTAGTAAAATGTGGTTTATCTTTTTGACGGTTGTCTATAACATTTAATTTACGTTGCCTAGCTTTGAAAACTTTGTCGAAAATTTTTTTTTTATTCCCCCGTACACGATATATATTTCGGTTACACACATAACCATCTTCAGTCGTTTCTGGATCTCTCACTAATGGCGGCTTCTTTTTATATCTTCTTCGTTCTTCTTCTTGAAAGTTCGATGCATGACGTCGTCCCATGATTGGTTTTTATTCCCCCGTACACGATATATATTTCGGTTACACACATAACCATCTTCAGTCATCTTTTACCAATCATGGGACGACGTCATGCATCGAACTTTCAAGAAGAAGAACGAAGAAGATATAAAAAGAAGCCGCCATTAGTGAGAGATCCAGAAACGACTGAAGATGGTTATGTGTGTAACCGAAATATATATCGTGTACGGGGGAATAAAAAAATTTTCGACAAAGTTTTCAAAGCTAGGCAACGTAAATTAAATGTTATAGACAACCGTCAAAAAGATAAACCACATTTTACTACCGCTATCCCCTTTAGCCGAGGGATAGCCAATAAACTTTCTAATATCGCCAGTAAAAAGAACTTCCGTATTCCAATTAAACCTAATAAAACAATCTTTCAGCGCATTAGATCGGAAAAAGACCCAATCAACCCCATCGAAACCGCAGGGATCTATAAAATTAATTTTTATGTCAAATGATACTAATAAAGAAAATTGCTACATCGGCGTTACAAAAAGGAAAATTAAAGAACGAAAAAACGAACATTTTAAAGACATTAACCTCCAGAAACAAAGTACCGCTCTAGCCCGTCTTGCTTTGAAAGAGCCCATTACCATTGATTTTAAAAATATTAAAAAAATAGCCAACTTTAAAAATAGTATATATGCCTACATTCGTGAGAGCTTAGAAATATTGACGACAGAGGGCAGCATCAACGATACGCTTCATACAATCGACCAATCATGGGACGACGTCATGCATCGAACTTTCAAGAAGAAGAACGAAGAAGATATAAAAAGAAGCCGCCATTAGTGAGAGATCCAGAAACGACTGAAGATGGTTATGTGTGTAACCGAAATATATATCGTGTACGGGGGAATAAGGTATTCCCAAATAAAAAATTTTAACTAATTAATCCGCCGTATTAAATAATGTTTTATGGACTTTTAGGTATTTGTATTTGTTACATTTTAAAGCAAGAATTTTACGGCTATCTCTTTTCCCCTTTTGAGATATGAAGGGAAACGTGAAAAGAATGTTTTTGGGTCGCAACAACTGTCTGGGTTCAAATTTTTAAAAATCGCTTCTTAAATGACGCCTTGAGCACAAAAGCTATACGCTCCTAAAATTTCATGGCAAATTTCATAGATTTGGCTGTGCGGTGATCGTCAGTCAGGACATCTTCCTTTATATAGAGAGATTATATTAATTGATATTGAAAGCGATTTATTAAACTCGAGAAAAATAATTATCTTTTACTCCGACGTCAATCTCACATGCAAAAACTAACTTGAGTTATTGAAAGCAAAAGAATAAATCCCACGTTATTCACTGATCCACTTTTATCAGACATTGATGAATATTATTATTTCACTCGTGGTGCAAATTTTTATCTAAGCCTATTAACCTGAATGGGTTTCTTAAATATTTCTAAACTAGCAGTCCTGCACGGCGTTGCCCGTGAACCCCTTAAATTATGCGATTTACAAAATCTGACATGTAAACTGCAACTCCAGATTAGTACTCTAGGCCGCAATTGTATAACAGAATGTGCAGATAATGGTTCCAGAGTTTCAGGTACGTACTTACAAACGCACCACTAAAGACAACTCACTGCCGTGGCCGTCACATATTTCCCCCAGAAATATCGTGTAATTTGCATTAAAATTGCTGGAGTTATTAAATATTTCATCCAATTAAGCAAATTATCTTGTAAAATCCACAATTTTCGATTTAAATTTCTTAAAATTAGGAAATGTTAGGTCATTAAACGTATTAAATACCATAAAAAGTACCATAAAAAATTTCATGAAAAGGTCCCATTAGGAAAAACGCGCCAAATGACAGAAAAATCGTCAAACTTGGCGAGTTTTGGCGAAATATCGCCAAAATTGGCGCCAAAAAATAAGTCCCCAAAAATTAGGTTTTCGAAGACCTACGACCCATAGAACCCGAGATTTCCAGAACATTCCATATTGATGCAACAAAAAGCAAAATTGAACTATTTAACGCGTAGAATACGAATTTTAAACTGTTTTAAACCCCAGAACAGCGGGTTGCTCCCAAAATTCGTAACACAGGGTAAGAAAATCTCCGTTTTAGAACAGTTTTTAATTAATAATTAAAAAAGTAATTAAAATTTTAAAATTCTGATTCTCAGGTGCACATTATCGGCATTCATGGGCTTATATATTCAGATTTTCAGAGTTCTGTGTGCAGTAGATTTGTCTGGAGACCGCACACAGACAGATTTACAAACATTCATTTTTATTATTATAGAGATAGATAGATTTGGCGTGAACCTGATGAAATTTTCGTGCCATTTCATGCTTCTCAAATGCAAACGATTTGTTTTATAGTAGCATTCGGGCGAAACTCGCCAAGCATGGCAACGTAAAAAACGGTTTTTTACTTTTGCGGTTACCACTCACTTCAAGCATAAATCTTTTCATGACGCCAAAGTTCGCCAAACATGACGATCTAAAATCGATTTTTAATTAATAATTTAAAAAGTAATTAAAATTTCAAAATTCTGAGCCTCATGTGTACATTACCGAAGGAATGGGCTCATATGTTCGAATTTTCAGAGTTCTGCGTCCAGTAGTTTTTTCTAGACATCGCACGCATGCAGATTTTCAGACATTCATTTTTATTGATATAGATTGGCGCAAAACTGACTAAATTTCCGTGCCATTTCATGTTTTCCAATGCATGCGATTTTGTTTCACAGTATCATGCTGGCGAAACTCGCCGAGCATGGCATCCTGAAAACGGTTTTTAATTAATAATTAAAAAAATTAATTAAAACTTTAATTCTCAGGTGCACATTATCGGACTCATGGGCTTATATATTCAAATTTTCAGACTTCTGCGTGCAGTAGGTTTGTCTGGAGACCGCACACATACAGACAGACAGATTTACAAACATTCATTTTTATTATTATAGATTACATTGTCATTTTATATTCATTGACATCAGAATGACGACAATCTCACTTGATCTTTCAAAGTAATAAATAAATCTAACTTTGTTAACTATGCTCTCTAATTGAAGCCGTCCGGAAAGCGCCATGTGTCGGCGGCTACGTAAGATAAAAATTTACTTGGAACTTTTTAATATTTTTGGGGTGGTAAAAGGTAGTGTTTTTTTATATTATAGGAACAGTATTTTTTTCGAGCGATAAAAAGTAGACTATTGCTCAATCCAGGACTTTAACTGTATTTCAAATCTCATCCAAATCCGTTTAACCCTTTCAGTGTGAAAGAGTAACAAACATACATTCAAACATTGACATTTTTTATATTAGTATGATGATATGATATAATTTACCTTGGATTGTGTATGATGTCAGTTTCATTTCTTTAATTTCACTTTTCGCAAGGAATGCCAGTATGAAAACAGCAGCAACTAAGCAGACTGCAGAATTGGCACCCATGGTTAAAGCGAATAAAATGTAAAGCAAATACTGCTCGACGAGCGCATAAATTCCTGCTGCCATTCCAGACTGCATAGCACATTTCACGTAACTGAAAGAAAAACAAGTAATATATATATATATATATATATATATATATATATATATATATATATATATATATATATATATATATAATTAAGTCAATTCCTACTTAGGTCAACAAAGAAAATTATTATTTTAGTTACTTTTTATTAAATTAAATTAATTACATTTAATTAATGAATTAACATTTGAAAAAACTATTTGAATTTGAGTGGATGAATAAAAAGTATTTTATTAACGACTGAAAATTTGAATAAGATATTTAAATATATATAGGCAGAGTGTGAACTAAGAGTATGAATTAAAAAAAAAAAAAAAAACTAAAAGAGAGATGCACAGTTAGATGTTACAATAGTTCTAAATACAAAGTTTCAACATTCTACGGTTAAAAGTTTTAGAGTTATGCGAAATAATTTTTGAAGCCAAATTTGGTCTTATTTTGGCAAAACTCGCCAAGCACGAAGACAGTTGGCGATATTTTGGGCATGGACCAAATGACTGGCTATCGCTAAATTTGGAGAGATTTTGGCAAAACTCGCCACGGTCGTTGACAAATGGCGAGATTTTGGGAATGGACCAAACAATGACTGACTACAGATGTAATATATTGAAGATGTCCATAGACATTAATGTATTGAAATTCTTTTGGGGGGTCCTGTAAATAAACTCTCCAATAGACTGGAACCAAAAATCGAGATGCGCAACTAGATGTTACAACAATTTTATATGAAATTTCATCATATCTACCCCAAGATAGGGGATCATCATATCTACATTATTCGACTAATAGATTTGAGATTTGAGAGTAAAATACATACACACGTAGCCAAGCTTGGCGACTTTTGGCGTAATTCTTGAGGGAGGCACGTGACCGTGGTCGGACCATTACCTAACTATATGGTAGGACGGTATTGTACTTGAAATGGATGAATGTCCCTAAAACTGCAATTGACCGTAAAGTGTTGAAAATCTTTTGAGTGTTCCTGTAGCAGCACTATAAATGATAAAGACACTTTCTTTGATGGAAAAATTCATTTTATAAGCCTTAACAACGAATATCACTTCTGAGTCCTTTCAACTAGCCTAATATCTCTAAAATACGTTTTAATGAATTTCTGCCCATACAACGTAATGTATTTAAAATCTTTTGTGCGGCCCTGTAGATAAACTAGTCAGTCGAATGGGACTGGCGGGTGCACACTAGATGTTACAACAATCCTGAATATAAAGTTTCAACATTCTACGCCTAATAGCTCTTGAGACATGCGAGTTTAATGAATTTCGGCCCATAGAGCGTAATGTAGTATTTAGAATCTTTTGGACGGTCCTGTAGATAAATTATCCAGTTGATTGGGGCCAAAACTGTATTAACATCCAGTGTCATCCACTACAAATTAAAAAAAAATGTATTTGAACTTGAGTGGATGAATAAAAAAGTATTTTATAAACTATTGAAAATTTGTACAAGATATATATAGGGAGAGTGTGACCTAATAGTAGGAATTGAATTAAAAATAATAATAAAAAATCCGCAATACTTAGATAAAAAACTTGTTATACCTATAACACTATATTCTATCTTAATAGAAGACACAATCAAGTCACGTTTATGTGTAAAATCTGATCAACCCCTCCCCCCCCAAAAAAAATGAAAATTTGAGCTTAATGTATGTATATTTTCTTAAATAAATGAGCTTGCTTAAAAACGATGTGCGGAACATATTTGCAGTACGTGCTCAGAAGCGAGAATGTGCCTCAAGCACATTCTCACTTCTGAGCACTTGTGTTCAAGCCTGAATGGTTCGGGAATCTAAAAGCATACATGAAGCTTGTTGCCCCCCTCCCCTTTTTTTTTAACCTGTCTCATCTAACCTTCATAAACTTTTCTCACCAATCTGCCTCTGTTTCTCACCAAACTGTGAAAAGGAACATTCCACAGTTCAAAAAGGGTGGATCCTTTTTACCACACGAAACGGTCACTGTTTTATACATTATATGTACGTTATTTACAAGTTCTTTTTCAGTAAATACCGGTGCTTTTGAGTGTTCTTCTTACTACATGAACGGTAATTCTTCACGCAATGAAAACTGTAGAGCATTGGAGGACGTGCTTTTAAATTTTCTTTGAATAGGCATTTGATATTATCATACAGGGTGTTTCCAAAATAATACCTCATCTTTAATTTTTAAACTGTAAACATTTAGACTATAAAACAGATATGGGCAAATTAAATAAAAAGTAGCATTCTAAAGCTTATAAAATTTTACACGTTTATTGTGACCAGCCATATAAAGTACGTAATCCAAGGGGAAAGAGGCAGAGTATGATTCAACCTCCTTAATCATTGAAAATTTCAAACATGTATATTACTTACATTTTTTTTAAATTTATAACGGGCAAGTACTTGCCGATTAGGCAGTCGCCCCTACGAAGTATTGGCCAGACTATTATGGCGGCATCCATTGGGCTGCTAACATTACCACGTTGAAAGTACGGACTAGGTAATGCCCAAGTAGGAAAACGAACACGAACCCAAGGCGCGATAGAATGGTTTTTTACGAAAAATTCGACAGGGGAAGGAGAAAGTTTTTGAACTCCAAAATATACTTTGTCTCTACTGTGTGGTCACAAGCATTTATATTTTCATAAAATTTAAAATGTTATTTTTCATTTGATTTGTGAAAAAATGTCTTTAGTTTTGTAAGTGTTAACTCTTCTGAGATGAGATATTATTTTTCATTCACCAAGGAGCAAATTTTACTCTGATGTACACACATGCACACCCTGTGTATAGTTTTTTAAAACTCTTTTAAGGTCGTCGTTTCTTAAAACTACTAAAAGGTCGAAGCAAAAAGCTACACAGAATTGATCAGCTTATCGAGAACGACAAGATCCAATCTGATGATCGGAGCAATGAGGCTTTACTGCTTTTTTTTTTTTTATAAGCAGTACAACTACATTGAAAGAACTTTTCATTAACTTGTTTTTACAACACTAATGGTGTGGACAAGGAAAAACAGTTTTACAGGTAAAGCTAAAAAAATGTCGCTTTCTCAAGTAAAAGTTCCAGTTTCTTTCCCCCCCCCCCCCAATTTTTAGACTTAATGCGAATTAAACGCAACGAAACTATCAAATCGATCTAACTTGACTAAACCATAATTAAAAGTTCTCAACTGCTATGACTGTGATAGTTACCTGTAAGTATTTCTTTCGTGTGATTCGATGCTTACGAAATTCTGATGAAATACGTGCGAAACGTGGAAAAACATAAAAAGCAAGAGGACCATTTGAATGTAAGGAACTCCAAAGAGCTGGTTACTGAATATGGGATCATCGAAATGAGCAAAGAAAAGCAGGAGGCGAGGAGACATCCACAAGCACGGATACATTATCAGGGAGGCACACACTGCTGTCACAAACGAGCGTGTCAGTGCAGGAAGATTGCTTCGGCTTGTCAACCCATTGGCCATGTAGTGCACCAAAGCAACTGCAAGATAAAAAGATTTATTTGGTATAGCATGAACGAACGCTACAATTAACTGATCACATAAGCTATGACATCACAAGTTATGGTCATCATAATATGTGGTTAACCTTCAAACGTGAACATTGCTACATCACACTGCTGTAAGAAACTATGAGCAGAGAAAAGACAATACAACGTGCAATTTCATGTGCAGGAAAAGCAAAACTATTTATCGAAATCCAGCTATTAGGGATTTTCCCCGCAAATGATGTCATACTTGGAGGAGGGAGAGGGGGTTCGTGAAATTGTGACAGTTTGTGACAAGGGCGGGCGAGGGGATAGGACTGAATACATCACAGTTTGGTTAAAATAAAAACAATTAAAATCAACAGATTAAATTTTACATTTATTTTGAAATCCCCAGAATTTGAGGTAATTTATTTAATCGGATCTAAAGCAATTTCCACGTAACTTTTTGTTTTACTTATACAGTACAATTTTGATAATCCGGCCGTAGGTTAGTCTGGCACGTTCGAAAATCCGGCGCTTTAGGGAAACATTGTCATATTGTCTTCTGATCCGCCAACCACAGCGGATGTAAACAAGCATGCTCGCTCTTGTGCTTCCCCCCCCCCTCTTTCGTCATCGTTTTCTAGTTTATATAGCGTATTTCGTAGTGTACTACAATGTCGACCGAACAAAAACACGTAATTTTATATATATAAAAAAAGATATTTCGGTAATCTGGCAGTTGCCTGGCTCCATATATGTCTGATTATGAATATTGTACGGTATTCCTTTCTTTTTGAAAAAAGAATTCAGGCTAGGTTTTGAGAACAAGGTACCAGCAGAAATTCTTCAGGTAAGAGAAAACCTACCCCACATTATATCCGTTCTTTATTTATTGTAAACTTTATTTCATATTAAAAATAAGTATGCGCAAGTCATTATTATTGTTGTTACGCTGACACGAATGTTATTAAAATACACAGTGAAAGTTTAAAAATAGAATTTGAAACATGACTTACAATGTAGTGCTTTGTCTCTAAACCGCAAGTAATATATGTTTATGTCCTAGAGCGTGACATGCAAGGAGGAGGGAGCGGTGGGGGGTCAAGAATATTTGAAAAAAGTTGTAACATCGAAAATGAACTGCCCTTTGACGAAAACATGTGTGATTTTTCTAATTTTATAAAAGCGACAACTTTGCCCAAGTACACATGGGCGGATTAAAGGGGGGGGTGGCGGAGGGGGCGACCGCCACCCCCACCCCCCCGAGAAAAAAGAAATTTATGTAAAAGATTCTATTTTTACTTCCATAAAATAGATGTATATGTCAATCTTCTAACTAACCGCCCCCCCTCCCCCTTGCATTAATCCGCCACTGCAAGTACAGGTCTTATTTCAGATCAGGATAATGATGATTTGGCTTAAATTTGATTCATACATAATCAATATCGTTTCAGTCCAATCTATTTTTGTGTCGTTTTAAGTACAAGTCGTTTATTCTTATATTGTCATCTCATTTATTTTTGTTGTGTTCTGTAATATTTAAGTATTGTCTACATTACTAATGCATTTTCAAAATTAGTCACTAAACATCCTTTTCAATGTCATTTTCGCGAAGATTGTTTCACGCTAGACCACTGTATACGCGTTTTATTTTGTAGCTCCTCCAGTTTTTCTTATACAAAAACACCATTTTACGAAAGCGATTTTGAACATATGTCACAAACATGAATACCATCTGGTACTTCATTTGTTGCTAATATTTCTTAATGTTATTTAAGTTTATCAACGGAAATATTTTTCCCCCCCTTCGTGGTTTATCTTTCACTTTTTTGTCCTGAGCAGTTAGAGTTGATAATTTTACAGGGTTTTCAATGCTTTTTCACGTCTTTGAAATTGCAGGTTTGAAGGTTGAAAACAATTTATTGCGTTAACTACTTGCGAGTTGATTTTTATTTGACGGAAGTGTTAGAGCTACAATTTTTTTTTTCTTTTTTTCATTCATCGAAAAATATGTCGTTGGAGGTGCGATTGTGATACCTCCGTAACTCGCCTTTTTTATGTGACGTCACATTAATTCGAATTCTGCATACTTTGAAAATACTTTTGTCACCAGTTATTTCATAATACATAAACATTTATTATGGACAATTATGTTGCTGTAATCTATAACTGATTCTTTACTATTCACAGAGTAATTTTTTCCTGTGTCTTTTACAAAGCCGTCCAAATTTCAAACGAAATACAGGAGCTGGCTTCAGTTATCGTTTTTCTTATTAGACGCAGTATTTTCCAGCTTAATTGCTACATTTTATGCACTGATATAATTGTATCGAAATATATCTAACAATACGGCTGTTAGTATGCAATAATTTAATAGTTTATGTACTTGTTTATGTTTCATTATTAAATAACGAATTCAAATGCTAAAGACATCTTCAGCATACTCGTTATAGCTTTTCGAAGGGCTTTGATTGCTGGCTATAGGTTGCTATTCGGTTCCTAAATTTTATGTTCTATAAAATTTAACGGGTTTTAATGGTAATTGCTTTATAAAGTTATACTAATGATGAACATCCGTACTTTTTATCTTTAACATGTATATTTGCATTAAATGATAATCTGTTCAGTAGCAATTTATTTTCATTATTCTGTAGTAGGAAATATTCTTTAATTTATAGTATACTAGCCGCCTCTGGCGACTAGTTGGTTTACCATCTTAATAAATCTTGTGTTTCTCACCGGCTTCCTTGGCACTGAAATATCTGAGATTCTGAATGGAATTTAAAATTAAGATGGTTACAAACAGGGGCAGCCCTAGGGTAAGTGGCGCCCTCTGCTAACGTAAAAAAGACGCCCCCTTTTTATGCTCTACTTAGTATTTGAGTTCGACATGACGCCCCTTCGAAACCGGCGCCCCTATGCGATGGTTACCTTGCTTACCGTGTCGGGCCGCCCCTGGCTACAAAAATAAGATGGTTTAATTATAAAAACCTACAAAAAGGTACAAATTATTTTCGTCTTATATTAATTCTGAAGAGCTTCTAGATATATCGGCCGTTATCAAAAAACGGAAAAGACTAGAAGAAAAAAAAAAGTTAGAAAATCTGAAACACTTTCAGATTTTAAATAGGTACTTAAGTGCTATATATTAAAAGCGTATCATATGCATGAGTCTTCCCTATTTTCTTCCCTTATTCCATTAAGTTGGAAAGTGTATTCATTATTCATGAGTGTGATTAAACAAAATTAAAATTGATATTTCTAATATCACTTTTCTGGATGTAATACATTAGAAATAGAAGGGTAAAAGACGTGCAGAAAATGCATAATTCGAACTGAATGAAAGTTTCAAAAACTTATTTTTGGTTTATTTGTTAGTGTACATGTATTTCGGTTTGGTTTGGTTTGTGGAATTACGGCCGATTAGTTACGCGTGGGCTCTAGGCCGATGGATGGGGTGCCCTCCGTGGGGGTCTTTCTAAGGGGTCCTAACCCGTATTTACGCTAAGTTTCGGAGAAAACCACGGATAACTCCGAACGGTTAGGTCGACGGGCACAACGGGACCCGAACTCGAGACCTTCACACTTCGCCCGTCTACCATTTCCAGTGACATAACCACTGTGCCATGCTGAGGCTACATGTATTTTGGATTTATGTGCTTGGCCCGTAGCCGCTTATAAATCCTCGTCAGAAGGAAAAACTTATTCAGGTAATTTTATTTATTAAAAACTGCGTATTCTATAAGTTTACGCCATCTGTCGACGGCTTTGTAAAGAAAATGCAATTGCATTCTCTCTCTCTCTCCTCTCTTCTTTTTTTTTTTTTTTTTTGGATAAAAGATGGTTTTTTTTTTATATTACAGGAGCAGTGTTTTTTTCGCGCGATAAAAAGTAGCCTGTTTGTTAATCCAGGACTTTAACTGTCGTTATTCCAAATTTCATCCAAATCTGTCAAACCGTTTCAGCGTGAAAGAGTAACAAACATACATAACAAACATTGACATTTATAATATTAGTACGATTATGTGTTCAATCATTCACCCCTCAATTTTGCATCTATCGGCATCAACTTCGCTTATTTCTGCCTCTCCTGCATTACCATACATATGTGTAACTTTCCTATATATGACTAAAAATTTCACAGAAAAACATTTAGGAACTGAATTATTATTTAACAGAATCCTTTTTCAGATTATAAATTCACAAACACAAACACAAAAAAAGTACTTACAGAGCGTGAGGATGTAGGACGGTAGACGCTTTCTCAGGACATTTACCAGGCCTTGATGGTACCACCAGAGCTGATATCCTGGACGAGGTAGGATCGGCAAGATTTCGAAACAAAATACTGCGCACAAGGCTGTCAGGATAAGGTAGGCTGACTTCGTGTTATTCTTTTTGGCTAAAAATAAGGTATAATTCATAGAAATGATTAATTTATGAACTTGCAAAAAATAACTTTATCATAGGCGCCCATACGAGTACTTCTACTTAAGTGGGCTTCTTAGACTATTACAAGAGCTACAAAAAATTTTAATTATACCAAAGACTAGGGAGGGGAGGAGGCAAGAGAGCCACATCGTTCACCTTAATATGGGCGTCTGTGCATTTTAGTATTTAATCAAATATATTTACTTTTACAAAATATGTTGAACGCAGAAAAAGACTGTTTCGCACTGATTCTTAGTATAATCCTTCATTATTTAAATGTTAAAAAAAATTATAAAAATTTCGTTGATGTAATAAATTTCATAAGTAAGCTGTTAATTTCAGTAAAACTTCTTACCAAACTAATTTTCTGAAAGAAAGGAAGTTTAACCATAAAATATCATTCATTATTTTAGATATTCATCAATAATTGGAAGTAGAAGAAAAGCATATCAAGATTTTTTAAGAACTGCTAACATTTATGTTTAGCAGTTCTTATGTGAATTATGCGAGTTAAGTTTTTTTTCACTGCAACTTAATTAAAGCATTGGGAGCATGTTACAAAAAGAATGTTTTTTTTTGTTTTTTGTTTGTTTGTATAAAACTCTCTAAAATGTCGTTAAATATTTCATGCAAGTATTAAAATATAAATATATCGATCAATATTTAGCATAAGTATATATGTTACAGTGAAAACTCGATATCAGTCAAAACCCGAATTAACTATTGAAAACGCGTTCTAACTAGGGAAAACCCGATTTATTCGGGTTTTGACTGATTTGTTCGACAATAATTTTTACATCTATCAAAAATTATTGCATTATTTGTACGATATGTTATATGACAAGTTGTTTTTTTCTGACGGGGGGGGGGTCTTGCAAAGGGCCAGCGGTGGCATATTTTTGAGGGGCCTCCCTACAGCGGAGGCCGGACCCAGTGATATTTTTTTTTGGTCTTTCAAAGGGTCAGCGGTAGCATATTTTTAAGCCCCCCTTGCCTACAGCGGTAGCCGGACCCAGTGATGTTTTTTTTGGGGGGGAGGGGTCTCGCAAAGGGCCAGCGTTAGCATATTTTTGAGGGGGGAACAAGCTAAGGATTCCGGTTCAACTCGCCCATCGATTTGATTGATAGCTATTGGCGCGGATGAAACTGATCCTCGTCCGTATATATCACTTGTTACAACATTAAAGTTATTTTGTTTCTTATCTAACAGCTGTAATTTTTCAAGAAATCTATTTCCCAATTTTTAGCGCAGAATTAAAGCATTAACATTCCGGAATTCACTTGGGAAAACTGGTTTTCCTGAGCTCTGACAGTCAGAACGCGTTTTGCCTAGTTAATTCTGGTTTTGCCTAACGCTCTCAGTCAGAACGCGTTTTCCCTAGTTAATTCGGGTTTTGACTGTAACATATACATTAATATGCAGGGTATTTGAGACTTAAAATAAATTATCATTTGAACCGGAATTAAAATAAAAAAAGCTTTAAAATTACAATCTATCGTTTTGGTTCTTTATCATTTTTGGCATAATAACAATGCACATTTCATTCAGAATAGTCAACACATTTATGAAAGCGTTATATGACACCGGTGGCTGAGCACAGCATTTCCATTTACTTAAAAACTTTAAAAGACATAACTATTAACAAATCTTTTATCTTTGCATCTTTATTATTCGGGATAATGTAACCGAGCTATAAGGAAATTCCAGTAATAATTTCATTATTTACGTAAGTAAAGATTTTTACTGAACGGCTTTTGTTACTGCTAATTTTCAAAAGCGCCTGCAAGAAAAATTTGAAATAAAAATCTAGCAGGTGTTTATTTTTTAAGCAAAAATATAACGAAATGTGAAAGGTAAATATTTGTAAAGAGTTAGTTTTAAAAATATGCGTTTTATTTTGTCATTTTTAGATCTGATTAAGAGAAATACGGGTACTATATTTCATGAAATAATTAAAAACTTCAAGTAAAAAAAAAGTGGAAATAGAAATCGCGGAAAAAAGATTTTCTCTTCCGCCCTTGCCCGCCCCGCATTTCTTAATTCAGTAGATAAAGGGTTAAAACTGTTCCTCAACGTCGGCTCACTCTCCACCCCAGACACAGAATTTAAAATGTGTCCTGAACAAGTTATCATTTAGGCTTCATAGAGTGAATAATTCAATTTTTTAATATTAAAATTTACGTGCATAGGAAGCGTTAGAACTTTATAAAGGCTTAGATGCAGCATGGCAAAAGAAAAGGCCAGGAAACATAGCTTACAATGTCTTCCACAATTAAAAAAATAAACAGAACAGGAAATCAAGCTCTGCTGTGAACTCCATATTTAATGATGCATTTTCAGTTATAAAAAAACAATACGAATTCCGATCTTTTCATAATGTATGTATAAAACTCTTTCAACAACATTCGAATGCATATAACATGAAATCTTCACTTTCCTTTCATTCAGGCATACAGATCTTCAACCATTTCTCCAACGTCCACGTCCACAGAGACACTTCTATGTTTTGGGGAAGAGACAGCTTACCATTTCGAAACGCTTGAAAGAGAATAATTGCTGAAGCGACTTCCAGAACAAGTGCGAACCAATTTTCTGCCCACAGTTGCCTGGGGTCTTTGAAAGACACCAGAAATTCCCGCGAAAACGGATGGGCCTGTGGGGGGAAAAAGTCGAAATGTTACTATTAAATTTCGACAAAATTAATTTTAAGCATAGCGTTAGATACAATAGAAACAAATCTCATGTAACCTCATCATGTAATGACTGTCTCAAAAACAGCACGATTATGTGATAGGATGGAAATCATCTGAACGACAATTTTTCTGTAGTCTCAGTTTAAGGAACTGTTGAACTTTATTGCGACTGACTAAAAACATATTACAGCAACTTGGGCACTTCCCTAAGTTGGACACTTTTCTGAGGAACGGAGGATGGCGATAACATTGAAATATATTTCTATAAGTTGGGACATTTTGAGGGAACCACAGGGTGTCCAACTTTCGGAGGTTTCACCATATATCCACTTTTTACGTTTGAATTTGTGCTTAGTTCAATTGAAATTTTGTAACGATAATTATGGGCAAATCTTCAAAAGTTTGTGATAGTCTGTGAGTATGGTTTGACCTTTGACCCAATGTTTCTTCGGTAACGCAGCCATTTCATTTCTTTGAAGTACATTCCCAGCCATTGCTTATACTTGTAGGCGTGTAGCGCTCCATAAGCAGTAAATATTTCTCATAATCCACAAAAACACATGAATGTGTAAGAAATATTTATAATACTTTCTTATATTACATAAATAAACTATTTTTTAATAGTGTGACTATTATAAGAGAGTAATTGTACGCAAGAGGTTTCTTTTTAACAGCAACTAAAGTTATGAAACAATTTTTAACTTCCCCCCCTCCCCCCCTCAAAAAAAAAAAATTAAAGACATGACAAACGGATATCACTCCTGTAGAATAAATAAACAATCAACGATTCAAATTCGAGTTACACTAGTAAAACTTATGGGACCGTATCAATGTTTAAGACAGATTTTATAACTTGCTTCCTTTCAAATATATGAAAATGGGAGAAGGGGATACCAACAGAAAAGGGAGAGGGCATATTTCAGCACACCTCAAACTTTCCTATTTCGCAATGACAAAAATCTTCGCTCAATCTTTATAAATGCAACAAAATGAAGAATTACGAAGATAGTTACAACTTTCCTGACGAATTTCGTGTCTATCAAAGCTTGTATTTGTCGATTTTTTTTGCATTTTACAGCTCCGGGCTCAACATTTGGCAATGAGTATATATGAAAATGCATATTGTATTGATGGATAAGATGTATTCAGATTTTTATGGATTTTTAGTAATTTTTTCTTAAAGTTTATATTCACATCTCCTATTTGGTTTGCCGAATACTTATGCTTAGCAATTATTACGAGTGCCTAAATATTTCAGCGATTTACAATAAGGGGCACGCAAATAGAAAAGTACCATTTTCTGGAGAGAATTTTTGTGGTGTACATGTTGATCGTGTTTGTTGAACTGAATGACTTTGAAGTACCAGTTTAAAAAAGGAAGAATTCTGAGTGCACTCGTTTCAAATAAAACAAATTTACAGTTAGTTCTGTAGTAACAATAACTGTCGTAGTGCCTATTACTTCAAGGAGATAACCTTAGAAATACTTAAATCAGTGTATTATATATTATAAATATTTAAATCAGTATTATATGTAATCAGTACATTAAATTAATTTTAGTGAATAAAAACTGACAAAATATCCGCAAAAATTTAGTACAAAATTATGAAATTACTTATGATTCATAAATATAGATTAGCAATAGCCTTAAAAACAACTGTGCGAATTATTAACATCTAAAATATATTTTTTAACTAAAAATTTTATCCGCGATACCAATTTCTTCATCACGAGTGTAATAGTTTCACATATTAGCGTTCTTAACTTCTACTATACAGTTTCAAATTTTGGTAAATTAAGTAACAAAAGGATGAATATCAGTATAAAAAGAAACTTATAAATACAAGATACGAGTATTTACTTGGTAGACAAAAGCACTTGCTTCAGAAAAAGTTTTCAGCACAGACATATTTGAGGAGTTAAGGTATCATCTCTGACAATTTTAAACGGCATCGCTCCTATCCCCAAAAAGTAATGCAGTAAATTGACCTTCGTTACAGACCACTTAGTATTCATATCTCAGTGCCATATTTTTAAACCAAGGTTCTGTATACAAAATATCCAAGACTGAATATGACATATCTTAAGTTTCCTAGACAGAAAAATACGAGAGTATTGCCGTTTCCTGGCACCTTGAGAGCTTACTGCTTTTGTATATTATACCGTAGGCGTAAGGGGAAGTAAACTTGTCTATGACGTTCGTTTGTTAGAGAACGCCTTAGAAAAACATACAAAGTACAATAGATGATACGGATTCGTACAAGGTCTTAAGAAAGAAAATTAATTGGGAATTCACGGCAATAGTCGGAGATATTGTCTCGATGGAAGAAGGGAGCTGTAATACAAAAGAAAGGTCATATAACAGTTTTATTACTCCAATTTTCAGTGGATTTTTATTCTTTTCTTCAAAGCTGAATACATCTACAATTATTATCTTTCAATCTACAGACGATTAACCAGAAACAAATCCAAGCAATTTGCTGGTTGGATGTTTGTGATTGTGTACAAAAAATTGTGTTTCCGATACTCCATTTTCATCAAGAAAAATAAGTTGAAAGTCCACTTTGAAAAATAAGTGTATTTTCTGATCAAAATGAATGTCCCAAAAGGTAGTTATAATAAATTTTAAAAATGGTGGCCTTGAAAATAGGTATATTTTTGAGTACGAAATAAAACTTGTAACATTCCTTTCTCCAATAAAGTCAACTTTATTGCTGTATTGGTAATATATATTTTTTTTATTAGCCTTCCAAACCCGGGAGGGAATTGTGAGACACCACATTATATATATATGAGACGTCAGATTTTTCAGTAAAGTTCCAGAGTTAAGGCAGGTAAAACGGTTTATTAAACATTATCTTTAAGTTACAATATAGAGTGAGAAGAGGAGAGGGGAGACGGGTACAAAAATCAGCGTGGACTAATTAAGCAGTTCCAGTGCCAGAATTCTCTCGATTTTCGAGGTGCGGGTGTATTTACGCTTACCACACCACGTGGTTTGAGAAGACATAACTCCGCCTCTCTCTTATCTCTAATCGAATTACATACATTTATGAACATGACCTGCATCCGGGATTACAAAGGCGTGGGGACACGTGTACACTCTAAAGAACTCAGAATCGACGGTCTGATGTCTGACAATTAACAAAATAAATAAAACACAGCTCCAGAGCGCGCGTGGCAAGTAAGACAGAAAAGCAAAACTTACAGTGAAAGTACCGCTTGAACAATGCCCAAACTGGTAAAACCCAAATTACCTTTTTATACATTACACACACACACACACACATATATATAACTAACAAGTAAAACACAAAACATACTACAAATAAGACATATCTCGCATAAAAATATAACAGCTATTAGCAAGAATTAGAAACCAGATTTTGAAGCCAAATAAAGTGCAAGAATTATTGTGATAATATAATGGAACGGAAATTATAACCACTGTCACCATCGTCAGGAGCCACAAACAGTGGATTATAATTTACAGCAAACCAAATAGTAGGGTTTCGGTTGTGTGGCATATCAGAAGAGATATTAACTCCACACATCTGGGCCCTACCCTACTATATAAAGGAAAGAAGACATCAAAAAGATAACAAAAATTAGAAATAGGAATTATAATTTTACGTACCAGACCTTTAGCACACGGAAATTTCATTTGAACAATTGATATGTGTTGCCAATGCTAAGAATTGTAAAAAGTGAAAAATGGTGTTGCCACTAAATAAAAGTGTAAAAGTGGAAAGAAGAAAGTATAGGAGTTGCCAAATACTAAAAGGTAATATTATTAAATTTTAAGAATATCCAGGTATATTAATATAATAAATATATATTGAATAATAATAAATTAAAATGATTGAATAAAATAAATGGTATAGCAAAATTAAATATAACATATTGTTTAAAAAATATAATGATTATTATTATTGACAAAGTATGTATAATAAGTTATTGTATGACAGAAGATCAATCTAGTAAATAAGAGAAAATAAAAATAAAAAATAATGTTTAGGACAGAATAATCACAATATAGGAACCCCGTTTTTTTTTTTTAAATCCCTCCAGATATATATATGCATGCATATACACATCCAAATTGTTTTTAAACATATTACTTTTTTTTTTAATGAGAAAAACTTCTCCGCCCGACCCAACCATCCAATTACAACCTTAAAACCAAAACCCCACCCAACCTCTAGTAAATTAACAAAGACATTAGACACATCATTATCAAGAATTGTATATAATAGATTTTAGGAACTTAGTGGGATAGTTGTATTGTCTAGCTGACAGAAAAAGAGATTTAAAATTGGAGACTTTAAAATCATCAGAACATAGAAACTTGATTCTACAGCAGTGATTATAGATGATATTGCGAAATACAGATTTATGTAAGCAGGAGGAAAAATGAGTAAAGCTATTTACTTTAAAGCTAAAATCTTTACGCTTATCATATATATTGAAACTAAGGCTATTTCTAGGAGTGATGGAGATACTTAGATCTAAAAAACTAACAGAATTGTTAAGCATATCATTTTTAATTAATTCCAGAGCAGATGGATATTTTATGGGGAAGATAATGTTATTATTATTAGTAGTGTTTACAAGTAAGATATCATCTATATATCGTTTAAGAATGATGTGTGTATTAGTATATTCTTTTTCATAGCAATATAAGTAAAGATCTGCAAGGTAACTAGATGCAGAACCACCTTGTGGTATACCATGATTTTGTAGATATATTTTATTGTTATGTAGAATAAAATTATTATAGATAATAAATTTAGATAGACAACTGAAATAAGTTACATCAACATGGGAAGGGAGCTGAATATGGTTAACACAAGTTTCAAATATTCATTAATTACATTGTAAAGGTCGTCAAGAGGAATATTGTTAAAGAGATCTTTAAAATCATAGGTGTATAAAGAGGTAATATTACTAATAGTACATATTGTATTGCGTAGATCATAACTATTTCCTATAGAGATAGAGTAATCATTACGTTTTATATAATACTCATGCATAACAGACAGTATCTTTAATAGAAGTTTACTTGCTACATTGCTATATGTATTACATCCTATTGTAACAGTTCGAAACTTTAAAGGCGATTTATGAAATTTAGTGATTAGTAGAATATAAGGATAGTTTAGATTATTATGTTGTAGGTTGAGAAGTTTATATAGAAAGCCAGAATTTTTTTTGTTACAAACTACAGTAGACAAATTAGTAGAGGAATAGATACTGTTATTTACAATTGTAGAGGCTAACAAGCTATGATATAACTGTTTACAAATAAAAGCTTAGTTATTGGATGATTTATATCTACATAAGTAATTATGAAATACTGCTTTATAAAGTCTATTTGAGTATGAAATTGACTATTGACAGGAGAACTATATTTTACATATTTAGCAATATTTTGCTTAAAGATTGAAAGTACTTTTACTTTCCAGGTAGTGAAGGCTTCAAGAGTAGTGATGTATTTTAAGGCAGTATTATATATGTAAAAATCTAAATCATATGTGAATTGTGTTACAATGCCACTAAGAGAGTGTTTTGAAGGAATACGGTGTTTAGAGCCCTTCTGCATGAGTTTTTTTAACCTAATATCTTTTATGATAACTAGATCCCCAGTAATGATGTGTCCATAATCCCTATTAATGAAGTTCCTATAGTGATTGTCATTGCATATACAGGGTGGTGTATCAGAAGGGTTATATGTTTTCGAAAAGGAGTTATAGTTAAATAGTTTCCTACCAAAGGGTAGGGGATATTTAAAGGACTTTTTAATAATGACATTTTTGATGGGAAAGTAAATGTTATTAGTAGAAAATATTGTATTGAAGTTTAAGTTATTGATTGCAGGATTTGTGAAAGTAATTAATAAGTTAGAATTAGAAGGTGTATTATTACTGTTATTGGTTAGGTTTACGGTAAGTGCAGTGGCTCGTGCAACAATGAGATCGAAGAATAGGTGAGAAAAATGTCCAGAAATGTAAAGATTTGAAAAAATAGAAAAATACTTAACTAAAAGTTTCTTTTTAATGGAGTAAATGAAAGTACGTATATTAATCCAATTATAAGTACTGGTATAGTAATTATATAATTTTAAAATAGCAGATTTTATATAACTATTAGAATACTTAGGACTATTACTCTTTTTACGTTTACCTCTAGAAGTTCTAAGTGTTTTATTATATATAGACAAGTTTAAAGTATTATAGATTGGAGAATATTTATTTATGTTAGTAGTGCTAGTATAATATATTATTTGTTTATTATGAACTAATTGGTTTAGACCATACGGATAACTAGTATTATGAAATTGGATGAAGTAGTTTTCTATATATATATATATATATAATAAAAATTTTGATTTAATCAAAATGTACAATAGAGCAATGTTACGCTAAAGCAATGTAAAATTTTTTAGAATGGCTAACGTACAACAGTAATAATAATAATAAAATAATAAAGCCTAAAAAACTGAAATGAAGCAAAATGTTACCTGAAGCAGTCGTTTGGGAGGGAGGCTAAAGCCTCCTAGCACCTCTCCTGAATCAGATACTGGCGTCAATAATGTAATTAATGCAAAACATGTTCAAAGTTATAGTAATATATAATATTTTTTGCATTTGTTTTGTCCACATTAAGACACTGTGAAATGCCATGTATTTTGTGTTCCCCCCTCCTCGAAGGAAATCGCTCTCTGAGGTCTCATTAAGGTTTTCTGTCAACTTGTTAGCATTCTGTACAGTAATTTTCACTGTACACCGGCACTAAATAGGGAAACTTCAATTATGAACATTCTGTATCTTATGATTTTTGAATGTTTGATATTTACTACCATTTCATGATAGCTACAAAAGACGTTTCATGATAGCTAATTTCCTGATAGTTAAAAGAAAAGAGTTTTAATTTAGAGCTAAAATGTGTACACACAAAAAGAAAATCACAAGGGTGGATATTAAATGCATTGTATAGTTAGTTTAACTGTACGTTTGAGAATTCTTAGCAACTCTAAAATTAATTAACAGTAAATATTTCTAGACCACCTCTTAAGCTATGTTTTATACCCAAGGTCAAAAATATTTCTACCGTTGATTTATTTATTGGTTTAAGACGAGATAAATTCAAGGGAAGCTTGGCAGTACAATTAATAGGACTTCCACATTCTCTTAGACCTTGAAAGGCGTTAACAAAGGTCATGAGTGGCTGTTGACCATCGGAACTTAAACATTCAATGTCAAGCTGTGTTAAAGTTTACCTTGAACACTCATTAGATATTTACTTTTGAAGATATTGCTCAGAAAACTGATTATTTGTTTAAATGGTCTAGATTTTAAAAAACTATCCATACTTTTTACTTCCTTGTACGTAGTATAAGGAAGTAATGTGATCCCGAAAAATTTTGGGGGCCAAATTTCGACAAAAAAACCGATTTTGACTACCTCTAAATTTAATTTTAAGAATTTTTTCGATGCATCTCATCGTAGCCTAGCATGCACGATCATATTAACGCGTCTGCAACTCATTTTGACCAGCGGCGAGTCTATTGTGGTCAGTTTTTCCATGCCGTCTGTACGTACGTACGTATGTATGTAACTCGCATATCTCAAAAACTATTGGTCGTAGAATGTTGAGATTTGATATTTAGGATTGTTCTATGATCTAGTTGTGCACCTCCCCTTTTGGTCGCAATCGAATGGATAGTTTATGTACAGGACCGCCCAAAAGATTCGAAATACATTACGCTCTATGGGCCGAAATTCATTAAACTCGCCTAACTGAAAAACTATTAGGCGTAGAATGTCGAAACTTCATATTTTGGATAGTTGTAACATCTTGTTGTGCACCTCCCCTATTGGTTCCATTCGACTGGATAGTTTATCTACAGGACCGCCCAAAACATTCGAAATACATTACGCTCAATGGGCCGACATTCATCAAAGCGTCTTTTAGAGGTTTGGGGCTATTTCAAACGACTCAGGAGTGATATATGCTGTAAAGAGTTAGAAAATGCATTTCTCCATTAAAAAAAGTGTCTTTATCATTTACAGTTCTGCTACAGGAACACTCAAAAGATTTCCAATACATTACGGTCAATGGCAATTTTAGGGGCATTCATCCATTTCAAGCACAATACCGTCCTACCACATAAGTTAGGTAATGGTCCGACCACGGTCACGTGCCTCCCTCAAGAACCCAAAAGTCGCCAAGCTTGGCGACTTTTGGTGTACGTGTGTGCATATTTAACTCTCAAATCTCAAAAACTATTATGAAATTTCATATGTAAGATTGTTGTAACATCTAGTTGTGCATCTCGATTTTTGGTTCCAATCTACTGGAGTTTCTTTACAGGACCACCAAAAAGAATTTCAGTACTTTAATGTCTATGGAAATCTTCAATACAATTGTAGTCAGTCATTGTTTGGTACATGCCCAAAATCTCGCCGTCTGTCCTCGACCTTGGCGAGTTTTGCCGAAATGTCGCCAAATTTGGCGATAGTCAGTCATTTGGTCCATACCCAAAGTATCGCCATTTGTCATCGTTCGTGGCGAGTTTTGGCGAAATATCGCCAAATTTGGCGATAATCTGTCGTTGTTGGTCCATGCTTAAAATCTCGCCAAATGTCGTCGACATTGACGAGTTTCGCCGAAATATCGCCAAATTTGGCGCCAAAAATTATTTCGTATTTTGTATAACTCTAAAACTTTAACCCGTAGAATTTTGAACTTTTGTATTTAGAACTATATTATAATATCTAACTGTTTTCAATATCTTTTTTGACAGCAATCGACTAGGAATTTATTTACAGGGTGAGCCAAATGACTTTAAATACATTAAGGTGTATGGATGCATTCAATTCATTGAAAGTCAGTGGTGGTCAATGACTACTTTGGCTATCCCTAAAATCTCGCAAACTATCTCAAGTTTGTCGGCTTTTGGTGAAATATCGCCAAATAAAGTGTCAGAAGGAAATCTTTCAAATTGAACTCAACTTGGCGATATCGAAATATTTGGCTAGAAATCGCTATACCTTACTATTATTGATATTTTATCTCGATATTTTATTGATATTTTTCAAACAAATAAGTTTAGAGGAAGTGCGTAAAAAACATTTTTGAATTAATTGACGTGCAAGGAAGTCATGTGTTGGACACATCAGATTTTTTTTTTTGCGTTAGTGAAGTCGTGAGCATTAGAGCGTGTAATGCAGTGTACACGCACATTGAAAAGAGAACTAAATGAGTGAACGAAGTGGCGGATCGAGGGGAGGGACTAAAGGCTTCAACCCCCCCCTCCCTCCCGTAAAACAATGACATTTCTGAAAAATAATATTTTGCTTCTTTGAGCACTCTGTTTAATTAAAATGAGCTTATCTTTACAAACTAGCTCCTCCTAAAAAAATTGCATAAATTTGTTGTACATTTTGCTTAGGAGAAACAAGCTTTTCATAAAAATTAGCCTCTCTCCCCCAAAATTCTGTGTCCGCCACTGAGTAAAACGTCTCTGTCAAAAACAGAGAAGTCGAAACACAGGAGGGATTGAATTTAGAGACATAAGCGCTGCGTCAGAAATTGGGGGGGGGGGGGAGACGTAACACGCTTAAGAGTTAAAACCAGTTTTATCAGCCTTGGAAGAAAGTTTCAAAAAGAATGTTTTCAAAAATGATGTTGAGGGCGTTGAATTGGATGGTTGCGTGTTCGAATTCCAACTTAACACTGAAAACCACCGTGTATATGCAGTGCACGTGAGCGTTAAATCCGTAAGTCTCCTCTGGCAGTCGATAGCAATTTCCCAAAGCAAAGTCAATCATTGGTGCAACAACCCCTCTGCGGGGCCAAGGCCTGCACTGCCCAACCGCGCCTTTGCGACCATGGGCTTTGGATGCGGATGCATATGCCTCGGCCAGGTGGTCAGCCTGGCGCGAAGCTCCCAGTGTTTGACCCAAAGCAAGCTTGGTGCTCATTTTACCGACCCACTCAAGGGATGAAAGGCTGAGTCGGCCTTGCCCAGCCTGGGATTCGAACCCCGGACCTGTGGGATTGGTAGCGCGGTGCGCTAACCATTACATCACTGGGCTTCTAGCAATTTCCCAGAGAGGCTAATAATCAGTCCTGCCCAGGCGCGAACACAGGATTTTTGGCTGGGGGGCGGGGGTCCAACTTTTACAGTTTGGGGGGGGGGGGTCCAATTTTTACGGTTTGGGGAGGGGGATCCAACTTTTAGGGATGTTTCAGATTGACAAAAATCAGTGATGAAAGAGCTCGTTTTCATTAGATGGAATTCATCAAAACTCGTCCCATCCAGTTCCCTAAGAATACACTACACAGTACAATAGGAAGCAAAGTAATAGTTGTACAGTTTTGAGAACGAGATGGTGTTTTATGTTCGCTTTCAGTTCATTTTTGAAAAGTTGAGGAAAACGAGAAAAAAATTTCTTTTTTTATTTATTAGAACTGAAACTATTGCTACCTTTTTTGGAATTATTTTATTTACTATAGATATAGGGTAACAATCAATAAAAAAAAAAAAATCAAAGCCGATGGGGGGGGAGTCCAGACCCCCTGGACCCCCCCTTGTGTGCGCCACTGGTCCTGCCTCTTTTGATGAGGATCTAAATTGCGTCGAGAAAGTCCAGGAAAGGACGCATGCAGCTCTAAACAACGTATTTGGTGACATGAGCTAGCCTATCCAGGCAAACAACCAAAGTTGGAGGGAAGTACAGGTACATGCACTCTCCAAAGTTATACTAAAGGTTGGAGGCAATATTTTTTATATTCTGTATTTTAATTACTCCATTTTAAATTAAAAAAGATATTTACAGCATCAAATCTATCAAGCAATCTTTCATGAATATATTTTGATAATAAAATATTGGTTTAAAATTTAATAAACATTATACGATAATTGGGAATTTTAGCAAAATCTGTCTTATTAAGGATTAACTGCGAGATATTTACAGCATTTCATTTTTCTATTTCAATTTAAATCAAGAATACATGAAGTAGCTTTAAACATATTAATAATTAAAATAAATAGGCAAATGTGTAATTATCGATAAAAGTCAGTCAAGGGGCCGGCTCCAGCAGTCTGAATTAATCAAAGTCTAATTAATTAAAAAATTGGTTAGTTTAATAGGAATCTTACTATCAATATTCAAAAATAATCATTTTGCAATTTTACTTAAATTCTTTTAGTGTTTTAACTGAATTTTAAAGCGCAATCTATAAAATTGTCTTAACATAACTAGCACTATTTCATCACTAAGGCATCAATCGTTATAAAAATGTTTCTAGTACAGGGTTTCTCAACCTGTGCTTCGCTGTGCACTATCGCCGCCTTAGCCTATAATCCACAAGACTGATTTACACAAGATGTTCCTTGAAATTGTGTTTGGTGCTCCGTCAAATTTCAAAGAGCCTGAAAATGTTCAATCACAAAAAAAAAAATAAAAAAAAATTAGAGAAACTGATCTTACCACTTCTTAAACTGATCAACGTCTTCTCCGTCGTCAACTATCAACGTTATGAAAGAAGTGCATTAGAGCCCTTAAAAAGTCTTCCGACCAAGGCACCCCCTCCAATCTTTGGCAGATAGTTCTTGGGTAGCTTTGCAGTACACATAACGCAACAACATAAAACATGTCAGTCTATTTCTATGTGTCGATGGTGTTACGGACAAATGACTACACGTAGAATTACCAAATTTGGTACAAAGGAAGTTCTAAACATTTTTTTTTTTTCAAAGCTTGGCGACATTAAGAGCAATTTTTGAGAGAGACATACGATCTTCGTTGGACCATTAGCTAACTATACAAGGTGTCCCCAAAAGGTGGTAACGGACATTACTGCTTTATCTATTTGAGATAAGTGGGCAATATAAATTTTAAAAATGTTCAAAATAAGGTCAGAAATAAGATTCCGTTAAGAAAAAAAAAATCCTCTCGTTCATTTACGAAAAGTTACTTTTTAAACGTTTTTTTTTAAATCTATAAATGCTACTTACACCATTTTCAATAGAATACTTTGTATTGTACGAAGTAACGTGTATAAACTTCTTAGTAATCCATGCATATTAACGTCAGTTAGAGCACGTATGGACAGACTAACCGAAATCAAACACTTTTCAAACTTGTGGGAAAGTGTTAACAAAAGACAAAATTTTATTTTGTAGAAATAAAGCATTATGAAAATGAACAGATTTGTTTGCAAAACACTTTACACGTTCTTCTTGATCGCAAGTAATAATGACGCAGTTTTTATGTCACCATTTTGAAGTTGCGTTATATATCATCCCACGTTAGTATTTATAAGGCAAAGTTTACGTCACCAGTCGATTTCTCATTTTTTGGGAGTCCGCAACAACAGAATTAATTCAATTTATATGAGTAAAAAAAAAATAATATTTGATTTCTTCAGGAGAACGGGTTCCTCCATATAAAGATTAAAAGAGGCTTTATAAAAGTTAAGTTATAAAAAACAAATCGGTATAAATAACAAAATGCAAAAGATTTTTTTTTTTTTACCCACTCACGTGTATTTCAGTTAAAAGTAAGGGGAGGAAACGTGAATCCGAAATACTTTAAGATAATTCTTTAAAAAGAAATGTTCAGTTCACAAAATTGCTTAAAGTGAATTCATTAATCATTCAGTTTGAGTAAAAGCAGGTGAGCAGCATACAAATAAGGCGATTTAATTTGTTTTACACTACACACAGGTAAATATATCCTATTTCAAGGTGCAGGGACTTTCATGAAGGCAATGCCCAATTTAATTTTCAAAATCATGATTTATTTATTTATTAAGGAAAGAGTGTTTCAGCTTAGGAGTCAGACTGTAAAATTCTGTGACTTTACAATTTAGTTTACGTTAGTTTAGTAACGTTTTAGATTAAGTTTGCGGTACATGACATACATAAGTTAACGACGGTGATTAAAATGGGAAAATAATCCGAAGATCAACAGAGTTAGAATACAGCCGAATAAAAGAATGTAATTATAGAATTTAAAAAATCTTTTGGAGTTTATCAAAAACAAAACACAAAATCTAATTTTAGAAATAATTCGTTTGTTCTAATCAAATTCTACACAATTCAGATAAAATAAAACTTCGCTCTGCCTTCAACAAAATTTTGTTTTAAAAAATGCATTTCTCAAATAAACGTCGGAAACTTTAAAATTTGTTCATCGGGCGTAAAAATAAAAAATTTAAAGAAGGTAATTCATGAATTTCTATTTATAGTTATATTTTATAAATCTGTTCTTCAGCTGAAGTCATTCTTATATCGCAGAAAATGATTCTTCGTAGATTTCACTCAATATTTTAATTTGTTTTGTAAATTATTTTAAGAAACAAGTGACTTTTACAAAAATTGGCATGAAAATTCACAAAAATAGATATTGAAATTCAGAAAAATAAACAATTGTCACAAAAAATCGGACCCTGGTAAAAATTCCTGGAGCGACCTCTGCAACTGACAGCTGTGCAGTTTTTAGATCCAGATAAATATGCAGGTAGTAAGCAAATTTAATCAGGCTTATTAATACAGAATGAACACAGATTTATTTCCCTAATTTGTACGATATGTGCTTTTAATCATAGCGAATTCATTAATAAGGATGACACTATAGAGTGATAAAAGTATCATTCAAAGTACGAGATGAACTTGGAGAATAAAACTTGTATAAAAACGTCAAACATACGTAAATGCCTTGACATACGTAAATACTACGAGAAGTGTAAGGTTGATTAGTGACAACGCAAACTCTACATAATAGAAATCAAAAGTCATCCAAACAAGTATACTTTTGAAGTAGTTCAATAGAAACATGACATGCAATGATAACAGTCATTAAATTATCATATTAATCTGAAAAGGCTATTA
This sequence comes from Cheiracanthium punctorium, assembly GCA_038373885.1. Lineage (NCBI taxonomy): Eukaryota > Metazoa > Arthropoda > Arachnida > Araneae > Cheiracanthiidae > Cheiracanthium > Cheiracanthium punctorium. Next base: position 305,975 of record JAWZYV010012803.1, on the reverse strand, counting down.
ATTTATAAAAGGAAAGTTCAATTTTAACGATCCGTAATATATTATCATCTGTCAATTAAACATTTATAAATGAAAACAAGTGAAACATATATCGGAGAAAAACTATATTTTAAATATTAGCAAAGTTTTTTTTTTTATGCTTTCCTGCTATGTGTTGATGCTTACGATTTTTGCTCTTCAATATTTCATGCGAAGACTAGCGGGAAAAAAAAAAAAAACGCATCGACTATAAAACACTTTCCAAAACAATCATTCGCGCAAATGCACTGTTTAATTGAGGAAGTTTGTATTCTTGTAAAGCATCGGCAATCCCGATTCTTATGAAAAAAAAAAAAATACAGTAACATTACTAGCAACATTAATAGCAATTATGCTGTAATGTTCAGAGAGAACTACGAAAGTTCATTTTGAAAATTGGTGTAAGATGCTGTATATTCTTACACCGACGTTAATTATTTCAATGGAGAATTAACATGTGAAGGTAAAACGAACACATTCAAATTCAAAAAAAATAACTGTAGGGTTTGCTATCAAGTTACACGTATTAAAAAACCGTTTTTACAGAGTTTTATTTCTTTAAAAAGAACATAAACTCTGATTTGACATTTTCAACAAAAAGTTTAATTTCAAATGCAAAGGGTAAACTGTTTCATGTAAAAATTACATGTTTGTCTTGTGTTTCTTACAAGTTTGAAAATTTAATTATTTTAAAAATTGCTTAGAAACTTATTTTTGATTGCTTGCCAAAGCAGTTTTTAAAGTTTTGTTAATTTTAAGACAAAATTATTTAATTGAATTAATTTCATATTACCTGCTTTTGCTTTATCTTTGAAGCAAAAACAAGTCAAACAGAAAATGAAGTCAGTAATAATTTTTGAGTATTTCTTTTTTTTTTAATCAAATTTTTAGGGATATAGTCAGGGAGTGGCCTCCTCCCGAAATTTGGATGTTTGTCAATTGGGTGTCACTAATTAAGCTTTCTTATAACGAGAAATTTTACTTTCCATCTTTTGCCCTTTCCTGAAAGTTTATCCTTGCGATGTCCCTGGCTGTAATATTGCTTGAAAACTTGTAACTAGAAAGTTAGATCTGTAAAGACTTTCTATTGCATAGTGTGAGCATGACAGTTGGATAATGCCTTGCTTTTAAATGGGAAAACAGTACTTTGATAATGCTGTATCCGAAGAACAACTAAATCCCGGACTTACTAAATCAGCATAAAGAAGCTATGTTAGATTTGGGAAAAAGTTTTCAAGTAAATTTGAGATCTTAGAGTTTCAGCAAGGGATGAAGCAGTTCAAGTATTGGATGGACATATTTGGCTTAACAATATAAACTATATTTGCAATGTTGTCGTTGACAAGCAACTCAAAGCCACCCCTTCCCCCAAATACATGAGGAAGAACTAGGTAACTTTATACCACTTCTATAAGTTAAACAGAACGTTGAAAAAACTTCCTCTCATGTGAACCACATGGAGGTGTCGACCTAACTACAAAATGTTTTCGATATTTTTTTCCCCTTCTAGAAACGTGATGTAAAAGAATTCCCGATATAATTGCTATCCAAGGCACGTGGATGAAAAGCAGCCTTAGGGTCAACGAAAATAGACAGTGATTCTCATGAAAATGTTTCCAGATCATTGCTAGCTGAACCGGTCACTAATGACAGCCAGGGCTATCAATAACAATGCACTGTACCTGCCCTTGAAAATTGGCTGCCTGGCTTCTTGCGTCTTCTGATTCTAGAACTTGTTTTTATTTATTTCATTCATTACTTTTTTTTAAAGATAAACGGCCAGAACAAATAATATTTATCAATGGGATTAAAATTCTCTCCGAGAACTTCTGACGTCAGAGAATCTCTAGAATAGTCAGTCACGTTTTTATCAAAATCGCTACCCGTTGTGTAGCATCAACACCCTAAGAACGCACTCAGAAACTGAATGTGGAATAATAAATGCATATATAAGTGAAAGTTGGCAGTGAAGCTAATTTTTCTGACAGAAGTGCAATCTTATGAGATTCAAATTATCAAAAATTACCCAAAAGTTTATACCAACAATACACTCATTTATATCCTACGGACAATTCTATGTTTGATTTTCTGATAGATGTTTTATAAAGTATCCATCATCAAAACAATTTCAGCATTTCTTTCACTGTCAGAAGGCAAACCTACTAAATTTTTAAAATTAAAAACAGCTTTTCTCTAAAACTTTTGCTAATTGCATAAGCGGCTTTTCACAATACAGCAGTGTTCCTGAAGCCTGTCCTTTCCTCCTATCCGTATAAATAGAGGGTCCGATTAACCTCTGAAGTGAGGGCAAGCTAAGTCTCATTTTGACCCTCCCCTCCCCCTTTTTGTTTTTGAAAAGTAAAGTTTTAATAATTTTCTTTGATAAAAATATTTTATTCGTTAAAATGAAATTTCATTAGTTTAATTAATTGTAATGATTTCCTTTGATAAAAATATTTTATTCATTAATCTTCATAATAGTTTAGTTCATTGTAATGAGATTTTACAGTCGTCTTGAAATTACTTTAAAAAGTAAACTAAAAACACTGCCTTACTGGCACATTAAACTTCATTTATTTAGTCTTATTTTTCATTAGACATTTCTTTTTCAGGAATTTTTTGTTTGTTTTGATGCCATCATAAAAATCACAACATGATAGTTCAGAATTAATTTTGACATTTGGAAAATATTTAAGACTATCTTAGAAGACACGTTGTTTCCAGTTCTCTTCATTAAAAATCTTTACATTAACTTAAAAGATCGTTTTAAAACAAAATTTTGAATTTTTATTGCTGTTTTCAGTCATTTTTTGGCCCTTTTTATATTTTGAGGGTAAGCTCAAGCTTCCCGAGCCTTTTGGGTAATCAGGCCCTGAATAGAACATAAATTTTAGCTCAATAGAAGTTAATTTGTAAAAGTTCTGTGTGGAGAGAAGCTTTATTTACCTGTGAGCAGTGGCGGATCCAGGGGAGGGGAGGGGACTGACCTCCCCCCCCCAAAAAAAAATGAAAAAAAGCAAAATGAATGCCGCACTTTCCCCTAAACTACAAACAATCGCATCGTAACAGAACAATCGCAGTCTTTGCAGAACATTTTATCCTTTTAAAGAAAGAAGACATAAAAAACTATATGTTCTGAAGAGCAATTAAAGTCAACTGCCCTTTATTCTAAATGCTATGCCTACTCTCATTCTCGTTACTTTTTGTACAATTTATATATATATTTTGCGTTTTGAGGTGGTCTACCAGATTTGGACAAAATGTCTGAAAAATATTTGCAACCGTTTGAGGTCATGCTGCGGAACAATGGATATAATTCTGCGCTACGACTGAATCTTGATTTACTTGGAAAAATATTCATTTGCATAGTTGCTATAAAACGACCTTAGCTTTAATTATAAATGACAGACATTTTATTTGCTTTTTCAATTCATCAGGCTAAAAGTAAAATCCTCTCCTCCACTTCTCCTTTATACTTCAAAATATTAACTTTGTTCCTTATTCTGTTCGGTATCGAATGTGAATCAAATATTAATCATGCAAGAACGAGTTATAATGCATCATTAGCGAACGTCATCTTGTCAGCAGCCTGATGTATTCGAGTGTTAGCGCTGTACCTTTCTGACAGGCGAAACATCTAATACTCTATAGCTGTCTGTCAAATTCAGACAATTAAGATTTGCGATCTGGCTAAAAAGCGATGCAAGAGAAAAGCACTTGCCGTGAAGAACTGGCTGTGAAAATGGTTTCTCTTTTTATCTTGGGGAAACAGAACAAACAGGTTTAGCTGAATATTTAGATTTTGCGCAACGCGGGTGTTTTTCACTGTCTAAACCGAAAATGTTCTGTTCAATTATATTCAACGGCGTCTAAATATTTCGAGCCTATACTTTTTTCATCATGCTATAATTATTTAAATTAGATATTCAGATTATTTGTCCGCAGAAGAAAACTGGATTTCAGAAGCAGAAAAGCAGGTCTAGACCAGAAACGTTTCCTCATTACAAAAAGTACGGTATTAACAAAATTTTTCATCGCTTAGGCCTTTGAATTTTTTCTTCTGACTCTCTCTGCCCAGTCTATTTAAAATAGTATTTAATTCGAGACTCTAAAAAATAAGCATTTAAAACTGCATTAAGGTATCGGAACTCGTTTGTGGGACAAGTTGAGGAAAATGCTGGAGTTTCTCAAAGGAAAAGAACGCTAGTCGTAAGGTTCTAAATTTTAAACAAAGTAAGCATTAAAGGCGATACTTTTGACAACTGGAGTCCGTTTAATGCAAGTCTCTCCCGCCCCCCCCCCTCCCTCCAAATTTGAAAATACTATTTAATCTTTCAAAACTCATGAAAGTCGCGAAATGTTCGTAACTGTTTTATAGATTTGTATTTACAAAGATCTTTAACCTTAAAACACCACATTTAGTTTTTCCAAATAAAAGTAATAATTATTCGTGCAAAATACTTTTGGGTTTGCCACCCTAACATTTGTGTGCCTATTTTATTCCAAACTAAATGTTACCCTTTAACAATGTCTTCCCGGTGCCCGGGACCCAGTCAAAGCCCCCCCCCCCCTCCCAGATCAAAAGATGTTAATACTGCATTTTGAAGAAATGTGCTGTGCTGCTTGTAGAAAATGTTTCCCTCTCCATGTCTGCTTAAACTTTAACAATTCTCTAAAAAAATTATTAAACTGTACTGAAAAAAAGGTTTTAATAAAACATCGAGAAAAATAATATATATCTGGCCAATATACAGGGTGAGCATAAAGTCTTCCCCTGATTATACAGACAGAATAACCGTTTGACATAATAATGTAATTTTTTTTTTCCGTTATATAGGTTAGTGTTACAAGTTTTATTTAAGACCACTTACGTTAGTAAACTTCAACGTGTGCCCCTTGGTGGCGGTTATTCTGTCTTAAATCTTTATAATCCGAGCAACTCAATACCTCAGCCAAGGCATCAATGACTCAATATAAACCTTTATTGCTGGAGTGCAAAAAGTTATTTTCTTTCGGAATTTCTCGAAGACCCCTGAAACGCGATCACCAGATCTGACTTTTTTCCTTCGAGATGAGAACTCTGGAAAACCGCTTTAAGTTGTCGTATATTTATCTTCATATCCATGACACATTTTAGGATATAATTTTCAAATTTTATGCATCACTTCATTAACGCATAGGGCACATTTTAACAATTGAGAATTTTTTTGGTACGAAGGTCGTAACAAATTAAAGAAAGATTTTTTCTTAACGTAGTCTTTTTTCCGACCTTATTTTGAATATCTTTTTCAATTTAGATATCCCGTTTATCTTTAATAGATAGGAATTAAGTGATACGACCTTTTTATGACACCCTGTATATGTAGATCATAGTAAAGCGCGAATTTATTTCTAACATGTAAACATTTTCTGAAGTCATCGATTTCTCGGTTGATTTCTATATAAATTAAAAAAAAAAATAATAATAAAGTGCACTTGCATCTGAGATAAGGATCAATATAGAAATTTGAATATGATATCAAAATGTGCTGTAATCTTCTATAAGGTGGTTGCAAAAATTTTTCTGCTCACGACAAAATCTTAAGCTTTCGTAATAACTGTAACTTGCAGTTGCAGTTTTTTGCTTAACTTAAAAAAAAAAAAAATCAATAAAACAATGAAAAGAACAAAACATGTAAGACGGCACAAAATTTGAAAACAAAATTACAAAACCTCTCCCCCACCACCACCTCTTACGGCAGTGGATAAATCCTTTTCAATTACAGCAAGTATTTCCTTATCATTAAATTAAGAATTCATTAACCGCATACAAAAATCCAGGTGAGGGGGCAACTGCCCCACCCCTTGCTTTAAGCTAGGGCCCTTGCTATGCTTGCTATATTGCCGATGCCCATGCAAGTACATACATCACAGATTTCATTCGATAAAGTTATTTTCTTTTAATATTTTTCTTTCAATCTCTAAAAACAAAAAGGCAAAGTTCATTAAACTTTACCGCAGTATCTAACTTTAAAAAAGGAAATACGATTATATTATATTTGAAAACAAAATTACGCAAATCTCCCCCCTACAGCAGTGGATAAATCATTTCAAATAGCGCAAATATTTCCTTATGATCAAATTAAGAATTCATTAATATATCATTTTGAAATAGCTTTTGTAAAATTAAGGCATTTCAGAATTTTACTTTAACTTGCGGATCTGTCTTGTACATCTGACACATCGTGACATAATTATAGTTTGAAAAATTAAGCTTATTGAATTTCCTCCCGATTTTAATCACTTATTTTCCCATATGTCATAAACAATTATCCCCCCCCTCCCCATGAATAACGTTGATCTCAAGAACGTTGTTTCCTTCTTTCCTTCAGCAGTTGCGCATAAGATTTTATCAGGTTCAGATTCTCTGTTAAACACTGATATCCTATTGGAAATAAAATTAAGTAGCTGTTTTTTAATATTTTAGATCACTATTTAATATGAGGGAGAGCGTAGATTTCTGAATCAAAATTGGAAAAAAAGAGAATATTTTTAAGGGACTATAAAAATGTATTTTTATAGAAGTTATTCATCGTAAATAAACCAATAAATGAATAAAATCTTCGACCAGGCAGCGAACAAACACTGAAATATGAACAGTTGCTAAAAAAACTTTATATACCGCGATTAAACGGAAATTGTTTTATAAAATTTTAAGAAATCTGGGGGGAGGGGTCATAGAAAAAAAATTCAGTGACTGGGAATTTTTTTTTAAATATTTGCTAGCCATAAACCGTATTTACATCTTATAGTGAATTCTAATGCAAACAAACTTTTCTCTCTATAATCAGATCGCGAATGTTTGACAGTTTTCAACGTTAGAGTAACTTATTAATTTAATGTCCCTTAAGTATTTCACATTAATCATCTAATTTTAATTTGACACGAAATAAAATCATCAAATCAACTAAAAAATTAGTACATTCCGGGATGTCAAAATTTGCAGGAGTTTCTCATAAAATTTTGTAAAATAATGTTTCACAAAAATTCAACATTACAGGCTATTAAAATAAATCTCTTACCTGTATGCTAATATTTTGGGGCATAAATGATTTCACTTTGGCCTCCATTGCTTTTGCACTTAATTGATATTTTCACCACCTCCCTTGAGCGATCGCGCGTTAAGGTGTTTTGATTACAACTGATTGCCCACGAATTCTTCAGTATTTTTTATTGATAGTGGAATCCAGCTGACTTTTCGTGCATCCGAAACCTGTATAGCCAAGTTTCCATTGTGATACCGCCAAGAAGTTCGCCAAATCTTTCAAGGGTGGTCAATGAACAGATTTCACTTTCGAATTCCTAACCAGATCTTCAAGACCGGTTAGACACGCGGATAGACTTTTTCCAGATCGAAATTATTTTTGCGTCACAGTTTATTGTCATGGTACACATCATCAGGAGTCGCTATAATTTGCTGCACACACACACACACATATACGCGTTTGTTCCTTAAGTTTTTTGGGGTTGATGCAACTTTTCTGTTGCGTTAATCATTGAGCAATAAACTCTACATCTTGAGAAGAGAGGGAGAGAACTGGGTGTTAGAAAAGACTTCTGAGTTTCAGCCAGGGCAGGGACGGAGGGAGAGGAAAAAAATTTAGGGGGGGGGTGCCCAACAGGTAAGAAATGGTCGAATTTTTCGCAAAAAAAGCTTCATTTAATGGTTTCCAATTAATCAAAATCCAAATTTTGGGGGAAGGGGTGCTGGCTGACTCCTCATGGCCCACTCCTGGCTGAGACCCTGAGCCAGGGATTGATTTATGGCAGAGCATATGGGTAGTTGACTAAGGTTGCGAAACAGCCAAAACAAGTTGAATGTTCACTGTAAATTTAACAACTTAACCTGATTAAGGATTTTTCGCTGTTAACCGTATATGTGTATTTTGAATATGATCCGTTATTTGGAACACTCAAAGGAAAACTGGTGTCGAGAAGATGAAATTATTAAACTTCGTAAAATAACCCACATAAAATTTCATTACGCACGTTTCGTGTGAAAAATCTTCACCCTTCATCAGCTGGAAAATAAAAGCTCCAACAAGTAACAAAAGCAGAAGAGTGAGATGTGATAAAGTAAACAGGTGAAAAAACTATGATGGAGAAGATAGCTTGTGCTATATATAGTTAATCAATGAATAATAAAATTTCTGTTAATTTCTAATCACATTAATGAATATTTTTAGTATTTTTTAGCATGTAGTAGTTATGCAGTAAAGGTTTAGTTTACTGTTTATTATATGTTAGTAAGAATCTATATAATAATCTAAAAGAACTCTTTGTTTAGGGGCTCTCTAAATCCTTTGTGCCAAGGGGGCTTAGTTGTGGATATCGATTCCTGTATTTAGCGTGTTTTGTTCCTTAATAATCTTATTGAGCTTTTCCCATCGACAGCCTTTTTTTGCAGATAAAAGGTCGTGTTTAGAGTTTTTAAAGTCTTGTGTTAGGCCGGCCTTTTGGCCCCTGTATATGATACAATAGTTGTCGTATGATGGTGCTATAATTTCACACCCATTATTTTTGGAATTTTGCTTAGTAGCTTTAAAGCTTTATCTTATCTATAGCTGAAGGTGCTGGTTACTAACTGTAAATGTGCTTTAAGACTCCCTGTAGGTTCAAATATCGGCACGTCTCTAAATAAATGAAACCCTGCATCTTCTTGGTATTTTGTGTTGTTTTCTTCTAAATAGACGGATTTTGGTCCTGTTTCTGCTATTTACGATCCTTAATAGTAATTTTTGCAAATTATTTCATGAGTTTGTAGATTCTAATTCTTAGTTTATTTTATATATAGGGTGTCTCCCAATTCATGGAATACATATCATGCAATCAATACTTGGAATACCAATTCATGTCCCCATACATATAAAGAAGCATTTTTATTTAGCAACGTGGGGTCAGAAACGAAAAGTACTGTGTGATTTCAGCATGATGGCTCTCCTCTTCACCCATTTCCTCAGTAATGTGCGGAAATGCGTGGGAAAATAATTACCACAGCACTCCCCTTTTTCTGTCCTTAAATGAACAGTAAATATAGGTTGTAAGCATGTGTAAATCGCCAAATAATGAAAAGTCGCCATTGTTGGCAGGTTATTTTATCTGTTCCGTAGCTTTTAATAACTTTACATGTACGCAAGTCGCCAAATAATGAAAAATCGCCATGGGTGGCAAATTCGCAAGGTGTCCAATAGGTTTTACATTATTAAAAATACAGCTGAAACATATGTTCTGATTTTATTACGCTTTAGCTCCTAATTAATATAACTTTTGAATGGCAACAAACAAACATTTACAAACATGAGTTAGAATTACGCCCATTTTACGCCAAAATAAAAACTTTCTTCTATATTAATAAAACAATGTGTAAACTGTTAGTTTGTTTGAATGTGTCTCGCGTCAAGTACGTACCCAGGGGGGTGGTCCAAGGGTTCCGGATCCCCTCCGAAATTTGAGTTTTTGTTAACAAAATAATAATGATGAAGTCTTTATGTGAAAAGATCTGCCTTTTTCACCGTTTGGACCCCCTCCGAAATTTGTGGAACTCCTCCGAAATTTTTAACCCTCCCCGAAATTTTTTCCTGGGTACGTCCCTGTCTCGCGTAGCTCGCAGACGGGTGATCGTAGACCTACCAAATTTTGTACGGACATTTTCCATGACAGTTCCCAACACACTGTCACAAGCTGACACAAGCGATTTTTTCAAAATTCGAATTATTTTAGGCGATATCGATAAAAAACGTATCGCAAAAGGCTAATTTTTGCTTTCCGCCATTTCGTAATTGTAACCCCACAGTGGAAAAAGCGACGTTTAAGGTTATCTAGGTTGCCACATTCGGCAAGTATATTAAATGATTCAGACTCTTGAAGTAAAAATAAAAGAATAACGATTTTTTTTTTTTTTTTTTTGTCTAGATTATTTGTAAGGCTGTTTTTAAATTAAAATATCGTGTGCATGGGAAATCAGAACAGGAATGAAATGTTTTATTCTCAAAAGAAAAATATTTAGAAATTTTCTTAGGCTAAAATGTGCAACTTTTTAATTTGTTGAAAAATTAAACGGTTTTGTGCGATTTTGAGGAGATGATGCTAATGCTTGGCGCAATTTATCGTAATTTATCGTCTGCTGAATACACCCGAGAATAAGTTTTTGAAATTTGCATTCAGTTGAAATTGTGCATTTTTCTGTGCAGCTTTTCTCCATCTATAAATGGCTATGTCATTTTATCACTCCCCCCCTTTATTGAAAATTGTATGAAAAACGTGTACCAAAAATGCGACATAAAAGTATGCCACATAATTTTACATATATTTAAATACTATTAGTTCACAACAGCTTTAATCTATTGTTACAATATTTCGTAAGCTGTAGAATAGGCATGTGTCAATCGCCAAATAATGAAAAGTCGCCATGGGTGGCAAGCTATCCTATCTGTTCCGTAGCTTTTATTAACTTTACATGTACGCAAGTCGCCAAATAATGAAAAATCGCCATGGGTGGCAAATTCGCAAAGTGTCCAATAGGTTTTACAGTATTAAATTTACAGCTGAAACAGATGTTCTGATTTTATTACGCTTTATCTCCTAATTAATATAACTTTTGAATGGCAACATTAAATATCATTGTGTTTCTGAGGAGTGAAAATAATTTTTCCAGGGCTTATAAGCAGAGTCCGCACTCCAGGTGGAGTACAGCTCAGGACCCGTACAACACGGATTCCCATAACAAAATATCTTCCGTGTTATGAGGGGGAGGAGGTCTACTGTAGTGTGAAGTTTAAATTTTTATGTACCAATGAAGATGCAAGAACCAAGCAATGTGTAGCTCAGTAACATTCTATCTGATCCAATCTTCGGGTTTTGTCTGTTGAAATTATGTCTTTTTACGAATAAGCCTGATTAGGGGCCGAATGCCTCATACGAAAAGCGAGCGTAGCGAGTCTGGGGGACTTGGCCCCTAGTCTTTTAAAAGGTCATAGAAACATTTTAAATTCTTTCAAAGGTAACCTGATGACTAAAATCCAAAGGTAAAGCAGTAGCATGATATCAAAGACTGCTGGTGAACCTTTTAATGCCACACCACGTAAAGAGGCAGTTGCCAGTTTCAGAATCGAAACCGGACACGACTGTTTGGCAGAATCAGGGTTAGCAAGTTTTTGACGGTTTTAACAATGGTTAAACTGTCAAATCAAAAACATTTTGTCAAAAACTGTCAAAAACCTCAAATATTGCACTTGTAGTATTACAAATATTAATTCATGTCTTTAACAATGCATGCATTGTATAAGCTATGAATATGTGTGAAATGTTAATACTAATTTTTAAGAAATATGGTCATCTTTTACATATTTTTAATAAAACATTGTCTAGAAAAAGGAACAGAAAGTGGAAAGAAATTTAATTATATATTCAATATAGTCAAAACAATATTCTTGCTAATATAATATTAAAATTATAAACTATCAATTTCAATAAAAATTTAGTTATGCTTTATAGAATGCTTCGTGGAAATAAACCGAACGAAACTAATAAGGATTATTTTATTGTAAAATATTTTGTTCTTTGTATCTGTAATTAATTAATCAATCAATATTTAGAAAAATAAAATGTGCACTTTTTTACGCATTATATTTAAGTACTGAATTTTTTTACTAATTCTATTTTGAATGTGAAGCTTTAGTATGCTGATAATTAACGGGGTGTTGATCTTTATTTTATTTAAATGACTGAAATTACTATGTTATTGCCTGTTGCTTAAAACCCTTTCAATTTAGGTTTTTGAATTAAATCTTATAAATAAAAATGAAATTCTGTTTGTTTGTTTTTTTGTTTGTTTGTTTGTGGATTTGAGTTGTATACAAATCCACAAAAATGGACCTATCAGCCTGAAATTTTGCACAGATATGAAAAATAATATAGAATAAATCATAGTCCACTTTAAAACTTTGAAAGTCCACCCGTTCCCGGAATTTAAGAGATTTTTTATGTTCTCCATGCAAAAACCTTTCCGTAATTGTAACCCCTGTAGTGAAAAAAGTGTGAAATAAGGATCGTGGTTGCCATGTGTGGCGATTTTGCCGAATAAGATGTTTTAAATTCTCAAAGTAAAAATAAAAGAATAATAATGATTTTTTTTTGTTAGTTTATATTTGTAAGATTATTAATTTTTTATTATAATATCGTGTGCATGGGAAATCGGAGCAGGAATGAAATGTTTTATACGCAAAACAATAAGAATTGAAGATTTCCGAGGCTAATATGTAATTTTTTTTTAGTTTGGCGAAAAAATAAAATGGCTCAAATGCTGATTTTGAGAAAGTGAGTTCTAGCGGTTTGCACAGTTTTCGGCTTGGCGCAATTTATTGAGAGCTTAAGGAAATAGATTTTTGAAAGCAAGTGCAAAGGTTTTATTAGAATACAGCGTTAAATTTTAATGATCCGTGAAGAAATAATGCAGTTATTAAGGGATTTCAAGCGATCTATCTTCAGAATTCTCGCCAGTTGAGTACATTGATTTAAGTTGAGGGAATTCCGCCAAATTTCAGAAAATTGAAATCTTCTCATTTAGTACATCGGAGTAACGACGAATAAAACACGTTATAGTTGATAATTTAAAAAAATTCGGTTGTATTAAGGGATTCCCCTTTTCAAATAAATGTGTGCTTTACTTTTTGGCGGTCGAACCATTTCCCATATTGATTGCTGCTAAGTCAATGCTTCGAATGATTTCCTGAAAAAACTCTTGCAAAATGGCGAATGTTGGCACTTTGGCGAGGCTTAAATTTGAAACTGGATTTTATTTGAGACTGGGATATATAATGATACTGGTTATAGATAAAAATGAATGTTGGTATGTGTGTATGAGGTTGAAAAACTCCAGCACCGTTGCACCATGAAATTTGGTTCACCTAAGTCTTTTATCATTGAGAAGCTTTTTTTGCTATCCGTTTTCCTCTAACTTGCCACTAGGTGGCACAGCAGAACGTCGAATACTATTCCGTTTAGCCGTTTGCTATGCGAATATCGTCCAACCGATTTCGATGAAATTTGGTACACTCGGATATTAGAACACGAAGAATATTTTTCAGTATCCATTTTGCTGTAACTTGCCGCTAAATGGCGCTGCAACACATCAACTTCTATACCGTTCGACTGATCGGCATAAAATTTCTTATACTTACACAGTTCAGCACGAAGAATATATTCTAACTGTGTTCCTTTTGATGTTACTCACCACTAGATGGCACTGCAATGCATTATTATTTTAACTCACCACTAGATGACGCTGCAGCAGGCCAAATTCTTGACCATTCAAACGGTCGCTATGAAAATCAGTATACATAGCTATTTGAACAATGAGAATATTTTGGCGTTATCCATTTTGCTATAACTCGCCACTTGACGGCACAGTAGCAAATCATTACTTTAATTAACCACTAGATCGCGCTGCAGTTTATCACTTCTTAACTGTGCAACTGTCCGCTATGAAAATAGGTATACATATATTTGAACACGGGGAAGAGTTTGGCGCTATCCATTTTCCTATATAATTTGCCACTAGATGTCGCGTCGTCAGGGCTGTCCAGCCGTTGCCACCGAGACTCAAGGCCAGATCGCTGACCGATGGGCAGCCCGTGACGTCATCACTAGATGGCGGATTGAGAAGGAGGCGAAAATTCCTCCGCACCAGTTTTTCGCCTTTCTTCCCCCTTGGTCAACGACGAGCTTCACCGTTGCTTGTTCTATCGTCAGATCGGCGTGGATCGCTGCACGTGGTTAGCGTTTTTATGGCTCTTTTGCTTCAAAACTAAACGGTAAGTACGTTTTTTAAATAATTTGTCATTAATATTTCATATTATGTAATGCATGATTAGTCATATATTGTTAAATATCGTTACAATCTTAGTGATTAAGCTTTATAGGCGATTGGATGTCTTATTTTCACGTGTATGCAATCGTAATGTTGGATAGCATTAAACATAACTGTTATTAATATATGTAAACATCATTGAATCAATTTTACAGTACTTTACAATAATTTTCAGAACATACCCAACAAGTGCTGTGTGCCACACTGTCGTGGAAATTACGATGAGAAAAATAAAGTTGCTGTCTTCATGTTTCCAAAGGAGGACAATTTGAAAAAAGTTTGGCTGCAACGAATTTCTAGGGAAAACTTTGACCCTACAAGAAATTCTAGGGTAAGTTGATTTAATGTTCTCATTTCTCATAATTGAAATCACATAGTTATGTTTCTTTACTAGAAATCCTGTTACAGGTAATTTATTAAAATTGAGGCCCATTTGCATTTTTCTAAAACTAATACTTTGATAGTTAATGTTGTTGATATTTAATTTTCTAATGATACTCATCGAAAAATATTTCATAGATTCAATCTTATCAAATATATGATATTTATACTTTTGTTTAATATTTATAAAGTTTGAAGTTAAATTGTTATTGATTTTTATATATGATGAGAGTACACACTATTTCTTTCTTTTTTTTTAGGTATGTGAACGTCATTTTGCCCCCACCTTGCTTTGAAACACATGCTGAAGCTTTTGACGAAAAACCCAGAAAACTTATATCAGCGAAGCTGGAGAGAAAGCGCCTCAAACAAGATGCTGTGCCCACTATTTTTCCTGATTATCCCAAGTACTTCTCAGATTCTATGCCGAGAAGAGAATCTCCGGATAGAAAAAGAAACCGTGCTGAGGAAAAGAACATGCAGGCAGCTATTGCTCAAAGTTTAGAAACAAAAAACACTTATGATAAAGAAAGAGACTTTACTAATATCGAAGAACTTGGTCTTTGTTTATTGAAATTTCAGCCATCTGCATTTTGGGATGTTATTAAAAAAAATAATAACATCATTTTTTTAAATCTTCAGACAGAGTTAAATAATGTCTCACTAAATTATTCAGTTGTAATCAATGAAAGTCTGCAGCTTGGATTATCTTATAAAGGTGAGGTTGTAAATAGTTTTTCTTGTTATAAATTTCCTATTACTGTAAAAAATATAAATGATGTAATGAGTATTTTAGAAGCTATTGAATTGAATGTTAAAATCCCTTCTAAAGAAAAGCCAAACCTTGATATTGTATTATCCTTAATTAGTAACTTGTCTGAAATAGTTGATGATGATAAAAGAATCTCTTTAAATTTTCTAAAAGAACAAATTTCTCTCGTGTTTACTAAGCCTGAAAAATATAGATATTCTCCCGAAACGTTAATTTTTGCATGTATGTTTTATTTAATTTCTCCAATGGCCTATAAATTTATTCGTCAGTCGAGTGAACTAATATTACCTCATCCATCTACTATACAGAGAGTAACTGCAAAATTTAATGTAAACCCATTAGAGGAATTAAAAGACAATTTTTTAGGGTATGCAAAACAAAGGGTAAAATCTCTTGAACAACAAGAATTATATGTATCCCTCATGATTGACGAAATTCATTTAAAAGACTGTTTTGATTTTAAGGGGGGTGCTATTGTTGGGTTGGCACATGATAGTGTAGAGTCTGCAAATAGTGCTCATGTGTTCATGCTGCAAAGTTTGTTTTCTAAATTTAAAGATGTTGCATATATTTTACCTGTTAAAAAATTACAGCAGATACACTGCTGGCCACCCAAATTGCAACACCAAGAAAAACAAGAGATATCACAACAAAATTTATTGTGTAGATAACATGTTGACCAAGTAACAAATGATTAAATTTACAGCATTCTATGAAGCGTGGTTCCTGCCAAAATCAGTACCCAGAGTAGCCGCCGTTGTTGGAGATCACAGCTGCCACACGCCTCGGCATTGATTCAAAGAGACTTTGAATGTGTTCTTGGGGTACAGCAGACCAAGCAGCTTCCACACGTTGTCAAAGTTGATCTGGTGTGACAGCTGGGGATGAACTCTGGGTCAGTCGTTGAGCAACCATGGACCACATGTTTTCTATCGGCGAAAGATCCGGAGAGCGCGCCGGCCAGGGAAGCAATTCAATCTGGTGATTGACGAAGAACCCTTGGACAATGCGTGCCACGTGTGGCCGTGCATTATCCTGCTGAAATATGGCTGTTGGCAAGCCCTGAAGGTAAGAAAGGACAACTGGCTCCAACACCTCGGAGATGTAGCGCTGGCTGGTTAAAGTACCGGCAATGCGTACTAGAGGAGTGCGAGAGAGATATTCGATACCGCCCCATACCATAATACCCGGTGCAGGACCAGTGTGACGGTGCATAATGCAGCTGTTCAGCATCCTCTCTCCACGGTGTCTCCAGACTCGAATCCGACCGTCGTGGTGTTGCATACAGAAGCGTGACTCGTCAGTAAAGAGAATTTCATTCCATTCTGTCGTCCACATCCTTCTTTCATCGCACCATTGGCGGCGGAGACGTCTGTGGTTCCGCGTCAGAGGTAGACAAAGCAACGGACGTCTTGCGGACAGACCATTCTGCTGTAAACGACGTCGAATGGTACGCGCAGACACTGGATGATGCGTTACAGACTGAATCTGCTGTGATATGGTTCGTGATGTGACTGAGCGGTCCGTCACTGCCATGCGTACAATCTGCCTGTCATCACGTGACGTGGTGCACTGAGGTCGATGCGGTCGATCACGTCTGTCCGTCGTACCCTCCTGCACCCAACGATCACATATCCGCATCACAGTTGTTTGGTTTCGTCCAATACGACGACCGATTTCCCTGAAAGATAACCCACAATCTCGGTATGCCACTATCCTTCCTCTGTCAAACTCGGATACTTGATCAAAAGATGATCGTTGTTTCCTACGAGGCATAATTTATCGTTTTTTTTGAAAAAAAAGCAAGAAAAACACAATTGCTGTACTTGAAACCGTCGAAATCTCCAAGCCTTAAATAGCGCTTTGAGGTGGCGCCACAGGCGCGCTTGATGTGCGTCTGCGCTGAAATTCTAATCATTTGCATATCTCACCTCAGCTAATGCATGTTGTAAATTTCATATTATTTGCATGCTTCCTTCAGGGTGTTGCATTTACGATGGCCAGCAGTGTATATTGTTTGAAATAGTGAAAAAAATTATTATAAAGTTAGAAGAATTCGGTTTTAAAGTAATAGTCATTGTTACTGATAATAATAGCATAAATAGAAAATGTGTTGCACATTTTAATAATCCTTCTGCAAATTATGTTTATACCCATCCCTGCAATTTAAAAAGACCATTATTTTATTGTGTAGACCTAGTCCATATAATTAAAAGCGTTAGAAATAATTGGGTGAACCAAAGAAATAAAGAACAGGCCCTGTAGTAAAGTTTTGATGCAACGTCTAATAAAATTATTACTGCATCCCTTTTATCAGTTAAAAAACTGTATGAAATCGAATCTGGAAATATTTTAAAGTATGGTTATACTTTATCCCAAAAAGCATTGTGGCCCACTAGTTTAGAAAAGCAAAACGTGAATCTTGCACTCCAATTGTTTAATCCAATTGTAAGCAAAAGATTGATAAGTGTTGGTGAAACAAATAATATACTAAATTATTCAGGAACAGCTGCGTATGTTGAACTGTTTCACAAATGGTTCTCGATTATGAATGTAAAATCACCACATAAAGGATCACGTTTGAAAAATGAATTTTGTAAACCATTGACCTATAGTGAAACTGATGATAAGTTAATATTTCTATGTAAATTTTTGGATTGGCTAGAAAATTGGGGGAAATTAAATTATGACACTGGTAAGCTAACCAGGGAAACGCATTCTGCACTTTTAATTACCACAAATTGTATAATACAACTGACGCAGTATTGTACATCAGAACTTGGAATGTCTTATTTATTACCTGGAAAAATACAGACAGATGAATTGGAAGCAAGATTTAGCTTATATCGGAGAATGGCTGGCACCCATTATCACATTTCAATGCGACAAATCTTAGAAGTAGAAAAAAAATTAAGAACATGCAAAGTTTTAAAATTAAACCTTGAATCTAAATCTAAAGGATCATTTTATGTAGACGAATTTATCTGTGATAGTGAGAATGTAGATATGGCTGAAAATAATCCCATTTCTTTAAGTGATCCCTTTTCATCTGTATTTGTAACTGATGATGATATTGACAAAGAAAAAATCCAATTTCCTATTATAACATTTTTAGCTGGGTACTGTACCCATTCAGTATTGCATTTAAATTTAAAATGTGATACTTGTCTAAATAATTTAACAATTGATAGGACATTAGCTTTTGAACCAAATTACAAAATTATTTGTGATTTTGATAGAGGGGGTTTAAAATATCCAACTATAGATGTGGTAAATATTGTTGCGCACAATTTTATTGTTATTAAAAAGCTAATTTCTGAATTAGAAACAGAATTCCTTAAAGTAACAAATCACAGACAGGTAGCTATTCAAATCACTTTAAATGTTTTATCTACAAAAGACATCTTTCTTATTGATTGTGAGAAACACTCTTGTAGCAAATTAATATTATTGATTGTCAGAGCAACAACTAATGCATTGCTAAAAAATTATTGCAAAACAAAAAATGATAACATTACTAAGAAACAGAATAAAAGAAAACTAAATACTTTGACCAATAAATAAAATTTAATAATATTAATAGCCATGCAACTTATGAACCATATCGCTGAAAACACAGTCATCAAATATTTTTAATTTTGTTAATAAGAAAGTATTCATAAGCATTTTCAGTATTTATTTATTGTTACTGAACACTCCTAATATTTATTATTATTGCTATTTAATATATTCATTTTGATACAAAAAATAATTTTTTAATTAGTCACCCAATCTAGATAGAGTGAAAAAATTAAATTTATTTTACATGGTTGCAATATTATTTATGAACATTTAAGCATATTTAATATTTCAGCATTACAACACTTATTCTAATTTATAAAGGGATGATATTTATGTGTTTTATTATACACATAATATATTTGATACACTTACTTGATAAACACTTAAACTATGATTCTAAAAATCTACAGTTTTTAAATAAATAATCTGGTGTCTATAATTAAAGGCTTGAAAAGAAAAGTTTTAATACGATTAAGGATAGTAGTTATTGATTATTTTAAACTATGAAAATAGATTTAAAACAAAAACAGATGTAAGTATATATATATATTAACTCATGCACTGTTCTAATATAAAACTTGTGTAGTTTGCCCAAAATATTCAAAGCAAAGTTATGTTGAATGATTTTAAATGTACAGGGGTCATTTTTTACTTATAAAATGGTGTGTAAAAACAATTCTTATTCTAAGCCTGCAAAAAAGAAAAGAAATCATAAAATAAAATGCACTGTATTGCTTATGTAGGAATTATTCAGTTTAAATGTATTTAAAACTTCAGGATTTTTAATATATATATATATATTATTATATAATCAATTCAGAATTGATTGTGAATCTTTATTTTTTGATATTATATGCTCAAAAAAATATTAATGGTAAAAACCTTATTTTGGCTATATTTGTTTATTTATTTAATGTAAAACTTTGCATCATTAAAGATTTTTGGTTGTGATGAATCATTTGTCTTCATTTCAGTAATTTTTTGCTTGAATTTTAGTCATTGACACACACATACTTGATATTGGAAGACTCCAAAAAAAGAAATGCTTTACTAAAAAATCAATAGCAAAAAAAAAAAAAAAAAAAAAAAAAAAATACAATAATAATTTAAATGTATATAGCGTTATCAAAATAGTATCTCAGTTGAGATTCATTTGATGTATTAAAAAGTGGTTTTATTATTATTATGAAAAACACATTACAAAAAAAAAATTGTTTTTCCTTGATAAAGTGAATTCTTTTATATTATTACTTTTCTAGTTCTATATATATTTATATATTTATAGCTCCATAAGATATTTTTGCTATGTTATTTGTTCTTGTCTGTACCTCTCTGCGAGAAAGTACTTTTTCTATCAAAAGTGCTTAAAGTAGCAACACTTAAATTTGAAAAAGAAATTTTTTTAACTGTTTTTTTTCCCTCATAAGTATTGATAGATGTAAAAAGTAATTCAACCAGTTCGGACGGAAACGCTCAAACCACAGTGGTAAAGATAACAAATCAACTGATTGAATCCACCTATCATGTAAAGAAAAAGAGAAAAAAAAAGATTGAAATTGCAATCTTGCATTATTTTCTTGGAGCGAGTTCATCGCCGCCTTCTGCTTGTGACGTCACAAACCAGCGATCTGGCCTTGAGTCTCGGTGGCAACGGTCCAGCCGATCGTCCTGAAATTTCGTATTCATCGATATCTGAATGCGAAGAATATTTCCGCCGTATCCGTTTTGCTAAAACTCTCCACTAGATTGCGCTACGCCGCATGGCCTTCTGCACCGTACAAACGATTGCCTTGAAATTCGGTATGCATGGTTATTGAACACAATATAAAGCGATATCCATTTTGCTATATCTCTTTATTACAATAAATAGTAATCCCCACAAATCGTAATATCAAAAAGTCCATTCATTCCCGTGCGAAGAACGGGTACTTCAGCTAGTAAAAAATAAACTTAATATTTGCTTTTAGGAAATGTTTAGCCGTACCTTAATTTTAAAAGTTTAAAAAACTGCAGACCATTATTTATCTAACTATATACAGTACCATGTGCCTTATTGAAAATAATTTATATGTACCATTCATAGTTCTTTTACAGGAGAAAAAAAATTCCAATGCATTACACTCTACAGGCAGTCATATTAACTAATTATTATTAATGAGCTCAATTTGTGTGTTAGCATAATTGATATTTTTAATATAATTAATTTTAATTATGAATTTAGTTTCATGCAAAATGAAAATATACTGCAGATTTACTTTGACATTTTGTTCTCTTTCTTTAATAGATTAGTTTTTGACAATTTTTGACGGTTTAAACCAGTTTTGACAGTTTAAACCAGTTTTTGACGCTTGTCTTGTCAAAAACCAGTTTTTGACGTCAAAAACCCAACCCTGGGCAGAATACGTAAATAGAATAGGTGTTATTTCCATAAACATTTGCTCAGTGTAGTAAATTGGACTCAGAGCACCCCTTCCCAGGTAGCACACATACGTTGGGGCAACGTATGAATGCATACGTTGGGGCAACGTTGAAATGACATGTTGGCTTACGGTTATCCAACGGTTGGCAACTGGTTATTTCTTACGTTGAGCCAACGTATGCTCTAACGTTTTGCCAACATATTTCCAACCGTTGGGCTAACGTATGAATGCATACGTTGGGCTAACGTATAAATACATATGTTGGGCTAACGTATGAATGCATACGTTGGGCTAACGTATTAATGCATACGTTGGGCTAACGTATTAATGCATACGTTATGTTAACGTATAAATGCATACCTTGGGTTAACGTGTAAATGTATACATCTGGACAGCGTAAAATCTGTATGTTGTCACTCGATTATCCAACTGTTGGAAATTGGTTATTTTTAACATTTAGCTTTCATAATTGTTAACCGTTACATTTATAAGTTAGTTTCATATTTTAGGCCAATGCAGAAACCTTGGATAATTATATTTGACAAATTGATGTGCTATTTCATAACATTTCTATAGATATATGAAAAACTGTCAAATTTGAAAGTTTTTTAATTATTTTACTAACAGCAAATGCAGTGACGGATTCAGATAAGTTTTAAGGGACGGCAGATATGTAGAACGAAGCATATTATCAAATAGTCACATTTTTTCTTTCATCAAATATGGTTCCACTTCAACAGTGGGTTTCTGTGCGCTTAGGAGGAGGGCGAGCGGACACCCCACCCCCCTAAAAAGTACTTTTGTCGACAACATCGTCAGTTGCCAAAGCACTGTCAGCAAATTTCAGCTTTAATCACCAATCTGTAAAATGCTCAGTGTATAAATTACCAGTTCTGCCGACAGTTTATTATAAGTTATACTATATCATGAACATAGTCTTGTTACGATTTTCCTTTTAGTGATTTTTGTGCCAGTAAATAAGTCCCTTTTGTCCCCTCATGCCAACTTCATTCCAGATCATGTAATGTAGTGTGTATTTAAGGCAAACAAGCACATTAAGTATCTGCCTGGGGTGGGGGGTGCCTCGGGCGAAGGACTTTTAGGAGATTTAATGCATATCCACGCTACATCTGGAGGAAACCGCTCAAGAGGCCAGATAATCGGTGTATATTTTTGAAAGCATATTGGTATATATCGTCAGAAAATTTTGTCTTTACACCCACCCTCCCAACATTTTTGCTTAAAACCGGCTCTAGTCCCGTCACTAACAGAAATGTGTTATTTTCAAATAGTAAACGATCTGTCAAGTTACAAACATTTTATTAATCTGTAGAAAACTAACCTATTTTGCACTATGAGGAAAATTAATATTGCAGGTGCAACTTATGAACTGTTTAAAAAAAAGGCGGGGGGAGAGATCGGAAGCAGGAAAATATTTAGAAGGTCCTTTCAGAAGCTATCCTTTACAGTTTTAGAGAACCAGGACGGCAGGCAAACAAAATCATAAAAACTTTTCGAATTAATTAAAAGAAAAAACATATAACGTAAAGGAAAGAATGCTTATTTTTTGAAATATGATTCACATCCCTCCTTCTCCTTTGATAGTTACTTCTGTAAAGTGTTCCTCAAAACCTCTGAAAATTTACACAATTGAAACTTTTGTAAGGAGGCTTAATCTCTTTTTTTTTTTTTTTTTTTTTAAATATTCATGTGGGGAAATCCAATAGGAGTATAAAGTCACTGAAGAATGTCACAGAAATCATTCTTTACTAAAATATTTATTTATTATTTTTTTCATTTATTTCAATTTACGTAATTTTTTAGATTCTTAATTTTTAGTTTGCCCGAATAAATTTGGTATGGAATACAATGACATTTCATAGTTCTATTTTTATTTTCAGTTAACTGTAGATATTGACTGCAAAGAAAAAAAAATATTGCATGCGTATTGCATATGCATTACGTATGCAAGTATCAACACACAGGTGCATCTATATTATCTGATTATGAGAAAGATATCAGTACAACAGAATGTATTAGTGATGCTGCTTACACGCTATAGCACATAAAATGAAAAAAGTCGTTGATGGTACACAAAAAAAAGTTACGACGCGTCCCGCATAATTACCATTGCAGAAAATTTTGAAAAAAAAAAAAAAGAGAGAGAGAGAGAGAGAGAGAGAGAGAACTTTTTTACTAAAATACGCAGTAGAAGAGACTTGTCAAAGCAATAAAAATGTTTTTTCTTCCAGTACTCTCAAAGAGTATTTGATTGCATATATATTATGTATTTTTCTCCATAAAATTTGAGTCCTGTAGCATATAACAGGTGTAGATACAAAAATCTCTTCTAAAATAATAAATAAATAACAAAATGAAGTTGGTAAATATAGGTATATATATGAACTGTAAAGTACTATAACACATTTGTAAAATATTAAAATAACTGAATTCTTAAAACTGTAAAATATTTTATACATACCTTTAACAACAAAACAATTTTGATGCACAAATTTAAATCCTTGTTGTTGATTAACCACTGTGAACCAACGAGATTTCAAAATTGAAGTAGTGTTAGTTTAATAACTACTTCTAAATCTGAAATCTCATTAGTCATTATAATCTTGCAAAATATAAGCACGGCTCAAGTTGATTTTTTTTCAGAATAATCTTATTAGGAGAAAACAATTGTGTCCAATTTTACCTTCTCGACTGTTGTACAACTATGAGCAAATAAAACTTTAATTTTAAGCTGTCTAGCATTGTTTAGTAATCCAAAACGCATCTTTTAATAAGCACTGTGCAATTATTATATATTTATTACCATAGCTGCATAGTAAGTTGTTTGCTTACATACTTCGAAGATCGTTAGGCTTATGGACAATCGAACTATAATCAATGCATCAATATTAATAGTTATCGTGATTCAAGTTACTACGAACCTATGCAACGATTAAAATTCACAGAAATATAGCTGAAAAGATAAATATTCGTTTCAGATTTCAACTATCAATCACTTTATAAAAGTGTATCAACACATCATAACAAGCAATGGCGGAAACGGAACGGCGAACGGACATGAATCTATCGCTTCCCGGTTTCCTGAATGTGTGTCTCTGCGCATGCGCAATGATACGGTTGCCCAACACAACATTCAGCCATCCGATGGCCAACGGTTGTTTTACCTACGGTTGCCCAACACAACATTCAGCCATCCGATGGCCAACGGTTGTTTACCAACGGTTGCCCAACACAACATTCAGCCATCCGATGGCCAACGGTTATTTACCAACGGTTGCCCAACACAACCTTTAGCCAACAGAATACCAACATTTCCATATGGACATCCAACGTTTGCCCAACGTAACAACCTTGTGCCAACCACGTGCCACCAATAACCCAACGTATGTGTGCTAGTTGGGTTTGGGTGTTTAGTACTGGATAAAGATGCCCAACGACCGTTTTCAAGTCGTATTGGAAAGAATTTACACTGCATCACTTTTGATGTACACATTCAAAGTAAATCGCTCAGAGTGAAGTCATCCGGAGTGATCATCCTTGTTTACATATTTTCATACAGTTCGGTGGTTTCATCTCATGCGCTCTGTCCCTGTCGAGGGTTAGCAAACTCTCTCAACCACGAAGTTCCCAATTAAATAATGAATCGGACGGAGAAAATGAACTGATCATTTGTTTACATTTTTCACGAAGCCTTCAGTTTGGAGGAACAATCGGTGCGGGAAAAAACTCAGTCATCAGATGTTGGTAGGGGATCAAATAGTTCATTGTTCTCTTTTAGAGTGTACAATTTGGATGATTTTTCCAAGATGGAATCTAAAGTGATAAGTGTAAATGAGCCTTTACGGACGAATAAGGGACGTCTACCCCTTTCTTACCCTTTGTCTTCCTAGATTTTTATTCCTATTTATTTTTGCTTCTGTGCTCTTTTTTGCTATATTTTACTTACCTTCCCCCTTGTATGTGATGAGATCTTTGATTTGGAATGGATTAATTTTCAATAATGTCGTATGTCGTGTGTCGTTGGAAAATCAATGTAACAATTTTCTTACTTTATCAAAATTAGGGGAAAAAAAAATTCTCACCAGCCAGCTGTACTACAGAAAGTAACACTATTCTCATAAGTAGGGTCAATTTATACGTGGGGGGGGGGGGGGGACGAGTAACCGAATTCGTACAAAGATTGAAAAACAGTGTTTTTGCACAATAATTACCTCCAGTAATAATTTATTCCCCCTCCCCCTCCCCACACACATTTTCTATACAGGATAAAAATACATTCTAAAGAGTGTTGAAAACAAAACTTTCATAAACAAAATTTTCACAAAACTTTGATTTTTCTCATTTTTTATTATCGCAGGTTTTAGAATTTATTCATTTATTATGTTTATTTATGTTATTTCTCGGCATATAATTTTAGGCCGGATGTACTGACGGATATTTGTAATATCAAGCTACTACCAATTATCCGGTAAATTAGTCGGGTAGGCTGGATGCAGTATGTTTGCCGGATATCCGTTGCATCCCTAAAACAAATGATCCGTTTTCCTATCCGGATCCGAGGATCTAGTTCTTTTACGATCCGGCACATTCTTACCTTTGGCCAGATGAAGAACTTCTCAATTAGTATAGCATTTGTTTAGAGAACAGTACCTGTTCTATCCTACAAACAATTTTTTATTTATTCGACCAATCCCACTCATTACACGTTGAAATTCATTAGTAATTCACTCCCCGACCTCTTAGTCTAAGAGCCAGCTTAAATCTGACAACACATTTTTTACGGTATCTGAAATTTCGTCCAGTGAGACTTCTATACCCAGTAAACAAGCAATGGGTACTAGCTAAGCCCGGCCGCGGTAGGTTTGGGGTCCCTCAGGTGAGTCAGGTATGAAAATTAAGTAACATTTTAAAGTGTTTTACGGCGTCTGCCGTTTTAATATGTTATAATATACCTCTAGAAAAATTGAAATATAACTATGGCTGCTGATTTTAAAGGTTGCAACATCCTGGCAGCCACTTTTCAAAATTCGAAAAAAAAAATTTTTTTAAGGAAATTACGGCGTCTGCCATTTTAATATATTATTTATTGAACTATTTTAAGCTAATATTGAAAATGGCTGACATTTATTCCGGTTGTAACTATCCGGTTTACAGCGAAACATTACCTGCAGTCCGTGCATGCGTATGTCCGTGCGTACGTATGTCAGTTGTAATTTTCACATTCGTAAAATTTATATAACATTAAAATTATATTAGTAAATGTAAAATAATTTATAACTATACAATTAAACGAACACATCTACTACTTTAAATGTGCATAATAAGGAAAAAAAGGTCCATTATAAGGCTGTAACAAATATAAAATTATTACAAAGATGTAAAAAAAATCAAACATTAATTAGATATATTCATTATTCATATCAAAATATATTTATTTTTGGAAATAATCTATAATGATGAAATATTTTATAAATTTTCATCTTCGGAATCATCTCTAGAAAGCGACAAGTCATCTTCATCCACCAAGACAGATTCTGTAAAAATAAAATACAAATTTTTAAATAAGCTTATGATAATTAAAATGCTGTTACAATAAATGTTACAATGCTGTCATTACCTTCAGGATTTAGAATTAAGTCGCTGACAAAGCAAGAAAGTTGGTCTCCTTCGAACCACTTAAATACGTAACGGTTTTTCATCTCCATCGAGCCATATTCAAGGGGATTCAGTGATGTGGGCTCTTTCGCATGAGCATTTTTCCAAATGCTGGAAATATAATGCGTCCTTAAAACTTGTTGGTACAGTTCAGGTTTACACGGAGGGATCAAGCTTGCATCAAAGCTCCGGACTTTTTTATTAAAATTTTCGTTCATATCTACAGCCTTGTAGGAATTAACGAACAGTTGAAATCTCCCATCATCAACATCGATGGATTTTTTAGCATTGTACATACTGCAAGTGTACTTCTGGATAACATTAAACAGTTCACGTAAGGTATCCTCAGTCAGGCCAATGTCACCGAAAGCAGCAAATGCTTTTTGAAATTCAACGTTATTTTTTAGTAACGTGAAAGGTTTTTTTTTTTTTTTTTTTGCCCCGATTATAAAAAGCTGGATTGAAATCACAACCAGTGAAAGCGTGGAAGCCAATTAAGCTTTTAGCTAGAAGTGGACCAAGTTGCGTATATATTTTGCTGACATCAATAAACCTTTCGTTGTTTCCTGTCCCGGTTAGCATCCAAATGTGAGAAGAAGGATTTTTCAAGTTAACCATATTGCCCAGCATGATTATTAAAATATCAGTATCTGAACCTCTAATAACAATATTAGGCTGATCAATAATGCTACAAGCATGGAAAACAATTTTACTGTCTGCTTCTTCATGAGATTCACAACACAAATCTTCGACGATACTTGACTCGACTTTGCCGTCATTGGATCTATATGAATAACAATTTTTGAAACTCAAACGGATCAGTTTATTTCCAACTAGCTGAAGTACCCGTCGTTGACGGGTTAGTACTGAATGCAGATTTCTAAAAGCAAGAACTTCCGTCAGCATTGTAGGAGTACACAGAATGAATGTAGTATGTTGTCAAAGTAAAGAAAGCGCATTTATAATTTTTATGTATTGTTAAAATATTACAGGTTAGAGAGTCACTAAGTAATATCATTTCATTCGCTTTAGGCGTAATTATAGGATGCGCGAACGAATATTTACACATATTCAAATAATTTTCGCAAAATCTCAAAATCTAATCAACATTTTTGAAAATTTCAAGCCTAGAATTTAAGTTGAGTGACAACCTATCATGTCACCCAATTTCGTTTAATTCCCTGCTGTCTTTATTTCGTGATGCTGGAACAAACATTTTAGCATTTTTAAACGATTTTCACAAAATCTCAAAATGTAATGAAAATATTTTAAAAATTCAACACCTATAAATTAAGATTAGCAACTACCTATCACACCACCAAATTTCGTATTAGTCGTTATTATCGCGATGCTTGAAAAAATATAACCGCATTTTGGGAGAATTTTCACAAAATCTCAAAATCTAATAAAAAGTTTAAAAATTGGACACCTATACTTTATGTTGAACAACAACCTATCATGTGACCAAATTTCATATCATTCGCTTTAGTCGTTATTACGTAAGTGTGAACAAAAATTCACTCAGTTTGAAACGATTTTCGCAAAATCCCAAAATCTGATCGGTTTTTTTTAGATGCTTATAGTTTAAGGTGACCACCTATCATTTCACCAAATACCATTTTTTCACCTTTGCAGATATTACGTGATGTGCGAACACAATACGCAGTGTGAAACAATTTTCGCAAAATCTCAAAATCTAATCAAGATTTTTTTTTAATTCGACGCCTATGTTTTAAGTTGAGTGACCACCTATCATGACACCCAATTTCATATCATTCGCTTCAGTCGTTTTTGCGTGATGCTTGAACACAAATTTACGCAGTTTGAAACGATTTTCACAAAATCTGAAAATCTAATCAAGATTTTTTAAAAATTCGACGCCTATGTTTTAAGTTGAGTGACCACCTATCATGACACCAAATTTCATATCATTCGCTTCAGTCATTTTTACGTGATGCTTAAACAAAAAAAAGCGTCACGGACAGAATGACAGAATGACAGACAGACAAACTTTTTTTTGAGGGTCGCATCGGATTCCCGAGTGCTTGAAACGGATAGAAATCGCAAACTTTTTGAATTCCAAGAAATGTACAGACAAAAGTCTAATTTTATTTATATAGATAAACGGCGCAACATCATCCGTTGCCCAATGTACAGTGAAAAATTCAATAAGAGCTTCCTTGAACTTGGTATTTCGCATTTCTTTCGTAAAGTCACTTGGTCTGATTTGGTCTGGTCTAGAAATCGAGTAATCAATTAGTGATGCTTCATGTCGAAGACTCCGCTCGTTGTCTTTGATGGAAGGGTACCAATATTGATCAAAGATAACATCTATTCTGGATGCTGAAAATTTAGTAATCATTTGCAAAAATTTCTTTGAAATATTACCAAAAGTCCTGGGTATTTCTTTCATAGTATGTAGAATAAAGAAACCGTCAATCAAATATATATCAGCGTGACTTAGTGGATCATGGTCGATTTTTGTCTCAAGAGATTTAGCAAGCGCTGACTTATCTGTTTTATGAATTCCTCCGTCTAAATGGCATAGAGAAAGAGGCACAGGAGTTATCGGATATGATAAAATTCTGAGGACCTCGATCTTATAGTCCATTGATAGCCCCAACATGCGTCCAAATAAATCCCGCTGTATTTTTATTTCTTGATTTTTACCACCAACTCTCACGGTTTTTTTTTTCTATCTGACTTGAAAAATTGTGAATTGGTATTTTCTTGATTGTTTTATCAAACCGGTTAATATCTGATGAACATTCAGAAATGAATGCTTTGCGTAGATCATCACCAATCTTTTCAACGTTCAGAAGAAAGTCTTCTACTTGAGCTGAAGCAGCTTTACCAGATGATATGTTAAACAATTGATTCGGAGGTAACTGGGCACTAAATGGATTGATATATTGATCAAAAGATTTTACAAACTTTTCCAGTTGCTCGCAACTTTTTTTGATGTTCGATGGCTGTAACTCTGCTGAAATATCTTGTTTTTTATTAATGCCTATCTCTTCCAAAACGTGGGTGATAATAGTTGATCGAATATCATGACTACGAGCCCAACGTTGACGAGCTGCGATGGAATCTGTCAAATGAGTGATTCCAGTTAGTCGCCTAGCAGCATCCGCATTGATCGTTTGCTCTAGAGTTAAGTCAATCGGCTGCCTCGAAAATGGTTTTCCCGTACGTTTAATTCCAAAGAACCTTTTTTTTAAAATCTTCTTCTAGCCCTGGATGTGTTGAAGCAACTTTCATAAGGTTGTAATGATACGTAACCGTCCATCTTGCATAATTTTGGTGATTAAATGAAAAAAATAAGTTTGTAATTTTAGGTAAAATATTTTTGAATAACTCAAAATCTCCCAAACGAATACTTCTGCTAAGAGTTAAATAATAATGTACAAGCTTTACGTACACCATATAAAACTGAGCAGTTTTACCAAAATCACCATGGAGAGTTTGTTCTTCAAATTTAGCATAATTTGCACACAATTCTTTGAGTTTTTCGTCGTGAATAAAAAATATTGGTGTTTGGCAAGATTTTAATCTTTGCAATTCTTGCAATATATCATCAGTTATTTCAATTTTTTCCTGTTCCAAGAAAGATCGGAAATGAAGAATTTGCAATCCTGAGGCCATCATAGGATGTAACCTCTTACACCGGTTAAAATGTTTGCCATCTAAAAAACTTGCTACAGACCCACTCGCAAGCAACTCACTCTCAACCATAATTGTTGACAGTCCACAACCATCAATGAATTTCCCAATAGCTTTAAAATAAGATAGCATGATGTGAAAAGAACCCAAATGTATAAATAACTTAGAAAATTTTGGACTTGTCTCAGTGGCTTTAATTTGAAAAGCGATTTTTGCTATAGCCAAGTCGTATGTTACTTGCATGTAAGGTTGGTTGATTTCTTCTAAAATTTTCATACATTGCTCCATTGTTTCTAAAACTACTGGGTGAGCTGTTGGAGATGCATTGATTGGAGTGAGATAAGAAATTAATTGCTGAGGACTGTCATCTTTTGTTACAGCACTGTTAAAACCTGCCCACATTGGGATATCTGGTAAATGTACAGCATGGCTAAGCATCCAAAACAGTATCGATACGATTGTACAGATCTTCATGGATGATAATATTTTCTTCTTCTTTTTCAGAAATTTCAGGTTGAAAATTAATAGATTAATAATTAATTAATATTATAATATAATTAATATTACATAATTAATTATTAATATTATAATATAATTAATATTATAAATTTATTATTAATAGATTAATAATAAATTAATAGATTAATAATTAACAGATTCAATCTAATGCCCTTTTTGGGCCTCCAAGCAGAAATCGGTCTGCTCATCTACGAATCTGTTCTCGAAGTGTCGAAGTTTTTCACGGTCACCCAGGGGGGAAAGAACCGCGTGACGTCATCCAGCGCACGTGGTGCTACATGGGAAGCAAATTGCGTCAAGCATAAACTACTACTCTTACTTTACCACATGTTTTCTAAGCATAGACTGCAGGTAATGTTTCGCTGTAAACCGGATAGTTACAACCGGAAAAAATGTCAGCCATTTTCAATATTAGCTTAAAATAGTTCAATATATAATATAGTAAAATGGCAGACGCCGTAAATATTTTTTTTTTTTTTTTCGAATTTTGAAAAGTGGCTGCCAGGATGTTGCAACCTTTAAAATCAGCAGCAATAGTTATATTTCAATTTTTCTAGAGGTATATTATAACATATTAAAACGGCAGACGCCGTAAAATACTTTAAAAATTTACGTAATTTCCATACCTGACTCACCTGAGGGACCCCAAACCTACCGCGGCCGGGCTTAGCTAGTACCCATTGCTTGTTTACTGGGTATAGAAGTCTCACTGGACGAAATTTCAGATACCGTTAAAAATGTGTTGTCAGATTTAAGCTGTCTCTTAGACTATCTGTGTTTCGGGCTACCGATATGAGCTCTGCACGTGTAGGAAGTTTCGCTAGAAAGCGTACTTCTCTCATAACAACGGGTTCAAGTGTATAATAATCCACCAAATACGAGGCCAGTGGACATCGAGCCCATGAAAATGATTAAGTATTCATCGTAGTAAACACTTCGCTGTGCAAACAAGGCTTAGTTGGTTTGTTTTTAGAAATTCAAGCGTCTAACTAACAAATAAATTCCCGCTAAGGTGAGCGAGCTTATATTTTGTAAATAATATTACTAGAAAATTCGAAACTCACAGCAAAGTGTAAAAGCAAAAGTATGCAAACAAACGGTGCAATGCAATGTGATGGGGGAAAAAAAAGTTGTCAACAAACATTTCTTTTTCAGAGCACTTTAGTAATTTCACTGATTTAAGGCTACTCTCTAGTCTGGAATAAAATCGAAGTTGACTGAAGCAGCTTCGGGAGAAACTAGAAAGGCTTTGTTTGCAAAAGGGGTCGCTGTTTTTGACAGTAAGGGCGGACAGTTAAACATACCATTAATATATATGCTTAGCATATATATCAATGGTTTCGTCTCGCCTCGCATGCTAGACAAGAACGCAAGACGATGCGATAGATCTCGTGTCCATCCCTAGTTGTCAAATCTGCCGGATTAAAAGTGGCTAGAATCACAAAAATGGATAGAAATGGCTAAAAATTATTTCGAGCTTAGAGAAAAATAAATTACTAACAAACTGATTGCAATAACAAAATAAAATTTTGATTTTGCCTCGTTTCGAGGGAACGTGTCCTAAAAAGAATGAACTGTAACATCAAATCAAGGTTCCCCGCTGTGTTGGCGATATCCAGACAGTCGTCTGCGAATTTTGTTTCGCCGTTGCAGAATATGTCTACGTTTAAAAAAAAAACACAGTGTTGAACTTTTATATCCTCATGTTTGCGCATGCGCATTATAAAAAAAATAAATGACATTTAGTGACGCAAATGGAGAACTACAGACACGAACAAGCGGAATGGACCTATGACTGACTAACGACGTTTAAAATGGCTAGAAATGGCCAGAAATAGCTACAATTAGAAAGAATATTGCTTAATTCCTTAAGTTCTGATATTCTGATTGTCTGAGGTGGGTGACTGGATGGGATGTTTCGGTAAAAGTTCTCGACATATAAAGACAAAAGTAAGTCATAAAATTGAAGAAACTTTCTGCGCTGTTATCTTTTGTCGCAAACATAGGCAGAAGTTTTTCTGGAGAGGATGGATGAACTAATAGAAATAATGGTTGGGGGGGGGGGGGGAGTACTGAGTATCGTCGTAGTGCAAATCAAGAAAACTATACTTTTCACCAAGCTTCGAATCAACACTGGGTGTGTCCCGCACTGACCCACGGATATTAGCTTTTAGCAATGGCGTACGCATGGAAGGCCGGGGCCTTCGCAATTAGTAACGGGCCTGCTTATGAGTTGCCATCCCTAAAAATGAGTTTATCATTGAGGCCTGTTTTCCCCAGTCACAGTATTCTATTTTATTATTCTAAGTATTATAAATGTTATATTATTTTATTATTTTAAAACAATTTTTTTATACTTTTGTCGTACTAAAGAACTTTAGATGTAGGTAATCGTTTTATCAATCTTGCGCCATTTTCTTTCATGAAAATTTATCCTAAAATTCGAACATTTTGCTCTGAATGTAAAGGTAAGTGAACGCTTATAATGTATTTAGAAATTCTAAAAATATGTATGTAAATCATGTTTAGTGAATAATTACTCATGTGTTATTTATAAATAAATTATTTTAATCAGAAATCGTATTACTTGAGTAGTTTTTATTCTTGTAAATAAGCATGACGTTGTGCTACTATTTAGACAATTTAATTTTGCCAGTTGAAAATGTTATTTATCAGTTATATGCCTTGATTATGTGATTAAGACGTACATCTGGTATAGTGCAGAAATACAGTAAATTATAAATTATTGATTTTTGCCCGTTTATACAGAAACTTCAAATGTAGTTAATATTTTGTACAAGCGTTCATTATGCTTGCTCAATTCCTAAGTTCGATTGAGAAAGCGACAAAAGAATAATATATACTACATGAAATGTCTTTATTAAAGAATAATTAATTCAGGGATCACGTTATAGAATCAATTTTCTCCAATATACAAGATATCCCGAAAACACTGAAATGCGCTTTAATACATCATTTGTTAAAGATTAATGTTGAATTGTTTAAAATAACGTAGGAAATACGACTACGCTCATGAAATATTCATTATAAAAATGTCTTTCTCATTTGTGTATTTAGTTATTTTAAAGTATATTAAATATCCACTTGTGAAACTAAAATAAGCAATCGTGAATCATGAGAGTAAGCGCTACTTTGTTTTTCCTTCAAATTATATTCATCTATTTTCTTTATGTCAATATGTATCATAGCAAACAAATTAATCATGAGTTCGTACTTGAATTAGTAACACAATTACTAGTTAACTACATTAAATAACGTTTGAAAGCACTGGGAAGCTTAAAAAATACCTGATGTATACGTGAAGACTCGAGCATCCGTAGGCCTCTTTGGATGGCTCATCAAAATACACGCGCAGGCCCGTTACTAATTGCGAAGGCCCCGGGTGGGCCCAGGGGGCTCAAGTCCCCCCCCCGAAATTTTCAGACTGAAACGGATTTTTTTTTTTTTTT
Source organism: Cheiracanthium punctorium (assembly GCA_038373885.1). Taxonomy (NCBI): domain Eukaryota; kingdom Metazoa; phylum Arthropoda; class Arachnida; order Araneae; family Cheiracanthiidae; genus Cheiracanthium; species Cheiracanthium punctorium. The sequence continues at coordinate 271,589 of JAWZYV010012803.1, read as the reverse complement.
TACAATAAAAGTGGGTTTTTTGTTTGATCATCAAACAAAATTTCATAAAAAAAGTGTTCAAGTTAATTTTATATACATATTTATTGAACGAATAGCCCATTTCTAGTTTTTTTAAGGCCAGTTCTTGAAACATGGCAAATTCCTTCTGTTTAACTTTCTCATCTGGGCGAGATGGTATTGAAAATTTAGGGAAGCAAAGATCCTAGTAGAAACAAGTTTTTCTTTTTAAAGTTCTATTCCTTGAAAAATGGGTTATTGTGCAGGTATTGTTTTCAAGCTTCCCCCTTCTTTTGAACAATAGGATAGCCTCGAATTTCACTGGATTCTAAATTTCGGGGGGAGGGACCAGGGGGGTCTGTTTACGGCATTGTTCTAATATATAAAATATTTATTTTACGGCGGCTTTGAAGGAATATCTTCCTACACCTTGCCCCGCCCCCCGAAAAAGAATCCTGAGTACGCCACTGGTTTTTAGATACGTTAATGCGTCAGATGAAGTTGCTGAACGTTTCCTTTCGTTTATAGCTGTAGAAAATCATACTGGAAAAGCGCTTGCTAGTACTGTGGTAGCTTTCTTAGAAAAATATGATATGATTGATGTAGAATATATGAGAGGACAATCTTATGACAGTGTAGCAAACATGTCAGGGTGCTGCAATGGCCTTCAATCGCATATTTGCAAAATAAATCCTCTCGCACATTATGTACCTTGCGCAGCACACTCTTTGAATTTAGTGAGTGTTAGTGCTGTGGAAAGTTGTACCGGAGCAACAGTTTTCTTTGGATTTGCTCAGACACTATAAAACTTGTTCTCGGGCTAAAATTGCCTTTAGGCGGTGATGTTAAAATGCCTTGAAGAGATTTAAAAAGGGATCTTCATTAGTTCTGAAAAAGATTTGTGGTACAAGGTGGAGTCCCAGACAGCACAAAGCTTAAATCAAGTTTGACATTTCTTTGAATTTGATGCATTAATGCAAGCTTGACAGTTCAACTCATTCTAAGCTGGCAGCAAGCTTGCAGGAGTCAAGTTGAATTGTCAAGCTTAAATACAGCTTGATTTAAGCTTGAAAATTCATACTCGCGTGATTTTTCCTTTTTAAAGGAGCGTTCATGGCGCCATCTGTGAAAGAGAATGGACATTAATTGTCTAGCGTCCTAATATTTGCTGAAAGTTCGTAAAAGATGTGTTTTGTTTTATATTACCAGTGCCATATTATCGGCAGGGCAAACGGGGCAACTGCCCAGGGCCTACAGATTTTAGGGCCCAAAAATCTTACATCTTACACTTTTGTAATTTTAAAATAAAATTACAAAGGATAAAAAAAAATTCAGAAGTTAAATAAATTTTTTAATTATAAAGCATGAACAATGAAAATAATTCAAATTTACATTTGTATAAATTAATTTAAACTTATTTTTAATTCTTCGAAATGCTCTATATCAATATAGCATACCAATATGTAGGAAAATAACCACATTTGTAAAGAGAATTTTTAGCTTTAAAAAATAGCAAAATTTTTCAATTATTTGTTATTTTAAGAAATATTTATTCCATACATGTTAGCAACTGTGATATAGCATTTCGAAGTAACGTTTAACTATCTGATTCTTTCATTTCAGATTACCGTAAATGCCGGCGTATAACGCGTACCTGCAATTTTAAACTTCATTTTTTAATTTTTATGTATATCCTCCGTATAACGCGCACCCTTTACTTTGCAATCACAGACTTGCCTTATGGAATCCAGAAAGTCTTTTATTTTGGGATATGTTCAGATCGCATTTAACGGATAATACAAAGAAATTAATGAAAGAGTATAACACAGACATGGCAGTTATTCCAGGCGGATTAACGCCAATAGTTCAACATTTAAACGTGTATATTAAAAAAACCATTCTAAGGAAATTTAAAACGATTTTGGAATACGTGGATGTTGGAAGGAGGTAAAACATTTACGAAAGGAGGTGAAATGCGTAATGCCAGTCTAGAAATAGTGTGTGAGTGGATAATACAAGCATGGGATGAAATTAAACCTGACATAATTAAAAACTCATTTAAAAAAAGTAGTATATCGAACAATCTAAATGAAACGCATCATAACTATTTATTTATGGATCAGAGTAACAGTGATAGTGAAGATAAAACTGAATTTGATCATGTGCCTGAAAATATAACGGAAGATGAATATGATGAACTTTTTATACTGCCCGATAATGAAAATTGAAGTTCATAAGGTATGTCATTTCCTTTTATCATATTTCCAAATATGGAAATTCTTCAAAATAAAATACAATTATACTACGAAATTGATTTCAAAATCAGTCGTTTATCTCGATTTTGGCCAGCAGTATTGCTTCATGAGTGTTGCGGTACTGAAAGTTTTAAAACGTGTTTTTTTATTTTAATTTTGATTTTAATTTAATTTATTTTGATGCATTATTTTAATTTTGATGCATCCCATGGAAAAATAAAAGAAACAAATAACACATCGCCCACTTATCAATCTGGCGAGAAAACAGCGTGGTAAGTCACTTCAAACTTTAGTCATAGCGGCACAAGGCTCTGGTGGCGGAATGGATAGCGTGCTCGACTGCGAAGCCAAAGGGCCCGGGTTTTATTCTAGCGACGAACACTCGATGGAAATAAATTAAATTGAAATTTTAGCGTAGAGGGGGAAAGTGCGCGGAAAGATAAATTATGTGGGGCGCGTTAGCCAGCGGGCGCCCCGTGTATTTAGAAAAATTTTTTAAGCTTGAAATGTCAAGCTTAATGCAAGCTGGGCAAGTGTAAACTAGAACACTTGATTCAAGCTTGCATCAAGCTTACACGCTTGGAATTTTCAAGCTTAATTCAAGCTTATTGACTTGATAAATCAAGCTTGATGCAAGTTTGCTGTGCTGTCTGGGGTGCTACAGTCATGGGCGCCCATAAAAGGAAGGGGGAAAGGTAGGGCACTTGACCCTCCTTAGAGTCTTAGCATATTGCCTTATGATGTAAATAAAGCTGCACCACACAGCAAAATCGGACAAATTCGAAATTTGCACCCCGTAAAATGCTTTAAAGTGTCCCCCCCCCCTATAAAAATTTCCATTGGCGCCCACGAAAGAGCCAATGAAATCAAGGCTTTATCTGAAAGCTACAGCAACTTTAAAAATGCACTGCATATAATTTATAATGATTGAAATCAAAAGCCACAGATTATTCACGAAGCTAATTGTCTACTTTAAATGAAATTATAAAAAAGATAATAATCTGATTATGGCAGACTTCTGGGCAACAATTGTTGACCGGATAAATGCAGTTAACAAATCGTTGCAAAGTGAGAAGAAGGCTGAAGAAAAAGCGAATACGAGGTACACTGATTAAAACAAGCAAGGTCTTGTAAGAAAAATGTATCACGATGATAATAATGGAAACGAGGTTGTACTCAGAGGAAAGGAAAAATTCAAGATTGAAACTTTCCTACCAGTAATGGATAAACTGAATATTTAACTGACACGGCGTATAGAAGCGTATAGTAAAAATAATTCTTTGCTTGGGTTCCTTGAAGAATTCCCAACAAAGATAGATATTGAGATTATGGAAGCTGCTAAAAATTTTCTAGGGAGTTAGGAGGATATTGAGTTAGAATTTCCTAACGAAATAATTCATTTTAAACACTTTATTACACTATATATTACACACTTTATTACACTATATTATTATTAAAAAAAAATGCAGAATCGCGATCTTGCAGATTCATATGTGAAAACATGGTTCAATCAACGTTGTTTCAAAATGTTTTGGCTACACTAAAAATGTACAGGTATGATAACACATGCCACTTGTGAACAAAAAATTTCATCGATCCACTATGACTAATATCGTTTAACCCTTCGAGGCGCAACCCTTTCCCAATGCTGAAAAAAGGGCAGCCGTTGCCATCGCTCGACTTAACTACCAGCAAGATGGCGGACGATCGAAACGTTCATCGCGTGCCACAGATCTAGAGACCCTTTTTTTTACGACAGCTGGCTGTGCCTGCACTCATTGTATTTTTCAGTATCTCGAAGACGGATTGCGGAGAAAAGTGCCCCCATTCAAATACATTGAACGGCGGCAATCAGTGGGTGTGGGCAATGGCCTTAAGGTCGAAACAGACTTATGTGCGATTGCTGGAAGCTGCAGAGATTTTTAATGGTCAAGGCATTGTAAATTAGGGAAAACGGTGCAGGAGCGAAGAATTTATTGGCTTTTAAAGGCTGTGATCCAGTCCAGTGCGTTTCAGAACGTTAGTATGGGAACCCAATGTATTTTTCAGAATCTTGAAGACGGACTGGGGAGAAAAGTGCCCCCACTGAGCGGTGGGCGTGCTTTTGTGGTTTCACGCGTTATCCTTTGTCGGCGAATCCCGACGGGCCATTAAAAGTCAATAAATTCTTCGCCCCTGCACTTTATCCCCCCTTGTACAATGCCTTGACCATTAAAAAAACAAACCCGCTGCGTCCGGAAAAAGACGCAACTGGACCTCAGCCTTAATGACCAGTCGGGATTCGCCGACAAAGAATAACCCGTGAAACCACAAAAGCACGCCCAGGACACAATGGGGGCACTTTTCTCCCCAATCCGTCTTCAGGCAGCTTTCCGCATCGAGAGGGAACCGCTCGCCGCTTGGGCAATTCTCCCTTGCAAGCAGTAAATTTTTCCCACCGCAGAGAAAGAGGGAGATACTCTGGTATTAAACCGACAAAAGTTAATTGGGGACCGTGGATAATATTGCGGTCTCACACTTCCCCCATATATTGTTCGGTCCAGGCCCCTGTCCAGTTTCTCCCGTGTCACCCGGCGGAAAACGCGGCCAAATATCCCCATTCAAATACATTGTAACGGCGGCAACCGCTGGGTGTGGGCAATGCCCTTTCCAGATACTGAAAAATAGATTGAGTTCTCATTATAGCGTACTGAAACGGACGTGAGTCAGAGTGAGGCTTTATACGGGGAAAATTTACAACAGGCCCGTAGCTACGGGTGGGCATCCGAGGGCCGTGCCCACCCTGCTAAATTCTGTGCCCACCCTGCTTCTGGGCTATCAAGCCGTATCATGGTCTCTATCTGAATCGGAACATAAATTGAATACCGCTTTAGTTGTTCAAAATCAAGTTTGTCTCGAAATACATTACGATAACTTCCTCAGGTTTACTTAGGCAGTTTTTTGAATATACACTTAGAAAGGACAACAAACTAGCTGATATTATAACCAGAATACCAAAGAATGCTACATACAAATCTCCGGGAATGCAGAATGAAATTATTTCTATATTGACGAAAATGATTCAAGAAGAAATTGCGAGGAGAGTTCCGGGAGCAGATGTTCCATTCTTCACTATCAAAGTGAATGGAACGACTTATCTAAATGGGACTGAAAATGTATCTATCGTCATCCGTGCAGTAAAAGAAGGAATTCCATTTGAACATTTAGTTAGCATTGCTACAGTTTATCTGGATGCAGATGCGGTCTGTACAAGAATTCTGGATGAGCTTAATAAACTGGGACTGGATCCAAAGAACATCATCTCTCAATGCTACGATGGGGCTGCCGTCATGGCTGGAGCATACGGTGGCATGCAGGCTAAACTCAAGTGTTAACTCAAGAAAGAAATTCCTTACATTCATTGCTACAACCATAAATTGGACTTAGTGGTTATAAGTGCTATTTCAGGGGACAAAGATTTGTGCAGTTTCCTCGAAATCTCCTCTGTACTCTATAAATTCAGTAGAAAGCATCATGTTGCAAATGTGTATGAGGGGCAAGCACTGAATCGTCTATTGCCTCAACCTTAGTCTGGGCATTACCGCTGTACAGTAGCGATATTAAATAATTACTCAGAACTTATCAAGGTTTTTCAGAAGTGTGCTGACTCTAGTGATATTTCAATGGAAGCAACTGCGCTGCTTTCACAAATTAAAACTCCTCGGTTGGTATTTCTTGGAACTCTTTAGCATTCCCTTCTATCCCTGTTAGATCCAGCCAATAATGCACAGCAGTCTAAAGCTATGGACCTGCTACAAGCGAGTGAAATTGTTGCCAGAGTTGTAGAAGAAATTAAAAAGCATCGAAATGTTGAACATTTTGACACCTTATACAAATCGGCTATGACAATGCTATCTTCTGGCACGCAGAAGAGATTCCAGCTCCAAAACTTAGATGCGTGTTTCCAATCCATTTCACAGATTTCATCATGACTGAATTTGTAGGAAGACGCTTATGTTACCAGCATTGAAAGGAAATGTTGCAACAAGAACTACTATGAATGCACCATGATGCCTTTGATCAAACAATAGCAGAGCTGAATTTACGCTTCTGACCAGAGAGCATATAATTGTAAGAGAGTATGAAAGCTCTCACGTTCATGACCAGCAATTCGTCGGACATGCAGCACCTCAAGTGTTTGGCAAATTCATGCAATATCAGTTTGGATGGCGCAACTGCTGAAATAGCAACGACACTAACTTTCTTGTAAAAGAAAATATCAGAGTCGAAACTATCAGCCACATTGCAGAAAATGACAGCATTTATGTTCAATTACAGAGATGGATTTCCTTCTATTTATTGCCTTCTTCCTTCTGCCTTGTCAATAGGAGCATCTACAGCAACCTGCGAGGCGTCATTTAGCACTCTTTCAAGAATCTTAACTCCATTTCGTTCATCCATGCTGCACGAGAGAAAATCTAATCTAATTCTTCTTGCATTTGAACATAAACTCATGAACAGCATTCCAGTGGAGCTTGTTTTAAAGTGGTTCCATGGTGCAAAGAATCGACGTCTTCATAGCTTTATTGAGATGTTGATTGAGAGTATTGAAGAAAAAACTATCAAAAATGCTAGGATAAAATCAATAAATAAACTTTGTTATTACTCACAGGACCTTTAAAAAAGGTATACGCGTTTCGAAAGCAGCAAAAGAGTGATTTCTTCATTAGTACCTAAATGTGTACCATCCAACGGATAGCAAAGCATGAAAATGCAAAATATATTAAAAGCTAAAAAAAATATTTTGTGATTTTATGCTTTGCTGTTTGCTGGAGGGTGCGTATTAGGTACTGATGAAGAAAGACCCCCTTTGGTTTCTCGCAAAATGCTTATACATTTTTAAAAGTTCCTGTGAGTAATTTTGTGAGTAAACCCAAAGTTTATTGTTTATTTAAGACACTATTCTTAATTCCCGCATTTAATCTGTTCCGAGTTCTTTTTTCTTCTAATATTTGCTGTTTATTTTCCTTACAGCGTATTTCCTTAGGCTGCCTTGATAATTATATATAAAAATTTTTGGCAAGGAAGTATTGTTTTAGCCGTTAAATAGTTTTGCTTTGTTTTAGTTTGCAGATTCAAAAATCGTGCCCACCCTGGGTATTTTCGGGCCCACCCATTGAACTAACCCTAGCTACGGGCCTGATTTACAACATAATGTTCTAACTCTAACGATATTTTTTTCTGCTTCAAAACGGGGGTGCGACTATTACGCTAGTAAACACTTTTTTTTTTTTTTTTTTTTTTTTTTTTTTTTGCGAAACAAACATTAAAAACTAATGTATCATAAAAAAAAATGCATTTGAACCCAAAAACGATGAATATTAAAAATGATGTTCGCGCACGAGCAGATTAACATGTACACTTGTTTCTACTGAACTATCTCTTTACGCAATATGTTGACACGTGCTTGAAAAACTTCCCATTCAAAATAATAAACAATTAAAAAAATAGAAACTTCTGAATAATTCTATAATAGTTGTCATTACTTAAACTGTTTAGACACGAGTCAGCTAGCTTCTGAAAGATAAACAAAATAACAACATGAATCCCTCCATAGGATCAGGCTACATGCAGAGAAATAACATAGCCTTCAAAAATCGAGGTGAAAGTAATACATCCTAGTCGTAAACGGGCGTCTCAGGCATTGTAGAAGAATGATCATCCTGGAGAATTGCGATTAAATGATGAAAGAAATACAGAAAGAGATAGGAGAAAAAGAGGGAGAATGTACCTAAGCCCCTCAGGGAATTCGATATCAAACAAACCACAGAGACCTTGAAAAGTTGATCGGCAAACAAGGAGTATTACCTTGCGTGAGTGACCTTTCTTCGTGTCCACGATTAACATGGTTGTCGTATTTGGCGATGATCCGCCACAATTGAATGTACTATCACTCGGTTTTTAACACTTTTGCCAACAAGGTTGAAAGGTGATTATGATTTCGGTTTGTCTGTCTGTCCCTCCGTGCTCTGAATTGTCGTAAATATGCATCGATTTCGATTACTACGAAATTTGTGTATGCTATTCCTGTGTACTGTACTATGTACCTTATATTGAAAATGGTGTATGTAGCATTTATAATTCTTTTACAGGAGCACCCAAAAGAGTTCCAGTGCTATACGCTCTATGGGAAATCATTATTTAAAGTATATTTTAGCGATATTCGGCTATTTCATATTTGTTATTAAGGATTACAAAATAAAGCTGACCATCAAACGTCGCGTCTGTATTACAAAGTTGTTTTACACGAGCATTCAGTAGTTCGAATGCATTGCGTTCTGCCAGTTTAGCAGCATTAATCCATTTCAAGTGCAATTCAATAAGTAGGGTCAGGTGGGGGGAAATAGTGGTATTGGGGAAAATGGGTGGTAAATTAAAAAAAATGCCTTTTTTTTTAAATCATAAAAGTTTAGATGATTCAATTTTTTTTTTTCTGTGGAGATAAATTTTAACAGCATAACTACATCAAATGAAGTTTTAGGATATTTCAACCAGGGCCGACCCAAGGGGGGTGCGAATGTAGGCGATCGCCTAAGGCCCCGCGCTTATAGAGGCCCCGCTCCTGGGCTATTTTATTGCTATCTCATAAGACACGATAGAGAAGAGGCCCCGCTCTTGCTCTTCGCCTGGGGCCCCGCACGCCCCTCGGGCCGTCTCTGTTTCAACGGTTCACCCCACAATTCGCTACTGTGAATTCGCCGTATTTTTCCCTAATCAGAAAATTCCCCATAAAGGGAAAAAATATTCTTGTGCCACAGGAAAAGGTGTCCCCTACAATTCGCCGGCTGTGAATTCGCCGATATGGTGTTGAAAAACAAAACAATATTAAGACAGCGAAAAATGCGAAAGATCACTTGTTGAGCCAACTTAGGGGATGTCAAAGTAGGGAGATTTCATCGGAATTTATTAAACACTGTAGGCAAGGACGTACCCAGGGGGGTGGTCCGGACCCCTCCCGAAATTTCAATTTTTGTTAGCAAAGTAATAATGAGGAAGTCTTTTTTGTGGAAAATTCTCCCTTTTTCACCGTTTGGACCTCCCCAAAATTTTTTTCTGTGTACGTCCCTGACTGTAGGATCTTGTGTTTCATTATTGATTATTGCACTAGAGTGCTGTTAATTTTTCTCTTGTCTTCCGGATCAATTTTTGTTTTTCTACCCGTATCTCTAACATTAGCATTAACTACGCTATCGATATTACTATCGGTCGCCAAAGAATGAAAAATAATCATGGGAGGCAAATAGCCAAGCTGTTCTAAGATATAATATGAAATGAAACAGTTTATAAAAAAAATAAATGCTCAGCTTTAATAGTAGCCATTCTTTGAGACTTTTCAGATTTTGGCCACATCATCGCCGTGCTTCGTCTTTTTCCAAGATTCTGGAAAGACTATTTCACTTTTTTCCTGGGGGCAATGTAGGCCTCACCACAGACCTTGCTTTATACATCATCCTTTCTGCTGCCTTGAAATTTGGTAGACATGCAGCAGCTTCATCTGATGACGCATTTTGAGCTATGTCTTCACTAAATAATAATTTAAATAAATTTTAGAAAATGTATATTAGGCTTAAATAGTAATATGAAATAAGTACTGTTTATGTATAGAAATCCACTTACTTATATATTCTTGGAACTGGTACGGAAATTTTAGTCACGGCTCTTTCTTTACATTTGATAGAGGAAACTTTCCATTGTATTTCTCTCGTCACTGGTTCATGTGGGTGAAATCCAGATGAATTCTTTAAAATTTCATTAGATAAAACTAACCGCGCTTCAGCATTGCCTATAGCTTATACCATTTTCTTTTTTCCTCTCAGTACGGTATAGGAAATTTCTATATTCAAGCAACTTTCCACCTCTTTCTGATTTATTAAACGATATTTCATTTAAAACATTAAAAAATCAATTTATAAATTTCAACGACAGCAAAATAATTCAGCTAGCAAGCTAACACACGGTGAAATTGGTTGTAAAATTGTGTTCTTAAAACCTATTTCTTTATTTCACCTGTTTCATATAGAAGCTTATCTCTGGAAAGATCCCCCCCACCACCCCCGTCCATTTTGGTCCATTTCTCGGAATACTCCCACCTTTGGCAATCCCCTCACTAGATAAATGAGAGAGGATAATCCCGAAAAAAGTCCTAAAAGGGAAATTTAGAAATGCAGTGGCGGCCCGTGGTCAAAACTGTTAGTGCTGCCGGAAGCATATGAGCCCCCCCCCCCCTTTCCTCCGGACAGGATTGGAAAATCTTTGTTACTGAATTCGAAAGCTGGCGGATTAAGTCCTCACCGAGGAAAAAAAAAAAAGAAAAAAGAAAAAAAAAAAAAGAAATTACATAAAAAAATGTAAGAGATCCTATTTTACTTCCATAAAATGGACATAATTTTCAACCAGCCGCTCTTATCCTCAAAATTGCATTAATCCGTGTCTGATTTGAAGTTTCCTTAGAATTTTCTTTTGTAACGATAACTTGAGAAGAAAAAAAAAAAAAGAAAACTTACTTATTTTTTATAAGTCAAATCAATCCTCCTTTCTTTTAAACATGCGAATCGGTCAGTGATGTCCCCATAAAAAGGCGTTGTTTCAGACATCAATAATTTTAAAAGCTCTTTAAAATTTCCCATGTTTAAAGAATTTTCTCGCTTGCCATGTCCTCTAAATGCCAGTTCTTGCTTACATAAAAACAATACTGCTTTGATGGATAATTGTCCATTCATAAGCGTCTATTCAGGCTTCCCTTCTTGATAAATTCAGCTATATAAAGTCGAGAGTTTTCCAAACATATATTCTCCTTACCCCCTCCCTCACTTCTCGTCCGAGCCCAATCAGTTAGTCGAGTTCTCAAGTTCAGCGGCCGTTAAAAAATCGTTCATCGGCTGTATCAGCTGCATACTCCCTATCCCGGAGAGGCTGCTTACGTAGTCGTTGTCATGGCAACGGTGCTGCCAATTTTCTTTTCAGCGCTCTGGGCTGAACCAAAGATTTTCCCAATTGAATTGCGGGAAGATTAAAGTGCTTTTTTTCTGAATGAGCGATCCGGCCACAATACGTTTTTTTTTTGTTTGGTTTTTTTCGGAGATTTTTTTAATTTACCGTAGGAATTCCACATTTCTAATCTGAATTTAGGAAAATTAGTAGAATAAATTATTTTAAAGTATGTGCTGATAATTTCAAGTGCAGCCCGGCTGTACTTGCTATATCCCACGAGCCGCCACTGTAGAAATGTCAGCGAATTCACAGTCGACGAATTGTAGGAGACACCATTTCAACAACATTAATGTGAGTAAAACTTTTCTTGTTTTTCTCTAAATATATTGCCTGTAAACAAGTGATATTTAAAAAACTGTCTTCTAGACTGATTGCTTATCATTAGATAAAGATTTCATATTTTGATACATATTAGTAAAGAGATCTTAAAAGAACTGGATTATGTAAAAAAAAAGAATAAAATTGTAATTTCTATTTTTAATTTTTTTTCTTCTTCTGAGGTGGGATAAAATGGTTAGACTTAGTGAAGTTCTGTAAAATACTGACATATATATTTTTTCTTTAGTTAAATATTCTTGAAACAACAGTTAAAATCAATGAAACTGACATTTTAATTAACAGTTTACTGTAGAAATTAATTTTGTGGAACTAGTAGCGTGGACAAGAAATTTCTTCGGAAGTGACTGAGAACTCAAAAAACTAGAATGCTATATAGGTTAAAAAAATCGATATAACATTTTTTTGGAGGGAGGGAGTGGAACCTCTTTAGTTGCCTACAAGTGTTCGCACCGTACAGCACCATGTATTGAAATTCATTTGCAAAGCACTGCGAAACAGTGTTTACTGCCCGAAGATTAATATGTATTAGGATTATTTTGTGTGGTCCTACAAAGTAGCATTCATTGAAATCTTAGAGGCAGGAAACTTAGATTTTTTTGAAAATTTGGGTTAAAACTTTATCAAGGAATAACTTTAGAGAAAAGGAAATAAATGTTAGAATCAGTGCAAAAATTGTTCTATAACAATCCTTTTTTAAAATGTGTCAATAATATAATGTGGAACAACGGACGGAATTTTTTTTTAAAGAATGACTTTCAACAAAGGGAAGTAATTGTTGGAATAAATGCAAAAATAAAGCTATAACAATGGACTAAGATTGTGTCAATAATACAATTTGAAACAATGGACTAAAACTTTGTTAAATAATCACTTTGAAAAAGTGTAAGTAATTGTTACAATCAATGTAAAAAATGGTCTATAACAATGGCTATTAAGAATGTGTCCAAAATATACTTTAAAACAACGGACTGGTATTTTGTTAAAAATAGACTTTCAAAAAAGGGAAAAAAATCTCGAAGTCAGTACGGGTTTTTTTTAGCTTCCTTTCAACACAAGGCAAAGCAATTTATGGGACTTACATAAAAACCTTTATTACTCTAACATAAATCATACAATTCCGACGCCAGTTTTATCAGGCGTCCAAAACAAAAACAGTCCCAACAAAATTTTATATAAAACTAAATTAAATCTTTAGAATCCTCGCACCTCTCATTATTGTAACGTGCCCTCATTCTCGAGTACATATTTTATACTTCAGCTCGAGTCAAATTTTTCGGTTTTATTACCATGGAGTTTGGTGCGTTTGTTAATTCATCATCACATAATACGTTGAGAATGTCGACGGAACTTTACTACTCCCATGGGGGAAAGCACATCCGTCACAGGAGTGACGATGCTGCTGAAAGAAAATCTTTGTTTACGATCTTTTATTGGAACCTGATTATCCGGATCACTGTATTAATATTTTTTTTTAAAAAAGGTTCGAAAAATAAATAATTATATCCTCATAATACACTGTAATAATTCAATTTACAATAACACGATTGAATATAAAAATACATGAACCTGATCCTACTTTATTAAGAAGGATCTAACTTGAGCCTGGATAATGCATCAGCATTTCCATGTTGAACGCCCCTTCGATAAGTAATTTTCAAATTGTATCGCTGCAACGCTAAAGCCCACCTTGTTAATTTGGCGCTGTGTGGAAGGCCATCTGTCAAATATGTTAAGGGGTTATGATCTGATACGATCTGGATTTCCGCGCCAAATATCCAAGTATCAAATTTTTTTAGTGCTTCTAAAACTCCATATGCTTCTCTCTCAATCGTAGACCATTTCATTTGACTGGGGTTTAGTTTCTTGCTGAAAAAGCAATAGGGACTTCCTCTCCCTTGGCGTCCTTTTATGCAAGACACGCGCCAATAGCTGTAGCCGATACGTCACTGTACAACAGAAACGGCTTGTCAAGATCTGGGGTGTGTAAGATAGGTATCTTCATCAATTCCTCTTTCAATCGAGTAAACGCTTGGTCCTCAGCGGAGCCCCAAGGTATAGTAATCGGTACTTTCTTCTTGGTTAGATTTGTTAGTGGCAAAATTATTTGCGCGAATTGTGGTATGTAACTCCTATAATAACTTGCTAGACCGATTAAGCTTCTTAGCTCTTTCTTAGGCCTTGATATCCTCGTTACAGGTTCAATCTTCTCCGGATCCGGTGTATGCCGACCGGAACCTACAATATGGCCCAAAAATTTTAGCTGGGTTCTCCCGAACTCGCATTTTCCAAGATTCACAGTAAGTCCTACTTCCCTCAATGTTTTAAAGACTTGGCTTATATGCTTTAAATGTTCTTCCCAACTGTTAGAGAAAATGGCTACGTCGTCAATGTATGCACAGCAATAATCACGATGTACGAATAATGCTTTATCCATTGATTTCTGGAATGTCCCTCCGGCGTTCTTCATCCCAAAAGGTAAGACTTTCCATTGATAATGCCCCGAATGTGTTACGAAGGCGGTGAAATGCTTGGATTCTTCATGCATGGGAATCTGCCAGTATCCCTTCGTTAAGTCTATGACAGTTATAAATGCAGCTTGTCCTACTCTGAATATTAAATCCCTGGCGTTTTCATGGGATATGAATCAGGCACCGTGAAACTATTCAATAGTCTAAAATCAATACATGACCTCGCGCTTCCATCTTTTTTGGCAACACAAACAACAGGTTGTGCCCATTCGCTATCGCTTGGTTCAATGAGGTCCATTTCAATTAGCTCCTCGATTTGGCGATCAACTTCTTTTTGTAAACTGATGGGTATTCGATACGGTTTGAGTCTCTTTGGCGTGCAGTTCTCCGTAACTTTAACATAATGCCCGTCGACTTTGGCATGTCCTGGCTTTGAACTAAAAATGTCCATATATCTCTTCAGTACATCAAATAACTCTTGGGTTTGCTCTTCAGTTAAATTATGATTTCTAGTTTTCTCCAAATGTTTTCGGATGTCCTCTACCTCTTTCTTTGTTTAATCAGTAGGCGCGTAATGGATTACGCCAAATTCTTCATCCATTTCGTAAACAACACCAATGTGATTTACCCTCTGCACACACGGTCGTACTTTATTCACGTGTAGCTCTCTAGTACTACCATCCTCTAATTCAACTCTTACCGAATGCGGTCTGGTGATTTGAATTACCGTTGCCGGTCCAATCCAAGTGCTGAAAAGTTTGTGAGTTGATGATGGGAGTAATATCAACACTTTGTCGCCAATGGCAAACTGTTTTTCTCTCGCACGGAGATTATACCTGGAAACGTATTCTCCTTGAGCTTTCTCGGTGTTTTCGGAAGCGATCTCATTAGCTTTACGTATATTTTCAACTAAATCTTCAAGATATTTAGTGATTGGTCTGGACGCGGTCGTTTTGATAGTTCGTTCTCCCGTCCAAATACTTTTCAATAAAGATAATGGTCCTTGTGGTAACCGCCCATAAACCAATTGAAATGAAGATAGCCCCGTGGTGCTGTGTGGCACTTCACGATACGCGAACATGAGATATGGTATATGTATATCCCAGTCTCTCTCATACTCTTGTTTTTATTCATCATCTCCTTAAGAGTTTTATTCCATCGTTCTACTGCCCCCATACTTTCCGGATGTCCGGGTGTCGAAAAACGTGGCGCTACCCCTAATAGATTTTCAAATGATTGAGTCAGCTTGGAAGCGAAATTCGTACCCTGGTCGGTGCATATCACTTTTGGAAAACCAGTGTGGGTGAAAATCTTCGTTAAAACGTCACACGTTGTCTTGGCACTAATCTCTTTCACTGGAATTGCCTCGGCCCACTTAGTACATAAATCCACGGCACAAATAATATATCGATGTCCTCTCCTTGATGCAGGCTCTAGTGGTCCTATACAGTCTACGCTCCAGACTTCAAAAGGATTTTCAGGCCTAACGATAGGCTGTATGGGAATATGATCCCGATAGGTGCTAGTTCTCCTCAATTGGCATTCTTTGCAACTTTGACAGTATAACTTTACATCTTGCCTGATATTAGGATAGTAAAATGAATATCTGATTCTTTGTAGAGTCTTATTTTCCCCTAGATGTCCTGCCAACGGAATCTCATGTGCCATTCTTAAAATAAAATTCCTTCTTTCTTTTGGAATTACTACTTGCTGAATTTCTTCTCCACAGACATAATCCTTATGCTGTAGTATTCCCTGATCAATGAGATACGAATTTTCTTGCCTTTACGCCCAATCAAAGCATCTCTTGAGTGTCTCGTCATCGCCTTGAAGTTTCGCCAACTCTGAAATGGCATCTAGCTTTCTACTCGCAGACTCACTTGCTGTCAAGACATTCACATTCGGCGTAGTGGAATTCAAATCCGAAGATATTTGTACATTTACGTCCTCCTCTGATTTCCCTACAGTTTCTACTTCCACATTTGAAACTGTTTCTTGCCATAATTGTTTATTATGATAAAGTTCAATGTTCTCATTTAGCATCTCAAAAGCTGAACGACTTATTAACATATCACTGGTAATTTTCTTTGAAACGGCACACATAATTGCTGTATCGCCATGTTTACCATCGTGGATTTTCATCTCATATGTCCGAAGTGGAGCTGTTTCATTATCGCCGAAAGCGGACGATAACTCTATTTGTCCTTCTCCTTCAAAAGGTGTATCATGTACTAATTCCTCGCGAATTACAGATATCTGTGCACCAGAATCCACTATACCATTAAAAATTGATTTTCCACATTTGATTTTAACCTCAATTAGGTCATCCAATTTTTTGTGATTACTTGATTCAGATAATGGAACGGAGATCTTTGCTGTCAACACATCTGTTTTCTCGGCTGTATCAGCGCTTACAGTGTTTATTTTCGGTTGTGAAATTTGTCGAGTAAAAGTATTGTTTTGAGTATTCGTCATATTACTTTTAAATTGTCGTCCTTGCCCACAGAACTTAGAAATATGCCCCTCTTTACCGCATCTAAAGCATGTGGGGTTAAATCTGCGTTTAACCAACGTTTCATCTTGACGTTTCTGAACCCACTTAGGAATGGTTTGAGACGGAGACTTCGACGTCATCCTAGCTCCTTGTTCCATTGGACGCTCATAAGTTCTCTTATTACCTTTATTTTTCGAATCACCTCCCCACGACCTCTTCGCTAAATCATGGACGTTAACATATTCGTCTAGTTTATCTGCCAACTCAGACGGGATTATCAACTTAGACCACTGGTCCAAAAAATGCTCACGTATTTCATGTGGAACTCTCCTCTTGATTTGGTCAGCGATAATCAATTTCTTCAACCCGTCATAATCCTCGATTTCTAATCCTTTTACCCACTCTTCAAAATAGTTAGTTATTTCAAAACAGAAATCTCTCCACGTTTTCTCTGGCACTTTTTGATGGGTCATAAATTTCCTCCTAAAACTTTCAGGGCTTAATTTAAATCGTCTTAACAAAATCGATTTTATATACTCATAGTTTTCTGCATTCTCTACCGGTTCTCTATTAATCAACTGAACAATTTCCGTTGGTAATAAATTTAATAAACACAAGACCCATTCCTTGTTATCTACTTTCAATCTATTAGCATGATTTTCAAACATCGTTAAATAGCATGTAATATCAGATTCGCGCGGGTCAAACTTAGGTGTGTACTTGAATAATTCTAACCTAGCTTTCCCAGCGTCTCTAAAATTTTCGTCTCTAACGTTTGTTGACAAGTCTATTCTACCATTTGCCTCGATTTCCAATTTTCTTACCTCAAATTCTCTCTGCTCTCTTTCTCTTCTTTCTTCAAATTCTCTTTGTTCCCGTTCAAATTATCTTTGTTCCCGTTGTTTTCTTTCTTCAATAAATGAACTAAGCATTTCCTTTACCAATTCTAAATCTTCTTCATAAATATTGCTACTGGTAATCATTTTCTTTAGATCCGGTAGTAACAAACCAGGTGAAGGATTTTCACCGATCTCTTCCGCTAACTTAATTAAATCTTCCTTCTTTCCCTTATTTAAAAACGACATGGCTCTTCTCACAACTAAATAACTTCTCCACTTCCTAGGTTCTGATCCTATCGCTGCTGCGCCAGTACGGTTTTTTTTTTTAGCTTCCTTTCAACAAAAGGCAAAGCAATTTATGGGACTTACATAAAAACCTTTATTACTCTAACATAAATCATACAATTCCGACGCCAGTTTTATCAGGCGTCCAAAACAAAAACAGTCCCAACAAAATTTTATATAAAACTAAATTAAATCTTTAGAATCCTCGCACCTCTCATTATTGTAACGTGCCCTCATTCTCGAGTACATATTTTATACTTCAGCTCGAGTCAAATTTTTCGGTTTTATTACCATGGAGTTTGGTGCGTTTGTTAATTCATCATCACATAATACGTTGAGAATGTCGACGGAACTTTACTAAGTCAATGCAAAAATATGGGCTATAACAGTGGCTTTTAAGAATCTAAATAATAAAAGTGCAGTTCATAACGCTGCCGGGTTCGACTCATCGCCCCGGTGAATCTGTTGAAATGTTGAAATTTTGATAAAAACGACATTTTTATCTCTAACTAAAAGCAAAAAATTTTTTATACAGTTCGAAAGATCTAAAAAATTTACCTTTCTTAAACTTGCTGCTTCTTCACAATCTAACTATCTAGCGAGATATTTCACGCCTTGAAAAAGTAAACGCAAAATGGAAGAAAATGATTCATTCCTGGAATCCTGAAAAAAAATCACGGAACATAATCTCTGGCGTAGATCGATTAGATGACGCCATACTCCTTATTTAAGTTCTATTTAACTGAAAAATTTTGACAGACTTTGGGCAAATTTATTTAGAATGCTTAAAATTTTGCTTGCACACCAAGGCTAAATTGCATAACTGTACTTCACTTAGATAACCATACTTAACAAGTTTACCCACCAAGTTTAGATTTGGCACAACAGTTAAACATCCATTTGTAGGAATTCTTTTTTAGAAATTGGCAACGTTATTGTTTTTGGAAGTCAAGCTTTTTTTTTTTTTCATTGCTCTCACAGGAGTGTTCTTAAATGTTAACGGCCTGACATTTTGTGAAATCGTATTTTAAAAGTGTTTGAGTGTTTTAGATTGTTTATTTTGTTTTTTGTTGTAACCGTTTATTTTGAATTCGTTTAACCGGGTGGATTTTGATTTCAACGTTGCTGGATCGTAACTTTTATTTAGATTGTTTTAGGACATTTGTTTTGTTTTTGTCGTAAATCCAGAAGTGTTTGTTTAGTTTTGAATTCATTGTTGTGGGTAGCTTTTTTTCTTTTAAACTTCTTAAAAAGTTGCCATTGACTCTTTTCAGTTCAAAAACCGCAATGTTTTTAAACGTTAAAAGTGTTTAAATGTAGTGTTTTTGTGAAAACTTATTTTAATGGATTTTGATTTCAACGTTGTTGGATTATAGCTTTTATTTAGGTTAATTTGGTGTCGGTTATTTTGCTCCTGTCGTAAATCTATAATTACTAGCCGTCCAGCATCGCTGGCCCGTGAAAATTCGCTTTAAAAAATTGCCGACCAGTAAGGTAGATTTCGTGCCTCTGTTAACTGTATCAGTCAGTCTTACGACTACGCGTCTATAGAGTAGTGTAGCCAGGATATTTTAAAAGTGTTTGAGTGTTTTAGATTGTTTCGGTGACAGCGTTTGCTTAATTTTGAATTCGTTTAAATGGATGCATTTTGATTTCAACGTTGTTGGATCGTAACTTTTATTTCGATTGTTTTGGGACATTTTTTAAAAATTTTTGTCATAAATCCATATGCGTTTGTTTAATTTTGAAGTGTTTAATTTAGTGTTTTAGACTGTTTTTGGTTACTTATGTTTTTGTCATAAGCGTTTAATTTTGAATTCGTTTAACCGGATGGATTTTGATTTCAACGTTGTTGGATTTCATAGCTTTTATTTAGGTTAATTTGGTGTTGATTATTTTACTTTTGTCGTAAATCTATAATTACTAGCCGGCGGACGACCCGCAGGTCGCAAATTTCGGTTACGAAGAGGACCGTGTGCCGTAGGTTGCACAAGCCAGTTGTGAAGTGGCCAATGTGCTCTAGGTTGCACATATTGGCAGCGAAGCGGCCATCGACGGCCAAAACTGGTCGCCGAAGGTGGCTAGTGTGTCAATAATATACTACTTCGGAATAATGCACTACTACAGGTGTGTCTAAACTGTTCAGCTCGAGGGCCGCATTAAAAACCAAATAGCAGTTTGAGTGTCGACTACACACTCCAGGTCCAAATAAAAAAGAATCAAAACATACATGTTAATTTTAGTTATTTCTTTAACATTATTTTATTCAGTTATTATTTAATAACACATTGATACTCTATACATGAACATTTGTATTAGTGGGGAATGGTGAAATTGTTTCCTGGATGCCGAAATGACAGATATTTCTGGCTTTAGATTTGATGCTCCTAACATCAACAGTGCCCTGAGATTATCACCAGACAAGTTTGTTCTACTGTGAACAAGTTTGTTATATCATCTCATTCAGAGCCTGATTATGACCAACGGGGGCCCCCATCTATGAAATTTGTTTTATTTTTCATAAAATTTTGATATAAAAAATATATTTCAGAACAAAATTTGAAATTGGGGGGTCCTGGCCAAAGTCCCGATTTGCCCATGCGATAACAAGGCTCTGATCTCATTGACTGTGAGCAGAAGTAGCAGCGAATAAGGTTTTGCAATGTAGTGATCACACAGTTGGAAAACAGCGCACTTTACTGCGCTTCTAAACACGTAACGTCCACGTAAAGGGCGGCTGAACTTGGCAGCATACACGTAAATTTCCATAACTTTTTCCGTAGATAAAGGTCTTTACTGGGCAACATTTGGTAACAATGGTTTACAATTGGTACAGACCATAACAAATACAATGCTTTTTTTTCAATTTAAAAACAATGTTTTTAAAAATGTGTCAATAACATACTTTGAATTGGACTGATATTTTATTTAAAAAATGACTTTCAAGAAAGGGAAATAATCGTTGAAATCAATGAAAAGATATGGGGTATAAAAATGTACTTTGAAACAACGGACTAAAACTTCTTAAAGAATGACTTTCAACAAAGGTACATCATTTATAGCCATTAAAATTAATGTACAAATATAACCATTACGTACCATTAAAATTAATGTAAAAATATGGTCTATAGCAGGGTTTTAAGAATGTGTCAATAATAAAATTTGGAACAATGGATTAAAACGTTATTAAAGAGTGACTTTTAACAAAGGAGCGTATTCTTGAAATCAATGCAATAATAAACGGAATAAGAGAACTTTTTGAGGATGCATAACTAATATACTTTGAAACAATGGACCAAAACTTTATTAAGAATGATTTTCAACAAAGGGAAGTAATTGTCAGAATCAATGGAAAAAAACAGGCTATAACAAGGTTTTTGAAGAATGTGTCAATAATATACTTTGAAACAATGCATTGTTGTTTTTTTTTAAGAATGATTCTCAACAAAGAGAACTAATTGTTGAAATTAAAGGAAAAATATGTTCGAAAACAATGGTTTTTAGAAATGTGTCAATAAGTACTTTGAAACAATGGACTAAACTTTAATAAAAAATAATTTCAACAAAGGGATGTAATTGTTCAAATCAATGCAGTAATATACAGTATAGTAATACTTTTTATGAATTTGTCATGTGTCAATAATATACCCTGGACTAAAATTTTATTAAGGAATGAATTTCAACAAAGTGAAATAATTGTTGAAATCAATCCAAAATATGCTTTTTAAGAGTGTGTTAGTAATATATTTTGAAACATTGTAATAATAAACTTTTATTACAAATGCCTTTCAAAAAAGGGACATAATTGTTAAAATCAATGAGAAAATATATAGTATGGTATAAAAGTGCTCTTTAAGAATATGTGTCCGCAATGTGTAACAGAGTAAATTTTCATAAAGAATTAATTTCAACAAAGGGACGTTGAAATCAATAGAAAAACGTGTGATATAACAACAATGCTTTTTAAAACGTGTGAGTAATACAATTTGAAAGAGTGGACTGACATTTTATTAAGGAATGATTTTCAAGAAAAGGAGGTAATTGTTAGAATTAGTGGGAAAACATGGCATATAACAAAGATTTTTAAGAATATGCCAATAATATACTTTGAAACAATGGAGTAAAACTTTATTAAAGAATGACTTTCAAAAAGGGGAAATAATCGTTGAAATCAATGCATAAGTATTGTTTATAATGTTGCAGAATACTTTGCTTGTTTCCTGGGTTAGTCGTTCTAAAGTCCAGTTGGTGTAGAAAGTTCTAGTAAAGAGTCCATTAGTCAGGATGGAACACAACTTATGCTTCTAGAGCTTAGTAGAATAATCATCTGTACAAAACTCACAGGCACTAATGGCCAGCAGCTCGTTTATAACAGTCCACTCAGTACCGAAGCTTTCAGAAATGCTGTAATTCTCACACAAAATAAAACACTTTCACAGGCAAAAATTCAGTGAAAATATTCAAGGGATATCCTACTTAATCTCTAGGATTCTCTGATTCTCAACAAAGATGAGGATGCATATTATTAAATTATATATGCCTTATTAAATTATATAATTTGATGTCTTATTAAATTATATAATTTGAAATAAGACACAATAGTGAAGAATTTACACATAGCACTTAGAAATCAGTTTCGAAAAGCAAGCGAAAACACGGCTTCTATCGCAGGGCAAAGCGCCGTTCACATCAGCAGCCGGATAAGCTCTCAACGGGAGACCGTTCCACACCAGTGGCGTAGCTACAGTGGGTGACACCCGGGGCGGATATCAGTGGTGTCACCCACCATACATGCGATATTTTTGGAATTTTTGCTGTACAAGACACCGGGTGTCACCTCTCTGAAACACTCGTATTTATAGGTGGGCAGAAGCTACGAGAAACTTCTCCAAGAATCTATTTCTCGAGGATTCCACATAAAGCGGGAATTTTGATTACGTCATAGAAGAGAAATGTTAGGTAATTATGTGATTTTAATGCAGCAAAAGCAACTTTACAGCCTCCATTGGGAAAATCTCGCCAAATTTGGCGCCAAAAATAAGTCCCCAAAAGTGAAGTTACCGTAGGCCTAGGAGCAATATTTCTCGAGATTTCTAGAACTGCATACATTTGAATGGGAAACCGAAACCTCCGTATCTCCGGTTCTAGTTGACCGATTTTGATGCAACAAAAAGCAAAACTTAACTATTTGAAACATAGAATAAGAATTTTGAACTATTTTAAGCCCCAGAACAGAGGGTTGTCCGGAAAATTCGTAACAATAACAATGCTTTTTAAGAATGTGAATAATATACTTTTAACATCGGACTGATATTTTACTAAAGAATGATTCTCAACAAAGGAAGGCAATTTTTTAAAATCAATGCAAAAAATATAGGCTTTAAGAATGTGTCAATAATATAATTTGAAACAATGGATTAAACTTTACTAAAGAATGATTTTCAAGAAAGGGACGTAATTGTTGAAATCAATGCAAAATATGGGGTATAAGTATAACAATGCTTTATGAGAATATGTCAATAATATAAGTTCACTCAGTGTATCGATATTTTATTAAATATTGATTTTGAACAAAAGGAAGTAATTGTTAAGGGAAAGATATGAGCGACGGCAATGCTTTTTAAGAGTTAGCAGAAAGAGGCATGAAACAATAGACTCAAAAATCTACTAAAACATAAAAACGCATTTCGTTTCAACAAAGGTAAGTAATTGTTGAAATCAATGAAAAATTGTGTGCGATAGCACTGTCTTTTAAGAATGTGTCAAAAATAAATATTGAAACAATAGGCTCAACAATCTTCCTAAAAAGACATTATTAAACAATATTTTTCAACAAAGATAAGTAACTATTAAAATCAGTGCAAAAATGTGCGCAACAAGGTTTGTTAGGATTGTATCAATAACAAACACTGAAACAGAGAATTGAGGTAGTTCCAACTATTCCAGTTTTCGAAAAACAGAAAAAAAAATAATAATAATAATAAAGCGTTTTGGGATAGCTTAAGGGACAGGCAGCTTCATCTCTTCAGCAGTGACACTGAAATAACGATTGCGGCTACAAACTTTTGTGCCTAACGTAAGAGATTTTTTTTTTTTTTTACTGCAAGATAGTACATGTGTTTCCTTTTAAATTCCTGTAAGATGGACCGACCTCTTTTTTAGCAGTAAACTCTTCAATTGTTAAAATTAATGCAAAAACATTTGGTACAATAATGTTTTTCAAGAATGTATCAATAACCTACAGGGTGGCCATAGTTAAAGTAGAAGTGTCTAAAGCCCAATTTTGAGAAAACTGTTGCGCCAAACGGAACCAAATTTGCAGTAGATACTAAGCGAGCTTCATAAAAGAATTCTATCTTATGCTTTACGAGCAGTAAATGTTTAACTTTTGCAGTGCCATGCGGAAGAATTCCGTTACATAATGGTCTGTAAGTTCAAAAAGTTGTTTAAAGAACACTATTTTACAGTGCTACGCTAAAGAATTTCCATATAGTATCAGTATCGTCTATCGATGGTACATATTTAATGCGTGCTGTTTTACACGGCGAAAGAAAATGGGCTATACATGACAGTAATTATTTATAGTGGGTTATTTAACAGGGTAGTGCCAAAGAATTTCGATACGTAATTGTCTAAGATCAAAAGCAGTAACTGCTTAAAGTGCCCTCTTTTACATTCGCACACAAAAGATTTTCCAAATTTTTTGGTCTACCTGTAGTAAATGTTAAAAATACGCCATTCTATACGGCTACTCAAAAAAAATTCTGATTCATAATGGTTTATGGGTAATAAATATGTAAATATAGGGGTCACACTAAATATTTCCAATAAATAAAGTTCTATTGGTAAGATCTTCTTCTATATACTATTAAAATCTGTGTGCGTCTGTCTGTAACATCATCTCCTCCGAAACGGCTGGGAGCTGAGTTTCGATCGATATATCTACGGATTCGGAAAATTCCGAGGAAGGTCTTCCGCTAATTTAAATTTCGAAATTCGAATTAGTTTAGGAGATATTGATAAAGAAAAAACCCGTCAAAAACGCTAATTTTTGCTTTCCGCGATTGTAACCCCTGTAGTGAAAATGTGAGAAATAAGCATCGAGGTTGCCATGTTTGGCGAATTTATTAAATGATTTAGACTCTTAAATTACAAATAATAGGAAAATCTTTTTTTTCTGTTTAGAATATTTGCTAGGTTATTTTTTAATTAAAATATCGTTTGCGTGGGAAATCAGAGCAGAAATGCAATATTTTTTATACGTAAAAGAATAAGGACTTGGAGATTTCTGAGACTAATATGTATATTTTTTTAGTTTAGCGAAAAAGGCGATTTTGAGAAAGTAGTAGGTTCTACCGATTTGCGCAGTTTTAGGCTTGGGCCAATTTACTGCGAGCAAACCGAAATAGGTTTAGGTTTGTGTGTGTAGGTTTTATTAGAATACGGCGTTAAACTTTAATTTTCCATGCAGAAATAGTGCAATTATTAAGGCGATTTTAAACGATCGATCTTCGGAATTTTCCCCAAATTAAGTAAATTGATTTAACTTGGGGGAATGCCGCCAAATTTCAAAAGAAATGAAATTCTCGCATTTGGTAAGTTGGAATAAATAAAACACGTTATAGTTGATAATTTAAAATACTGCTATGTTACTTTTCAATTAGACGCCTGCATTAATTTTTGGCGATCGAACCATACACAAATAACTATTTTCCATTTTGATTGCTGTTAAATCAGTGCTTAGAATGATTCTCTGGAGAAAAAAATCTCGCAAAATGGCATTTGCGGATTCCTTCTTTAGTACCTTTCTTAGAAAAGTTGGCGAAAAATATTCAAATGTGTTGTAACTCCGCATTTAACAGCGTGTGTTTTTTGCGTTTGTACTGCTAATTCTATGCCACAATTGAGATGAGCCAATGTTACGAGCGGATGGATAGATATTTTTTTTTTAAATCCCGCCAAACAGGGTATAGTAAAATAGGAATTCTGTATAAATACGAATTTTTTTAGATGAACGAGAATGTTTTTAAGCCTGGTAAATATAGCTGGTATTGCCTATAAATTATTGCATTTACTGTGAAGTTAAATTTAGGATTCATTTTGGCTATTTGCCATCGACTATCGGCGTTAATTACGCCAATATGGCAGTTCTAGCAAGCATAAATAAATTTCATTTCGTGTTCTGTTTTAATAATTGCTACAGTTTCCGTAGTTACGGAATCCGTTGTTGCCACTCAAGCTGTTAAATTTAACAATTAAGTGAAAACACTCATTTCTACAGCTCTTGACTCGAAGAATGAAAAACGTATTGGATATGACACAATTAGAACATTACCACAACTACCACGTCAATAACGCGAACTGTAACTTTGGTTATTTTTAACTAAATTTATTTTCAAGGCCTTTAAGAAATCCTGTATACTATGTCAAAGCCTCATATCTTAATTCCGATTAGTTTGCAAGAAAATTGATTAATCAGTATAAACTGAAGCAATGAAACTTTAAGCGTTTTTCTTGAAACGAGGAAAATGCAGATTGACGTCTTTGGTGTAGAAGTGGCGATAGGGAGAACTACTTAATTCAGCAACGTTAATGGGAAATTATAATTGAATATGCGCATGAACAAAGACCCAAAAATCAAGAGAGTATGAAAAGTCAGGAATATGAAATGAAAATGAATAATAAATCAAATGATACGAGATATAAATTATAATACGAGAATGACATTGCAATCATGTGTACAACGAAGGTCCCAATTTCTTATAATATTCCCCTAGCAATGACTTAGTCCGACCAGTTGCCGAGCGCTTAGCGCTCTGAAGTGGGAGACGGAGGGTTTCTGGTTCACAACAGGTAGCGTCCGCCGACCAAACCGTTCGGGGTTTTCCTGTATTCCGTTCGGAAAATAAAACTGTATTCGCAACATGCATATGTTAATAAACATATATGGCTGGTTTCCTCCAACACGTAGCGTAGATACCGGTTAGGACCCCTTAGAAAGACCCCCACGGAGGACACCCCTACAAGCAACAATTCCCAGTTTCTGCTCGGCCAACCACCGGCATTCATCGCAACTCATCGCTCACCGAAATTCGGTACTCGGCCCAGACACGGAATTCCATCTAAAAACGATGATTGTTATGTGTGCGGCAGACACTGATCGGTCCGGTACCCATAAAACGATGCTCGGAACGATATCCGGCCTGAGTTATCGGGCCATATGCCTAAATTTGATCAAAATACGCTGAACTGAAAAGAAATTTCGGCCCGCATAACGGCCGAGCGGCATTCAGCCGATGAAAATTGGCGCATGCGCTCTGTTCATGCAACAGTCGAGCGATGGCAACATCCGAGTATCTACCGGCAGGCGCCATGTTTGTTTTCATAAAAATAGGAGACGAAAAAAACATAAGACATTTTTTGGTGGTGATTAGTCTATATTGGTACGTATAACTATCATTTGTAACAAATTTTTGACATTCTTAATATAGTATTAGTCTAATATAAGTAAAGTACAAGTTCAAATCTCTGTAATTATTTTTTTTTCTCTTGTTACTGTTGCATAACACTAATGGAATAACACTATTTTTTATTAGTATCTATTTCCTATCTTTACACGGCGTACAGTGTGTAATTACACTAGTTAATCGTTAACTACAGTTAATCGCTTTTTAGTTTTAAAATATACGGGTAAATTCTTCATTGAATCTAATAAAAAAATCATACTTCCGACCAAAACAATCTTATTTGGTACTTATGTATTTTACAGTCATTCAGCCAAAAAGAGCGATTTCGTGTGCGTGTGGAATACGTCGGATTCATTGTTACAATGTAGTGCATTGCAGTCCTTTGGCGAAAAAACTTGTTGGCGTGAATTATCGACGGTAAAATAAGTACCGATTATTTGCATCCGTTTACCATAAAAAAAAAGAAAAAAAAATCCAAACGATGCGATTACTCGCCAAGATAGTTTCCAAAGGTATAAAGCTCAGATTCTTAGGGTTATGGAAATGAGAAGCTGTACAGCATTGATTTGATATTCAAACGACTGTTTTGCTTCGCTTTATAAACTTCGAAACCCGCGTTCATCAATTTAGATTAGCTTAGAAATAGTATACGTAAATAGTGATTTTTTTTTTCTTTTTTAAAACAGACCACTGTTTTTTTTTTTTTTTTTTTTAAGCAGAACACTGGTTAATGATGATTTCAGAACCTGTGGATACTATAAACCACACTGATACGGGGTGTCCAAAAAGGTGGTAACGGGCTTTAATTCGTTATCTATTAGAGATAAGTGGACAGAGTAAATTGAGAAAAGTGTTCAAAATGAGGTCGGAAGTAAGACTCCGTTAAAAAAATTCCTCTTGTTAATTTTCAAAAAGTTACACTTTCTACATTTTTATTTGACCCTCGTACAAAAGCATTCCCATACACTAATGAGGTGATGTACAAAATTTGGGAATTATATTTTTAAAAATTACATTTTAAGATAACTCCTCATCCTAGGATGATCGTCCACCCTTAGCGCTGTCATCACAACACAAACAAACCAACTAACGTGAAATAAGACTTCAGAGGGTTGAAAAGTTGAAAAAAGAAGGGATATGTAAAAATCCGTCTTTGGGGTCATTTTCTGCATCCTGCAGTCTGAATCATCGTAAATTCTGCAAACGCAGAACATGAAAATTGTTATTGTTGCTTCGAAACCCTCTGGCCAACTGCAGAGCAGGATCAGATCCTTTATATAAAACGAAAATGGCCTTAATTGGGCAGCTTCCTTTTTGCTGATCCCCTGTGAGGGGAATACCGACTTATCCCTGGTCTCCCTCTTAAATTTTGAACCAATTTCAGATGACAGCTGGATGACCTAAGAGCTGGATTGGTACCCCAAAGAGAGATATGGATTGAACATGGAAAACATTGAAGTCATAACACATTTTTCGTGCATTAATTCCCTACAGCGTACACGGTTTACATCAGCCTCAGTCGAGAAAAGAGTTTACCCTTCTAGGCACTGGCCAAGCAGGGGCTGCTTCCCTTTCGGAGTTCCAATGGGAACCGAGCTTAACCAACTGTTCTACTGCCGGACACATGAAAAATTTCTTTCACCTAATGTTTTGCTGTCTTTGTGAGTGCATTGGGAAAATTTTTCGAGATACCGATGAGTTGGGGAAAACGTAGGGGTCTATTCAGAAAAAAAGTTTTCTAGGGAGTTGAAGTAATATAAAGGTTGGAAATCCCTGATATAGAAATTATGTAAAAAAAACATATGAAGCAGACTTACTCTGCATTTCCTATTCTTTGTGTAAATTAAGTTCTAAAAATTTTCTTTTTTTCTCCTAGAAGCTGCTCATAAAATAAGATGTTTGAAGATGCTGCTGCAAAACTCAAAGAAAATACTTCTTTTGTAAATTATGCGTATGATATATTTTGTGTAGAATAATTTCAATAAAAATTTTTGGAATTTACTTTTTTTTTTAAATTATTATAGCGATCTTATGTCTTATGGTCTATGCTTTTTAAAAAATCTATTTTTCAAAACTGTAAGCTAGTTCTATAAAGTTCCAGTGGTCAAAAATCTTTTTTTATTTGTAAGCTAATTCAAGAAAGTTCGGAAAGTCGATTTCCTATCATTAAAAAAAAAAGTTCTGATGTGAACTACACAATTTTCTTGTATGGCTGTTAAACTTTACACATTCTGGATGCACTTCATTTAAATGTATTGGAAACTGAAATGCGATACTTCAATATCTTGTTAAGCGTAAGAGATATCACCAAGATGAGATTTCAGCATTGAAAACTTATTCCTGGCTGAAAAATTGGCATTTTTCTCTGCTTCGTCAGCTTGGTGACAAACGGCGAGATTTTAAGAATGACCCAAATAGTGACCCTAGCCTGTGGATTGTAATCAAAAATGAAAGGGCGGAACCAAATGTTACGACAGTCTTAAATACAAAATTTCAATATTCTATGGCTAATAGTTTTTATTTTTATTCGAGATACGTACTTATTTTTGGTGCCAAAATTTGTAATATTGCCCCTAAATTTACCAAGCTTGGGGACAGTTGGCAATATTTTGAGCATGAGCTAAAAAGAGATAGTTCAGGTCTTTTTAATGTGAAAGACATGTCCATAGACTTAAATGCACCGAAAGTCTTTCATATAACCTTGTAAATAAACTACTCACTCAATTGGAATCAAAAAGGGAAATGTATACTATGTTTTAAAGCAGTCCCAAATTTCCCATTTCTTCGGCTATTCCTCTTTGAGTTAATCGAATTACACAAGAACATATTGTTACGAATTTTCGGGGCAATCCGCTGCTCTGGGGCTTAAAATGGTTTAAAATTCGTATTCTACGCTTCAAATAGATAAATTTTGCTTTTTGTTGCATCAAAATCGGCCAATTAGAACCGGAGATACGGAGGTTTCGCTTTCCCATATGTTTTTCTATGGGCTTCTAGAAAACTCGAGAAATATTAGTCCTAGAGCTTAGATCTCTTCACTTTTGAGGACTTATTTTTGGCGCCAAATTTGGCGATATTTCGCCAAAAGTCGCCAAGCTTGGCGACTTTTTGGTCATTTGGCGCGATTTTCCCAATGGGGCCTGGAAGTTGTTTTTCCTGCATTAAAAACGCATAATAACCTAACATTTCTCTTCTATGACGTAATCGAAATTCACGCTTTATGTAGAACCCTCGAGAAATTGACTTTTCTGGAAACCTCTTGTACCTCCTGCGTCGGCTATTTATAGAAGCGGGCATCGCCCCGGAGTCAGTCAGTTGCGAGTTGAACATTCAATGTGTGAAGAGCTCTGAGTACGCTTGTTTTGTGTGAACTGATAGTGCTATAGAAGCTGTGTTTTAGCTTGCTTTGTGAAGCTGTTTTTAAAGTGCTGTGTGTAAATTCTTCATTGCTGTGTCTTAAGGGATAGTGTACTATATCCTTTGAATATTTCCACGGAATTTTAGCCTGTAAAAGTGACTTATTTTGTGTGAGAAATACAGCATTTGTGAGAGCTTCTGATCCAAGCGGATTGTTAAAAGCACGTTACTGCTAGATTGTGCTTGTGAATTGTGTGCAGCTGATTGTTCTACGAAGTTCTAGAAGAAATAAAGTTTGTGTTCCATCCTGACAAGTGATTTTTTTACTTGAACTTTTTACACCAACAGGACTTTAGAACGACGAACCCCAGGAGTAGCAGAGGAATTCCGCAACATTTGGTGTCAGAATCGGGGTTCTAAAGAAAGACTTTAATTTTCCAGTTTATGGTTTTGACTAGACAAATAAATGGAAGAACAACTTCAAAAGCTCATGAATATGATGCAAGAAATGAAAGCCGGACAAGACGAGATGAAAGCCGGACAAGACCAGATGAAGGCGGATTTAGAGAAGAAAATTGAAGCAGGACAGACCGATTTAGAAAAGAAAATTGAAGCCGGACAAGAACAGATGAAAGCGGATTTAGAGAAGAAAATTGAAGCCGGACAAGAAGGAATGAAATTGGGATTGGAGAAAATGGAGACTGCTTTGGGAAAATTAGAGAAATTCGAAAAGAGTGTGCAGGAAAATCAAGAGATAATGGAGAAAAGAATGTCGCTCATAGAAGAAACTCAAACGAAATATGAACAAAGAATTGAAGGAAAAATAGAAGAAAATGTTAAGGAATTGCAGCAAGATATTTGCAGAATGCGGGAAGAATTTAAGAATAAAATTGAGGAGAAACTAGACTGGAAAGAAAATATAGTTTCGAAAATACATGAAGAATGTGAAGCTAAAATTAAAGAAAAATTGGACTCTCTCGTAAAGCTGGGAAAGTTACCCGAAAACATCAGGTTATCTTCACACCGCCCAGCAGTGAAACTTACTGCCTATGACGGAAAGACTCCCTGGGAAGCTTACAAGACCCAATTTTCAATCGTCGCCAGAGCCAATGGTTGGAGCGAGTCCGAGAAAGCTAATCAACTGGCCGCTTCCCTTAGCGGAGATGCAATTAATGTATTGCAAACTATCGGAGCGACGAAGATAGGAGATTTTGACGCCCTTGCCAGTGCCTTGGAGATGAAATTCGGAGAGAAGTGCCAGAAAGAATATAGTAGAATCCAACTTAAGTCAAGGATGCAGAGATCTGGCGAGACCCTTCAAGAGCTGGCTTCGGACATAGATAGGCTTTGTCATCTAGCTTACATGGACCACCTTGATAATGTCCGAGAAGAAATGGCGGTGCGTCATTTTATTGAAGCCATCCGTGATCCAGAAACCCAAAAGTCACTTATGTTGGAAGATTATCAGGATTTGAAGTCTGCTCTGGTGTTCGCAATGAAGCTAGAGGCAGCCCAGCGGGCCGTGAGAAAAGATCGGCATGCTGTTAGAGCGGTCACGGTCCAAGAGGAAGCTGAGAAAGACACAGAGGGCGTCGAGAACAGGTTGAAGAGAATTGAAGATCTCATAGAGCGAAAAT
The DNA here is from genome assembly GCA_038373885.1 of Cheiracanthium punctorium. Classification (NCBI taxonomy): domain Eukaryota; kingdom Metazoa; phylum Arthropoda; class Arachnida; order Araneae; family Cheiracanthiidae; genus Cheiracanthium; species Cheiracanthium punctorium. The sequence goes on along the minus strand of JAWZYV010012803.1, from coordinate 239,421 downwards.
TAAGATCCGATAGAACGAGAGATGGCCGAAAGAAAGTGAAATGCTGGAAGTGTGGCGTCGAAAGCCATGTACAAAAGCATTGTGGTCGAAAGTCTTATGACCAGCAAGAGAAATCTAAGAACATGAAAGAGGGAAACTAGGAGGTGGCCATCTCGCGTGGCGGAGGTTGCCATATAGTCAAAAGCCCCACCTAAAAGTCTTGCAGATTTCATCAGTGAATGGTGGCAGTAATGGACTCTTCGTACTGGGATATGTTAATGGTTCCCCATGCCACATGGTGATTGATACTGGAGCGAACGTAACCATCATAAGGACGGATCTGGCCAAGAAATTAAATTTGAAGATTATCTGGACTCCGCCCTCGCTGACCCTCCAGACTGTGACAGGTGACAAGATCGAAGTGGGCGGAAAAGCGCAAGTAGAAATCACGTTTGGGAATGCCAGATACGACCATGTGGTATATGTCGCCAATATTACAGACTCTTTTATTCTCGGACTCGACTTTTTAAAATCGCACAAATTTAACTTGGACTTTAAGAATAATGAGCTTCGTTCAGACTCAGAAGAAATAGCTGCGTTCGATATTAAAAATGAAACTATTTTACCTGTACAGCAAATAATAGCCCAGACTGATATCACTCTACCTCCCAGAACTGATTCAATAATTTCTGGAACAGTAAAAGAAAGCAATAAATTCCGTTTTGGATTAATCGAACACCCAAACAATAGTGATTCCGTCAGAGGAGTACTTGTGGGAGCAACACTTGTGGACTTGTCGAGAGCAGAAATTCCAGTTAGAGTAGTAAATGTGACGGACAAGTCAAAGGTGATAAAGAAAAATGAAGTGTTGGCGACATGCACTCCTGTTACCTGCATTAATAAGAACATCAGCCAAACGACAGCTAAATCTTCCGAGTGCCTGACGAAGGAATTAATACAAGACGTGGAGTTAACGGCAGAACAGAGAAGGGCTGCGGAGAAAGTAATAGCTGAATTTGAAGACCTCTTCTCCCGAACTTCGGGTGACTTTGGCCGTACGAGCTTAACTCAACATAGGATAGATACAGGCAGCCATTCTCCCATCAAGCAACATCCTAGGCGGCTGCCGTTTGCTAAGCAAGAAGAGGTGAGCAGACTTTTAGAGGAGATGCAGCGTGATGACGTCATCGATCCATCGACTAGTCCGTGGGCCTCGCCGATTGTTTTGGTCCGAAAGAAAGATGGTTCCACCCGGTTCTGCGTTGACTATAGACGTCTGAATGACATTACCAAGAAAGACAGCTACCCTCTTCCCAGGATAGACGACACATTGGACACTTTATCGGGAAATGAATGGTTCTCCACTCTGGATCTCAAGAGTGGCTACTGGCAAGTAGAAATCCATCCCGATGACCGTGAAAAGACTGCGTTCACCACGGGACAAGGATTGTGGCAGTTCAAAGTTATGCCTTTTGGACTCTGCAACGCACCGGCTACATTCGAGCGTCTAATGGAGACAGTGTTGAGAGGACTTTCCTACGAAGCATGTCTCGTTTATTTGGACGATATCATCATCGTCGGAAGGACTTTCGAAGAGCATCTCGAGAACATTCGAAAGGTACTGCAGAAATTAAAAGAGGCAAACTTGAAACTAAGTCCGTCGAAGTGCAACTTGTTCCGTCGGGAAGTACGTTACCTCGGGCACATAATATCCGCCCACGGAGTCCGAACCGATCCCGAAAAGACTTCCGCAGTCAAGAACTGGAGTCGTCCCAAGAATATCCATGACTTAAGAAGTTTTCTCGGTCTGTGTACTTACTATCGAAAATTCGTCAAGGGCTTTTCACAAATTGCAAGACCTCTTCACAAATTGACCGAGACTGGACAGAAATTTCTATGGACTGAGGAATGTGAGGACGCATTCAACGAACTGAAGACGGCTTTAACATCTTCTCCGATCCTGTCGTATCCTCACCCTGACAAGCCATTTATCCTGGACACAGACGCAAGTAAGGAGAGTGTTGGAGCAGTTTTGTCCCAGGAGATAGATGGCCAAGAACACGTCATTGCTTACTGGAGCAAGTGCCTCTCAAAGGCAGAAGTAACTATTGTGTTACGAGAAATGAACTTCTTGCTATCATTAAGGCCGTGGAGCACTTCCATCATTACCTGTACGGCCGAAAGTTCCTGCTCCGAACGGACCATGCCTCTTTAACCTGGCTTCTAAATTTCAAGAATCCAGAGGGCCAAATAGCCAGGTGGATACAGCGATTACAAGAATATGACATCGAGATACGTTATCGGAAAGGGTCATCTCATGGAAATGCAGATGCTTTGTCGAGAAGGCCCTGCATAGACAGTTGTCGCTATTGCTCCAGGGCAGAGAAAAATTACCATCTGAAACATCCCGTTGTCCGCCAAGTTACATCATCGACACCATCCCAAGATCCCTGGAGTAACGAAAATGTTCGGGCGGACCAATTAGCAGACAGCGACATCAAACCTATTGTGGAATTTATGGAAAAATCCAGCGCTAAGCCCAGTTGGCAAGAAATATCATCTTACAGTCCGGCAACAAAACAGTACTGGGCTTTATGGGATTCGCTTCGCCTGAGGAATGGAGTCCTGTATCGTAAATGGGAGTCGGACGACGGCAAGATGCTCCGATGGCAGTTAGTACTCCCTCGTTCGAGGATTCCGAAGGTTCTAGAAGAACTTCATAATGGCTTAACTGGAGGCCATTTTGGCGTAATGAAGACCCTGCAGAAAGTTCGCGAGCGCTTCTACTGGGTTAGGGCTCGAGGCGACGTCGAAAAGTGGTGTCAAGCTTGTGACGCCTGTGCCGCCCGTAAAGGCCCGAAGAAACGAAGCCGTGGAAGACTACATCGTTATAATGTAGGAGCGCCTTTTGAGAGGATTGCCCTCGACATCCTGGGACCTCTTCCGCGAACTTCGGATGGCAACAAATACATCCTAGTTGTCATTGACTACTTTTCTAAATGGCCCGAAGCGTTTCCTATTCCCGATCAAGAAGCTACGACCGTAGCAGAGGTACTGGTGCAAGAATGGATTTCCAGATATGGAACCCCTCTGCAACTTCATTCCGACCAAGGAACGAACTTTACCTCTGCAGTCTTTAAAGGACTATGCCAACTTCTCGGAATGGACAAAACCCAGACTACGCCTTTACACCCACAATCCGACGGCATGGTGGAGAGGTTCAATCGCACAATTTTAAACAACCTCTCGCTTCTGGTATCTAGGAATCAAGAGGACTGGGACAAGAAACTCCCCCTCTTCCTGCTGGCCTATAGGAGCGCCGTCCATGAGACTACCGGCTTCACACCTTCCCAGATGTTGTTCGGCAGAGATCTTCGTCTTCCCGCCGATCTAGTGTTCGGCCGCCCTCCAGACACGCCTTCATCGCCAGAAGAGTACGTGGAAAACCTTCGGGCACGGTTTGAAGATGTGCATCATTTTGCTCGGGAGCGGATCAACCTGAACACGGAAAAGATGAAGACTCGCTACGACACGAAGGCTACGGGACACGAGTTCAACGCAGGTGACAAAGTTTGGCTATGGAATCCTACTCGACGGAAAGGCCTGTCTCCGAAGCTGCAATCGCCGTGGGACGGTCCTTACACAGTCCTAAACCGGCTGAATGACGTCATCGTACGGATTCGTAAGTCACCAAACTCGAAGCCAAGAGTTGTACATTACGATCGGCTAGCCATCTACCGCGGTTGTAATTAGCTCAGACCATGGTCACTATGGCGTAATTCCTCTTTTCTTTCATCTCTCATTCCTTTTCTGTCTTTCTCTTCTCTTCCTCTTTCTTCAACTCTCTTTCTCTCACTACTTACGCCATGTTTAGTGTACATATTTGTAAAATATTGGTTTTTATTAATGTGTATTTGTTTATTACATTTATTGCTTATTAGTGTAATTGTTCATTATGTCTATTATTTATGAATTAGAGTGCATTTGCTGAGTGCTTGCTTGAATTATGTTGTTAAGATCTTGTTAAGTGTTATACAGTGTAGGTACCTGTGTGACCTCCTAACTAGGGATTGTACTGCCCGGGACGTGCAGTCCTTGGGAAGGGGGCAATGTTACGAATTTTCGGGGCAACCCGCTGCTCTGGGACCTAAAATGGTTTAAAATTCGTATTCTACGCTTCAAATAGATAAATTTTGCTTTTTGTTGCATCAAAATCGGCCAATTAGAACCGGAGATACGGAGGTTTCGGTTTCCCATTCAAATATATGGGATTTCTAGAAAACTCGAGAAATATTAGTCCTAGAGCTTAGATCTCTTCACTTTTGAGGACTTATTTTTGGCGCCAAATTTGGCGATATTTCGCCAAAAGTCGCCAAGCTTGGCGACTTTTTGGTCATTTGGCGCGATTTTCCCAATGGGGCCTGGAAGTTGTTTTTCCTGCATTAAAAACGCATAATAACCTAACATTTCTCTTCTATGACGTAATCGAAATTCACGCTTTATGTAGAACCCTCGAGAAATTGACTTTTCTGGAAACCTCTTGTACCTCCTGCGTCGGCTATTTATAGAAGCGGGCATCGCCCCGGAGTCAGTCAGTTGCGAGTTGAACATTCAATGTGTGAAGAGCTCTGAGTACGCTTGTTTTGTGTGAACTGATAGTGCTATAGAAGCTGTGTTTTAGCTTGCTTTGTGAAGCTGTTTTTAAAGTGCTGTGTGTAAATTCTTCATTGCTGTGTCTTAAGGGATAGTGTACTATATCCCTTGAATATTTCCACGGAATTTTAGCCTGTAAAAGTGACTTATTTTGTGTGAGAAATACAGCATTTGTGAGAGCTTCTGATCCAAGCGGATTGTTAAAAGCACGTTACTGCTAGATTGTGCTTGTGAATTGTGTGCAGCTGATTGTTCTACGAAGTTCTAGAAGAAATAAAGTTTGTGTTCCATCCTGACAAGTGATTTTTTTACTTGAACTTTTTACACCAACAGGACTTTAGAACGACGAACCCCAGGAGTAGCAGAGGGATGCCGCAACAATATGTACATAAGTACATGCATACGAGCAGACTCCCTTCAAATTTAATCAAACTAGATCGAAAATGCAGCATGTGCACTTACAGACATTACCAAAATGCTAGTTAAAGCGAGTTCTGAGATTAAGGTCAATTATCTACATGAGGATTCTAGGCCTGTAGTTGGGGTGCCCTCCGTGGGGGGTCTTACTAAGGGGTCCTAACCCGTATTTACGCTAAGTTTCGGAGGAAACCACGGAAAACTCCGAACGGTTAGGTCGGCGGACGCGATCTGGTTTTGAACCAGGCACCATCCTTCTTCCAGTTCAGAGCGCTATGCACTCGGACAAGTTATAAAAATAAAAGGAAGAAAATCTGAAACACTTTCAGATTTTAAATACGCACCAAAGTACTATATATTAAAAGCGTATCATAGATTATGCGTCGTCCCTATTTTTCTTCCTTATTCCATTAAGTTGGAAAGTGTATCATTATTCATGACTGTGCCGTATTTTGCTTCCTTGTTTCATAAAACCCATCTTTGGAATCGAAATCTATCTTAAAATCGCCTACTAAAACTATTTTACAATCGTTGCCAAGTATATTACAACTATACTTCACCATTTTAAATATTGTTTCGAATGTCCATCATAATCCAAGAGTGTGCAGTGTTTCTCTTTCGTGTTTGACTCCTACTTTAACGCCCCGACTCTCGCCAAGGTGGCGATCATTAAACATATGGAGCTACCACGTCGATTTTTTGTATTTATGTGGCAATCGTAATTTAGAATTAAAATGGTGATTTGAAACTACATGTAAGTAAAGCATTTCGTTACATTTTTATTTATTTTGGGTAGCCAATTAATGTAGTTTTAATAATTAAGTATCTTCAAATTCCTCAACTGGTGCGTTTATCGCTAATTCGTTCACGGTAGTTTTCATCTAGTTATTTTGGGAGTGTTGAAACTTGTGCATAAGTCCTAGAGACCCATGACTGCAAAGCTCGCCAAAGTGCGGGATTTTTTAGGTTAGCGAGAGCGGGGGCGTTAAAATAGGAATCAACTCTTGCTTGTAGCGTAAAACACATCTTACGGTTTCAGTGGGCGATTTTAAGATAGAATCGAAATCTATCTTAAAATCGTCTACTGAAACTGTTTTACTATCTTCTCCAGGCGTATTCCACATATCCCGTAGACATTTTAAATAGTGTTTGGAATGGGCATCATAATCCATGAGTGTACCGTGTTTTCCTTCCTTGTTCCATAAAACACTTCTTCGGAATAGAAATCTATATTGAAATCACCTACCAAAACTGTTTAACAATTTTCGCCTGGCATAGTCAAACTATACTTCACCTTTATAAATACCATTTGGAAAGTGTATTATAATATATCAGTGTATCGTATTTGTCTTCGCTGTTCTATAAAACACTTCTTCTTAATTAAAATCTATTTTAAAATCGCCTACTAAAACTATTTTACAATATTCGCCAGGTGTTTTCTAGCTATACTCGAAATATATTTATAAAAAACGCTACACAATTCATTAAAAAAAAACACATTTCAAAAGTGACTCGACGCGAAAATTGTACCAAAATCGTGTCTACACAAAAAGCAAGGTTGAAATTATTAGCACTCTGGTGCTAACAAATCGAACATGTAACATACGTATCTACTTCCATACGTAGATGGAGTATACGACTATAGTACGTTAACGTATAGTATAGTTATGTATATAGTACAACTATATACGTAAATAGATGGAGTATACGACATACCTACACCCTCCAAAAAAAGTATTCGAGCAAGAGGGAAATTTCCTATTTTAGATTTGCGAATAATAATTAAGTTTTTGAAAAACGCACAACTTGATAGAAATATGGAAAGTTATTTTTATACATAGCCTAATTCATATTCTATGATAAATAATTACTTCCTTGTACGTAGTATAAGGAAGTAATGTGATACCGAAAAATTTTGGGGGCCAAATTTCGACAAAAAAACAGATTTTGACTACCTCTAAATTTAATTTTAAAAATTTTTTCGATGCATCCTATCGTAGGCTAGCATGCACGATCATATTAACGCGTCTGCAACTCATTTTGACCAGCGGCGAGTCTGCTGCGGCCAGTTTTTCCATGCCGTCTGTACGTACGTACGTATGTATGTATGTAACTCGCATATCTCAAAAACTATTGGTCGTAGAATGTTGAGATTTGATATTTAGGATTGTTCTATGATCTAGTTGTGCACCTCCCCTTTTGGTGGCAACCGAATGGATAGTTTATGTACAGGACCGCCCAAAAGATTCGAAATACATTACGCTCTATGGGCCGAAATTCATTAAACTCGCCTAACTCAAAAGCTATTAGGCGTAGAATGTCGAAACTTCATATTTTGGATAGTTGTAACATCTAGTTGTGCACCTCTCCTTTTGGTTCCATTCGACTGGATAGTTTATCTACAGGACTGCCCAAAACATTCGAAATACATTACGCTCAATGGGCCGAAACTCATTAAACTCGCATATCTCAAAAACTATTAGGCGTAGAATGTTGAAACTTTATATTTAGGATTGCTGTAACATCTAGTTGTGCACCTCCCCTTTCGATTCCATTCGACTGGATAGTTTATCTACAGAACCGCCCAAAAGATTCGAAATACATTACGCTCTATGGGCCGAAATTCATCAAAGCGTTTTTTAGAGGTATTGGGCTATTTCAAACGACTCAGAAGTGATGTATGCTGTAAAGAGTTAGAAAATGAATTTCTCCATTAAAAAAAGTGTCTTTATCATTTGTAGTTCTGCTACAGGAACACTCAAAAGATTTCCAATACATTACGGTCAATGGCAATTTTAGGGGCATTCATCCATTTCAAGCACAATACAGTCCTACCACATAAGTTAGGTAATGGTCCGACCACGGTCACGTGCCTCCCTCAAGAACTATGCCAAAAGTCGCCAAGCTTGGCGACTTTTGGTGTACGTGTGTGCATATTTAACTCTCAAATCTCAAAAACTATTATGAAATTTCATATATAAGAATGTTGTAACATCTAGTTGTGTATCTCGATTTTTGGTTCCAATCTACTGGAGAGTTTATTTACAGGACCACCGAAAAGAATTTTAGTACTTTAATGTCTATGGACATCTTCAATATAATACAACTGTAGACAGTCATTGTTTGGTACATGCCCAAAAACTCGCCGCCTGTCCTCGACCTTGGCGAGTTTTGGCGAAATATCGCCAAATTTGGCGATAGTCAGTCATTTGGTCCATGCCCAAAGTATCGCCATTTGTCATCGTTCTTGGCGAGTTTTGGCGAAATATCGCCAAATTTGGCGATAATCTGTCATTGTTTGGTTCATGCTTAAAATCTCGACAAATTTCGTCGACATTGACGAGTTTCGCCGAAATATCGCCAAATTTGGCGCCAAAAATTATTTCGTATTTTGTATAACACTAAAACTTTAACCCGTAGATTTTTGAACTTTTGTATTTAGAACTATTGTAATATCTAACTGTTTTCCATATCTTTTTTGACAGCAATCGACTGAGAATTTATTTACAGGGTGAGCCAAATGACTTTATAAATATATTGAGGTGTATGGATGCATTAAATTCATTGAAAGTCTGTGGTCAATGACTACTTTGGCTATCCCCAAAATCTCGCAGACTATCTCAAGTTTGTCGGCTTTTGGTGAAATATCGCCAAATAAAGTGTCAGAAGGAAATATTTCAAATTGAACTCAGCTTGGCGATATCGAAATATTTGTCTAGAAATCGCTAAACCTTACTATTATTGATATTTTATCTCTTTCAAACAAATAAGTTTAGAGGAAGTGCGTCGAAAATATTTTTGATCTAATGGACGTGCAAGGAAGTCATGTGTTGGACACATCAGATTTTTTTTAATATACGAAACCAACGCAAGAAATTTATCTCTTGCTCGAATACTTTCTTTGGAGGGTGTACATGCATGCATATGCGACGCGTAGTAAAAGTGTATTTCTTCTATTCTGTATTGCTTCTGCACTGCATTATCATATAAGAAAAATGCGATTACAAATACATCTCAAATATAAAAGAAATCTGCAAAAAACTTGTAAATGTTATCATTCGAATTGCATCGTAGGGACGGAAAGGTTTAAATGCATGTGTCAACACCACATTAGAACTTATCGAAAAGTGATACGCACCCTGGTGTTCGGCCAACCTCACGCATAAAGTGAACGGGCCAGTTCCCTAAATCCGTGTCCAACCCGATGAAAACTCATCGGTTAGACTACTTCGGACGTTTCCACGTCCGAGGGGACATGAACTGCGTGTATCCGAGCAGTTTCACAGTGAACGGCCCGATTCCTTCTCATCGGCTCAAGGCTACGTGGCCGGTGAAGGCCCGAGCAAAATTGCTAGTAGGGACCCCCACCCCTTGACCTAGATCCCATGCGTGGAGACTAGAAGCAAGATAGTCTACAGATTTGTAGAGAGTTCAATTGAACGCCCAGCGTCGTGTGCAACTAAAGGCCAGCGTCCATTTACGTCCGTTTCCGGACGCAGCGGGTTTTTTTAATGGTCAAGGCATTGCGAAAGGGGGGATACATTGCAGGGACGAAGAATTTATCGGCTTTTAATGACCCGTTGGGATTCGCCGCTAAAGGATACCGCGTGAAACCACAAAACCACCCCAAGCACACAATGGGGCAACTTTTCTCCGCAATCCGTCTTGGAGATACGGAAAAATACATAGAGTTCCAATTATAGCGTACTGAAACGCACGTAAATGGACGCTGGCCTTTATAGAAGCAGTTCTACGATACCGGATCCATCGAGAAGAAGCCTGGGCAAGGTCATCCGAGAGAAGCTGCTTCTTTTTTGATCGCCAGTGACACTGACGTAGTTTTTGTGCAATCCTGTTGCAGTCATCTCAGATTTGCACTCATGGCGTCAACATTTCATCACGATTTAAATAATTTTTTACTTTTATAGATTCCGCATGAATGATTTTAATTCTAATTATATGTGTAAGGAAAATGTTCTTTTCCCACCGTGCAAAGAACGGGTACCCCGCTAGTATGTTTTAAAATGTGCTTTGCTTTTTTTATACAGGGTCGGACGAAAGAATCACGATACATAATGGACCATAAGTGCGCTAAAACGGCTCTGCAATATTAATTCCCATTTAATATGGTCTTTGGGCAGCAAATGTTTAGAGTGCAATATTTCACAGGGCCACACAAAAGAATAAGCATGCCTATTGGTCTATCGGATATTTATCCTACAGGGCGGGATTTGCGATACATTACCGGATAGGAAGGAGCATGAAATCTTAAGTGTCTACCATCTACCAGGAATAAATGCTTAAAGTGCAATCTTTCAAAGGACCACACAAAAAAGTAATTATTATAATAAAGGCCTGAGATCAGGAAATGTTGAAAGTTCGCTCCTTTACTGGGGCACACAACGTAATTTCTTTATAACATGGTTCATTCCCTAATACAGTAGAACCTCGATCTATTGTTTTTCAAGGGGTGCGTAGAAAAAAACGATACATGCGGGAAAACGACGAATGCGGGTTAAAGTCAAAATACGAAGAAAATAATGTTTATGAACGCACACGATGTATGCAGTTTACCAAAAACACTAAATTTGTAACCTAACCGAAAAAGAAACAGATTGGAGTTGTAGAAAATTAAGTGATAATTATTTCTAAAAAATCAGTAATTTTACACTGGGTTTTTCCTTAATTTTTTTAATTAAACGAGTTTGTATGCCATATGGATCCATCTGAATTTCGATTTCACTTCGGTCAGGAGAAATATTTTACCACGATGAAAGCGGGAAAAGGATTTTTTGAAGAACGATGAATGCGGGTTTCGTTGACGTTATTTAAATACAACTTGCGCAGGGACCATAGAAATAAAACGATTAATACGGGAAAACGATGAATGCGGGAACGATAGATCGGGGTTCCACTGTAGTAGTATGGTAATATGCATTATGTTAAAAGGCTGCATAAAATAATACTTCCTCACAGTTTATGAGGATTAAATGTTTGATTTTTTTTTTTTAACATAACCACACAAAAAATGTCCGATGCCTAATAACTTATGTGCAGTAAATGTTCTCACTGGAGTATTTTACAAAGCATCAGGAGGTGTATCTTTAAAGTGCGCTGTTTCACTGAATCACACGAAATAATTGCAAAATGCGATTTTTACGGGGTAGCAGAAAAAGGAATTCCAATAATAGTGGTCTGTGGTCAAAGACAAAAAATGTTTAAAGTGTACGTTTGTATACGTCCACACTAACGAAATCTTGGTACATAACTTTCTTTGGACAGTTAACTTTTCAAGGGTTACTAGGCCTCACAAAAGAACTGCTGTACAATTTATTTTTTAATGTCTAATCTAAGAACTCTAGAAATTACTTTTCATTTAATTTGTGTGACCGTGAATTTAACAAATTGTGTGACCTCAATAGATTATGTTACCTAAAAAAAAAAAGAGAGAGAGAGAAAGAAAATGAGACTTGTTTAAGTGCAGAATATTGAGTCTAGTTTTCATTACTGCAAATAAAAATTATTTTGTTGCCTGAAGATTTCTTTTTACTCTGCCTAAGGTCAACCTTAATGATGAAAATCAACCTGTGGAGATCGAAAATTTCCCCCTTCGGAGAAAGCATCCTTTGATGTCAGATTAATTCAGAACATTTTCTACACAAATTGAAAGAAAAAAATGTTCACAATAAGATAACAAAAAAGACTACGTTAAGAAAAAAAATTACACTTTTTAAATTTGTATACAACCCCTGTTTAAAAAATACCCCATTAGTAAAATGTAACCTTTACACTAATGAGATGTACAAAATTTAATTTGACACGACCATCGACAAACGACGTACAAAATTATTTTTAGCAGCCAGGAGGCAGAACAGACGGAAAATTCGTAACAATATTAACGAGTAAGTGCAGTTACGATCAGTGCACCTTGATCGTAAAACACCTTTGGTTGAAGGTACTTGTAAGAAAGATTTTATTTGAATGTTTTGCATAGCAAGCCTTGAAATATCATGTTAGACAAGACAAGTAATTAGAAACTTACTGCTTACTTTCATAAAATATGTAAATAAATAAAATTTTAATACTTTGACATGATTTAAGGCAGCGCTTCCCAACCGGTGGGGCGCAGGGCATTTGCAAGGGACGCGCGAGAAAAACCAAAGAGAAAGCAGTGGTGCATGTTTTTAAAAATCATCTAATTTATTCTTATTCTTACACAAAAATATATCTATTTTCGCTTAAAATGTTCATTCAAACTTTACTGATAACATAATTCGACTGAATGTTCATTGTTGAATAAAAAATTGAATGTATGCTGAAAATTGTGAGGGGGGGGCGTCACCATAAGTTAGCCTTTGTTGAGGAGGGGCGACGTTAAAAGGTTGGGAACCGCCGATTTAAGGAATTGATAAAAACTGTCTCTACAAGTCATTAGAAGACGTATAATGAGTTTTTTAAAATTTCTCTATTTAGAGATGGCAATAACAGATAAGTAAATTTAACTCCAGAATTTTTTCCGCCAGGAAAATAAGATTTCTAGAAGATGCCCAAAATTTTCCCGGACTAAGATGGAGAAGGTAGCACCAAAGAGAAAATTCACACAAAGGCACGTCTAGAAGTGGCCCTGACAATAGAATTGTGTCCTTTGAGGAGGCCAAAATTTTTCTCATTTCCTATTTTGGCCCAGTGGCAGTCTTCCGAATTGCGGAGAAGGGGTAATCACTAATTCCAAAAATACATATGTTACGGTAAAAGTAATAAACTGGGGATTATATATAATAACCGGTTATTATGCATAATCCCCACTAAATACGGTAAATATGATAATTTTTTCAAAATTTTTCAAATTAACCGGTTTGTTTGCGTAATTCCCAACTCGTGATGGTAAATGTGATAAATATCATGACTGATTGGGCCAGTAGAATAGAGTGCAGTTTTTTTGTGTAGTTACTACTCAGGATATTTTTCCGTTAGACACTATGGCGTAAGAGACAACGAATTACAAAGCAGAGGCACACGAGTGGGACGTCTGCTCCGCAGTCCCAACAATATCCGCTGAATTGTGTGTTCCGAAACACTTGTACTTGGACCTACACTGTATTGGGCTGTCAGCTCAGCTGAGCCACTGTCTGCTGCAGATTTTGCTGTAAAGGCGGGTGACCTCTTTCTTTGATGATGCTTAAACGCCCGACGTCTTGGTGCTTATTGCTGGTTTCACCGTAATAAATCCACTTTTTATAAATTCTAACAACAGCAGATCGTGAACAACCGACCCGTCGTGCTGTTTCGGAGATATTCGTTCCCAGTCTTCGGGCCATTACAATCTGCTCTCGATCAAATGTGAGGAAATTAACTGGTAGGAAGTTCTGTTAATGTCCAGTTTCAGACCTATTAAAACTGGACACTACATAACCCACTCACACTCTTTTTAAGAAGTTGTTTTTACTTTGTTTATGGATGCAGTAAAGCAAGCCAAAGAAAATTTACGATGCTACTAGCCTTCAAGTCTATTTACTAGTCTTCAAGAGCAGTGCAGACTAGTAAAATTCCATTTTTGACAGCAAAAAATGTTCCTTTTTATGGAAGGGACAGATACTGTAAAAACTTAAAATTCATTTTTTCCCCAAGTGTTCCTAGTGCTTGTTAATTTTGCTCTAGGGGCTCTGAGCCTTCCATAGCACCCTCAGCGCTATGGTCCTGGGTTTTGGTGATCAGAAGCTGATAAAATTTCTCTAGTGCTGCAATCTATGGTCATCGAACAAAATCGCTTATACCGAAGATTGAAAACACTATAGAGATCCATACGTCTTACTTTAAAATATTGAAACATTTCCCCATATAGGGATCAATTAATTTTTTGTCAATTCTTTCAAGCAGTTATATATGCTGGTAAAATTCTGTATAATTAAATTTTATCTAGACTCTGTAGTGTTCATTTCAATCTACATATATCCCCTACCATGAACGAGTGGGTAAGACATTGAACAAGGTAGATGACTCATGCATTTTTGGGTGATTTTCTCCAGACGTAACGCAAATACGCATTAGAATGTCTTAAAAAGTCCTCTGCTCAAGGCACCCCCGTGTGTAAACTTGCCACAAACACAAAAACAATTCACATATAATCTATCGTAACTTCATCTGGCAATGGCTATAGGGTCACATGGGGGAATTCTGAGTCACTCCTTTTTCAGGATAAATAATGGTCACTATAGTATAAAAAAATGTTTTTACAGAACAACTAAATTATGCCAAGTCATCCTTATACATTCTATTTTCTTATATCAAGTTCAAAAACAATGCCTCTGAAAATCTGGATTTTTTTTAAAGATCCACCCCAGTGAAACATTTTTGAAAAAATAATTCTGTTACAGCTGTTTTTTAATATAAAATGCTCAAAACTTTTCATATCCACATACATTTTGTCTTCATAATTTTTAAATAAATTTTAAAAGTATGTTGATTTATATCACAGCTTACTGGGATAATTCTTAGTCAGTGATGATTTTTGATATTTTAGGTGTTATTTTATTTACTTCTGTTTAAACAATATTAGTATTTCCTTTAACTGTTATACTTTACTTTAACTATCACCAATTGCTGCTGAAGTATCACGGCCTTCTGTCTCAGAAATCAATTCCAACTTTGAAGAAATACTAATTCAGCAATTAAAGTGTACATTTTGAGTATCGAATTTCAAAATAAGAAGACAAATTAATACAAATTTAGCACTTACAATAAATCAAACTTATTGGATCTGTAACAGCAAAAGGAAAAGAGATAGAAGGGAAATCAAATGAAAAGAAGGAAACTCCAAAGCAGAAAAACAGATAGCAAGAGAAAAATTGCTTGCAAAAAAGTAAAAGCACCTTGATAAGAGGATATATAGACAGTTCCCCAAATGAAAAATGAGATAATTTTAAACTGTAGTGATGAAGAACTGTCAAATTACAATGAAAATAAGATGGAAGAAGTTGCAGCAAAAAAAAAAAAAAAAAAAAAAAAAAAAAAAATCCCCTTTTTTTACATGGTACATGTTAGGAAGTAAAAATCAGATTTAATAAAATACTTTTGAAATTTTATCATTTTTGTCAATGTTTAAAGAGCCTGAAATGACCTTGGAAGTGAGATAATCATCCACTATTGTTATTTTTAAATTAAATTATAAATTTCAAAGTTGGTGAAATTTTCATACCTGGCGCACCTAAGTAACTCAAGGGTCCACCTCGCTGGGTTTAGAGAGACCCTGCTTTATGGATGGCAGGTATGAGAGACTCGCTGGTCAAACTTTCTGGTTTTATAATTTACCTTTAGGTTGCTGGCCACTGGCTCTTAGATTACTAGAGATTCAGCTATCCTAGCAAAAACACGTCTCCCAGACACCACCATCCTGTAAGGATGCATCTCGTTTCTAAGAAATAAACAAAGTTTATAAATTTTCTACAATTATGTGTCTTATAATAGTGTCGTAAAGTGATATACCTGGATTATTGCTCTACACATAGGCACACCCACGAAGGGGGCTATGGGTGCTGAAGCCCCCCTCCTAAATATGGAGATTTAGATATGAAAAGCTTTGAAAATTCTCACAAATGATTTAAAGTATTTTATATTTTAAAAATTTTCTTTAAGCGTTTTAAAAATTATCTTAAAATATTTAAAATGAAAAAGAAAGGACGTTGTTTTTTAAATACTTAAAGTTAGTGTCACACACACATGCACTACAGTAATTTTTTACAATAGTGTTTACAATATAGTAATTATTTGGTTACGATGTCGCTGAAAATATCAGATAATTATTTGTGACTCTATAACAAGGTACGTTGATAGTGTACTTGTGTTCTACGGAAATTGGTACAGAATATTTTGTCATTATAAAGGAGTTATAACTATAATCGAAGTCACTATAACCGAATTCGAAGTATAGTTTTTCTATAAAGTATTTGTAGCTCTACCCCCCCCCCCCCAAAAAAAAAAAAAAACTAAAATCCTGGGTGTGACACTGGCTCTACATAAGAATGCTCTGACACTATACTACATTACTTCGAAAAGTAAACCTAAAATTATTTAAATCACCCTAAATAAAATTAATTTCTCCTTCACAGTGACTTTTGCATGTACACCCTCCTTATTTATTATATCAAAGTAGTTTGGCATGTCCCAAAAAATGCCGCCCAGTACAATTGCAAGAAATAATTAGTTGCTAAAATGGGCAGAAGGATAAGTTACAAGTTAAAAAACATGTAAAAGGAAACTATGCATTTCATGAAGTATCTTTCAGAACCTGCACTTTCCTATTACAAGATATTACTTAATAAATTAAGTATAGTTTCATACGGCACATATATCATCTAAATTGACAGCACACAGAGACTTATTATCGCACGGGCAAATCAAGACTTTGCTCAGGGCCCCCAGTTTCAAATGTTGTTCTGAAATATTCTTTTATATGCCAAAATTTTATGAAAAAGAAAAATTTTATAGATGGGGGCCCCCGAATTCATCAATGGCCAGGGCCCGTGTTGGTCATAATCATACCTTGACAGCACAATTTAATATGTTTATGGCAGATATGAATTTTTTTTAAAGTGTTAATCCTAAAATTTTCAAGAGCTGTGCATTAATTTCTACTCAACTCAGTAGAGAACATTAAGCATTTTAGTACAAGTAATCTTTCACTGTGCTTTTAGAACTGATTTGCTTAAAATATCCAGTTTTTGATTTACATAATTGATGAGACTGACAGCAACACCTCAGTACATGCTTACTCTGTACACAAACAACTAAGATAAATGTTTAATAACAATAAATTCAAAAACATACAAAATCAGGTATATTTTCTTCCACAAACAATACTGATACAGTATAATTTAAAAAATCGAGCACCTTTTGCAATAGTACTTAAGGTTGATTTCCCCTCCCCTCATTTGTGCAATTTTATCAAGATTGCATTAAGCGTTTAACAGTTCTCTGCAAGATTAGACTCAAGAGATTTGTATACTTTTATTTTTAATGAACAGAAGGAAAATACAGCCTGAGTTAACAGGAATGCAATTTCTCTAAATAGAACTAAATAAATTTTGGATTAAAGAGAAGTAAGCAATGTTTGAAACATTCTATTCAATTAAAAAAAAAAAAAAAAAAAAAAAAAAAAACGATTATAGCTTCAAATTCATAATTATTTTTAAATAAGGTACAGAAAATTTTATTTAAAGAGTTAAATTTCAAAAACACTTACTAAACAACTGAATTAAGATTGCACCGTAAATTCATAATATATAAAATTACTTTAGTTTGCATAATCCACAATGGTTTTAAAAAAAAAAATTGATGAAAGAGTAAAAAAGTAACATTTCTAGTTTCAAAATCTTATGAAACTCTTTGAATAACCAACCAAGAAACAAACCTGGTAAATGCAGGAATGTTTTAACCAAAACCTTTGAAATAGTATAATTAATATTTTTTGGATTATCCATAAGACTCATTCAGAAAATTCAGATAAAGTTCACATTAAAAATTTATGTGTTAAAGCATGTGAAAGTACGTATGGAACCCCTTATCTGGAAAACCAGTTATCCAGAATCATTTTTCAATCTATTAAATTCCTATCTTTTCCAAAAGAAAATCGTGTAATGAGTCCCCCCCCCCTTTGTTGCATTTTTATTTTCAGTACTAAAACTAGAATTTAAAATATAAGCAATCAAGTAAGGTGTTTTAGTTAGTTTTTCAGTGTGTGTGACCAATGGCGGCTTGTGGGTTTTGCATATGGAGGTTCACAAAATAAATTTAAAAAATGAAATATGCAGATACAACCACCTTACAAGTTTAAATATATTTGCATTTCCAGCAGTTAAAGGAAAGCATGCAAGCAACTGAAAGAAAACAAGTAATATTTGGTCTTTCATTTCATCACCAAGATAAGTTTTAGCAAAAGTGTCTTGATTTTTTATTCCAGTTTTTTTTTTCAAAGGATAATATTGAAAAATGTAATTGCTTTAGCTCCAAAACACTTATTTTACTCCCATCATTATTATTTACACTTGTTGTAAAATATGCTGTAGTGAAAAATGATAAAAATAAAGAAAATGAAAAAAATTGATTAACTAACTGAACATAACAAACCAAGGGAGAATCCAGAAGAGATAACGGCAAAAAAATCTTCCATGAACACACTCAAAATGTGCAAACAAAGTGATATCAGCAGCGCCTTACTTCTCCCGCAACACTGTCTGTGATTTTTCTCAGAGCGGTTCTGAAGACCATTTGGCCAATTTCATATGTGAGCGACGAAATACAATGCTGCAATAACCTACGATACAGTGAGCTATAAGTATATTTAATAATATTGGAAATGTACTTACTAATTTTTTAATATGTTTATCTTTTAGTTTTTCCTCTGGGGGTTCACTCGCTCAAATGGAGGAGCTGCCATTGTGTGTGAATAAGTTTTCAACAATTTATACATTTACTACTTCCTCTCTAAATATATTTATTATTTATCTTAAGAGTTTATTTTTATTTTTCTAGTATATTAACAATTAATGTTTAACTATAATAAAAAGTAGAGTATAATATATGCTACCAATCAAATCAGTGGATGTTGTGTTAGTTAATGCAAAACCAGTTATCCAGAATACATCTGGGGCTCTAGCACGATCTTATCGGAAAGCATCCGTCACGGATAGTTCTCACTCACGGATACTGAAAATCTTCGGATAAATATCCGATACCCTCATTTTGACTCTACCACCATGGTTTCGACTAATGGAAGTGAGAATTTTTATGCCTCTTCCGAGAGTATCGGAAGGGGACGCTATCAACCAATCAAAACAAGGCACTCTTAGCCGCATTCGAGCACGTAGTTTAAGTTTATGACATAGTGCTTAAATAGGTACCACGTCCTGTCTTATTTTGTTAGTCGATCTCTGGCTGTGTTATACCATGTGAATATACAACGTGTAAGATACTAATGCGCAGTACTCAAATACAGTCAAAAAAAAATTAATATCGATTTTCGAACCGCTTTACCAAAACTTTAATTGTAAGTTGCGTGCAGAGTTAGTTGCGCTTCGGTGGCTGAATCGGTAAGACGCGGGACTATTACTAGGGCGTTATGTGGTCAAACCCCGTGGTGCGCAATATTTTCCTGCACATTTTTTTTTTTTTTTAAATACGCGAATCTTGGTAAGATCATCAGAATTTTACACTTTTAAAATAAATCACTTTTAACACCCACAAAACTCAATATTTCTTTAAGGTACATTAATTTTTGTCCGACAGACTATTTTTTCCCTAATTGTCACCCGTTCGTGATGCAACAGCAAGAGTATTAATTTTTTAAGCATCATCAATTATAAAAATATATTCTTTGAATAGCAGAAATAAAATTTTAAAAATATATAAATAAATATACAGTCAACTCACAATTTTACGACCCTCTGATGAAGTGCTGACAGTTTTTCAATACCTTTTATAAACTTTATTTTACACTCAGTATATTCACATGACATTTATGACCATTATGCCAAAGTTCATTGAAATCCGCATTTTCCTGAAGCCGTGCCTCCTCCTTATAAAATAAAACCGGTAATATTCGAGTAAAAACAAATCAGATTGAAATTACCGTCCAAGCAATGGAAGAAAATCATTACTTAAATGAAAACAACTTTTCCAGTTTTTATAGAGCGCAGCAAACGAAATGAGGATTTGAAATCTCTAGCACAAAAATTAAACAGCAGTGGAGGTTTTATTAAAAATGTGAAAGCTTGGCAAAAGGTAAGCAGACTGTTATTTTATAAATTTTAAATATCATTAAAAATTAGCATTAATATATTCTAATTGTTCTAGGCTCTAAATATTTTTTAAACTCTTGAATCAGTTGGAATGCTAATGATTTATTCAACCGAAAATTGTTGATTAATTCGTCGTCGCTTAATTCAAAGGATTTACACCTAGGAATCGAATTTCGATTCCTATGAACCCTTCTAGCATCTTATTGTTGTGCAACAGTTGCTACAATTAAAACTGAGCCATTATTTTGATGTAAACAACTACCATCAGAACAAATAACCACGTACGCTGACTTGTATCCGAAGCGGAAAGCGCTTCTCACTCGCGTTTACCGTGCCGGGAAAAAAAGTGGAATTTCCGACAGGGTTTCCGATATCGGAACGTTCCCGAGAGCATCGTGGTAGACCAAATTGACGCCCTTTCGGAATGTGACGTCATGAGTGAGAAAAGGGTTGTTTTTCCGCTTCGGAAAGGTTTCCGAGAAGATCGTGCTAGGGCCCCTGGTCCCATCCATTCTGGATAACAGGTTCTATATTGTAACTTCAAACAGTAAGGCTAAGATTGTCTTATAATTGCAACATTATATTAATTTTTATCACTTTCAACAATTCAAACATGCAGTTATTTCTAGCACACTGCTCTCAAACCCAAAGTAAAAGAGACAATATT
This sequence comes from Cheiracanthium punctorium, assembly GCA_038373885.1. NCBI lineage: Eukaryota > Metazoa > Arthropoda > Arachnida > Araneae > Cheiracanthiidae > Cheiracanthium > Cheiracanthium punctorium. The sequence goes on along the minus strand of JAWZYV010012803.1, from coordinate 218,913 downwards.
TTGATGCCATGCGATTACAATTTCATTAAAAATTTATTGATGCTAACAGGCTCTGATGGCAAAATGTAATAAGCAAAGTAATTCTGCAATTTTGCAAAAACTCTCACCTTTCCCTCATACTTTTTAAACACACATTAAGGGTTTATTATATCAGGTTGTAACGAGTTTTCCGCCAAATCTGCTCGACGCAGCTCATGCGGCACCCAGCGATTGAACTTGTATGTCATGGGCGCCGGCAGAATATTTCCCAGAGGGGGGCAAAGACTACTTAAATGCATGATTACCATGTTTGAAAGAACAAAAAAGCAATGGAAAGCACTACATACAAAAATCCAGGAGGGGGGGGGGCATTGCTCCCCCTTGCCGGCGCCAATGGTCATAGTCCTTGATTTCGAGCTTTAGGTACCAAACCTCCACAGCGTCATATGGCACAACAGTTGTACCTAAAGCTGTACACATAATTCGCCGACGTTCTGTAGCTGACTTTTTGCAACTGAATTTGATGTAAATGATATTTTTAACCTGGTTAGTTTCATTTGAGACACCTTGTACTTAATGATAACAATATATTATTTACAGATTTCACTGTACAGTGTTCTAAAGTAAATCTCTTTCCCAAATCCCAAAAAGAGTCTGGAAAGATAGGAGCAAACACGCCAACACGAACTGTTTGCGCAGATCTTATTTGCGGTGGCGGGAAACTTTCGTTATAACCCAATATTTATATACATGTATTATAGAATTGATAAATTTTCCACATAACCTCAAAGATTCAGTCAAACAACTCTACAAATTACCATTCTTTTTGTGCAAAATTAATTTTGAAATAGCTCAGTATGTATGAAAAATTTTGTTACTTGAGCCTTGTTTTTAATTGATAATTGTGTTTGTTATGCCCTGGAATGCACAATTTAATGAAATGGAAGTATGATATATTTAAGATTTAAAGAACCATCTGCATTATTTTTCTCATTATTTTATAACAAGGTCAAAAGCCATCTGAAATAAAGCATACTACCTGAAATACCCGTCATTGACCGATTAGTATAAAAAACAATTAAAAAAACCCTTAATTTTCATCAGTATTAACACTATAAAGACTGAAATTAGCATATTAGCAATAGTATAGAAAGTAAAGTTATAAATTCTGTGTATTGTTAAAATATTACTGGTTAGAGTTTAAGTGTGGAGTAAAATTGTCAATTGAGAAAACATTTCTTAAATTAATGTTTTATTTTATTGGAATGAGCTTTTGAAGTCAAAAGGCCATTTCTAGCCTATGACTAAATTTGGTTTACTATAGACATTTTATTATACCTCAAGGGAAATACAGTAGAGAGCCAGAAATCCACACAGCTTGGGACCATGTCTTGAGAGGATTTCGGGCAATAAAAGAAATCATTACATTTCTGATTTTTAAAAAATAGAATACTACTGCTTTGAAATAAAAACAGTCAAAAGATTTTGCTTATATTTTCACATTAAATTAATATATTATTAAATAACAGAAAAAAAATACATGACTATAGCAAGGTAAATAGTTTCAAAATTTCCTTTTAATTTTTAAAACATGTTCTATACTTTCATTTATATTTGCAAATTGTATATTATCATTAATTCTTGTTTTGTTACAGAACTTTGCTGGTTTTAAAGTTTAAGGTATTCTTCTACTTTTAAACTTTTATCAAATGGATTTTATTATTACTATTACCCAAGTTTTCGCGATCATTATCATATTCACCTGGATGTAAAAACACTAACAATTTTCTCATAAGTGGATCACTGAATTTTATTATTTACATCAAAGAAGGTGTGCTGATTTCTGACATTTGTGGATTTTAGGCACTACTGTATTGCACTTTTTTTTTTTTTTTTTTTTTTTTAAGTTGAACAGCCAACTAATATTTTAACCTCCTGGTAACCTTAAAGTTACCCCCTAAATAAAATGTAAAAAAAAAAAAAAAAAAAAAAAAAAAAAATTAGTTTTAAAAGTATTGAAAAAAAATGTTTCTTTCAGTTGTTGCCAATCATGTAACAAAATTTCATTCTATTTCCCTGAACCTTTTTCTTTGAGAGATGAAAGAGCAAACACACTATTCATGAAATATTCAAAACAATTTTGGCATCTATATATTAACTGGCCACTTAACAACTTCAATTTAATTCTGTTCTATTGCCATTTTTCAGGAATAGAACAAACATTCACTCAGTTTTTTTTTTTTTTTTTTTTTTTTTTTTTTTTTTTGGGGGGGGGGGGGGGGGAGGGAGGGGGAAATTCTGAAATACTTCGACTGCTAAAGTTTGTGACCACCTATAATCCTAAAATTTTCTAGATGGGTGAATAAAAATTTATAGTTTGAAGAAGTTTTTGCAAATTCTAATCAAAATTTTAAAAAAATTAACACCTATAGTTTAAGTTGAGTGACTACCTGTCATGTTACCAAATTTCGATCATTTGCTCCTCACATTTAAGTCATTTGCATACATTAACAAAAAAAAAAAAGGGCCACGAACAGAACGATGAGCTACACACCCCCCTTTGATGGTCATACTGCATTCCCAGGTGCTTAAAACTCAGAAATCAAAATTTTTAACTTCCAAATAATGTAGAGACATAAGTCCAAATTTACAGATTCAGTTGGCTCTCTGTTTAACGACACTCTACTTAACAAGGATCTCTGCTTAAAGGCGATATTTCATAGTTCCAGACCTTCCGATGCAAAACCTAATTTTACTGCATCATTTGCTTAATGTAACTTAAAATAACTTTGTGAATAAATTAACCTAATAATAATAAAAACATTTTTAAATGTGCAAATACATTAAGAAATATATTGACAGTCTTACACTTGTAAAGTGTTAAGGGAATTGTTTTTCAGAAATTCTGTTTAAGGGCAATCTCCAAGGACAATTTTTCGCTGTTCCTTGAAAGTCGTTAAACAGAGAGCAAACTGTATGTTGGCAGCATACATTTGGTTTCAAAAGTAGCCAAACTCCAGTAAGCATCAATGTATAATGAAGGGATGAGGTGGAGATGATGTCTACATAAAAATTTCATTACAATCTATTCCGTTCTACAGATTAAGCATTTAATGAGAAGTTTCATAATTATAAAAACAAATTAATCAAAAACTACAGCAATTAACTTTAAAGCTTGCTTATATAATCTACTTGATAAAAATGCACATTTAGAGGCATGACAAAAATTTCATTAAAATAATTTTCCGTTCAATGTAAAGTTTTCATAAATATTTAAAATCCACTATTCACAGGTGATCTATAAGTTGCTCAATCAAAATCTCACCTTGTGCAGCTCTGAGATGTCTTAATTCTCTTCAGAGAATACAAAAGATGCTGTTATTAATGGAATGTCTGTTTATAGACTCTGCGATTACAAATGTCCAGTTTTATGCACTTAAGTGGTTTTCCCTTACATTTTTACATAGCTAACACTATATGAAGTGAAGCATTAAAATCTGAAGCATGCAGATATTTCAAAGTACTTAATGGGTGCTGGGGAAAATATTCCAAGATCTATCCATCTCTTACTGGAATAAATGAAATGCGTCGATAGGCTATCATTTTTACAGAAACTAATATTCGTCTGGCTTTGCAGCCAGTTCAGAGACTATTTTACATATTTATCTAAGCACTGAAATTAAAATAGCAATATTTAGCAGCCAATTTTCTAAAAACTATTGCACTAGTTCAAAGTAATCAGCTTTGTTTAATTACAATGATTTATATTTTAAAAAGTGAAAAAACTAAAAACTAAAAAAAAAAAAAACTTTTATTAAAGTGAAAATCAGTGAACCACGTTACAAAAACAAAAGTATACAAATCTATGTCATGATAAAATGTACCCAACATGAAATATAATACATAGTATACATAAATTTAGCGACTTCTGGAGTTCGGTTGCACTTGTTCCCCTATGATAAAAGGCCAAAAAGATGAAGTCTGAACGAAGGTATTTTGAAAAATGTTCCTAGGTGATGAGTCCTATCCGTCAAATAATACACACACTTCATATAAATAATTTCTTATGCAGCTATTTACAGCTAGAGTTCATCATGAGTATCAGCCTGTAAGAGAAAAAGAATATTTAGTAACACAGTAAAAGTAATAGATAAAAATGAGCTAAATACTGTTAACTTTGAGATTTATTTAAGGCAATTCGTTTTCTATTTTATTTTTATACAAAATTTAAATTATGGGCAGTATAAATTGAGGATATTTAACTCTGGAAACTTAGTGTTCACCAACTGCACTCCAATCTTAGTACGGTAAGTCAATAGGACTGTCAATCTTATTTCAGCATTGTCATAAACATGCATTGTCTTAACTACATGAGCACCTTGGAAATGGGCAAATAACAAAGTTTTCACAGTAAAATTTTCATGCAGCTTTAATAATACTATTCCATAGGAAGATTTGTAACTAAGAAAAAATAAGCTCTTAAATGGCATACAAGCTTTCATATAAAAACATTTGATACCTCAGTGTTATTAAATACAGTAAAATCTCCCACTTATTTAAGGTAGCACACAACTTTCTGCTTCAAAATAAATAGCACACTTTTTGATATTTACAAACTATTTGGTGGGGGGGGGGGGGTTGCTATTTGATCTTTCGCATGAACTAACCATAACACAATCTCTTCAATCTAATAATGCAGTCCACAGAACTTGAAGGTGTTGGTCTATCAACTCCGATTATCAGGACCAATTTAAATAGATGCACTGCAATGAAAGACTGGATTTTATGTTACAGCTCCAATGGCAGAATTTTGTAATGCTTTCTCTGACAAGCTGCAGAAATACAAAATTTTTTTCTGCTGCACAATATGTAGTTATGCTTGCATATACACATAAAGATGTGGGTGCAACCAGCAAACATTGCTACACATGGGGCTATGTAACAGATGGCTACTTTCTATATCAATGATAAATAGTACATCATTAACAGAGGATGGAATTAGGATGACTGCCCTACAACAGGATGTTCCCAGGGCTCCTGCCCTTCCATGATTTTTTTCTCTTTACACCAACAAAATTGTTTTGACTGGTTATTTTGATGGGTGTAGTTCCAAATCTTGCTCAATCCACACTTAACACTTCTAGATGCCCGACGAATTTTACAGAAATTACTTTTGAAATAGAAGCCTGTGCAAATTATCTTTTATGACAGCAGATTTTCAATGATAACCTTAAAGTCTGAAATTAGATTATCTTCCATAATAATTACTTGATTATCATTAGAATTACTTCCTAATGATTGCATGATGATGCCATGCATGCATCATTTGGCATTCTGTGGTGAATTTTATACTGCCACGCATACATGGCACCCATCCAGAAAGTTAAAATTCTTTTAGAAAATTACATTTCCCCTGTGAGTCAGTTTATTAATTTGAAAGCATTTTCCTATCCGATTTAATCCATTAGGGCAGGTATGGGCATCCTTTGAAAAGTTGCAGGCCAAACTTTAGGAACTTACCGAAGTCACAGGCCAAACTTTAGGAACTTACCGAAGTCACAGGCCAAACTTCAAGATGTTAGAGAAGTCATGGGACATATAACTAGCATTTTGAATTGTTTATATGGGTTTTGATATCTTCCGCAGGCCAGATCCAAAGCTGTGGCGGGCCAATGGTTGCCCATATGTGCATTAGGGTTTGCAGGGTTATGAACTTGTGAAAAAAGAGGACAACCTTGATTGTGCAAGCCAGTTTTGGAACTATAGATAAAAACTCATTTTGCACACATGCCACGTATACAGAAGTGATCAGCAATCATTAGTATATGAACCAAACAAAATTTAGCCCAAATATTTGCACATTATGCTGAAATTTTTAGTTTCTTTGAAAACTAGTATTACTCAGTTTTTTTTTTTTTTTTTTAAATTCAAGTATTTTAAAATCCCATATATAAGGTGATATCATTACAACAAGCATTACTTCTCCCTTCACTTACCTAAGTAAGAAACAAATTTAGCAAAATTCTGTGTGTGATTTATCAAATTTTGATACTTCGACATAAGAACATACATCATGCTTTATTAAAGAAGTAAATTCTTGGCATTTTGAAAGCATGTATTTAGTAAATTCTTACTTCTGTGGTTTCATCTGTAGAATCTGCAGCATCTGTTTCTTCCAACTCATTTTCATCATCCTCTTCATCTTCATCATCAGTTTTAGTTTCAGCAGATTTCCTTTCTTCCTCATCTTGTTTTTCTTTCATTTTCTTTTCTCCTTCCTAGAAGATCATTTATAATTGTAACTATGACCATAATATCAACTTCAGTTATCAAATCTTGTCCATGATAATATCAATAAACACTCAAAAGAAAATGAGAATGAAGAGGAATCCACTTTTAAATAGCAATGAATAAGAACCGAGCATGATGCAGAATTTTATTTTTTTACAGCATTTGTTAATAGTATAACGAAACTGATACAAGTCAATTATATTTAATTTATGCATCTTAAGCACGCATTGCATTAGAATCATTACTTTTTTTGTTGCTTACCGAGTAAAAAATTTATATAAGTTCTACAGCATGTATGAATATACAGGGTGTCCAGTGCTAATGGTGCCCAATGGCTATTTTCTAAACCGTTAAAGAAACATGGCTCCAATTGCAAAAATGCTCTAAATTCTATAATCGTATCAGAAACAATCCAAGTCAATAAATCAATTCCTATAAAAATTACCATACTTCCAAAATTCACCAAGTTATTAAGCTGCAAACTTTGACTTAAATCACTTTTCCACATTAAAAAATGTCCCGTTACAGTAAACTGTTAGGGGACCATATAAATATTGAAAATTTAAATTAAAAGTTAAAATTTCATTTTTTGGCTTACTGTGGAGAAAGAAGCAAACCTAACTAATTTTAAGCAAAGGGTTTTAGTTAGGCTATTAAAAATTTATCCGGGACCAGACTTCTAAATCATATATATATGTGTAACACCAAGTATGCAACACAAAGTACAGGAGAGTTTTCTACACTGGTGCATATTTGCAGTGCAGCCAAAGGAAGCTATACTTTGAGCAAATGTTACCTTAATAGGATTTGTAATATTTTAAGTTTCTAAAATGCATACATTCGTACTTTAAAATGTTTCATTTTCTAATTTAATGTTTAATGAAGTGTTTTCTTCTCTTGTTTTTGTATTTTAAGTTATTTAACACCAGTCCATTTCAAAAACTAAAAAAATTTTATTTTCAATATAAGCTATATTTTCATTAATTTATTGGATACACATGGTTAAATGTTAATCTTGTATACTGCAATCTACAATCATAAAATAGTTTATGAAATTGCTAATATTACAAGGCTCTAAACCACATACATTAATTTTTCTCAAATTCATTTTGTATATAGCACCTATTTCGCATCTTGAAGTGCTCCAACTTTAAGCAGCTGTAAATCTGAATTTTGATCGTAGAAGGATTAATTTTTTCTAAATATAACCGATAGGAGTCTGGGACCGCATAAAAATTTATATTTTGCAATTTTTATAGAAACTGACTTATTGACTTCGATTGTTTCTATAATAGATTATACGATTTAAAACATTTTTGCAACTGTCGGACTATGTGTCTGACTGTTTAGGAAATGGCCATTTGGCACTGTTAACACTGGACATCCTGTATAAACAGATGTATACTATGAATAAATAAATATTTCTACAAAACTCTGGCTTGTTCAACCTAAAATTTAAACTTCTGCATCCTTACAAATCAAAATTTACTGGAAAAATCACAAACAATTATCCATTACAAAATTTGGAATGCTGAGATTTAATTTAGAACAAAAGTCATTGTAATCCCCTCCCTCAAATAATATTTTCTAGTCAGAATGTTTAGTTAAAAAGAAAGTGCTAAGGAGCAACTATTTTTACAATTACTTAAAAATTTAAAAACATTTTTGACCCATTCTCTCTCCCTTCTGATGAGTGCAAGATTTTGAGTGAAATTTTTCTTTGGTACCACAACAATGTATTATTAAACTAAGACTTGTTTACATTGTTTATCAATAGCCATTATGTGCACTGTTAGAAGAAAAAAAATAGTTTGAAATTATACAACAATTTTACAATGTCAGAGAATCAGAAAAGTTTTTAATTTTTTTTACACTGGCTAGATTTCGAGCATCTTATCAGGGAGTCTACACCAATGACAAGATACAAAAATAGTTAAATAGCCAAAATTGTATACTATTCTAATTTTAATAATTAAAAATAGTAGCACTTGCTTAGTTTAAAAAAAAGATTAGTTGACATTGTAACCAAACGTCAAGATTAAATTCCTTTTTCATTACTTTTCTTGTTCTTACATAACATGCCACTTTTCATTCATGTACTAAACAAGTAATATTAAAAATTTATTGACATGAAGCTTTAGATCCGGGGGTTTTATTAAGTTTTTTTTTTTTTTTTTTTTTTTTTTTTTTTTAATAGTATAACACTATTTGGATTTAAATTTTATAGTTTTATTTCAAAGCAGAATAATTTTAGTCTGAAAGAAAAAACTTTCATTACAAAATAATTAAAATATAAAACTAACTTCAACTTGAATGCAGAACTATCTTTCTCTGCAGGCGTTTATAAAGGGCTTCCAATTTGTTTTATGACCATATAAAAGTTTATTATTGTTCACTTAGAAAAATATGTTTTTGATTGGCTGTTTTCTATTACTTTTTAAATTTATGAACTTTTTAATTTTTTTTTTAACCTTTATGTTTAAGTCATAGTTATATTTCCTAGTTAGAATATAAGTCAGTAAACCCTTTGCAGGCCAACTTACGGCAGAACTACCATTTAATAATTTTCTTTATAGTTATTCATTTTTGCTCAAAATATATATTCCTTTTTACTTTAAAAAATCTAGAATTAATACACTAGCACATCCAACTTTAAATAGTATATTCCATTAGTTCTACACTTTAGAAAGATGTGAAAATTAAAAAATTAGGAGTACAGAAAATTATGGATACTAACAATTTTAAAGTGGACACTGAAATTTGTAGGGCCCGACGAGATTGTATTTTCAAGTTCTTTCACACACATAATTCAGCAAATATAAGAATGTATCATGATGCAAAAATTGCACTACTTTTTTCCTTTGCGACAGTCTCAGCATTAATTTATGTGTAATGAAAATCCAAGAAGGTAAGCAAATATTCAAGAGCTTTTGTAACAAAATACATACTTTTATTGCTCCCCATGTTTCACGTCCATGTTTTTCAGCTTCTGCTTCATCATCAGTAATTAAAATATTGTCAAAGATTGTTCCAGATTTGACCTATAAGTAAAGAAAAGTTAGCAAGTTAAGAAATAATTTTAAAAGGCATCTTAGAACTACAAACTTGCAAGTAACGCAACATTACTAACCTGCCATAAGTCAATACCAACAGCACAGATTTCATCATATTTATACAAGTTATTATCAGGAACATAGTCTGGGTTGTCAATTTCTGGATGTACCCATGGTCCTTTGTAGTTTGGATTATCAAGCATTCTTGGTTTCCATTCACCTTTGTAAGCTGGGTTGTTAATTGAAGGAGGTTCCCATTCACCATCCATGTCATCGTCCCAATCTTCTGGTTTAACAGCATCTGGATCTGGTATGTATTCAGGTTGATCCCAGTCTTCTGGTTTTTTGTCATCTGGATCGGGGATTTTTGGGTTGTCATCCCAATCTTCGGGCTTTTTTGCTTCTGGATCCTTTATTTTCTTGGGAGGCAAGAAGTCCCAGTCTTTTTCCAACTCGCCACTTTCAACCTTTTCATTGTCAATTTTCACTATGTATGTGTTATCAGGTTTTACAATCAAGGTATACAGATGGGTGTAGATGTCATCCTAGAACAACAAATTAAAAGTTGTGGATAAATGGGAAATTTGATATTTCATGCATAAATAAAGCTCTGTCAATAGCATTAACACACTGAGAGACACAGCATAGCATTTCAAAAATACAGTGAAATAAGTTTATAAAATGGAATAACACTAAAGGATATAGCAGTCTGGATAGTATACTATGAAATTTAATACAAATCTTAGCATAAAAAAAATATTTGTCCGCATCAGTTTCATGTGAAAACTGATTTTCACTCTAATTTGAAATGTTTATTGTTAGTAGCAAATAATTGTGAAAGACCGTAGCATAGATAACAATTTTGTCTTTAATGAACACTTTGAAACAATTCCTTTATAACACAAGAATCTTCCAAACAGATGTCTAAATATTGAACTATTAAGTTTTGACAGTGCATACAAAATGCATCTAAGGAATGTGCCGATGTCTTTAAGATCATACATTACCACTTTTTACAGAACACTTAATTTTTATTAGTCATGAAGACTTGCTGTTTTAAGACCTAGATGTACTTGAGAAAACACTTTTTCCTGTATTAAATATTATCAATACATTAAAATTCAAGAAACTGGTATTTTTCTGTGGAGTGATATTTATATCCAGAGATAATCATTTGATGACATAGCATTGTTTTAGACTCCATAGGCATTATTTTAGCCATTTCTCTAGCATTTACCACAGGTAGTTAAATTCGTAGTTCATGAATGACCGTTTACATGATTTTTGCCAAACAACGTGGATATTTTTGTTTTTGCCAAATAGTACTCAAGACAAAACAGCATTCAAATAGCATTTTTAATGCTTCAAATAGAATAAAATATTAAAGATACATTTACAAAAACACACAATCAACTGACTTACAGTTCATTTCTACAAAGAGAAAAATTAAGGTTTAATAACTTATTTAAGAAACATTCAAACACTTTATATAATTTTAAACAATTCTTTTTAATTTAAAAGTTGAAATAATCAATTTTTACTTATAAGATATTGGAGGTTCAAATAAAAACACTAAAGGAAAAATATTTGTTCTCAAGACTGATGGAATTTAGTCGATCTGAGAGGGGAAGTCGTAAATTCAGTAATCGTAGAATAAACAAAACTGCAGGACGCTTATAAACAACAAACTAACAGATTTTTTTTAAGTTGTATATTTTAATTTTGCAATAAAATTGCAACTTCAAAATTTATTAAAAAATGGGCATTGTGTAAAATCTTAAGGCTCAGTGCCCTTCTCAGGTCATGCCTCCACAAGAGACAGGCCCAACACACATTTTTCCATAAAAATTCCTTACAAACATTAATGATGTGCAAAATAATTTTTTATTAAAATTCTGACAATGGAAGACAGGTTCTCACTTTTTCAACTCATTTTTCATTTGGAAGATTCCAAAGCATGTTTCGAATTCTTGCCAAAACTTAATATTAATCTGATCCGATAAATAGTGTATATTTGCAAGAAACAAAGTAAATCCAGAGCTTTATTACTGCATGGGCAAATCAGGACTTTGCCCAGGGACCCCGAATTTCAAATGTTCTGAATGTCAATTTTATGAAAAGGAAAACTAATTTCATAGATGTGGTTCCCCAAATTCATCAATGCTCAGGGCCCCTGTTGGTCATAATTGGCGCCCCCCCTGTGTAAATCACCACACTATTATATACCCAAGAAATGAAACGATGGAAGTTTAAACAATTGATAACTTTTTTGAGAAATAATTGGGGGCCACCACTCCTTTGTTGCCCCAAGGCCTCCACACCTCTAAATCCGGAACTGGTAAGATCCTAAAATTGCTGCTACGTTAAAAGCATAAAAGTTAGCAAGTATGACAAACCTTATTTTTTAATATATTTAATCTGGACAAGTTAAAAATGCATTACTACATGCACAATTTTCAGAGAGATAAAATACTTTAAATTCATTTCTATAAAAACGCCAGCTTAACTATGTCTTATTACAAGTAAAATAATGTTGGCATTAAAGTTACCTTGCATCTAATTTCTTTATTGATTAATAAATTCTTTCCTTTGTAGGTGAAAATGACATGTACTTTCTTTGTTCCAGGACCACAGATATCAGGACCTAAAATATTTTTAAAAATTCAAATTCTTTAACATTAGCCAACTTAATACATATAAACACACACAGACATATGATTCAGACTGGAAAAAGCATGCAAGGTTGGGGGGGGGGGGGGGGGGGGTTGGAACTAAGACTTCAGAATTTCACAGCAATGTGGAGCTGGAAACTACTACATGTACCCGTTAGTCATTTTGGAAGATGTGTCGAAATACTAGTGAACTTACCAACCATAGTTGGTCAAAAACCAACGCACCTTACACTGAAGCACTTTACTAAAATGGCTAGTTTAAAAATTTTTATTCCATGTGATTGATGAAATTGGAGAAAAAACCATTGTTTGCAAAACTTTGGTGTTAATCTAGTTTCTTCTTTTAAAGTGCTTATAAATGGGTACGTGAAGACTATGTTCCAGACCCAACACTGCTATACAACTCTAAATTGTCTTTGTTCCCTCTACCCTCCTGTAAGGGATGGTGGAGGGAACCAAGACGACAAATTTACAGATTGGCATATTTAGCACCACAAAATATCTTGTCGTGCTGGCAAATATCCAATCTATACTATAACTGCTATTATGGCATAGGTAACACCACCAAATATTTCTACTGGTAGCAAATACCCAAGCTGAACCCAATTGGCTTTAAAATAACCTGTATTTTTTTCATTTTCAAGATTCTGGGTTCTAACATTTCAGAACTCCCAGTTTAGATTAACGCTGCTTGGAGAGACACCATTTTGCTAGATTGTGCCCAATGCCTAGATGGCACTTTCTAAATAAGTTACAATTAGTTATTTGGTTTTGGAAAAATGAAAAATCCCAGTTTAAAGTGAATTGTTGAAGTTTTCACTTCAAAAATTCACTTTTCTCCACATGTATCTCAGCGGGACGGCCACCCCAATTCAATGCTTTTTCTCCATCCCCAAACTGCCCAACAGACCTAAAGAAGTTTTCACTTCAAAAACTTAAAGCCTATAAAACCCAAAAAATTCCAGTGGGTTACTTTTTCTAAAAGAATCCAGGTATTTAATAACCCTGCCATTTAGAGTTTGTTATTGTTCTGCTCTTTCAAATTCTTCCTCATTGACTTTTGAATAAGTGGGCGAGGAATGCTTTGCTAGGGTTAAACTGGAATTTCATATTTGCCTTATGCTTAGATGCTATTTGCCAGCAGTGCATTTTAAAATGCAAATATCTTGCAAAATTTAAAAAACTGAAATCTATCATTAATATGCTTAATGTAATTTTCAGAAGAGCTTTTTTGAGATTTTTTATGTATCACTTAAGAAAATGAAAATAAGAATTTCTTTTTTATCCATAACTAATAGAGCAAGAGCCAGCAACCGCCAGACCTTTGTCATAGTATAAAAGCTGAAACTTTCTCTGCGCATACCCCCCCCCCCCCCAACAGAGGTAGGAACAATCTGCCACTATAAAGTTTGGATGATCGTGGTTTTGTCAGGTAACAGGTGGCAAAGGTGTATAAAATTGCCGAAAATTTCGTCTTTCATAAAGCTTAATTTTTTTATATGTTCTTCGCAGTATTAGAAATCACTTAATCCCTTGCCAGACACTTTTCCATAGTGGCAAACCCCCGCCAGACAACCTCAAAGTCTTGAAAAACGTAATTCTATTACGAGCACGCTGCAAGAAAGTTCGCGCATAAGAAAGTTCAGAAGTAGCAGTATAAAATGTGCTTGACAATTTGTGACAGCTTGATGTACTTCATCGCGGGAGTTTACGAACACAACAGTTTTTTCCAAGACAGGTTGTCCGACAGGGGTTTGCCACGATGGAAAAGTGTCTGGCAAGGGATAGTGATTTCTAGTACTGCGAAGAAGAACATAAAAAAATTAAGCTTTATGAAATGATGAAAATTTTCTGCAATTTTATACACCTTTGCCACCCGTTACCTGACAAATCCACGATCATCCAAACTTTATAGTGGCTGATTGTTCCTACCTCTGTTGGGGGTATGCGCAGAGAAAGTTTCAGCTTTTATACTATGACGAAGGTCTGGCAGTCGCTGGCTCTTAGACTATAAACATTCCATTTAAGTTTCAATTCAGTACTAATATAGTACTTTGATTTTTAATATTAAAATTACCAATTATTTATATAATTTTTAATCCCTAATTGACGATTGTTCAATTAGTTGCTTTAAGTAGTATTCAATAAAAATTTTCCAAGCATTTTGAACCCATCTTTAGCTTAAAAAAATCTGATAAAACCTCCCCAAAAACCAAGCGGGTGAGTTTTTTTTTTTTTTTTTTTTTAAAAGCTAGTTTTTAACAGTATACACTGAAAATAGTTGCTTTACTAGCCTAAAAACTGAAAATTAGTAGCCCAAATAGTCTCCTCTTCATTATAATTTAGTTGTTTATTTCTTTTATGAGTAGTAATTTTCCCCTTTACTTTAATACAGCTTTTCCCCCCAACCTTTTGACGTAGCTGCATATTTCAGCTGATAAAAATTATGTTCAAATAATACTTGCGTCTCATCAGAAAACTCTTTAGGATAAACAAAGAGACTTACCAAACATAATAAGGTAAGGAGTTTCTCCATGCATATCTTTAGGGTCTAGACTGCAATCAAACAGTTTAATGTAGCCTCCTCCACAGTCTATGTTCTGTTCATGTTTTACAGTGAACTGAAAGACAAGAGTTTTGCCTTCATTGCTGAACTTGTCAAACTTTGTAGATAGACCATAAAATCTGGCATCTTGAGATGTTTGAATACCTGTAAAACAAAAGCTTTAATACTTTCGTCGGAGAAAATATTTAAAAATCATGGAAATTACCATAAAGCACACACTTTCATGACTTGGGTCACAAGCAATACAAGTTTTAGATCAAAATTTATAAGAAAAGTAACTCAAGTGTATGAAAATATAAGGTTTCTTCAGATAAGACAGTTGTGAGCAATATAAAACTGGTGCTCTGCACAAGACTATAGGTTTGCATTTAATATGAAATACACCATTTGCAGACAACTGACCAATTCTAGACTATTCTTAATAGAGAAAAGTTTCTGGAAGCAAAGCAATATTCCTCTTTTAATTAGGGATTTTTACTAAATTTTAGAGTGCTGCAAATATATTTTGGAATAACTAAAAATGTATTACAAGCATGAAGTTACAGAAATAAAGGGTCATTTTTAAAGAGAATATGGTTAAATCTAGTAATACAATTTTGCAGCAGAGATAACTAAGTAAATCTAGCTATGTACTTTGATTTCTTAACAGCATCACAAGCTTTAAGTTTGGACAGTGTAGTACTAATTTATTTTGAGTCTAATGAAAATTTTTTAAAAACTTCAACTTACTAAGCTTTATAAGATTATATGGATGCTACTGCACCCTAGAAGTCTATCTGCTAACCTTACAATAGAAAGCAATCAAAAGAGAGGGCTAAAGCTCTTGCCTACCTTTGCTTATCTCAGGATCGCCATAGAATTTTCCATGAGTAAGAACAAATTTTCCCCATTCTTTACCAGAATGCTCAGAAGGAGTCCATCTTTCTTCCCATTTATCTATATGGGAAAGAAAAGCAGATGTTTCAATATAAAAAACTACAACATATATCAATAAAATATTACAAATTTGCAAAAATACAAATTTAAAAAAGTACTCCAATTTATGCAAAAATATACATTAAATGAACACTAACAATTATGAAATACATCTTCAGCAGCAAACAGCCCAAGGATTAATGATGCATTAATTTTTAATGCTAAAAAGTTCCTATGTAAAAACTATGTATGTTATGACTAGCAAATGCAATGGACAAATGGCTGAAATTAATAGCCAATAAAATCTGTTTAAAAAGAGGAGTTCCTTTTATGATAAATTTCTTCAAGATTATAGAAATAAAATTTTGTCTTGAAAACACCCAGATTTAAGTAGATTTAAAAATTTTTAAGCAGCATATAGGGAGGGGGTGGCCTTGAAAAAATTTACTTTTTCAGATTCAGATGAAACTCACTTGCAGTTATATTTTCTTAGATAATATAAAGTAATTAATATTTAAAAAATTTATGATATATATGTATATCTTAAATTTCGGGGTCACATTCAGGATAATATGGTAATATATAGCTCTATTATGACAATCTTTCTGTATCAGAATTGCTAGTAGCTTGTTTTCCTGGTATTTTATGATTAATATAAGGGACAATATTCCATATCCGGTGCTGTTTACATATCAATGTTTGTTTTTACGTTTCATTTGGTGATGGCGTTCTGGCACCATCGTGGGCAATGCACAGCGGGAGTGAAGTGTCCAGTGGTATTTTTGACTGGCAACCATAAAAAACGTGTATCTTCGGTTTGGGAATTTGAAATTGTTTCATGTTATGTTATGGATGGAAGGGAATGAAAATGTTATTGTATCAAAAGAAAGTGTGTTAGAAATATGGTGTGAATATAAAGCTAAATAAAGGCAAACATGTTGGTTTTATGTTATCAGCCGGTGTGTGTTAGGGACATTTCCGAGCGGTTAATTAAAAAAATAAAGGTAAGTGCTTTTTTTAAAAGAATCTTTGCAATGTTTAAGGTTTTTAATGTGAATTTTAAACTGATATTTGATGTTTTCGTAAGTGCTATTCTAATCATACTGACTTTATATGAGGTGTACACTAGATTGTTTAATCCGATGTTTTTTTTTTAGTTGAAAACAGGCCAGTATTTGCAAAGTTTACATTAGCTGTGTAGAACTAGGTTGCTCAATCCACTGTAGTTTAGTTAAAAATGGTCTGCTGTTTGCTCATTTTAAATTGCCTGTTACTGAATTTGCAGACATCTTTTAGGTTAAATATGGAGGGTGTATATTGTTTTAATGTTTTTGTTAGTGGAATATACGTGCAATTTTAATGTGTTAAAATACTTTGCAGGTCATGCAAAATGGTTGGCGACAGTCGCAGGGGCTTGGCAACTGCCTAGCTCCAGCAACTGTCACCGTTTTTACATGGGGTGCGCACCGTCTTGTACGATTTCACCAATATAAGTTCAAAACTGAGTTTTTGGGATTAGGTCTTATTTAAAAAGAATATAAATTTTTTCCATTATATCTTTGTAACTAAGTGTAACAAAAATTTACAGAACTCATTTTGTGTATAACATGTATAATAAAATTATCTATAGCTCCACATTACAAAAAATAATTTACTAATAATTTTAGAACAGAATATATATTTATACATATAGAGAGAGAGCGCCTCTTGGGGGAGGAAGAGTTTGAGATGAAATAAAAGAGGGTCGGCTTATAAGGAAAAACAGATTTATTTCAGATATCAAGGTTTAACTGTATTACAGACAATTTTAATTTGTTAATATAAAAAAAAAATAAAACATAAAAATGAAGTAATTCTTAAGTGAAAATTACTTGACCCAGATAATACAGGCCAGGTATTTGCACCCTTTGGAAGGTTGAGGGCCAAATTTGAGGATGTTCAAGAAGTCACAGGCCATAATTTGAATTTATATGGGATTTTGAATATAGTTTGCAGGGCTCGCGCGTACTCTGCATTTTACACGTAAATCAATTTTTTTTTTTTAAATAAATTGACTCACTTTTTGAAACTGCGAGTCAAATTTGACTCAAAATTTCAGCCGGACAGTTATACTACTCATGTCTAATCTAGTTTATATTAAGCATGCTTTGTGGAGAAATCAATATGCAGTTGAAAATTAATAATTACTTGAGAAGAAAGGAACGACTTTATTTTCTCTTTCTTAGATTTAAAAAAAAAAAAAAAATAGTTTTTTGACTTTGACTTGCAGTTTTCAAAAATTGACTCACTTTTATTGACTGCGAGTCAACATGACCAGCAGATTTTGGAGTCTAGCGCGAGCCACTGGTTTGTATGGGGGGTTTGGACATGTTCCACAGGCCAAATCAAAAGCCGGGATGGGCCAGAGGTTGCCAATATGCGATATAGACAAACATATGAATGCTGTTCGCAAAAAATTTTTTAACTTTGCAGACAGGTTTGATTTTCCCGTGAAAAAAAAAACTGGAGTTATACACGAGCAAAAAATCTGTACTTAAGATATTTGTATCTAATATATGTGAAAGGAGTTTTAAGAAGTAAAACATCAGACTCTCTCTCTGTGCTATAAGATAAACATTACAGTCTTAATAATTACTATTAGAAATCTACGGAAGAGTGGAAGTTTTAGAGAAAAATATAAAAAGTGAATTCCTCTTCACCAAGAGCTGAAATCAGCCTAAATTCTGAAAATATCATCCCTGTTGGATATGATATTGATACAACCGATTACCTTCCTCCTCCCATGTAGGGGGAAGCAAGCAACCATGCTCCCCTCCCCCATCCAAATTCAGAGGAAAAGTATATTTACATGTAGTCATCGATCGAAAAAAGGGCTTGGCAATTCATGGTTCACTTCATACAACAGATCACTGCGTATACCACACAAGATTTAAACAAAATATTAATGAATTTCGTGCACATATGTTTTAATGGCTTACTACATAAAATTTAAGTTAAAGTAACAGCAGAAACAGCGCGTCAGAAGGAAAACACAAAAATCAGATACAAATCTAGTATATCAGAGTTAATAAAATTTATCCTACATTAAAAATAGGTCCAAGTATAATTATAAACAAATATAGCAATACTTTAGAATCAACATGTATTTTAATATTATTAACAGACGGAAACTATTTCATTATATCGGCGACAACTCGCGCATATTATATCTGATTAAAAAGATAATTACCATCAGAAAATTCTTCTTTGAAATATTCTTTGGCGATTGTACAGGAAATTAAACAAGAAACTAACGCTAGAAAAATGTTTTTTAACATTTTGATCTAACGCAAGCAACAACCTTTTGTCCGAACCTGCTTCACTGAAAACACCTACGATTAAAGTGCCGGTAGAGCTGGTTTACGAAAAAGATGACATGTGCTAAGGTGGACAGATGGAAAATTTTCATTGGATAATGCAAGTGACCTATTACGGCCGACCACCTGGAAACGATAGCGAAAATGATGCCATCAGACGTCATAATGATGATTTTGTAATTTTAGACTATTTTTTTTTTTTTGTTTGTAATTTCTGAAAATGATGCAACAACTATATAGATTTATCTTATTAAAATTCAGTAATATGTTAAATTAATAGTCAAACATGGGAAATAAATAAAGAGATCCTTTACAGATGTATTTTTAATGTCGTTCACTTCCGCATATGACAAAAAGCGACATGCTAGACAAATAAAATTCCTTTTATTCAAAAATCTTCTGATTTTAGCAGGCTTTAAGTTATAAAGACTATGCTCAAATCAAATGCTCTACAACCTAACTACTTTATTTTACAATTTCCATCTAAAAGTTGCTCAGTTGATCACTAGTAATTTCAAATTGGCTCGCTTGAAACGAAAAAAAAAAAAGATTTTTTTTCAATCGATCAATTCAATTGATAAAATTAAAAAAGTTTCTATAAATAATCCGTAGAATGATACGTGTGTTCTCACTACGAATAAGCACGTATTGCCACACGCCCCGCTTATTTTGAAACTGGAGTTTGTTTACTTTTTCATTTTTCTGATGAGTTTTGATAGTTGTTGCTCTTGCTGTAAAACCAGCAAGAAAAATAGTAGCCATAGTGGGTACGAAAGCTTTTCCAGATTTTTCTTGCACATAGTCATTATTGATCTAATTTTTCACCTTCTTACTGAGTCAATGCTTTACATTAGCAATTATATTTTTCAATGAGTGGTTATAATAAAGCTTAAGAGTTTTCGTTGAATAGTATAATTTGAATTTCTATTTGTTATCTTCATAATTTAGGAACTGATGTAATTTCAAAAGCAATTTTTTTTTTTAATCATGGTGTCGCCCAACACAAAACGCTCAGAATAATTAAAATGCATTAAATTTTCGGGAAAATACCTCTTAATTAATAGTAAGAGGACATGTCTTTTTAGACACGTGTAAGTTACTCATAAAATTGACAATGTAAAGGTATTTTTAAAAGCCCTCATTTGTAAATTTTAATAACTTATCAGGGGTCATTTCACGTCAGTTCAACCAAGCCATGAAACCCCCGATTACGGATATTGATCAAATTTGGCATATGATTGTTTCTTCTGTGGTAGTTAAAGAGTCCCCATGAATTTTTTTGCTCATGGTTTTGGTTTTGTGCCTCGTCAGATTTCAAATTTTGGATCATTTTTGAGCAAGATTTTAAGGCAACACTTCTAGACACACACACACGCACAAAAAAAAAAAAATTGTCATTTATTCACTAATTATTTTATCTTTTCCAAATTTTGTACCCTTGTTGATTAAAGTATTAAGGATTTTAGAAACAAATGTCTAAATTAGATAAATCTTTTCTTTTTTTTTTTTTTTTTTTTTTGTATTTTTAAAAAAATATAACAAAGCAATTTTTGAGAAATTTTTAGTGAGTTCATTTAAAAGTGGAAACTCACTTTAAGGGAAAGCTATAATCAAAAATGCATTTTGTTCAGAAAGAAGCTTATATATGCATTGGCGTAACTGGGTAGGGGCTAGGGTGGACTAGGCCTCCCCTAAAAAGATTTTAGCCCACTCTAGAAAAATTACATATTTCATTACAAGAATAGAGGATGGAAACCCTAGGGGGCTTTAGCCCACTCTAGAAATATCCAAAAAGCCTACCCAGTTATGCCAATGTATATATGCATAATCTTAGGCTGAAATAAAATTAATGGTCCCTTCCTTCCTTCAGTTTAAAAAATTAGCATTTTTATAATTTTTTTTATGAAATTCTATGTATATTGTAATCCAAATCAACAGCAACAACAAAAAATCCATTGTTGGCAACAATGTTCTTGGATTTACATGAAATTTGCATTGAATGTTCCTTCTGTACAAGATATTGCACCTTTCTGTTCCTACAATTTCTTTTTGCCCTGGTGTCAATGGGTTTGATTTTATAGGCAGCCAAATTTTGATCATTTTCATTCTTCCACCATTTTTGAGTTCAATAATTCATGCTATATCTCTACAATTTTTCCTTTTTTAATTTTACTACCGATTACTCAATCTTTCTGAAATTTTTCTCTCTTGTTAGTTACAAGCGAAGAGATTTCAGAAAAAAAATGTGTGAACATACATATATATATTTTTTAATAAGTTGAACAAACTAATTTTTGATATGTCTGCTAATTTTAAATTAAAAATTTCTTAAAAATATGATCCTAGTCACAGGCTCATTATGGAAGTTCCTTTCATAATAAATTTATAAATGAAAGAACATCCCTTTGTCTAAAGTACACAAAATGTACAAACCAAATTAACAAAGTCAAGTCTTCTCTCAGAGAGGAATTCGACTGAAAATTTGATTTTAGAATAGCAGATTTAAAGCCCCTCACTTTTCCTGGGAACAGAACTTTCCATAATTTTAAATCACAAAATGCAAGCAGTCTTGAAGCAAGATGATTAAGTACTGATCAGGCACCTTTCCCTAGTCTTTCACTTCGAAACAAATCCTTTTACTTTTGTAAAAATTGGGGGTTTATATCCTACATATTTCATTGCATATTAATATGATAATATATGATATTTTGGCATGATATCTGCCATAGATAAAAATGAAGGAAATATTACTGTAAAATTTCTATATCCTAATTCACCCTCAGCATTATTTTATTTGCCCCCACATGAAGATGCATGTGCCGTATCAATTCCTTATGTTCTTTACATTGTAGATTCCCAAAGAACAGCTGCTGGAGGAACATATTTTTCAAAAGAAAATATGGCATCAAACCAATAAAAAAAATTGACTCTGTTGCGAACTGCTTTAAGAAAGTAGCATTGAAAGGTCAATTTTTAAAATTACAGCTTTTTTTCATAACTCTTGCTCTCAATTACTTTTATTACAATTCCAGAAATAATTTTGATTTAAAGTTAAATAATAAAAGCTCATGGTATTTCCCAATTTGTTGTATATATCTCTGAATTGAAAAGCTAATTAAATTACTAACCTTTTAATTAAAAGATTATTAGTTTATCTTGTTACATACAAATTTTTGTTGGAATATTTTTTGGAAAACTATTTTTAAAAATCCTAAAGATTGTTTCATTCAAAATTACATCTTTGAATCTATAGAAAAACAATTATTTTATTGCAGCATAAAACAGGAAACAGTTTATATGTGTGTGTGTAGCGTTGCCAGGCGTCCGGATAAAGCCGGACATAGTTAGGTTATAGGACATAGTTACGTATTATGCAAGAAAAATCGCTAAAAATCGGACAAAACATAAAATAAAACATTTTCTAATTCGAATTTCGAAAAAATCTCTCCGAGGCGTATTAGGATCTGTCCTAGTGAAGCCATATGCAAAATTTGGTAGGTCTGCGACCAACCGTCTTGGCGCAATGCGATCGAGAGACGCTCGCAAGCACATCGGCCGGTGGTTACAAAGCTACATACAATGTTTACTCTCGGATTTTATTATATATAAGATTCTGAAACCCCATCCCTTCTGAAAAAAACCCAAAAACCCAGTGGGTTGGTTTTTTTCTGAAAAAACCCGGGGTTTTAACAACCCTGCCTGTTCCATTGTTTTTATCAAAGAAAACATAAATATTCCATAGATTTTATATAGGGTAATTCCGGGATAGATGGACCTGCCAGATATTTAGTTAATGCGTCTCTCAATATATGGTGCAACTATCTCAGTGAGACACTTAAGAGATTTTGTAAAGCGTGCTACTATTTACTACTCAAAAAACATAATAATTTTTCAGCTAATTATCGTTGTTGCTATTGGTGAATCAAAACATTTTTTCATATGGTTATAATTCTACAATTAAAAGTGTTATTTTATATGTGATCTATCTAGTTTTGATTATGTAATCTCTGGGAACATTTAGGCTTCTAAATAACTCAAAATGGCGACGTGAAATCCACTATGTAGAGTCAGGGTGGGTTGTGCTTATCATCCGGATGATCGGAAGAGATGGACCATGTCTAGGCCAGAGAGATGGGCCAGGTTTTGTGTCAATCTTAAGTCATAGCACATAAAAGCAATTTCATATATATTAAATGGCACATAGTAATTCATGTAAACTTAATAAATTAATTTAATTGCAAATAAGTTAATTTTAAGAATTTAAGGTAATTTTCATGTAATGAAAATAAACATTTATAAATTTAATGCATGTACAAGTTTTTCATTATTTTATGGGGGTCCATCTTTCCCATTCATATGGTCCATCTCACCCGGCTACTCCGGGTAAGAGGCACCACATAGTAAATATTTTTTAAATCATAAAAAATTCCTTTACATATATAAACTTCTGCATTAGGATTTTTGTAAGAAATATCATATACTATATGTATATACTGAGAAAAGTAAAATATATGGCTTTTAGAGAATGAAGAAAAAACATGGTCCATCTCTCCCGGAATCACCCTAATTAAAAATAGTGTAAAGTTTAAAATTTTTATATTCGAAGGAACATGCAGGAAACAAGCAATGTATTAGTTGGTAACATTCTATCTGATCCAATCTTTGGGTTTTGTCTGTTGAAATTATGCCTTTTTTTAAATGAATAAGCCTTATTAGGGGGCGAATGTCTCATACAAAAAATGATTGTAGCGAGTTTAGGGGCCCTTGTCAAAAAAAAAAAAAAAATTATAATCACACATTTTTTTCTGAAATCTCCAAACTCTTAACTAACAGGAGAGCAAAACTCCAGAAAGGTTGAATCATTAGTGGTAAAATTAAAAATAATTTTGCAAAGAGGTATTTCATGAATATGTGACTCAAACATGGTGGAATAGTGAAGATGATCAAAATTTGGCTGCCCATAAAATCAAAACCATTGATACCAGGATAAAAAGAAATTATAGGGATTGCAGCTACTACAGAAGGAACTTTCATAGCAAATTTAATGAAAATCCAAGAACATTGTTGCCAACAACAGATTTCTTTGTTGATTTGACTTTGAATGTAAAAAGAATTTCATTAAAAAAATTTTAAATGCTCATTTTTTTTTTATCTGAAGGAATGGAGGAATCATTAATTTTATTTCAGCCTAAGATAATGCATATATATATTAGCTTCTTTCTGAACAAAATGTTTTTTGCATTGCTCCTCCTCTTAGTGAGTTTTCATTTTTAAGTGAACTCGCTAAAAATTTCGCAAAAACCACTTTGTACATTTTAAAAAAATACAAAAAAATATTTAATAAATTTAGACATTTGTTTCTAAAATCCTTACACTTTATTCAACAAGGGTACAAAATTTCAAAAAGAGGAAATAATTAGTGAACAAATGAGAAGTTTTTTGTTTAGAAATGTTGCCTTAAAATTTTGCTCAAAAATGATCCAAAATTTGAAATCTTCAAAATTTGACGAGCTATAAAACCAAAACAATAAGCTCCAGGGGCAAAAAAAATCATGGGGTTTACTACCACAAAAGAAACATTCATGCCAAATTTTATCAAAATCCATGATCATGGGTGTCAAAACCTCTCTCTCTCTCTCTCTCTCTTTTTCTTTTCTTTTTTTTTTTTTTTTTGACATGGAATGACCTGTAGTGTACTATTTATTATGACTCAATAAATGGTATCTGTAAAAAATAAATTGCATTTGGTATAGTCAAAAAATGATAATATTATGATGCATTTTTAAAGGTTATTTTTAGGGAAACACCCGATATTGATTTTACCAAATAATTAGATATCGGAACTCCTTTGCCTTTCGGAAACAAACATCTGGCACTAGATATGCTCTTAGTTATGGTGTATGTCTATTCATGTTTATAATACTATCTCACTACAATAAAATGTAGGTTTCACACATCATTAAAACATTTTTTAAATATTGAAATATAATTTGCAGAAACTATCTGTTTAAATATGGTAAACTAGCTAATAAATTAACATTTAAGCACAATTCATTTTTTGAAAAAATTGTAATGAATTTTTTAAAGATGTGGTTTTTTTTTCGTATTTATCTGTGTAAACTCTTTTTTTTATGCTTTTTTTTTGTATACATGATTTATGAAAATAATTGGGGAAGTTTATAAGTTATTGGATTTGGGTTCTTCTGGGTGATTAAAAAGTGGTACAATAGCCCAGCAAATGAACAGACATTGACAGTGTATGTTCATTTACTGGAATTAATAATATTCCCAGTAAATGAACAGAATATAATGCACATCAACAAATGATTAATTTTTAAAGAATGGGCATGCAACCAGGAAAAATAATTAAGCAGCTTACTTACTACTAAGCAGCTTACTATTGGATCATTTTTGATAAGCAGCTTTATATTATTTCCTTACTAGCATGGAAAAAATTACTTTTGCTAGATTTTTGATTTTGCATAATTTTTTATCTAGATTTTCATGCTGCACCTTGTTACAAAAATATTTGTCATTTGCTCTGTAAATATATGACTTGAAATTTTTTAGTCTTGTTAATTAAAGTATGAGAATCTTAGAAAAAAAGTCTAAATTGAAAAAAAATCTCTTTTTTATTAAAAGCAGATAAAAACACATTAAAATCCGTCAGTAGCACTTTCGGTGGCAGCCACCACCTTCTTCAGCTCTGGTCTCAATTCAAAATGCCTTGCTCTCTTCCACAGTATGGCGTTCCATCCAGGATCTATCTGCGCATGCGTCATGTCATTTATAGCGCCATCTGTCGTTATAATCTGTAAAGCCTCCATGTTTAGGGCATAATAGTTATTTTTGTAATTGGAGAGTTTTGGGCTATTGTTAAAGTCGATTTGTATGGGGCATTCCTGGGCTATTTTTGAGAGGGCAGTACTGGGTTTATTGAATTTAATGCCATTGTGGTGTTCCTTTTTTCGGTCTTTGATTTTCATTTTAGTCATACCAATATAGCAGCCTGGTTTATTAGAACTATTGTCTGTAAAGTTTATTTTATAAATTACATGGATGTTAAAATCACTAGAGATAAGAATAATAATATCTATACTACCGTTTACAGAAAAGCCACCAATAATAATGAAATTGTACATTTTAATTCAAAAACTCCCTACAAATTCAAAATAGCTGCCATATGCTCATATGTCAAGCGCGCCATTACACTATGCTCAGACGAAAACCTCCTCAATGAAGAACTCCAATTTATTAAAACCCAATGTAAAAATGCAGGTTACCCAAAATCCATCTTCAAAAAGAGAATCAGGAAACTTGAACAAATTAACAACTATCAAAACCCGAGACCAAAATTTACCAACGCCATTCCCTACTGCAGGGGAGCCGCTCTAAAAATTACAAATGAAGCTGCTAAAAAAAATATTAAAATACCCTATAAAACCAAATCAAAATATTTTCAAACGCATTCGCAGTGATAAAGACACTATTGCTCCTGATGAAACCGCCGGCATTTATAAAATAAACTTTACAGACAATAGTTCTAATAAACCAGGCTGCTATATTGGTATGACTAAAAGGAAAATCAAAGACCAGAAAAAGGAACACCACAATGGCATTAAATTCAATAAACCCAGTACTGCCCTCTCAAAAATAGCCCAGGAACGCCCCATAGAAATCGACTTTAACAATAGCCCAAAACTCTCCAATTACAAAAATAACTATTATGCCCTAAACACGGAGGCTTTACAGATTATAACGACAGATGGCGCTATAAATGACATGACGCATGCGCAGATAGATCCTGGATGGAACGCCATACTGAGGAAGAGAGCAAGGCATTTTGAATTGAGACCAGAGCTGAAGAAGGTGGTGGCTGCCACCGAAAGTGCTACTGACGGATTTTAATGTGTTTTTATCTGATTTTAATGATTTTAATCCTGTCCGTCCTATTGCTTTTAAATTAAATCTCTTTTTTTTTATTTTTTAAAAATATAATAAATTGAACTTAAGAGTAATTTTGGGCGAGCTCATTTAAAAGTGAAAAATCACTAAAAATGAAAGGCATAACCAAAGAACACTTTAATCAGAAAGAAGCATATATATATATATATATATATATATATATATACACGCATATATATGCAGTATTTTACACATAAATAAATTTAATGGTTCTTTCATTCCTTTAGATTAAAAAAAATTGCATTTTCACTCTTCATAATTTTGATTGAGATTTCTTGGGCTCATTTCATGTCAAATCAATGAAAAATATTTGTGTTGGCACTTGTACTTGAATTTTCACAAAATTTAGTATAATTCTTTCACAGCAGCAAGAAACTTCATTAATTTTTTTTTTGGCCCTAGTGCTAATGGCTTTGATTTTATGAACAGTCAAACTTTGAACATTTTCACTATTCTGCCATTGTTGAGTAATATGCATTATGCCTCTCTACAAAACAAATTCTTAGGTTGATAATGCTATTCCCAAAATCAGAAAATACTGTGTTTTTAAACCTTTGCTGAAAGGGTTGCCTATCAGTAACAATGCTGGTCATAACATGTAAAAAGTTGACAAGGTTGGCTACTTTTATAGGGTGTCCAGATTCTGAGATAAAAAATGTAGGACATCATTGCAGTCAGAGGCATAGCCGACTTTCTCTAACGGATGGTGACTGTAAGAGAATGCAGGACAAGTTACATAATGAAGTTTACAGAACAATACGTATAAAAAAGGACTGTCCTGTGAAATGCAGTATGTCTGGTCACCCTACTTTTGGCAATTTATTGTCAAGTTTGACATAAATTCAGTTTTGGGAGCTTATTTTTTTTTATTTTAGCTATATCTTCTTTATTTAGCAAGAAGTTGCTAAACCCTACTATTTTACAATGTGATGGTAAAGCTAGAATATTTGTTACATGGCAGGTGAAATATTTTTGCTGGTAAATATACCAATCTGTCAAGGATTATGTATAAGAATATATGGAGAACTGTTTTAATGACAACCTTAGTATAAAATGGTTATCCATTATGTGCATGTGTAATTTTCCATTATGATGAAGTAATTTTAATTTTTTTTTTTTTTTTTTGGTACTTGTTATAATTTTATTTTTAAGCAGTTTTTCTTTAAAATTTCACATGAACCAACATTAAATTAAAAGATAAATCTCCTTTTTCTTGTTAAAATATTTTCCTGATATTAAATTTTCAATACATGTAGTAAAAGTTCTATGTGAATCTAAACTTTATTATTTTTTTAATGTTGCATTGAAGAATGCAATTTCGCAGCTACATGAAGCTTTTAATCATGTTTTTCTTTTTCATCACTTTTTCCTCTCTTTCTATTTTGTACAAAATTTTTAATTTGTATACAATAGGAAGAGAATAAAAAATTTGGTGTGGTGATAAATAAAAACAATCATGCTATTAGTTCTCTTTATAGCAGGGGCATAACCAAGGGGGGGGATAGGGGGGGGGTCACAACCTCTCATGAGGAATTTTTTGCTGTACAAAATGTACATTCTTCACTCACTTATCACACACACATATACACATCATATATGCAAGTTTCAGTAGTCTTACCCCCCGCCCCATGAAAAATTTCTGGCTACGCCACTGCTTTATAGTGTAAGTATATTTCTCAGACTGGTAAAGCTGTGGCCTAGGGTCTGCTAATGTGATCTTAAACACCTTTATTTGCTTTTTTATATGCACATTCTTTATAGATTGTTTCTTATAGAAAGGTTTATTTTTTTATAGAAGTATTCTTATTTCTTTTCAGAAATCCAGTTAAACCTAAATTTTCTATAGCTGCTTCTGCCGCTGCTTCAGCTTCTGCTTCTGATCATAATGTAATTGAAGCGTTCCAAATGAGTCCAGAACACTTAGAAGCACATTACAAAGTAAAATATTTTTTATCAACCCACATGTAAAAATAAATAAAAACTTTGTGAGAAAAACACACATAAAAGGTTACTTATAAGGCATAATGATTGTTTCGACCAAAAATTCTTTCGGTCTTCATCAGACAAGCCCTTCCATCTTACTGAGCAGATGAGCAGAGTCTGCTCAGCAGGCCTAGTCCTGCTGAATTGCCGCCCCCACTATCATTTTTTGACCCCCATATCTCAGAACCTAACCCTTGGCTTTTCTAAACTGAAACCTCCTCCATGGATGGGAGTGAAGGGCTACCATACCATAAAACACCGGTGAGGCTGTGCTGATTGGTTGCAGAGTTACAGTGCCACACCTAGAAAATCAGACTCACTTTTATTTTGCATCTTGATTAAATTAAAAGTTATTTACCAAAAAAATAGTGTCTCTTGCATTACTAGTTCACACAATGAATTTTTTTTTTTTTTTTTTCAAATTTAACAAGGAGAGAGCATGAATTTGTAATTATTGATTCAAACAAAATTTTGTGGAAATGTAGCTACTAAACTATGTTACCATTGGCAAAAACTTTAATATAAGATATACTGCATTTTCAAGAAGTTGTGCTAAACATTTGAGAATTAGCTTGTACAATTTAAGTAATGTTTTATATTAAATTTCTTGGAACAGAGGTGGCCTAATGGGTAACAGCACTAATCTGTTGATCAGAAGATAAGTTTGATTATCAGGGTAATCCTTTTCTTTGATGGATTCTATCGGTGACGTATTTCATTTAATCAGTGTATGAAATTCATTTCAATACCCAAATTGTGATATTGAATGATTTAAAATAATTTTTGTAGACTTTTTTACATTGTATTTCAAAACTTTTGCAATTTAATTTATGAGAATGCTGATATACTGGGTATTAAATTTCACATGTATGAATGGATGTGTTAACTTTATTCTCACAAAATTGTCTTAGTGATTCAAAAGTTGCACCCTTTACATTCTAAGGACAATAATTTTCAAGTAATTAGATTGACTTTGATAATTTTTAAAGCACTTAATACTTTTATTAATTGTCTTCAATCTTTACTTTATGGAAAGTCCTTTTCATGGTTGATGTCTTTGCAAAAATTTTCCTTTGCTGTATAACTATATACATATCTATCTGTATAACTAAACTAATCCTGTTTACTTAATGTTTATGAGCTATCCAATGCTCCAAAAGATTTTCGAGATATCTTTGTGTTCTTAATCGTCTCTTCTCTTACAGCTGTTAATTTGTTAATATTACATAATAAAATTACAACTGTTTGTTTATATAAGATGTTTTTATTTATTTTATTTTTTTTCCCTGAGGTTTTAGAAATCAAGGAACTGTTAACAGTAAAATTTTCTGTTTCAAAGAAGCAGTTCTGTTAAATCTGACCACTTCTTTAGATAATGATCATGATGCTATTTTTTTAATTCAGTAGTCTGTGGGAAATGTTTATTGTGGAGGACCCTATGCTATAACCCTGGTTGCCCTTCCTAAGTCTAGCCCCGGTTCTGTTATACTAAGTCAACTACTGTTTTTATAGCCAAGCAAACAAAAAGAAAATTCTTAATCACTAGATTAGAGATATTTGTATGAAAAATTACTTAAGGAATGAAAAAGTAATTTTTACATTTAAAGATATTCAGTTAGTTTTAACCAGAAATTTCTAAAGTTACAAGAACCAGTGAAAATATTTTGGGTTAGTATGAATTACATACAGTAATTTTCTAAGCTAAATATCTTTTTTGTTTGAAGTGATATTTTTTAAAAAATGTGTTAGAAGGATTATGTATATTGAGTTTTATATATTGTTTTTTGGAACAGAAATTGAAGTATAAATAAATTTAAAACGTGTATGTTTTAAAAAGCAGACCTTTTTTTAGTCATTTAGACTTATTCTAATCTTTAGAAAGTCATATTTTTTTTTATTGAATAAAATATTTGGTACTTTTTTGTTATAGTGGCCATCAAGCTTATTTGGTGGTATTAGGATTAGAGCCAGATCACAATTGTGCTTTTGCTATGCTTAAGAAACGTAAATGTGGAAATAAATAACAACTATTAACAGTGGTATGTTTTCTATGTCTATATAAGTTTTGTAATAAAGGTCTGTAGGAGTACAAATATTTCAGTTAGATTTACCATTTCGTCAATATAATTTCGTCACTTGGCGATCAACTTTTGTTAGTCACCTTAAAAAACAAGTACCAAATATTTTTTATCTCATTATTTGAACAGAGTTTGTAAAGCTATGGCATTATAAGCATCATACTGATAAACAACTTTAAAAGTGTTACCAGTCTTACATCAAAATTGCCATCTTGTCTAATTTTCTATAAAGTTGCATCTGTTTTTGCAGTTAAGGCAAGGTTTTCACTTTTATTGTGCTAGTTATATTGTTGTTTTTTTATAGGACTTGAAAAATATGTATTCTTATGCTATTGAAGCTATGAAAAATTACCTGGGAAAACCATGTTACCCATATATTACTGAGCGAAAACAATTATATCCATATATTTTATTCTTATGTGAAGGTCTTCAAGCTCATGAATATGTGACTATTAAAGAAATGGTTTCAGAAAAACAAGTAATGATAAACTTTTGTTATCAGTTTTTAAAATTTCAGTGCCAATAATTTTTATAATTATTTTGTATAGAGTCTCTTGCTTATTGAATTAATAAACTGGCTGCTAGAGTGTGAGATAGTAGGGCGGTGTTAAGAGAAAAAGACCTATTAAACATGAAATTATTTTTTAGTTTTACACATTATTTATCTTAATCATGTTTTTAAGTAAAATGACAAAAAAAGTTACATTTACAGAATTTTCTTATATAGAATATTCTTATATTAATTATATAGAATAGGATTATATTTTCTTATAGGGAAGTTATATTCCCAGTGATTACTTAAATTTTGATAATAGTCTGGTTTTATAATCAGAGCAATTTCTTTACTGTTAAGTTTTCCCCGATCTTTTCAGCATCATTATGCCAATTTCTGTTGCTTCTTGTTGCTCAGTCTATTTAATTTCAGTTTCTAAAGGTCATTTCTCAGTGATTCTCTACAGTAAGTGCTTCAGTTTTGTCATCATGATTTACTTGAGCAACTACAATTTCTTCGTTTATTAAGGTTGTTATAGTTAGAATAATAATTAGCTGGCATAGAGGTGAGTACAGTATGTCTACTGGTCAGGAAAATGAGAAATGGGTCAGGAAAGCCTAGAAAAAGCCTGGAAAATGCAAAGTAGGTCAGGAAAATTACTTCGAAAGCAATACATTTTCCTCCATAAAAAAAAATTCGTTTTTTTTTTCCCTTTTCACTGTCAGACTTCAAAGAAAAAAGATGCTGATAAGGGTCCTTTTAGTTTAGGAAGAAAGAATGGATGAGAATGTTCGTGGGATATGTAATGCTTTCGCTGCAGTGAGGGATTTCTTGTGACAGGTAGGTTCAAAAGCTGTTTGTCTAGGATTGGCAATATAATTCCTTTCTGGATTGTAAGTGTAGTAGACCAAAAGATAAATATTTGTGTTCGAAATTTAGAACATAAGTTTAGGCACAGATGCCAGATACATCACATAAATATCCCAGTAGTGTAATACAGGGGAATGGATATCGGGATATATTCCCCCCCCCCTCCCCAGAAATTGTTACATTAGTTAGCATAAGCTTTATGTTGCGCAGATATATGTTTTATTTATTCACTATTTATTTCATATCCGTCTCTCCCACACCCCACTCCAGCCCTCAAAAAAATTTCCTAGCTATGCTCCTGGTGCAAGCAGTATTGGTTAAATCTGAACTAACCAGTTTCTTACACAATACTCCTTTGCCGATGCATCTTACTTAACATTTAAACTCTCATAGTAATTTTTTTTTTTTCTATCTAACTTAAATGCATGAATTGTACAGTTAAAAATTGATTTCAAGTAAGTTATAGCAGAATATTAATTGTAAAAAGTGGGGGTTTCTATTGAGGGATTTCACTGTGTAGGTAGTCTGGATTTTTTTCTTTTTTCCCCCGAGAGCTTCCAAAAGTCTGGAAATTTACTTTTAGAAATTTAGTAGACACCCTGGAGTAGTAAAAAAAATAAGTCTTGATCATGCTTGAAACTTGTATTTCTTGTTGCTGATTGATGCTTTATATTATTTTTTGTTTTGGAATGTTAAATACAGAATTTCAAATAAGCAAGACTGCTGCACACTAACATTTTAAAAGGCTACAGAAATATTTAATAATTTTTGTGTGGAAAGCATACTGATTAAAAATAGGTTTTATTTTTTATTTAGTAGAGTATTTTTAATTTTGTTTTTGGTATCATTAATTGTTTATTCTCATTATATCTGGCAGTTAAATTTTCTTACAGGCACTAACTATTCAATTAACAGTGATGATAAAAGATGCAAAAGTGATACATCCAAAATTAACTGGTAATATTATCATCTTCCGTTTGTATATTATATTAAATTTTTAACAATCGTGTCAAAAGATTATTCTCATCTCATTGGTTGACAGCTTAATCACTAATGTCAATTGTTATCCAGCATTTGGGGTCAAGTAATTGTTAGCTAAACAACAATTAGCCCCAAAGACCTGCCCAAAATTTCATTTACCTTTCTCCCTCTCCCCCCCAAGAAATTTTTGTTTCTTTTCAGGACAATCAGTAAACAATTTGTTGTTGCCTTTTACATGTATTTATGAAAGAATATATCTTTCTTA
The DNA here is from genome assembly GCA_038373885.1 of Cheiracanthium punctorium. Taxonomy (NCBI): domain Eukaryota; kingdom Metazoa; phylum Arthropoda; class Arachnida; order Araneae; family Cheiracanthiidae; genus Cheiracanthium; species Cheiracanthium punctorium. The sequence continues at coordinate 185,446 of JAWZYV010012803.1, read as the reverse complement.
GAATGGATAACTTTCTGGGTATCAAGAAAGGAGAAAGTGATTATCATGAAGAGATTGACTTTCCAAATGTTTGTTGATCCAAAAGTAATGTTTAAAGCCTAGCTTTATTGAATCTATCATTATAGATTGAACTTTTGAATACTAACAACATGTAATAAAATTACATGAATGAAACAGTGGTAAATAGGCAGAAATAAGTATATATTTTTCTCATACTTTTTCCTGTTTATGGAAATTACTCAGTGTAATGAAAATTAACCAAGGAGGAGCAAACAAGAGTTTGCGATTATAAAGTAGCTCCCTGTCTCATATCTGTGTGTGTGGTTTTATTTTTTATTTAGTAGAGTATTTTTAATTTTGTTTTTGGTATCATTAATTGTTTATTCTCATTATATCTGGCAGTTAAATTTTCTTACAGGCACTAACTATTCAATTAACAGTGATGATAAAAGATGCAAAAGTGATACATCCAAAATTAACTGGTAATATTATCATCTTCCGTTTGTATATTATATTAAATTTTTAACAATCGTGTCAAAAGATTATTCTCATCTCATTGGTTGACAGCTTAATCACTAATGTCAATTGTTATCCAGCATTTGGGGTCAAGTAATTGTTAGCTAAACAACAATTAGCCCCAAAGACCTGCCCAAAATTTCATTTACCTTTCTCCCTCTCCCCCCCAAGAAATTTTTGTTTCTTTTCAGGACAATCAGTAAACAATTTGTTGTTGCCTTTTACATGTATTTATGAAAGAATATATCTTTCTTAGAATGGATAACTTTCTGGGTATCAAGAAAGGAGAAAGTGATTATCATGAAGAGATTGACTTTCCAAATGTTTGTTGATCCAAAAGTAATGTTTAAAGCCTAGCTTTATTGAATCTATCATTATAGATTGAACTTTTGAATACTAACAACATGTAATAAAATTACATGAATGAAACAGTGGTAAATAGGCAGAAATAAGTATATATTTTTCTCATACTTTTTCCTGTTTATGGAAATTACTCAGTGTAATGAAAATTAACCAAGGAGGAGCAAACAAGAGTTTGCGATTATAAAGTAGCTCCCTGTCTCATATCTGTGTGTGTGGGGGGGGGAGGGGGAGAGGAGAGAAGGTGGAAACAACATTTTTTTTCAGGTGTTATGTGCAATATGGTATCCATAGTCTTCAAACAATACAGAATTCAAAGAGTTGATACTGTACAGTATCTTTGCTCTAAGTCTGATTAAAAAAAAAAAAAAAACTGAAATTATAGGGAGTCTCCTATCTATGTCATTCATATATTCCATCTTATGTTTAGAAATGACATGCTTTAACTATTTTATTCAAATAGGTAGTTAACTTATAATTATGTATTTAAAATGCTACATATAATTGGTGTATATTAAAACAAGGTTAAATACTTGTTAGATCATAACTTTGTGGGTTTATTTTATCAAATTAATCCAGAAGCTAATTGATATTACAGTATAGAACCTGTTATCCAGAATGGTTGGGACCGGGTGTATTCTGGATAACTGAATTTTCTGGATAACTGGTTGGGGATTAACATGATATCTACTCATATGATGGGTAGCATAAATGTTACTCTCTATTTTTGATTAGAATTAAACATTAATTGTTAATATACTAGAAAAATAATATAAAAAAACTCTAATATGATCAAGATAAATAATAGTGATTTGGAGAGGAAGTAGTAAATATATAATAACTTCTTGAAAACTTAGTCACACACTAAAAAAATAAATAAAATACCTTACCAGATTGTTTACTTTTAAATTCTAGCTGTAGTACTCAAATAAAAAAACAAAAACATAATATATATATTTTTTAAACTTCATTTTTTGCTTTTCTTTCGGAAAAAATAGGAATTTAATCAATTGAAAAATGATTCTGGATAACTGGTTTTCCGGATAACTGGTTTCCGGATAAGAGGTTCCATACTGTAATTAGTTCATTGTATATTTATCATAGTCATGGATCTAACAAGAGTTTAAGTATCATGGTTAAAATTTTACTATAAATATCAATTAGCTAATGTTTTATAAGTTATGCAGGCACTTAAAAATAGCTTCCAAATTTTTAGATTTTTCTCGAATATTTTGCAAATTATGGATTAGAAGTGATGATGAACTATTTACATCTGTCAAAGAGAGCACTTCTTACCTTTTATGGGATGAGACTTTTGTTTTGTAAGTACTCATGACAGTTTAAATTTATCATTTATATTTAAATTCGCTAGATTTGCATTTTTTTGTTTTGTTTTATATATCTCTAATCATTGTGCATTAGCTTTTGTACCATTATAGTGAAATAATGCACATTAATATTATCATTATTTCAATTCATTAACCATAAAATAATGTGGTTTAAACTATATAAGTTGTATTGCATGTAAATATTTCATACAGATTTTAGCAGTATTATAAGATTTGTTGTGTGCTTATTTTTGTTGTTTATCAGTTATTTTAAATTAGCATAAAAAACTTGTTTCTGGATAAATGAGTATAATTATTCGAGCTGTGATTATAGTTATCAATAATTAATTTTTAGTGGCATAGAAGACTATGAATCTGATGTATTACACATAGAAATTTGGTAAGTGTGTTTTTCCTGAATAAAATAAAAAATAAACTTAAATTTCTGATTTACTTGTCACTTTGAACCTAAACTTAATTTCTTTCTGTTAGCCTATTTTGCCTTCAGAACATTTTTATGGGTTTAGCAAACCTGAAAACTTTTTTATTTTAGTTTACACTTCAGTATTTTTAAATAATGGGCTTTAGGGGATGTGCTTCGTTTGTGCCCATTGACTCCCCTAAAAAAAAAAAAAAAAAAAAAAAAAAAAAAATGCTCTGTGAAAGTAAGTAAAGAAAGAAACTTGGGAAATATTACCTCTTATCCTAGGCATGACTATTACTAAAACACTTTATGTTTTTATTTAAAGCTATTACATTTATTGAAAAGTTTCAAAAATCCTTTAATAGGTAGTAATAAATTTTAGTACAGTACCCACCACTTATAAGAAGCACATCAGTTTTTCCCATTCTGTTTCTTATAAGCTGATGCTTCTTAAATTCAGAATTTTTAAAATATTGTTCTTCCATTGTAAAAACTAACTATAGAATTTAAAATATAAATATATATAAGCTAAATATTAGCACTACTGCTACGTACATAATACATTTGTAAACTGAGTTGTGCATTAAAAAATATTCCTTTTTTACAAATTAAACCTAATAACTTAAAATATTTTCTATATAGTATGTAAGTATAGTATTTAGTGTTGAATAAGAATAAAAGATAACTTTATGGGTCATTTATTTATGTATAAAAGCATTATACATTTTCATAAATATTGTAATGTACAAGATGTATCCAAAAAGTTCGGTGAATGGTCCCATATTTTTAAAACTGCACTATTTAGGATGTTGTGTTCACCACTGACAGATTAAAGCAATTTTATACATGGGGTGGTTAGTTGGAAGATTCACATACACATCCATTTTATGGAAGTAAAATAGGATCTTTTACCTTAATTTCTTTTTTCTCAGGAGGGACGATCACCCCCTCTGCCTTCCCCCCTCTTTAATCTGTCTGTGGTGCTCACAGACACTCATTGAAAGACGAGGTAACTAGTGCCCCCTAGTGCCCAAATGACAACAGTTGAACAGAAGTGCATGCAGTGATTAATTTAACTCAGTCAGTGTAAAAAGGCATGCTATTGCAAAATGGAGCGATGTGTGTGCAACAATTTTGCTTCAGATTAGGCAAAACCCCAATGGAGACACAAGAAATGGTAATGAAAGTACACGATGTGGAAGCAGTGATTAAAAGTATGCTTTTGAGAGCTTTAAACCCTTGAGGATTAAAGGAAATAGTCAGCCTATTGAGCCAATTCTTGTGCATCCTCCATATTCTCGAGATCTGATACCTGCAGACTGCTTGTTCTCACCCCACACACACACACAAAGAGCTCTTGCAATCTTGAAAGGCCTATGTTTTGCTGGCTGCCAATTCCTACCTCCTGCCCATATACCCAGAGAGAAGAGATGACCTCCGTCAGTTAATCTTAACCAAATCAGTTCTTTTTTACACCTGCATCACAAGGAAATAAAAAAGGACATTAGTAGAAAAACTGTTTCTTATAAGTGGAATCATGTTTGATATAAGTGAGAATTTTAGTACGTTAAAATGAAGCTTGTGTTTGTTTCTATCCGGGGTTAGCAAGATTTTGATGCATGCCGGTTTTTACTGGATTTTACCATGGTTATTACCATCGTGCCAAAAATCTCCTTGTTAAAAACTGTCTAAGCCCCAGATTTTTGGTAACACTGCATATCTATTTTATTTCGGCTAATTATAATTTAAATAAAGATTGTATCTTAAAACGATAAGTTTAAAAAAAAATTCTGAAAGATATTTGACAAAAAATAACTGGATTAACGTTAAAAAAATATAATTTGGAAATTTACATTTTCCCAACATTTACTTCATAATTTTATATATTGTAAGTAAAATAAATATGATTTTTATTTATTTACTTTTTAAATTTTTAGGTTTTATTTTATGATGCATTCCATTATTAATTTTGAATACCATGAAACATTTTATGTATTACACCTTAGAAATTCTGATTAGATTATTTTTTCATAGGGTGGGAGGAAGGAGGACGTAAAATACAAGTTATCCAGCCTTAGAATTTGTTGTAAAATCGTTTCTGTAGGAAAGAACACTAAAGAAACAAACTTGAGAAACTTTCTATCACATGCTTCCAAGTGGCAATTCTGATTACTAAAAATGTCATTTTACATACATTTTTCGTTTATGTTAATGCAAATTTTTTAATTAAATGACAGTTTAAGTTCAATAAAAGTAGCAGTGGTTCTTTATTTGGTGTATATTTGGAGTGGTTATAAATTTTGATGAATATTTTAAGATTATGCAGGCATCCATGTGTATCTTAAATAAAATTAAATGAAAAGTAATAATATTTTAAATGAAAAATTCTGATTTTAAATTTCATCACAAAAACTTAAAGGTATGTATCAAAATTTTTAATAACTTTTAATACATTTTTAGTTATTTTTTGGCTTAACAGCATAATAGAATAATTTATATATGTTCAAAATATATTATATATAATTTATAGTTTTTAATAGCTATTATTTGTGTGATTATGGCAAAACTGCGGTAGGGTGATTTGCCAAGGATGGGAGTGCCTTGATAGGAGGACTTTTTAAAGGGTGTTAACTCATATTCACATTACATCTGGAGAAAACCTACCAATACTCCTAGACTGTTAGATTGACAGATGTGCAATGGGACCCAAACCCAGGACCTTCACACTTCAGTTTAGTCGGCCAAAGTGTGGAGGTCCTGGATTTGGGTCCCATTGCACATCTGTGATATAACCATTCAGTGACAACCATTTCAGTGACATAACCATCGTGCACATGGTAAGGCTTTTAATAGCTTAGAAAATTTTATATAGAAATTTATTGTTCATTGTACCATAAAATAAAGAAAAAGTAGGTTTTTGACAGTTTTTACCAGTAAAAACACGGTTTTTACTTCTGTCATGTCAAAAAACAGTTTTTGATGACAAAAAACCATCCCTGTTTCTATAATTTCTTGCTTTATAAACATCTGTTTCTGTAACTGAATCTTATAAGTGGCGATCATTGTAGCAGCTAACATATCACATTTTTTAAATTAGTGATTGAAGTTTGTACAAATACAGTTTACTTACATCATTAAAGTGTTTTCTTATTTTCTATATCACACACACACACAAATGATTTATTTATTTATTTGTCATAAACTGTCTTTTTTAAAATATTACTTCATCTATGTTTTCATTAAATCTGTTTCAGGTCATCTCGTCCTGGATTGCTTGAAAAAATTGCTTCTTATACTTCAGAAAGGTTTGTTTGTTACATTTTATGAAATGATCATTTAAGCACTGGGGATAAAAAACACTAATTTTCCTTTAGCATACATTTTCTAACAACTTAGAATTATATATGTATTATTAAAAACAGATTTGTAAATTTTAAAGCCCATGTAATAAACTCATGCTATCTATCATTAAAAAATAAATAAATAAATAAAAAAAAAGCTATAAATAAATGATAAATGCATTTTTTGTCCTTTATTAATTCATGAAAACATATTTTATGACTAAAGTTTTTAGTCAATTCTTTTGAATTTTTATTATTTGTTTACATTTCAAAACTCATAAAAAATGACTTTCTTTTTAAGCAATAGATGTAGTACTGATTATGTTATGTTTTAAATTATTTTTTTCTTCACATTGCTTAAAATCTGTATTTTAATAGCTGGACACATTTAAGTAAATGCAGTAATTCATTTTTAATGTTAAATAATGCTAGGATACAAACAAATGATTCAGATAAAAATGATTTATCACATGCATTTCATACAAACAAAACAACTTGCATTGAAAGATTTGCTGTATAATTTGTAAACTGTAGTCATATTATGATACTCTTTTTATAAATAATAGATTTGTTACTCTTCACAAATTGTATAACTTAAAATGACATAATTTTTTATGTTTATGAGTTATATTTTTTGAGAATAAATGTATTAAGTAAGAATTTACAGGAGATTAAAAATATCCCTAGGGTTTTAATGCTTACTAAAATACTAAAGTACTGTGAACACAAACAAAGCTCCCAACCTATTTAACAAATTTAAAACAGATGCATGTCCACTCAAATTAGCATTTTTAGTTAAATAAACGATATTGTAACACTTTTGGAAGCATTTGATCTTTTTGTTTTTTACTAATTGAATCTGAACTCAATAGTGCAGGATTGCATAGTTTCAATTTATTTACTCAATTTATATGCCAATTAACTTACATTAGCAATAATGAAGCAGTTTGGCATTTGATAGCACGCTATTTCGTCGTAATGCAGTAACGCAATTTCGGCATTGCCTACTGGATCCAATTGTGAATCTAAACCATTCTCCAATCAGCTTAATCACGCACACAAAATTTCATAAAAATCCGTCCAGCCGTTTAGGAGGAGTTCAATCACATACACACGAACAGAAGATTTTTATATATAAAGATTTGTAGATTGTCTTCCGATTTCGAAAATCTGTCAATAACATCATCCACATTTAAATTTATTTCCTTTGAATGCTCATTAAAGCTAAGCCATTCAGTCTGGTTTTTCCAGTTGAATTTCTTAAATATGTCTTAAGTCTCCTTAATGTAGAAAAAGTTCTCTCTTGCATTGACGTAGAGACTGGAAGTGTTGCTAAGATTTGAAGAAGTTTATTAATATTTGGGAAAAAAGTCTTTCTACACTTCAGAAAACTCTCAATGGCAGAGTTTGGTTTTTCCTTTATCAATTGCCACTTAGATTTTCATATCTGAAATTCAGCATTGAATGTTTCTGATTGAGGAAGGATTTCTGCATAAAATGTTGTGCTGAATTCTAAACATCTGCTTGGGATCAATTTTTATAAAAATGAAATGAAATTTTTATGTTTAATAAATTGATCACAAAGTTGGGTTCTCACATGATCTATAAACTGTATCTAAAGATTCGGCTTATAATATTCTTCACAGTTTGCAGATGGAACATTTTCTCGGTGTGCTTGCTTCATAATCATTTTTGGTAAATCCATCACTCCACCATTATTAAGTACCATTGCAAAAACTTCGTAAATATTCCTAAAGTCTTTATCTACATTTCTGTGGAAGTTATCAAGAACAACAAAAATGCTATCCACATAATTGCATGCTTTTGGCAAATCTAAATCAATATCCTGCAAAGCCTTACACAGTGGAAGTGTACAAGCAAAAGTGTTTTCCATTACAAACAACGGTAATACAAACTTGCTACTTCGTATTGCATACAATAGTTTACACACATTTCTGGAAGATTCAGAGTTGGCAGAATTTTCCAGGTGTTCCAGTGCTAGTATTATGGCTGGGTATAGCTCTTTAAATCTAAGAATAGATTCATGCTTTTGTACCCAGTGAGTTTAGCAAAAGGATACTAGACTTGCACGTTTTGATTGTGGAAATAATTTAGCCACTGAATCTTTTAACACTTGAGTACGTTGTGCAGAATTATGAAAAAATGTTTTAACTGAATGAAGTGTGCCCATAAAGTTTCTAATTAAAGGTGAAGAAGACAAATTACTTAAGGCAAGATTCTGTGAATGAGCACTACAATAAATGTAAAGTGCCATACAGTGGGTGGTCTCGTAATGTAGCAGCTTGTGTTCCATGTAAATAGCCGCTAAAATCTGCTGCTCCATCATATCATTGTCCTACTAAAAACTCACAATTGATATTGTTACTTTTTAAAGTTTCAAGAATAGATTCGGCTAATCCTTTTCCAGTGAAGTCTACAGTAGGTACAAATTCTAAAAAAGATTCACTTAGGCCATTCTTTTCTTTATCCACATATCATAAGCATATTGAAAGCTGTTCTTTCAGCTCTCCATTCACTGTTTTCACAATTTCTTCTTTAATAATATCTCCACAAATCTGAATTAATTGATTTTGTATTAACAGACTTGTGCATTTGCTAAACCTGATTTAAGATGCTTTTGAAGTACTAAATCACCAGAAGAAACTTAAATCTTAATAAGGCATGGAAATTTCCATCATTGATATTGCTGCAACCATTACCTAAAACTTTTCAAAAATCATGAGTTCCTCTAAGAGCAAATTCTTGACGTCCACACAATATAATTGTATCTACAATGGATTGCATTATTTCTCTGTTTTCTTCTGCTTGCCGAGCAAATTCAGTAGAAAGTTGATTTGTAATTCTTGTAGTTTTGCCATCAGCCACTGATAGAAGGTTTTCTGCTTGTGTCAAACATTTTTTGTGAAATGAAGTTGCTGCATGTTTTAAGAAATCTTCCAATGCATTTTTCCAATTAGTGTAAACTTTTTTCACTAGAGCACCAAGATTTTGATGACTTCTTTTTACAGCTTCATCAGAGGAAAATACAACACAAACTTTGCATAAAGCTCCTTTCAGTTTTTCGGAATATACCAACCATGAAAATTTTTGAAGCCAAGACTTTTGAAATTTCAATTTCCCAGTTGTCAAAATTGGAAAACAATATGAAGGTGGGGCAGGGGCGTAGCCAGAAATTTTTCATGGGGGGGGTTACGACTACTAAACTCATATATATGTATACGTGTGTGTGATAATGTAGTGAAGAATAAACATTTTGTATGGCAAAAAAATTCTCATGGGAGGGGAGGGTTATGACCCCCCTAACCCCACCTTGGCTACGCCCCTGAGGTGGGGGAATTCATGGATTTTTCAATAATGTTTCCTTTTTCAGATCATTAATGTTAGTGTTTACAAACAATCTTACATCATTTTTATTTTCAAATTCATGCAACTTTCTTTGAGAATTATCCACTTGCTCATTGTTATCATTTAGTGAATTTTCAGATGTAGTAAACATCGTGCATGTTACATTAGTGGAAATAGGTGAAAACCTTTTATCAGCATAATCATCTTTAGGTTTTTTTATTTAACTATTCACCTATAAATAATTGTCACTTCATCTCAAATTAAATTATAATTTCAATTAATCTTAATAATACATACTACTTTTACATACATAAAATGAACACATGTGCTTATCTAAACAAAAGTACAGTACTACAGATAAAGAAAAAAGCAGAGTAATAGAGTTGAGTTGTTTTCAAAAATAAATAAAATGTTATTTTTAAATATTAATGGATTCTTTATGTCAAATTGTTACTTATATTTTTAAACAACTATGAAGTGTTATTCGTTATTATTAGTTAGAAGTATTCAAATACTATTTGATTTCAAATGTAATTTTCAGTAAAACAATATTTAAGAGTCTTGTTTGGTGGCGCTATCTAGTAATAATCAACTGAACTTTACTAGACCATATACAAACACATAACTAAATGTTATTTTATGGGCTGTTACACCTGACTTAGTAAAATATTTCCCGGAATTGCACAGCTTCTACCCATTGTATTTCTATTGTCTTACGCCCAAAAAAGGCATGTTTAGAAACTATCAATTTTAATTATGTTTAATCACTTCAGTCCCGCAGTGGTCTGGGCGCTAAACTCCATTCCCATAATAACACGGCAAGTGAAGCAGCATCCGGCTTGGCCAGTGCTTGGGAGGGACTTCCCCCTCTCAGCCCAACTGTTGTGGCAGCGGGTGCACGTAAAATCCGTCGTGGCTCCAATGTCCTCCAAGTTCTTAAACGATACCTCTGGGGGTGCCAATTTCGGGGGGATGGTCCCTCCTCTGGAATTGGTTCAAATTAGGGGACCACCAGGCTAAGTCGGACTTCCTCCCACTGGGGCCCACTAAAATGGAAGGTGCCACTCTCTGCCCATTGCCTCCCTATCTGGGGGGAAATCTGGCACCACATGCAGTTGTCAGAGGGCATAATAGGGAAAAAAAAAAAACTTAATGTACCGGTGGAAGATTAAAGGCGAATGTTTGTTTGACAAATTCAAACCATCACAATCATCTGACTTGATTTTAATTCCGTTATTTGATGTTCAAAATCGCTTTTCTCCCATTGATATACATCAATAGCTGACCATATCCTGTTCCGGTTTGAGAAACGTCTGCTATGGTTATGACGTCACATGCATACTTTTTGTACTAGAGTCCTAGTTTATACTTATGATTATTCGTGTACATTTTTCTTTAATAAAATAAATAAACAGTTTTTATTTAAATTGCTTTTTTACTTAATTATATTTATCAATTTTAATCTTATAAAAAGTTACATTTAACCTGTTATGCATGTATTTATGTTTAAAAAATGTTTTTGGTGACACCCCCCCCCCAAAAAAAAAGTCTAGTTACGGCCCTGTGTTGATGTGTTCTTTTTTCCTCTGCCTTTATTTCCTTTTAGTGAATATAGCCATATTTTAAGAAGTTTTAATGATCAAGTTTCAAAATAACATGAAAATATTTTATCACATAACTAAAAAATAATATTGAGGGTAATAACACTTATGTTATATGCTGAACTACACAATTTAAGAATTAAAAAAAATAATGTTATGGTTTTATTGAATTTATGTTAACTTAAAAGATAATTTACATGCTTTCATTTCTAAAAGTGCAAAATTTTTAATTTGTGAGTTACTCTTTTTTTTTTTTTTTTTCAACTACTCAGTATTCGACACTTGGCCAAATAGCAAATGGCCGAATACTCGGTACTCGGCCAAAATGCAACTTGGTACATCACTAAATAAATAAAGTTGATAGTCAAGAATAATTTTAATTCGCTAAGAACAGTTTTATTTGTCATTATGGAAGTTAGTTACTAGAAAACTTTTGCCTTTTACTAATTTATTTTTAAAAATATGTGTGTGTATTTATATATATATATAGATAGTAGTTAGTAAAAAATTATAAATTTTAATCTATAAAGTATATTATTTAATTTCAAATTTTAATATTGCGAATAAATGATGTTAATACATAGATTACATCATATATTATTTTTTAACTCATTAGTTTTAAAGAAGATGATCCTTTAGCTGAAGAGAAAGGAATGTATTTTATTGGAGATGCATTTGAATTTGTGAAGGTAAACTGAATTTTAATATGCAAGTTTTTACCCCAATGATTTAATTCTGCACGGGCATACACACAAATGATAGTTTTATCATGTTGATATATTGGGCTTGTATGTATGTGTATATATTATGTATTCATGTTACAATATGTACTTTAAAAATATTTGATCTTTTGTGAATGTTATGTACCTGCTATTATTAACAATTGCAAACAAAATTTGTCTTGTAAATTAAAATTATGTAACATTTCTCGGAAGCATCCTGTATTCCAGCAATTTCAAGTATTTGCCGCAGAGTTGCCACCGATTTTGGAAAATGTGGAAAAACTGGAATAGTCAGGGAATTTTATTTTGACCAAAAAAAAAAAAAAAAAAAACTGTAGTCAGGGAATATTGCAAACTTTATCTCAAAATCTGCAAAATTTCAAAATACAACCTGAAACATTTTCAGATCCACATTTATAAATAATTATCTGCTTGTCATGTTTCAGGAATACTCAATTTAAGATTTGATCTAGGTGTGCAAAAAATTAATGTTGATCTGTATTGATGTGGTTGTTGAATCATGTGTACATCATTAGTGTAGTCTGGAATTCTATCAGAAAAAAAGCTGGAAAAGCCCGAAAATTTTATTCCAGAAACTGAGCCGCAACCGTATTACTAGTAACATGCTAGACACTATAATTACTATGTTTTCTAATATGTTAAATATTAAAGGTGTATAGTATTAAAATGTGTTTATTGTAAAATGATATGTTAGATTTTTCGAGCTTGACCTTAAAGCATGATTTATACATCAAACTGAGCACCCAGTGTTTGACAGCATTCAAGGAAAGCATCCAAAAACCCAGGAGTTTTAAATGATCTGCATTCACAGATCACTTCATGTGCAACACCCCCCCCCCCTCCGTACTTTCTCTATTTCCAGAGTAACTCTCCTTTTTTAACTTGCCAGTTTTGGTTTGGGGGGGGGGGTTGGTTCCCTTACTTGTTTTTGATTTTTGGAGGGTCCTCCCATCCTTTTCATCAATTTTCCTGAAACATTTTGCTCCCTATGCATATGCCTAGCATGCCTATGCGGAAAAGCGATCCTGAGCTAAACTTAACAACATATGGATTCCAGTCAATAACCAATGGTCAAAATCATATCTTCATAAAATAATTTTATTCAGAAATATCAAGAATGATCTTTTCTTCCCCCCCCCCCCTCTCTCTCCCTCTCTCTTCAAAAAGAAAATGTTTAAAATCTCTAAAATTGAGTCAAATTTTTTGTCCTAAATTTTTAATAAAAAGAAAAAAGGTGTGTGGTAAAGTAATATTTTTTAAATAGTTTCAAATAAATGTATATATTAATATTAAGAAGATTAGGTCTTATTGATAATTTCGTTTGTTGCAGTCCAATATAGATTATCTTTTGCAAATATTTAGCTCTAGATATTTTCTGCAGAAAATAATTATATATTAAAAAATATTGCTTTATTTATAATTTGGTCTAAATGTTTTAATATATATACGTAATTATCTGCATGATGAATCTGGCATATAATATTGAAAAATAGTTCTGTAGCATGTAGAATAAAATTAAAATATTCAAATTTTTAAGTGTCATTATGCAGATTAACTTTATGCACTTAGACTAAATATGTACTTTCTAACTTGCTTAAATGTTTTTACATGTTTTTTTCAGTCTTTGCCCTGTGTTGGTAAAACCATGATGTGGACATTAAAAAAGGGTCCAAGAAGAGTTTATACAAAGGGACAGTTAAATTTATACATACAGCTTGGTGGAACCAGAAGTCCAGATTTCCTGTTACATATGTATTGTCATATGGCATTTATTAGATTATGCTATGAAAAAAAAATATCAACAGAAGTATGTTGTCTCATTTGTTAGAATTACTGAAAACCATAATTTTTAAAATTAACTTAAATTTTTGTTAGTAAGGCTTCTAAAAAATACTTAATAAAAAAAAGCCTTATGTGTGAAGTTACTGATTAATTAATCAGACAAGTGTATATAAATGCTCTTAGCAAGGTTTTCTAAAGATTCCAGATAGGCATGTTTCTGAATCACACTCATCTATATGAATGATGCAGGAAATTCCATCTTTTTGTTTCCGTAAACATGCTTGTTCCACCAGTGACAGAATTTGTCATGCTTTCTCCGACAAGCTGCAGGAATACAAAATTTTTTTCTGTAGCACAATATATATTTATGCATGCATATACGCACAAAGATGTGGGTGCATTTAAACATTATTTTAAAATTACAATTAGATGAAAGTGTCTTCAGCACATTTTGTAACTCTGTTAAAGACAATTTGTTTGCAGAGGATGGTTCTGTTTCGGTGACAATGTTACCATGTTGCCTTGTTTCTGCGATGGGGCTTGCTCATTTGCAAATTATTTCTTGATATATCATATAATTGGACATATTGAGAAAAAAGTATTTTTAAACAAATTTTCAAGTGCGAACGAAATATAAGATAAAAATATTTTACTACACTTATTTTTAAAGGAAAAAGAATATAAAGAAAAAGTATATAACAAATTAGTAACATTAAGTGAAGGGAAATTCTATTGCTTAATTTATCGGAACTCTGTGATAAATGATATTTTTCAAAGAAACCAATGAAAAATGTGGTTCATCTTTTCACCCACAACAGGACTCTTTCAGAAATTCCCTTGCTGCTGGTTCTTTACTAAACTAAATAGATATTACTAGGTCCACCCACAGCTGTAGGGGATTTCTCCAAAATCTGCTACCAGAGGTCTTTTTTAAACTAAAAAAATGTTTTTTAAATCATAGGTGTGTCTGTGTCCACTCCCTATGGGACCACCCTCTGAAATCTGCAGTATAGATTTTTTTTTTTTTTTTAAGTATGAACAAAAAAATTACTTTCAAAAATAATATTAAAATAAATTTCATTCACTTTAATCTATACAAAAAAATAATAAAAAATACTCTTGAACATTAATTATTAATTAAAGCCGTTAAAATCCATTAAAAACGCAACACACCAAGTGTTTATAGTCGAGTGCTTTCAGCTGCTTCACCCGCAGCCATCTTCAGGACTGGCGAAAACCACTTCCTTCTTTGCAGCACACTGCTCCAGTCTCCGTCGGTTTGTGCGTGAGTCATGTAGTTGACAGCACCCTCTTCTATTAAGATCTTTATTGCTTCGCGTTTTAAACTGTAACTATGATTATTATAATTGGCTAATTTTTTCCAAATTTTCTTTTAAAGCTAAATGGGATAGGGCAGTACTATGTCTATTATATTTAAAGTCATTGATGTGTTCCTTGATTCTGTCTTTTATTTTTTGTTTTGTTACACCTATATAATAGCCGGATAAGTTAGTGTTGTTCCTGGGGAACAAAACATTGTGAGGTCCTACATCTGCTTACCAGAGTTAAATTTGAAAAAAGACAAAGCCATAAATAGGCTAAAATACTTTTATTAAAGAACAAGTTCGACTTACAAGTCATGTAAATAATTATGACATTTTATGGGACACATAATATAAAACATTTCTATGGTCTCATGAGCAATCAATTATAAGGAAACATTTTGTTGTTCCTGGGGAACAAAACATCGTGAGGTCTTACGTCTGCTTACCAGAGTTAAACTTGAAAAAAGACAAAGCCATAAATAGGCTAAAATAATTTTATTAAATAACAAGTTCTACTTAAAAGTCATGACAATAATTATGACATTTTACAGGACACGAATATAAAACATGTCTACGGTCTCATGAGCAATCAATTATAAGAAAACATTTAAAGCAATTTTAAGTCAAAGACATTTAGCTAAATTCGAAACGAACATTTATAATTAACATTTTTGCAAAGCTTACGCAACTAGCGTAATAAGCCGATACTGCGGCCAAAAGATTTAGCTTAAAGTTTCATTTAACTAAAGATTTCTGCAATTCGCAGTCTAAATTAAATTACATTACATTAAACGCGGCTTACAGCCACTGGCTGAACTTCGCCCTACGCTCCCAGCTCCCTCTCGGCAAACAACTGAGAGCTTTTATACAACGGTAGAAACTAGTAGAAAATGGCTGGCGGACGTGCCATCCAATCGGAGACCGCTGCACAGCGGGAGCGAAGATATTTGCATCTGGCGAAACGGTGAAACATTTGCATAACGATTTGCACGTGCCGAAAGAACGACTTGCGAGCTAGATCACCACAGAAAAGAATATTGATTACGGCCAGCAGCACAAGCGCTGCTCAACTTTGCCGATGAAACTTGTTTTGATTTTAAACCAGAGCTCATGTGGCCATTTACAAAACCATACTGCTGCTCCATTCAGAACAGCTATTAAATCTTTTTGCGACGACGGGAGAACGGATTATTGTTTTGAAACTGAGGAAAGGTTTTTATTTAAATTTTAGTTACGTTTTATTTATGCTATTGTAAATAAGGATTAAGTGATGTGTGGTATCAACCCATTTTTATTTAAAGTGATTTTGTTTTTATTTAATAATAAGTTTTGCAACAAGTGTTTCTTTTTCAATAACTTACAATAATTTTGCTATCTTTTAATGAGTACTTTACCATTTTTTTAAGTTAATAATGATATATCTTTAATGCCTCCTTAAATATTTTCTTTTAAATATTTGCTTAATTCACTTAATTCACTTTATTTATTATGTTTTTGCCTTAAGTCTGTTTTTCTATGATACCAATGTAGTGACCCCATGTTATTTTTTTTTTCCTTCCTACTTCTGAAGCTAAATCCTAAGATATTTACTTAAATTTAAATGTTTTCCTTTTATTTTATTCTTTTACTAATATTTTGGATTAGAGTTTGGTCCTAGTTAGGAATAATTCTTAATTTTGAGCTTTTCCCCGTGCGATTTGACCATTTTTACGGCCTAGGTAGTGTTTCGGTAAATCGCCATTTTTTTTTTTCCATTTCGCGTGACGCTTCATCTGTTTTCTCGCCATCTTAAAATTGTTCGCCACTTTCAGTGAAGATCGGTGATTTGTACACGGACTCCTTTTTCCCGCGCGTTTCTCTCCAGAGATTTCGAGAAGGAAGTTGCCGTTGGCGATCTGCCATTGGTTGAGGAGGCAGCGCGTGAGGGGGGGGAGGAAGGAAAGCGCCGGCTGGAAGGAGAGGAGAGCGTCAGTTGAGATTGGAGTGAGCAGGTGTGTGGTCGATCAAATTTTTTTTTCCTCGTCGAGGCCTGAAGCAAGGAGACTAGCGTCGGGTTAGTCTCAGGCCATTTCAAGATGTCTCCATAGCAGGGAACAGAGCAGTTAATGAAAGAGGCGGTGGCATCTTACATCATTTCCTGAATGATGCACCGGCGTCCGGCGGAGTGAACCGCGGCCTGAAAGGGGTGTCCCTATCATCGGAGTGACTCAGGTGATGTTTTTCCTTTTTATTGCAAGTGTCGTCGCGGGTGCTATCTGCACGTAATCGCCGAGGTCAACATCGCAGTCCCGTGTTTAAAAGAGCGGTCCCTTTGTCATACCACTCCCAGAATGAAGCCGTAAGATCTTTCCACATCATTTTACATCACTAAGACCGTCTCCCTCGGCTATGAAAGTTTATCTAGGACCCCCCCCCCCCGGTGTCTTGCGGCCATCCATTTGGACACTCTTCCATTCTGCTCATCCTGTTGCACCATTTTGGGCGCGGGCGTTATGCCCCACATCCCCCTTTACGATGTTTTACTCTAGTACCAGTCCCCTTCAATAATTTAACCTGTAATTTCTCCACAATATTCTTAAATCCATGTTTTAATTGTTAAAGTTTTGTTTCCCTTTTTTTTTTCTATTCTACAAAAATCAAATTTTTTTTTTTGCAAGAATTATGTGCAACTCTTCCAAAGATTGAAATGTGCTATTCTACATAGTTATAAATGTGTGCTTATTGTTTTTGAAGTGTTACCCCTTTCTAGGGAGGCCTCTCAGGACACAATTAAACTTGACATGCATGACTGATAATCTTTAATATTATATGTAAATCTTTGGCCTAGTGCCCTGTGAAAATCTCAAAAGCTGTAAAGTGTGTTAATTTATATTTCTGAAGTGCCATAATGTGGTGAATCATGAGTGTGCCAATAATTTATAATGTCTGTGAAACGCTGAGTGCAGAAAACGCAACTCATGCCATCCAATAGTGTCTTAAGCAGCAATAGCATATCAATTTGAATAAAATGTTAAATTTTTTCTTGCAATAACTTGTGTCTTTCTTGTGTATGCATGCTTCACACACACCTTTTTCCTTTCAGCTGAGGCAATTCCGGCCGTAACCTGGGGTTCGGGTTAATTTATGTTTGGTGCTTTGCCGTTAACTTCAGAACACAACGCAAATTTTTCAATTTTTTTTTTTTATGAATATCTAAAATTTATTTATGGCAACACGGCATAAGTAATTAAAGTTAGAGTAAATTAATTTAAATTTCATAAAGATTAATCCCTACAGTTAGAATCTTTATAAACAAATTTAATTTTATAAATTCCTGTGGTTTCCAAGTGATTGATCTTTTCTTTATCAGAGTGGATTCTTTTAAAAATGTTATTATTTGGTTTTATGGGAATTCTAATATTCTTTTTGCATGCAAGGTTAGCAAGTTTCCATGTGTGTATTTTAACTTAATACTCTTGAACTTTTTGTTTTTGGAAGCAAAACTGATTGACTTTTTCTGTCAGTCAACCCAAATTCTTCAGCATTTTCACCAGATGTAACGTGAATACATGTTAGAACCCCTTAAAAGTCCTCTGAGCAAGGCAGCCCCCTCCCCCCTGTCCCAACTTAGGGAGATGCCTCTTGTGTAGGCTTTCCGTAGCATAGAACTCAAACTTGTTCCGCTTAATTAAACAGAAATAGTGTTAGTTTATTATTTTGTCTTTGCTTCTAGAATCTTTTTCCCAAGCCTGCTGGCTTGATTAACCATTGTCCCCTGTGACTAGAATGTACTGTGGTTCTAAAAGGGAAAGGAAAACTTAAAAAGGAAAACTTAACAAATTACCAAAACGAGTCATAAGGGTATCAAAAAAGGCATCTTCTAATGCCACTAGGTTTTTACTTTTTTTTTCTCTGCACAGCCAATGCTTTTTAAAAGGGCATCTCTCTCACTTTCTGCGTGATAATTCTCCAAAGCAGTGTACAATTTTACAGAAATGTAGAGCACGGTAATGATAAAAAATATAATGCCAACTATTTATTATGCTTTTTAATCTTCAGAGAAAAAGTTGTGGCGGGGTTGTTGCACGAGATCATCTCCGCGCACACAACACCCGGCAATTGAAGGCCAGTCAAACAGGTACTTTTGGCCGAGCTGGATTGTGCCTCTTTCTACCACCCATAAGTCCCTGGGTTCGAACCCATCTCTCACCACACGCTCTCCCCTTCATTGGCGACCCGGACAACGAACATGCATTCTCCTTCTCGCCTACAGCGACAGATGGCGCCAGCACCGCCCTTTTCCATCTCTCGCACGGCTCTTTCAAAGTCCGCAACTAGCGGCAGCGACCTCACCAAAGTCCACAACAAGTGGCAGCAACCTCACAAAGTCTGCAACGAGTGGCAGCAACCTCACAAAGTCTGCAACGAGCGGCAGCAACCTCACAAATGTCCACAACGAGTGGCAGCAACCTCACAAGATGTCCACAACGAGTGGCAGCGACCTCACAAATGTCCACAACGAGTGGCAGCGACCTCACAAAGTCCACAACGAGTGGCAGCGTTCCATAATGCTTGGAACATCGTTCGTCAGCCTCCGACTGACTCTCTAGGTGGGGGGGGAGTAGTGTGGCGTCACGAGATCACCTGCACGCACACAACACCCAGCAATTGAAGGCCGGTCGAATGGGTACCTTTTGGCCGAGCCGGATTGCGCCTCATTCCACCACGCGAATTCCGTGAGTTTGAACCCAGCTCTCACCACACGCTCTCCCCTTCAAAGTAGTAGTAGATGCTAAAAATAACACATGGTAGAAAACAGTAAATGTTGATAGCATTTTACCGTTCAAAGAAAACAAATTTCAAACAATTGTGAAGCATTTATAAAATTACTGAATAATTAAAACAAAAAGCATTTTTAAATTTAGTACAGTAAAAATATATAATGCTACTTTAAAAAAAAAAAAAAAAAAAAAAAAGTTTGCTGTTTTGATATTTGCTGTCAGTTTGTAAAATAGAACTAAAAACTTGTAATGACAGTTTATTTTTTTCTAAAGACAAATAAAGAAAAGACTGACAGTTACTGAAATTTCTTGTCATCTCCTCCCTTGTTATAATGAGATAAAGAAAGGAATAAAATTTTCTGTTTTACTTTATAATAGTTTAAAATCCAAATTTTAACTAAATCCAAATTATTTATTTACTGTTAATTTCTTTTTCTTGTTCTACATTGCCTTTAACAGGAATCTCATAACTTATGGAAGAATTGGTTAGAAATACTACCAAATACAGCCCTAACTCTGATTCAACAGCATGCTATACAGCATGGAATGACGCCAATAGAACAATGTTTATGGTAATTTAACATTATGCTGAAAACATTTTATGGTTTAAATCAAAAATTTAATAATCATTTATTATTTCATTTAACAATCTTGAATATTAATCTTGCTTTGTCACTAGATTAAAGGGACTAAATATCTTTGCACCTTCACATAATCAACTTCCCTTACTTTTTCAAGCAAGAGTATTTGAGAGTAATATTTTAAAACTGTTGATACTGAACGAATGGAAGGGGAAGCCTACAACAATAAAACTTGTGTTGCTGTTCTGACTTATGTTACTCTGAAGTTCTATGCCTTCTAAAACAAACTATTATAAAATCAAATTTATAAACTTTAATGAAAGTAGCTTGCACAAATTTGACAACAGTCTGACTTCACAAAAAAAAAAAAAAAAAAAAAAAAGTGTGCATCGAGGACTTTTTAAAAAAAAAAAAACACCTGTTTAACAACAGCATTGTAAATCAGGGTTAATTTATCTTTTAAAAATTAAATCCGTGAACTTAATTTTTTAGTTCCTAAATTTCATAATTTCTGCTTTTTTGTTGTAAGAGTCGTAAAATTTTGTATGAATGTTCTACTGATTTGTCATTATGCTGTAAATCTCAAAAATGTTATTATAAGCAATATATTTTTTGATTCTAATAACATTATTTATTTATTTTTTAATTCAAAGACAAAAATACCACCAGTGAACATTTGTTCAAAGTATTAACACTTAACAATAATTTTGTTTCTTTTTTTACAAACAAACAGCGAAATTGAAACTTAAAAAAGTGTAATTTTAAACTTCACTTACTTAAGAAGTTGACTTTTACATTTTTTATTACTGCAAGTTTGATTCAGTTTTGATTTAAAAACATCAGTACCGATTAAAAACAGATACTGATTAAAAACATTAAATTTGATATTTTTAATGCAATTTCTTTTTATTCGTTAAATTTAAACTTGGAAAAAGCATAGATAGAAATTCATTTAAAAAAACTTACGATTTTTGATAGTTTAACTAATTTTTCTGAAAAACTTTATGCATTAATTTTAATGCAATACAAAAAATTAACTAAATTAATACTAATATTTTGGGCTCTGTAAAATTACATTTCAAAATATAACTTTTATAAGCATATGTGAAATGAAATCTAGATAGTTTTAACTAATAAAATTTGATATTTTACAAATATGTACTGTATTAGCCTGAATATAATGCAAAATCGAAATTTTTCATAAAGATAATTAGAAAAATCCATTATCTAGATCTCTAATTTAGTGCGAGTCAGGTTTTTAACAGCCATTGATCAGTCAAATAATGTTGCATTATATTCGGGCTAATACAGTAATTAAAGTACTTTTATATAACCTTTTGCACTAATTTAACCAAAGTATATTTGTAGGCTGTTTGTTCTGTGCAATCTCTAAGTTGTTATTATTACAATTTTCATTTTTAGATTATGTAGCTTCCTTATATTCAGTTGTCGTATAAAAAGATTAAAAAATTTAAACCTTACTAGCATGAGTCTATATTTAACTGTTGCTTTGTTTCAACCGTAAGAATTAAATGCGAGTGCTATAAAAAATTTCTTTCAGTTCATGGCTTGTTACATCATCTTTGAAAATGAGGCATGAAGATCGAGTAAGTTTCAATCTCTTAAGAGATCTTTTAGGACATTTACTCACAAATATCAGTGAAGCTGAAATTGGACCAATGAAAGAAACTTTGACCAAGAGCATATCAGACTTTTCTGTATATGCTTTAGATATGTTGAGAAACCTGCATTTAAATTTTGATGTGCAAAACACAGAAATGGCAGATGAATTGTTTTATATGCTTCGGTAATGAACATTTGCTCAAATTATTCCTTATTTATTTATTTTCAATTTTCACTTATGTTGATGACAAAATATCATGCAGTTGAAAAATTTTGATTAAAAAGAAATGTTTGTTTATTAATATCTTCTATGCTAGGATTACAAATTTTTGTAAAAGTTTACTTGCATTAATTGTGAAGAATTACTTGCATTCAGAAAAATTTCAAAAGCTCATAAATGGTATCCTGCATTTCTGGTATATGCTATGCAATAAGTAATGATGATACAATCATACTCATTATACTATTTGTCACACTCATTATTTTATGGCAGATCTTGTATCAGCTTGTGAGGGATCAGCTGAATATTGAATTATTGATCTTTATGTAATCATCTAAGTGCTTGTAATATGACTGCTGTTATGTAGAACTTAGATTAACTACAAAGTTTGTGCATCAATTACATTATTCTACATTTTGTTAAATATTGGATTTTTCAGTCTTTTCCATTTTTCTGAGTAATTAAGTGTAAATAATTTACTGATAATCCTAATAAAACTTTATTAAAATCAATCTTTATTTTGTTTTAACAAAATGATCTTTATATAAAACATATTACATGAAACACATTATTTGCACTCAGTTTTGCAGATGATGCAGTTTTTTTGTGATTGTCTGCCATTGCATATGTATATGCATAGGCTATTTTATTAATATAAGTCTGTATTTTGCTTTTAGGTGTATGAGTATTGCAGAATTAAAGTTATGTACAAATTACATGGATTCTTATGAAGTTATTCAAGTGAGTCAATACAATTTTTTAATGAAATTAGAAAAATCCATAATGTCTCCGTACAAAAAGTCCATATAGAAATTTTGTTATCTGGGTCAAATTTACTGAAATAATTTTACATTCATATGATTACAGTTTAGAATGTTTGTAGAGTTTTGGGGCTATTTTGCATGCAAAGTATGATAACTGGTTTAAAAAAAATTTTTTTTGAACCATTTTTTTTTTTTAACTGGTTCAAAAGAAAAAAAAAAAGAAAGTGGTTGAGTTTTATGAATTCATACAACTCTTTTTCTGTGATGGAATTAAGAAAATATTTACTTTATAAAGCATAATTGTAATGCTTTAAAAGGGAAATATTTATCAATAGAGTAGCAACTCATTATATCGTGCTTGTTGGAAGACAAGAAAAATATGTGATATATCCGATAGAGAGACATATCCGAGGGTGGGAGGATATGGTAAAAAGTTTACTTTTAGTAACATATGCATAAAAAAAATGGGGATGTTAAGTTACTTTTAATTTAAATTTTCTGTATTTAAGAGTTGAAATTTGTGCCTTTATAGTTTAATTTTATCTACAAATGCACGTGTGTATTCACACTTTTCATTTTCTGCTTAAAAAGTATTGGGAGACACAGAAAAGGTACAATATATCTGAATGTGCAATATAAGGAGGGGTTGCTTTAATTTTACTAAAATTAAGGAGATTAAGATTTTAAAAGAATGAAAAGGAATTGAGCTTTATGGATTTATACAGCTCTTTTTCTGTGATGGAATTAAGTAAATACAGTTGCTCTTCCGTTTAACAACTTTCAAGGAGCAGTAAAAAATAGTCTAAATAGCAATTGCTCTTAAACAGAATTTGAAAAAAAAAAAAAAATGCCACTTCCCGTCATGCTTTACTGGCTTAGGACTGTCAATATATTTTTTATTATATTGGCGTGTATAAAAGTGTTATTTTTATTATCATTATATTATTTTATTCACAAAAAATTATTTTTTTAAGTTACATAGCAAAGAGTACAAACAAACAATACAATGAAAATAGGTTTTGAAAAAATCAAAAGCGTTGATTGCTTCAATTTTTTGTATTGCTTACATTATTTTCTCTTCCAGAGATTCTAAAATGTTAAATGTGGTCGATTTCCATATTTGCTGAAATAATATAGCGTTGGAGAACATCTAGAGCTGAAGTTGTATCTGTGTAAGATGGTGGCAGTGTCTAGTTTTCTGAGTCTTCAATATAATCTTTGTCTGACACTGTTTCCGTTTAGTATATTGTCATAAATTTGCTTCATATTTCTGTAATCTGTTGTTAAAACAGAGTCATCATAGTTCTAGAAATCTTGCATAATCGTGAAACATCATCAAGACTTCTTCATTGTTCACGGGTAATGTCATCTCCATCGATTTCTACATCCGTGTTTAGCAGTTCCACTCCAAAAGCAGTTACAAGTTTTTCATTGTGAATTCCAGCAACAGAAAAACAGTTTCTTACTTTGAATGGAGAAATTTCTTTCCATGATGCTGTTATGTGCATTGCTTCTAAAATCACTGCAGATAAGAAGTTTAAAAAAAGTTTCTCATGTTAAAAAAAAAAAAAAGCGTTAAACAGAAACAACATTGTCTTTGAATAGAAATTTTGTATTTCCGTGGACGATGAAGTATTGTCTTTAAATAGATATAGTCACTAAACAGAGAGCCAACTGTGTTTATTTTATAAAGTATTATTGTAATTCTTTAAAAGGGACAATATTTATCAGTAATTTTACTGAAATTAAAAAAAAAAAAAAATCCTCATTTTAGGAAGAATCATCTGAATGGTATCTTATAGTTATAAGGGACTTGAAAAAGAATCTTCAGGTAAATATTTTGTGCACAAAATGTTGTGAATAGTATTAAGATTTAGTTCATACAAATTTTTTCAATATTTTCAATGGCTAAAGTGTGGATTTTTCTTCTTCTTTCTTTTTTTTTTTTTTTTTTTTAAATATATATTAGGATGAGGAATCTGTTGAGAATATGAGTGATGTATTGAAAAATATTTTGAAGACATATTTGAAAAATCAAATAATACTTGATGATATATTTATGAGGTTAATAGCTTGATACTTTTCTTTTTCACCTTTTTTACTGTGTTTTTCTGTTTTGTTATAACATAAACACAAATATTTATGCTATTTATAATGTTTATTTACAAAACAGATGCAGTGAAATACCAAATGTGTGTTAAATCACAAAATGATATACTGATCTGGACAGTAACTGTGCAATTTATTGCGAATCTTTTAACATGAAAAAACATTTTAATCCCCTCAGTTTATGTTAAACCTTTTTCACTGTATAAATTAATTTCATGCTGATTTAAAACTAAAATAATCTGATATAAATGTATGTGCTAAAATTTATAATGTATTTACATACTTGCCAACTGTTCCAGTTCTTCCAGAGCAACTCCATAAATATGTTAATACTCCGGAAATTTTGTACAGCAAGATATTTTCTCCTAAAAATAGCCAACATTGACACAGAGAGAGAGAAATACATGCAAAATCCAAAAGAACAGTTTATCCTACAAGAAAAAAAAAAAAAATTATCCATTGCTGTATGGGTTTAAATGTAGGAGTGACTTCAATACTCATTATTTACTTTATATTAATTACAATGATCTATTTCTTTTAATGTTTAAAATAAAAAAGATGAATTTAATTCCCTTTTTAAAGGTCTATTGTAAATGTATTTTACAATTTATGATTAATATTTGTATGTTAATTATTATGATTTAGTTAATTATTGATGCATTATTCAGCTAAGTTTTAACTACACTTTTATCTTGAATAACTAAGTTGCTCTTAAATGTTTTTATATGTAGGCAGGTATGTACTTGTAGTATTAAAAGCATTGAATAGTCTGGTACTTTTGTTGTGTATGTACATATGTTATATATATATATATATAATGGTTTATTCAGAGTTGATAAAGTATCCAGCATTGAAATTTTAGTGCACCAAAAGAAACTAGATAAGAATGAAGTAAAAAATCCACTGGTTAATATATTTTTAAAAAGAAGGTGTAAGTATGGGTGATTGTGAAATTAAAGGGGAATATTTCATCCTTGTGTTTTCACCACCTTAATATTTACAGCCTTTATTTTACATTTTGTTTCTTTTTTTTTTCCAATCCAAAATGTGAGAAATGTAACTTGCATAGAATGCCTCCCTCTCTGTTTTTAAGTGTTAACTGGAGGAATAAACTTGATTAACTAAGAACTAACTATGAAACATTCAAAAAGATGAGTTAAAAATTTATTTATTGTGTAAATGAGCTATTAAAAAACCATTAATTTGTTTTACTCTGTTATTTTAAAACTAAAGTTGTGTAAAGCATACCCTTTCTCTCAGTGACAATAATACTAACCCAGCTAATACAATGATGCATGAAAATGCTATTTTTAATAAACCTAATATTGGTCAGGCAGAAATCAACCAAAAGGAAAGTAGTAAGAGAGTTGTTAAAAGGAATAAATCAAAATGTTATAGACAGTGGAAAAATTTCAAAGAAAAACTAGAAGAATCAAGAAGGCATGGGGATAAATTAAAAAAATGTTTTGTTTAAAATATAGTAATAATAATAACCCAAAAATAAAAGTAAGAACACTTCTTAAAGTAGAAAATGTATCACCAAAATTGAGAAAATTCGTAGAATTTTCTTATGCTCTTTCAACCCAAATTCAAGAAACCTTTAATAGAAATAAACAATCTCAAAAATCTCTTTAAGCATATGCCTTAGATTTTATCTGGCAAAATTATTAAAAAATACAAAGCCATGAGAAAAGTGTTGATAAAGAGGAAAACATTCATAGCACTTTAAAAACAGCACTAACACACGAGAACAAAAATCAAATAGAGGAGAAATTAAGTCTATTAAGAATTTTTTTAAATCATATCAATTAAAAATCTGTTATCATTTAAAAGTATAGGGGGAAAACTAGAGGATTACATGGAGGTTACATGTAACCTCCATGGCTTCAAATGTAACCTCTTTGTTCAGCAAAATTATAAAACATTTTTTTTCCCTTAGAAAAAATCATTTTCCTTGACCTTTGTTTTTTGTTATCTGTATTTTTCCATTTTTTTTTAAACCTTCTCAAATTTCTTTTATTTCAGAAATCACCTGTATGTTTTTAGTTTAGATCTATGCATGTAACAAAAAAAAAAAAAAAAAAAACGAATAAGTCTGTTAAGTCTTTGGTATGGATTAGAATAATTAGTTTTCCTTCTGTGTTTAGTGATTGCCTATATCTTACTGAATAAAACTTTAATTTTTTAGTTAATACAAAAAAAAAAAAAAAAAAAAAAAAAAAAGCTGTAGGATGAACTCAGTAACAGGAACATTTAAAATCCATTAAATCCATTTTGGTCGGAAAATTCTAAGCTAATTTGGAAAAACTAAAAATAATGTAAGGAACTTGTGTGTGTGTCACATTTCGTGAATGTGAAACACCCCAAAACATTTTCTTTTTTTTCTTCTACAAAAACTGTGCAGCTAATCCAACTATATTTTCCATCCATGAGGGTTTAATTACATGTTAGTTTTAATTCTATACCTAGATTTTTCAAATTTCCCTCTAAAAAAATACTATCTAAAAAAGATAAACTATTTCTGTTTAATAAAAGAGCTATGAAATATATCTTTCTTCACTTATTTTTCAAAAAACTGTTACTGCTAGTATAAATTTAAATATGTAGTAGACCCTTAAATATCTGGTGTGAGAAATAGATACAGTAATTATACAATGTCATGTTCAACCATTTGGATTGCCTACTGCGTTATCACTAAGTAAACAAACCAAAGTAAAGATACTGCCTCTATACATTGGGCAAGTCATATAAAAATCTGTTATTAAAATATTTTCTTACTGAGTATAGTTAAAGCATGTGCAGCATGACAATAGGAGTTGCGATTCACTTTCAAGCTTGTAGAGTAATCTTATCTAATTAACATAAAGATCACAGGTAAACTATGGTTCGTTATCTACAGATTGATACAAAAAATTCTTCAACTAGAATTTTGACATTATTAATAAATTTTGATAGCAGTTTCCATAAAGGTTAACATGCATAAAAAATGTAAAATATAAAAATTTTTAAAAGAAATAGTGTGTTTAACAAAATGTAAATAAAAAGTCTGAGACAAGTAGGATAGAAGTGAAGGAAATTTTTTATTTCCCTCACTTCTATCCTACTTATATTTGTAGAAACTCTGCATATAATGAACATTGCATATTAAAATTAGCTTCTCAATGTATGAATGTATGATTTATTTATTTATTTTTATAGGGCTTGGGATGTAAGTTATTCATCTATAACGTATAGAAAACTAGATGAAGTGGTACGTATGCATATCTAGACTATTTAATGAGAAAAAAATCATTAATAAAAAAAATTATTAATACATTACTAAATAGTTTGTGACTAGTCTTACTTTAATATTTATTATACTAAAGTAAAATGACTTGTGTTAATATTAGCATGAACTGATTTTACTTGCTAATTTTGACAATTTACTTTTATTTAATTTATTTATTATTTGCAATTATTTAATCATTATTTAATGGGGCAATTTATGTGGTTCAAAGCATCTTGAAGGCCAAATTTTTGTTGCAATAGATAGATTCCGTCTACTTTTATTGTCACATAATTTAATTATGTATTGAAGCCCAGTGGTGTAATAGTTTAGCATATTGTGCTACCATGCAACAGGTCTCGTGTTCAGTTCTCGGGCTGGGCAAGGTTGACGCAGTGCTTCAACCCTTGAGTAGATCAATAAAATGAGGACCAATTTTGCTTGAGGGCTAAATACTGGGAGCTCCATTTCAGACTGACTACCTGGCCAGAGCATATGCTTCGGCACCCTAGAGCCCTTGGTGCTGAAGGCATTGATAGGCAGTACAAGCTTTGGCCCTATGTGGATGCTGTACGAGAGTTATTGGTTGACTGGTCTATTTAGATGGAATGTGTTTCATTGCTCCATAGAATCTGCCATGATGCATCCACTTCTCTAACCACACTCTAGCCAGAAATTGTCAATGCAAAGATCAGCCACTTCTCGCTGTTGATAGCCTTCAACTGCTAATTGTAACTAATTTTGTATGAGAAAATATTCACCGTTTTTTTTTTTTTTTCAGTATTTTCTGCAGTGTACTGTAGGGAATACTCAAGTGTCATGACACTTCACTTGCACTGCTTCAGCCTACAACATTATTCATTGATTGTTCAACATTACCAGTGGCAACATTTTGAGTGACATCTAAATGATTTATGTCCTGCTGCAGCATTTCTTTTGTTTTCATAAAGCAACTTCACAAGCAAAGTACATTCTGGTAGCGTGGCAGCCATCACTATCACTAATAAGAATGACATTATCAAAGTTTTATCCACTTTTTATGCCTTGAACAGTTGCTGCAAACCAAGGGTTTATGCAACTTTTTGTGCAATCAGTGCAAAATTGCAATTACAATGACAGTTTAAACTTTACTATTTTTTATCTTTTTCATATCAGCAATAGAAATTAAAAAGGAAAAATTCCATATTTCATGCTTTTGTGTGTATGTGTGATTATTTGTGTCTTTTCAGATTATTTTCTGCTGTACAGTACCATTTATCAGTGTTTCTGGAACTAATTTTTTTTCCCACCAGCGTAATACATTTTCTCATGTCTTGAATAGTACATTCAACAATTTTGGAGCTTTTATACTGAGTAGTTCAATGGATAGAGAGCTCAGAGTAGGGTTTTTAATTCTGACCACCTTGTATATTAAGCCAAAAATAAGAAAACTTGGAAGAATAATTTTTTTTTAATAAAACATCAATGGCCCATAAATTAAAAACTTCTGTGTTTGTTTCACTTTTTTTATCAACTAAAAATTTGTATTATTATTTCCAATTTGATATATCTGTTATCTGTTTAAAAATTCAATTTTTATTTAATAATCAATAAAGACTAACTTATTAAGGTGTATTTTTTCTCACCAAGTTATTCTGAACTTGAACATTGAAAAATTGAACTGTGAAAGATTTTGCAATTAATCAGTTTAAATTTCATTAATTATTTTTTATAGTAAAATACAGATTGTTTTCAATTCTCAACAAGCAAATTTTTAAAAATAGGTTTGCACTACAATCCAACCAATGACTAAGCATCTTATGGTGATGGTGGAGGATTCACAAAGAAAAAGAAAGACTTCAGAATCATTAAAATTACTTCAGTTATATCACAGTGTTAGAAATTTGGTTAATTATATTCTAAATTGTTTTCCATCTCAAAGGTAATTTTATTTTTTTATTTATTATTTTTTAGATCTGAATTTTAAATTATAATATATGGTCACGTAGTAATTTGCAAAGTGTTATTTTACTTTTTGTGTCCTTTTTCAATTTTTTTTTTTTATAATTTTTAAACTGTTAAGTATTTTTAACTGATGTTTTCAAAATTTAGTTAAATATGTTGATTTTTCAATATTTTAAAGCTAAAATATCTGTGTATCATAATACTATTTTAGTAATTTATGTACATTCTTTTGTAATAGCAAGTGTTGTGTGGAAGGAAGAACTTTTAATAGCTAAAGAAGGGTGGGCCTTTTGTACCATCCAAAACATTTATATTATACTATTTACAAAGCCGCTTATTAATTTGATCTTTAGCACCAGAATTTTTTAGTATTCTTAATATAAAGCAGTTTGCTCCAACTAAGCAGCTGCTTCAGTAATCAAATTTAATGTCAAGTCCACAGTAGGATGGGTTTTCTGTTTTTGCGACTAATTGTAACTTTCTGATTCTTTTACTTCTAATCGTTCTTTTACTTTTACTTTCTGTAAGCTAAATACTCACAGTTTCCAGACTCAAAAGAAAATTACTGATCACCTGTAATTTATGATGAGGAGACTAAATGAAATTTTATAAGTGAGCTGTAGAAAGAATTCCTTAAGCATAGTAAAAAAGTTGTGGATTAATGATCACAAAGATTTTTACATAAGCACAAACAAAACAGTTGAAAATTTTATTTTCAGACGAAAATTCAATAACTCTGTCAGTTGGACCAAATAAATGGCATTTGGTCTCGGTTAATGAATAAAATTAGTTTTATTTTTTATATTTGCTTTTATCCCTAGATTCTTGTCCCAAATAAAATGCTACCCAGATCAAAACCCCAGAGCAGTGTCAACATCAGTATGTCTCCTTTTTTTTGCATTTTTTAAAAGTAAAAAGGCATTCTTTTAAACTACTAATTAAAAATTTAATTGTTTATTACTCTATATTTAACTGATAGTAGTGCTATAATTCAATAGTTCTATCTTACAAAGAAAGAATTAAAGTACTTTTTTTTTGTTGCTGTTGTTAAAAATACTGTAAAAAGATGAAATACTGAAGTTGTCTCTGCCCCGAAGTTTAATATTGTCCCAAGTAACATAAATTATATAAATTAATGTTTTTTAAAAACAGATTTTTTTCCCAAACTTATTCCCAATATGTAAGTAAAAATTAGTAGTAATAAATGTTTCTATAAGTAAGAAATTCTATAGCAGTGAAATTTTGCTTGTAGAGCTGTTATTCGAATGGATGACTATTCTAATTGGTTTGGAGAAGAATTGGTTCTTGAATGGTTTCTACTTTGTGATCTCTATACTAGGCCATTTATTCAAAGAGCTATTTTGGCTGATTCTGTAAGATAATTTCAAAACTTAATATATGTTTTTTAATTTAGTTCAAGATTTAAAAGTTTTTTTTTAACTTGTCTATTCGCAATACAACTAGCTTTTATTAGTTAACTGGTATACGTTTAAGGAAGGGTTTAGGAAGTTGTAATGGATGTAGATTAAAACTTTTAAAAAAATTTAACTTATTAAATCAAACACCTCCTAAAATTGTTTTGATCTATACTAAAGTTAATTTACACAGATTTTAACATTTATTAATACAGTAGTAAGTCCAAAATTAGAATCCTCCAGATCTCAATATTTCCAAATTTATGATAAATTGGTGTTCCCCCTGTCCCTCTTTTGCTTGTGTGTGTATGGGGTGGGGGAAAAGAAAACTAATTAACAATTTTTTTTTCCCTTTTGAGCCACGAATTTGTTTGCTATATCTGTCTCGAACACCTTTCTGCTATCTTATTACAATAAAAGCTCAGCAAATACAATATTCCAGATATGTGAAAATTCATTACAGATAAGCATGCAATTTTTTTTTTTTTTTTTTTTTTTTTTTAACTGGGTAAAGAAAATGCTTACAACTTATATACCATTCTTGCAGTTGGGTTTTCCCTGTTCTCTTGATATCTGATATTTCTGATTTGAATAGGCACCCCCATCCTTCTTATATAGTAGTAATTGCAAGAGATTTATATGTAGAAAGTTGGCTGTAACATGACATTCGGCAAATGGTATTGTCACGTACAGCCTGGATACGTAAGGTGGAAGTTCACTGCGTTGTGCGCTAAAAGTGAATTAACTTTGGGAATACATTCGTGCAGAAGACAATACAACATGCAAAATTTTATGAGATTTAAACAGCGGGAGGCGGTCTGTACAAAAAAGGTTTGAAGTACAAAAAGACTTACCCCCTTATGGGTGGAACACTCCTGTGCTGGAAACTAACAGGAACTCACTTTCAGAAACAATAAGAGGACACATGACTCGGACTTACATTGAAACCCACAACTTTATTTTTACACAAATAGCAATCAGTGGCAGCCCGTGGTCAAAACTGTTAGTGCAGACGGAAGCATATGAGCTCCCCCCCCCTTCCTCCCTTCCTCCCGACAGGAATGGAAAATCTTTGTTACTGAATTCAAAAATGGATTAAGCCCTCACCGAGGAAAAATAAATTTCATAAAAAATGCAAGAGATCCTATTTTACTTCCATAAAATTTACATAAATTTCAACCAGCCGCTCTTATCCTCAAAATTGCATTAATCCGTGTCTGATTCGACGTTTCCTTAGAATTTTCTTTTGTAACGATAACTTCAGAAGGAAAGAAAAAAAAAAAAAAAAAAAAAAAGAAAACTTACTTATTTTTTATAAGTCAAATCAATCCTCCTTTCTTTTAAACTTGCGAATCGGTCAGTGATGTCCTCATAAAAAGGCGTTGTTTTAATTCAGATATCAATAATTTTAAAACCTCTTTAAAATTTCCCATGTTTAAAGAATTTTCTCGCTCGCCATGTCCTCTAAATGCCAGTTCTTACTTAAAAACAATACTGCTTTGATGGGTAATTGTCCATTCATAAGCGTCTATCCAGGCTTACCTTCTTGATAAATTCAGCAATATAAAGACGAGAGTTTTCCGAACATATATTCTCCGTACCCCTCCCTCACTTCTTGAGCCAATCAGTCAGTCGAACTCACTGCAGCCGTCGTTTGAAAATCTTTCATCAGCTGTACTTAGCTACTAACTCCCTATGCCGGAGAGACTGCTTACAAACTCGTTGCCATGGCAACGGTGCTGCCAATTTCTTGATCGGCTATGAGGGCTGTACCAAGACTCACAGTTGAATTGTGGGAAGATTAAAGGGCTTTTTTCTGAATGAGCGATCCGGCAGTTAACTACAACACGTTGTTTTTTGTTTTTGTTTTAGATTTTTTAAAAATTTATCATAGAAATTCCATAATTCTAATCTGAATTTAAGAAAGGTAGTAGAATAAATTATTTTAAAGTATGTGTTGATAATTTTAAGTGCAGCCCGGCTGTACTTGCTGTATCCCACGAGCCGCCACTGATAGCAATTACACACTATTTGGCTATTTAGTACTAGAGATCTCCATCTCCGAAAAACAATTATATATTATCCTAGTTTACTAAAGTAATGTTCATACGGTAATACTTAGTTCATTTTAGTTAAACCTTGGCCAGATCCAGTTGGATTTCTGAACGGCCAAAAAGGAAAACGGCTGGGACTAATTAATGTGGTACTCCAGGGACCCACACGAAGAAAAAGGGGAGCAATGCCGAAGCATCAAAGAGAAACCGGCAGTAGTGAGAAACGAAGACGTGCGTATGGAAAAGACTTGTGAGAGCTTATATATACCTTTCCAGCAACCCCCATTCCTAGAGCACGCCAATGCTGCCAAGCAGCATTTGTACATGATAGGGTTAGCGAGGCGCCGCAGGGGGAAGCCGTCATATCATCGGAGGAGCGCCGCCGAGCTGGTTCATGGCATACATCTCCATCGTTGGCGGGAGAAAACGGCATGCGAAAAAGAAGATTGCACTTAGTGATTATTGCCGTATGCTTGGAATGTTTCCATGGGGTCCCAGCAGTCTCATTGATTAGTTGAAATATTCTTATGAATATAGAGTACTTACTATATTTTAATTACAACCAACTTGGGCCAGGCCATGCCACAGTTATTTAAATATCATAAGGATTAACTAACAAGTTAGAGTTTAAATATTTACAGGGTTTTCAGTCAAATGAAAACATGTGGTCATATTTATGCCACATTGCTAGATTCTGATTTTAGCCTTTTTAAGTTCTGCTAAAACTACGGTACACAGGTGACTAAATGGATGCTTTGAACTAAGGATTCCCAATAGAGGCCGGGTAGATTTCTGTTTGGGTCTATGAAAGCTTTAAACGGAACAGTGGTATTAACAGGGTTCCATTGAAGATCAATAAACTTTTCAGCTTAAAGTTTAGTACTCAAATTTTAATTTGTGATATATTAATACATGAAGAAAAATCTTTGTATCTCTTTTTAAGCACATAGCACACACTTAGGAGAGTGAGATTTAGCGTAGTGAAAGTTGATATATGGAGGAGTGCAGAAAGATAAAATTTATGTATATGTTCATACACTCAAAAAAATTATTGCAGTAAATTTCTATGCAGTATTTTGTGTCAAGTTGAATGATGGTTCTAGTGTTGTGTCAATTTTGAAATATGAAATTAGGTTACAACACAATACTAAGTTATAGTATTCTGACAAAATTTGCAAAAAATGAAATTATCTGAGAGCATTGTTCAGTGTCAGCTGCTCAGTAACCGCATGCATGCTGGAGACCGGTGCCCATGTTGCAATGTTTGCAAATATTATCTGAAAGTAATATTTGTCTGTCTGAGAAACAAACCTTAGAGTGAAAAGTACTTCTAACAAAGTATTATCCTGTTAGAATTGTCCATGTCCGCCAGAATGCACACACAAGGTGTCCAACGGCGACTTTTGCTACTAATTTAAAGATTAGGCAATTTTTTTGATCAAAAAACTTAATTTTCATACTATTTTCAAGTTTTTGTCTACTTGTACCTTACTCCAGGCGACTAATTCAAAAATCAGATTTTGGTTTGTGTCAGCTCCCTTTTCTTTTCAAAGTTGCAATTGGTTGTTCATCAGGCACACATGCCTATCTATTTTTTTAACTGTGCTATAAAAATAAATGTACTATATGTTCTGTTACATAATGCATGAAGTTTTTTAATTTATCATTTTATTCATTCCTTCTTAAATGAAGTTAAATGATGTATGTTTATTTCTTAACTGCAAATTAAGCAAAAATAGTCTATTTTGGCGACTAAAATTAAGAAAATAGCTACTAAACTCGTGACTTTTTAAAGTCGGTGTGGCTACTAATGATATAATTTTCACTTCCTGACATTGGTGGACACCCTGCATACAGGACATGAATGGATGCAGGTGGTCAGACAGGATGTTAATAAACCGCTTTCCTGTCATGGTCAAATCTAGAGCTATCAATGGTTCTATTTCATGACAACTACACACACCCCATACCTTCAGAGCCTCCACCATCTTTAACAGTTCCTTGTAGGCATGAGGAATTCATGGAGTTATAGAGTTTTACCCTATACACGGCCATCAGCCCATGGAAGCATGACTCGTCAGTCGAGACAATGTTTTCCCCAGTCATTAAGAGTCCAATGACAGCATTGGCGACCCCAGGCAAGGCACAGAGCTTTGTGGCACTGAGTCAACAATTGTACACAAGATGGTCTGTGGCTGTGAAAGCCCATATCGATTAAGGTGTGTTGTCCAGTGCATACACTGACACTTGTTGAAGGACTTTCATTCAAATATGCAGCAATTTGGAAAAGTGTTGAATGTCCATCTTGTGTAACGATTCTTTTGAGCTGTCGATGATCCCATTCTGTCAAGGACTTTTTCTGGCCACACTCTGTTGGAGATTTGAAATTTTAACAGAAACTTTATATTCTCGGTACTCCCTTTAATGGCTGTACACAAAATCCAAATTTCATCACTACTTCAAAAATGCTGTGCTCCAACAATTAGTCCCCATTGAAAATCACTTAAATCTTGATAACCTGCCATTGTAACAGCAAGAGTTGATGTAATAGCCTCCTCAGACACCTGTTATCTTATATATGCACTATCGACCGCATTGAATTATACTGATTAGTTAAATGCCTCCATTATTTGCATATGACCTGCTATACCAGTTTTTCTGGCTCTTCAGTATATATATTTTTAATCACATGCAAACTATAGTGCTAATTTTTTTTTTCTTTTTTCTTTTCAGATGGATAAATTAAGCCCAAAGATTGTACATGGTACTTCTGTTCCAGATGCTGCTGCTGTAATTGATGAAATAGTAAGATTATACAGTTAGTGTGTATTTATTTCTCAGTAAAATTGAAAAAAGCACATATATTATACTGTCAACTTCTCAAAACTGACTTTGATTAAATTTAAAAGCAGTTAAAATTATAGCTTAAAACTGTAGTTAAAATACTTAAAATATTTACCATTAAAATGAATTTTGCCCACAATGCATTGCCATCTTCAGCTATATGATCACATGATCTTATTTCTTTGAACCGAGGAAGATATTCCAGACATTATCTAGAGATGCATGCATTATACCATTTATTGCACTATTTGTTGAAATCTTGAAAAGTGCCTGTGTTTTATTTTTATAACCTATGTGTGGTTTTTCAATATTGTTAAAGCTTATATCTGTTTCGTATCTATGGGGTAAACATTCAGTTACTTTAAGAGCTTCTATTGTACTTTTCATTTTTTCCTTGTATGCACTTTCATCAATTATAACTATTTTCCCTGCTCTGATTATATTTTAATGGCAAATTTTTTAAACATTTTAACGGACCTTAATTATTTTTGCGGTTACTATACATACCCAAGCGCAACCCTAGGGTATGTGGCACCCCCTTTTATGCTCTAAATCAGGTTTGTCTCAGTTTGAGTTTGAAATGGCACCCCTTTGAAAATGGCAAACCAATGCGATGCTTATCTTGCTTACCGTGTGGGGTCGCCCCTGTACATAGCACTGGCAGATTAAAAAAGCGCTTCTATTGTACTTCATTTTTTCCTTGTATTCGCTTTTATCCATTATATCTATTTTCCCTGTTCTGATTATATTTTAATGTTACATTTTTTAAGTGTTTTAACTGACCTTGATTATTCTTTGCGGTCACTATATATACCACTGGCAGATTAATTATATGATGAAATATGCAAACAACTAATGCATTATGCATGAAAATTAATGAATTACTATATATGAAAATTAAATATGTATACAACTATCTAATATAATGTATGAAATATTTAAACAACTATCGGTACTTACATATTATCCCGGCGGTCATTTCCGCCAAACGCGTTTTGCGTCAAATCTGCTGGCAAACTGCTGCCAAACGTATTTCAAACCATGAATTACTTCATTTGTCCAGCATTTATCTTGGCAAAAAATTGCTCGTCTTGGCGGACTGCCGGTATAATACGTAAGTACCCAACTATCTAATATAATGAAATAGTTTTGCCAACACTATAACAGAGAATTGTGTAATTGTTTAACATTATTATCACTTAATCACACAAATTGGAAAAAATAGTTATTGGCAGTATATTAAGCAAGTACTGAAAAAAGTTATGTTTTGATTATAATTAATATTTAATTATAAAATTTGTGTGGATTTTTCTTTTACTTCTCCTTAATGATTTCTTACAGGTTATAGATGTTTGGATGAAGCTTAAGTGGAAAGATCAGTTTTATACTCATGGTGCTTTATTAGAAGTAAAATATTATAAACAATCATATTTTTATTTATTTATTACTTTCTTGTACTAAGTAAAGGAAGTATTTTAACCATTACAGAGATTTCAACTTTGTGTTGTGGATCATACTTTAAAAATTGGGGAAGCATTATATTCAGACATGGAAATTTCACTTTCCATATAGCACTGTGAAGTCACAACATGACATTATGTGACAGTATGTGTAAGTTGCAGAGAGGTTCTGGAGACAGACAAATAGAGGACATTTTTTGTGACCCCACATGGACATCACATTACACTGCAACGTCACATTTTTGAAATGAAGGGATGTCATGCATGTCATCACATGATTGCTGTGTGGGTTAATTTTGATATCACAAAATTCAGTGCAATTCGCAACTATTTCAGAAATGTATTTTCCTTTCACCATCTTTTCTTTAAACTGTTGCTTTCAGATTTCCTGTGACAAATTTAGTAAAAAATGCTATCTTGACTTTTCTTGCCAACACTGTATTTTATTGCTTTGCATGTCTCCTATGCCCAGTCATGGGGGAAAAAGCAACTTAGGTTTAGTTGACATTGATCAATGGATAATGTAATGTGGCACTAGGGGAAGACTGGGTACAATGGCACAAAATTTACTGTATTGATAAATACATAAAAGGAGATAAAATCTTATTAAAAAGTTAAATCACCTAAAATCATTTTAAAACCCCGTGTATCCCCCCCCCATACCCCATATACTGGGGGTACAATGAAACACTTAATAACACTTCACAAACACTCAAATAATATAAATCATAGTACAAATTTCAGCATAAATGTTTTATGTACATTTATAATAAACATTAGTGAGACATAAATATAAAATTTAAATGTAAAAACATAATACTTTTATTAGAGTTAGCCCATGGTTTTTCATTTTATATTAAATTTACTTATTATTATTCATTTATTATTATAATATTACTCATCAAATTCAAAAATTAGCATTTCTTCTTTCCTTTTTGTACCACCAAAAAGAACAGGAGGTGGTAGTTTAGATACAATTTGATTTTTTTTCAAAAATATGTTTTCGAAGAATGCACAAATTTGAAGCTTGAATGCAGTTATTTGACCTACAGAACTTTGCATTCTGTTTGATTTAAGTTTATTATTTTTCCAACAGAGTGCATTTCTTAATTAGATTACTCTTAAAAATTTCAGAAGATAGAAAAATAAACTAACTTATTATAATCTGAGTAACTTCACAAGGAAAATAAGCAAAGTTTGAATTTGTATGTTTAAAAAAAAAAAATGACCTCTGTTTGGCATTAATGTTATCATTTCCTTTTTGTGAGTTTTTTGTGTACTCTATGGTGATCTCAGTATAAATATTTAATAACATCTTTATTTTAAGTGAATGCATTCACCCAGTATACAATAGAACATGTTTCATTGTACCTCCTCTACAAGCATTTCATTGTACTCCCACATTGAGGCTACAAAATAAATCCATTTTTGCTAATTCCTAATTTTTATGTTTTTTTAAATTCTGGTTTCAGGAGTATGAAGACCATAACATAGGGATAGCAATATTTGAAAAATAAATAATTATACATATGAGAACCAGGAGAGATATAACAAAATTGCTTTTAGTAATGAAACTTCATTTCAATTATAAAAATTCTAATAAGTTTCATTTGGTCTTGCTCTAAAAATGTGAGTCTCCAAATCACATTAGTAACTGGAACATATATTTTTATAATAGCCCATTTATATTCAGTCAAATTTAGCCATGACAGTGAGGTAAACGTGTCTTAAAATATAATTTATTCACTATTTTATCATTCCCAATTTTTTTAAGCAATTATCTTTATAATTTATTTATTTTATAACATTATATACGAAGGAAATATATGGGAAATGTACTAATTTACTGAAAATTGCTAAGAATGACACATGTTTTTATTAAAATCCCATGTCCTAAGTTGGCATCTTTAAATATATAATATACAATTAAAATACTATAAGCATATATATATATATATATATTAATCTGAGTTATAATATATATACATATATATATATATATATATATATATATATATATATATATATATATATATATATATATATATTCTTTTTCCTAGGCAGTGAAATCATGTATTGTATATTATTGTGAAAGTATTTTAGAACGTATTGAGCTGGAAAATTATTTTTGTTGTAATGAATTTAACATTACTAATAAGGTTTGTATTAAATTAATTACTTCTAAAAATAGTGTGTACTTAACTATTTAAAGAAAATATCCATGTTTTGTACAAGTAATCAATAGTGTAAATTTTGCCAGCATATTCTTAAAAGTAGTTTATAAAAAATTGTTATTACAGGGCCCAGCTTCATCTTTAAACATGCTAATCACTTGCTTAGATTGCAAAATTTTGAGAGCTTTTCTGTCCTACTCTATCTTAAAAAGATATAAATATGGTTATAAGATCTCATCTAAACAAGTGCTTTGTCTTTTTGCCTTCAACAACAACAACAGAACTGGAATTTTCCAGGACTCCATATGCATAGCATGACAGCATAAGTATATAAAAGAGAGATACAAATCAGAGTGTGAACAGTGGACACTTACTCTATTCTTTTTTCACTAAATTCCTTTACATGTGAAGTCACGCTTGCATTTATTTACTGTGCATCTATAACACTTTCATTCTTTGAGCATTTTACTTTGGCTTTTACAAGCTGAATTGAGTTAGTTTTCATATAAATAAAAAATTTTAAATTATATCCATTTGGAATGTCATTATTTATGTTATATAAGATTGAAAATTAAATGAGTTCTGGTTGTCATAAAAATAATGTTGGTAGTGGTAAAACTTAACTGAATGTTCATTGAGCCTACCTCTAGGAGAGGCTTGAGTCCTCCTGTATGGGCACCCATGGGAGAGGCGCAGCAATGTTTAATGGCTAGTCTGTTTCAAACAATAAATATGAGTCTGACTTTTGCCATATTTTATTGCTATTACTGTGATTATTATTATAATTAACTGGCATGATTAAGCATGAACTAAAAACATTAAATAAACATTTATCTTTTATGTTAAAAAATAGTTTAAACACTTACCATATTTACCCACGTATATGTCGATCCCGCGTATAAGTCGATCCCACACTTTCTTGATAAAAAAATTTGAATTTTTTTAAATCCCGCGTATAAGTCGACCCCCCACTTTCTTGATAAAAAAAATTGAATTTTTTAAAATCCCACATATAAGTCGATTCACCACTTTCCCGATCAAGAAACTTTAATTTTTTTAAATACATTTATTCAAAATCATCTGTAAAAAAAGAAAGTAATAAATATGCAAGAATATAGATAATAACAATACAAAAGTAGTATACAAAATTAAACTGATAATAATGAATAATAATTATTATATGACACTACTGATAGTATGATATGGCAAAATACTAATGTACAAAGTTAAACTGATTCAAGATCCAATTCAATATCGGACTCATCAAACAATTAAAAAAATTCTTTCATCGTCATTGGCTCATCATGTACATGTATTGGGTTAGGATCCCTTAGAAATACCTCAATGGGGGGCACACTACCCTTCGGACATGAGTCCACGCGTAGCTAATTGGCTGTAATCCAACAAGAACAACAACATGAGACACGTTTTCAATCTTTGTATCGCTACATTCTTCCTGGTATGAAAATCAACCTAAAAAGATGTCCTTGTGTTATGGAATGCAGGAAGAGAACATTTGTCTTATAAAAGGGCATTTTTGACTTCTGATTAAACAAAAAAAAAAAAAAATTTAAATTAAGGACCCTCGTATAAGTCGACCCCCCAACTTTAAAGCCTCTTTTTTGTCCAAAATTTCTTGACTTATGCATGGGTAAATACTGTATTTAATTATCTCATTTTTTCATAAATAAAGTTGAAATATTTAGAAGTTTTTATGGTACTTTTCCTCTACAAGCACTACACTTGGTGCATTTTTTAATGTTTGCAGAGCCCAGTTACAACACATCATATTGGTGAATAAAGTAGTTAAAATAACTCTGAATGCTACCTAAACATTAGGAAACACTTAATTTGCCAATGCGACACATTGTACCAGTGCATGAAAAAGATCAAAAAGATATATTGACAACATCAAATAATAAAGTATATAGCCTCAGTGATGGATTAGGTAAATA
Organism: Cheiracanthium punctorium; assembly: GCA_038373885.1. Classification (NCBI taxonomy): domain Eukaryota; kingdom Metazoa; phylum Arthropoda; class Arachnida; order Araneae; family Cheiracanthiidae; genus Cheiracanthium; species Cheiracanthium punctorium. The sequence goes on along the minus strand of JAWZYV010012803.1, from coordinate 143,492 downwards.
CAATAATAATTTTTAAAATCTTAGATAACACGTATGGAAAGAAAGAAGCTACCTCCTCATTTTTAGGCAAAGTCCTTATTTTAAAATCAGTTATGTAAAAATACAGTCCGATTTAATGACTGATTCTAAATTCATTTCAAACAAAAGTAAGTGTATTTAACCACATGAAAATAGTCATCCTGATTGTTGCCAATCATTAATGTAATTATATCATGTTACTATTATCTCATTGTGGCAATTTTTGAATATGCACCAAATTATTTGGACAACAATTGTAGTGCATATAATGGAAAAGTACCATTTTTTTCCATATTTGTGTTCATTTAATAAACTTTAAGCCTCAAAAGAAAATAGTTTGACTGTAAGATTTAAAAAATTATTACTTAAACGTTATCATTAAATCTTCATAATTTGATTTTGTTTAATATATATTATTATTTTTTAAACTTTAAAGGGTGTCAATAATTTAAATCAGTGATTTTAATCATGATTTAAATTAATTTATTCCTTTTTTATCTTTAAATCACTTTCTTTTTTTAATTAAAGAAATTTTGAAAAACTTGTGCTGCCTTTTCTTAGACAGTCTGCCACTGAAATGCAATGTTGTGCACCATGTTGATCTTTCCCTATACTCTTTATGTTAGTGAAGGTTTGTGTCAGATTTAAAAGATCTTGTACGTTTTGCAAAACATTCCAAATTTTGTTAAGTAAGAAAATTGCTCTGATACTGACTTATGAAATAATACTTTTGTGTCCTAATCCTTATAAATAAAAATGAAAATTTGTTTGTTTGGCTGTATTGCATACAAATCCACATTGTTTGACCAGTCTGCTTAAAATTTTACTCAAATACGTAAAAAAGTACAAAGTAGATTTTGTCAACAAAACTCTCAGAATCCACCCAGCCCCCGATTTTCAGCAATTTTTCGGTATTCACAGTTCTTTTGAATATCGAGAGTAAAAAATGCAAATAATTTGAATGATTGCTGTACGTCATTTAAACAAATATGACTACTAACAATCTTGTTCATTTCTGTTGTAATATTTTTCAGGGGTATAAATCATTTATTAATTAGAATTTTGTGTCATTTTTTTTCAGTTATGTGTTGCATTAAGCAATGTATATGCTATGTCTGAACATCTACATAAAACTAACAAGAAAATTAAAAGAGAATTGAAAGTGGCAGAATTGGCTTTAGGCTTTAAGCTTTCTGAACCATTGATTACTGTTGAGAGTCATACACTAATTATGATATCAAAAATTTTTCTCGTTGTATTTAAAAAGGTACGTTGTATATTCTTTTCTTTCTTTGTGTGTAAATTTGTTTATTGAATTTTGTAAAATGTTTGCTTTTAAATGGTTCAATCATTAAAATTTTTCAAAATCACACATAATATGAGAAATAACATTAATTTTTAATGAAAAATGTGTGTTTATTTGGCATAATAATTATTTTAACAAAAATGCAATATTGTGATCATTTGTCAAAATCTCACTACCACTTTCAAAACTGAAGAAAGTTTTCACATATCTGTTAAAAATATTAATAAATTACTAAATGCAAAAAAGAATATTCTCTTTTCAGGGTTGGTTTTTCCCTTCCAAAACTTGTTTTTCCCATTTCACTGGGAAAAAGTGGTAAATATATAACAGAAAAAACTTCCAAATGACAATGTGTAAGAAATATTCTGGCATTTGAAATCTGAGGTGTAAAATTAAAGTTGGAAATACATAGTTATTACTAATTTGCCTTAGGTTTAAAATTATTCTTTTGGAAAAGAATATAAATAAATAAGAATTATCACATAAAACATAAAATTTGTTCTTAAAAAAGTTTAATAATAATGAATTTTCCAAGTAAATATTTTAGAATACTATAAAATAAGATTATCAAACTTAAAAATATCAGTGCCATCAAGGGAAACAATAAATAATTTGTGTTAAATAAATTTAAAATATATATATATATATATATATATATATTATTTTTTATAAGTAGGCCTATCAAACACAAAAATGTTCTTTTGCATCATCAGTACCAGAAGTGCACCATATTTGTTTTTATTTTTTGTTTTCAAATTATTGTCTAGTCTATAATAGAATGCTTTCAGAATCAGTCTTTGAAGACTGATTCATATTTTCTTAAAAGAAAACCCATACAAATGACCCTTGTCTTTTTTTTTTTTTTTTTTTAATCTTGTCACAACTGGTAAATCCAAAATGTAAAGGTGAAAAGTTGCTGCATGATCAGGAGGAATCTGCACATGAATATTTGCAAAGTACTTACAATAAACAATAGAGTTCAAGTCAGAAGATGCACCTTTTCCGAAGACATTTTTCTCTGGAAACTTTACAAAGCAAATTTCTTCTTTACAAAACAGGATTGAGCTTCTTATATCCATTTGAAGAACTCAGAATAACCATGGCATGCTCTTCATAATGCAATCAAGTCAGAAGAGTCAAAACTAAAAAGACATTCAAAACATTCTTTCACTCACACAATGGTGGAAGAATTTAAGTAAAATTCGAATCCAGAGGATCCAGAATTCTTCCAAAGGAAGGGGATCCAGAAGAAATAGAAGAGGATCCAGAATTTTTCCAAATAATGGAACATCTTTTGGGATGACCAGGGATCTTTGGGGTATATTTTTTCTCATTTTTCTTTCACCCAAAACAAGATTAGAAATAGACTAAATTTACTAAAAGCCTCTAAATTAGTATTTTGTTATGTGATGCTAAAATCCAATAATGTGGAACTGGAAAATGAAGAATATGAATACAATAACGATTGGTAAATGTTTGAGAATGTGTGTGGTGTGAAAATATTTAAATAAATGTACACCATTGCCTATTTTTATAGATCTTCCTTTTCTTTCTTTTTTTTTCCACCTTTCACACTATTTACTTAGAATTCAACTTTGACATTTTTAAAAGTTGTTTTGAATTTATATTTGTTTTTAATAATCAATTTTTTCCAAGGTAATTACTGTGAATGGGAAAAATCTTGCCAGCCCTGCTTTTTTTTCTCACAATATTTGATATTAATACTGTTACAATTTATTAATTGCTTTTCACTTAAGTCTTTAGACTGTCATTTTGGAAAGAACTGCACACGGTTAGCCGTGTTGTGTATATGCAATCTATGTGAGTAGTGTGTTAATATAGGTACACAGTCTATCTCTAACGCATTATTATTGATTGAATAACAGGATTGGAATTGTAGAAACTATAATGTGCATCCTTAATGCAACCAAATATTTATATCTTTGCTAAATTTTATTAAAATCAAAAGCATTTTGAGGTATCGCAAAAATGTTTTTGTAACTTTCAGCATCAAAAAGTGTAAATAAACAAATAATATTAAATGAAAAAATAAAAAGTATTTCTGAAATAGTAGTTATATTTTTTATTTACCAATTGTGATTTTACAGGTCAGGAACAGAATCAAAAAACTCATTAAAAGATCAATAAAAGGCAAAGCGGAGATTACAAATACTGTGAGTATTATTGTCTATGTTACAAAATTACTGTATTATCACATTTTTGTTTGCAAAGGTGGTTAAATATTTTTTGTAGCATGCTTTCAATACTTAATGACCTGCTTAATTAATAGATTTTCTGCTGATTAGGACACTATACAGCATGCCTGTTAAAATCCTTTCTCACCCCATTAACTTCAGAATGGCGAGAGCTATAGTCATAAGAGTTGGGTAAGTATAGTAAACTAACTATGTGCTACAGCAACACAGCAGCATGAAACAGCTTACAGCAACACCTGGCAGATAATTTTGGAGTTAACATTCTTATCTCAAAAACAATACAAGACACAGAAAAAAGTCAACTACAAAGTTGTTCATCATCATCAGCTTAATTAGAAAAGACACCTTGTGCACAATACTGCTACAAATGAAGACATAAAATGTACATTTGCCAGGACTGGGAAGTAGAGTGCTGCAAGTAGCGGAACTACAGTAGTCGCTACTTTTTTTTATAGTTTGTAGTGTAGAGCACTACTTTTTTAAAAAGGTAGTGTAGTATGTAGTGCGTTACAAAAAATCAGTAGTTTGTATCCCATTTTGGAAACTACTTTTTAAAACTTTTGACGCGTCATCACTTTCGGCGATTGGTCACGTGGTGCAATTGCTCTTTCTTCTGACTCCAAGCAGAGAACTGGAATTGATGCTTGAAGGAACACCCCCCCCCTTCTACGCGGCACACACCACACACATACAAGTGAGGGAAGAAGACAAGAGAAGGGGGTTTGCTTTGCCTAAAGCCTGACCTTGTACATCCTTTTTATCATTCTCAGTATTATTTGTAGAATTACCACCTCACCACTCTGCCAGAAAAAGAAGGAAAGAGAGGTCCAGAGCTGATCATATGTAGATGGGGCACTGGGTTACTTTGGGTCCCCCTTTATTACCATACCAAGCATTTTAACATATTTTCAGAGTCTGATTATCACGCGGGAAATAGCCCGGTCCCCTAAAAAATAAGGGCCTCCCAAATCTCCCGATTTATTGTATTAAATTCATATTTGCTGCAATAATAATTATTTTAGGCTAAATTTCCTTTATAATATCTGTATCATAATCGTGTAACAATAAAAGACTTGAGACTTATTTTCTGTTCTTCTAACTCAATAATAATGGTTTCTAAGATGTATGGATCAATAAATAAGAAGTTAAAAGCGTTTTTGAAAACTTATGGCCATATGTACTTATCATAAAATATCAATTAGTTAGCATTTTATATATTATGATGAAGAAAAGAAAATTTTTATACAAAAAGATTTTGAAAGTTTCTTTTCTAAGTAAATTTTCTGGCACGAGAAACTTGCCGCAAACATACGCTAATAATACAAATGGATTTAAAAAATATTAAAATCAATTTTAAATGCATAGTCTTGTTCTAAATGAGTTTAAATACATGGGTAATTTTTTATTCAATTTTAGTTTTATTTAAAAATGTTTAATTTTTATGCTGGAAAAATAGAAAACAATCAAAAATAAGTGAAAATGCCTGTAATAGTATAGGGGCCAAAATAACCTCTTGCCCCATCTAAGTATGACCAGGGTCTGCATATCTTTGACTGCTATTGCATTTTTGCAGCATAAAACATTTTCATAACTTTCAACATTGAATTTTAAAATAACGTACATATACTTGAGCAAGATTATATATAACCAAGAATTATCTTTATTTTAATATTTTACCCGTTTTTATTATTTACTCTTATGGACATTAAATCTGGGATAGTTATTTCCACAATGCGCTCAAATTGGCATGCTAGAAAATTTTCTTGGACCGACAAAAATTTGTAATTTTCTTTTCTTCTTTAAAACATAAAACACAAGGCACTGGTACTCGGGGTAAAAAATGGAATTCAATTTTCTGTACTTTGATCAAATTGTATTTACCACCTAAAAAGTCTTCCAGTTGATTTAGTGATGGACAACAATAACTATTACAGAAGAAATTCAGTCTTATTATTATTTCAGTATATATGAATTTCTAATCTATATTATCGGGATATTTGGGGGCCTGGGCTACTGCCCTGCCCCCCTTTGCCAGTGTGATAATCTGGGAATGTCGGAGAGAAATCAGAATTAGAGCAACTTGCATTTGCAGTGATATCTAGTTTGACTGAGAGAGTAAATGAAAAAATAGCTGCGTTTAACTTAATATTAAGGCAAGGCCCATTGGCAGATCCAGAGAGGGCATGTGCACTCCCCAGATGAATCAAGTTTAGACCATAAAAATTGAATTTTTGAAAAATAGAATGCATATAAGGCTTGAGTTTTTAAAATATCTATTTCTGTTCATAAAAGTGAGCATTTTTTGCTTTTGAAAAGGAATTTTACATATCTGTAAATAGTATGCTTTTTTAACATCATTAATTTTCTTTGGTCTTTTTTTTTATTGCACCCATAAATACAGTGTAGTGTCCACTTGCCCACTGTTCAGTGCCCAGTATTACAGTAACGTGAACTTCCTGTTAGGCGATATCCTTTCAAATCTGACTTAATATATAGTCAGTCTTCGCAATCAGCGAGAGCTCCCCATCCCCTCACTCACCACAATCTGCAGAAAACTGCAATCGGTAGAAAAGGAAGCGTGAGAAAAATGTAGGGTTTTCTCATAGGAATTTTCTTGAAAGCATCAAGGGCCTTTGGAAGAGTCACCTACATTTTTTATTTTCTCTTTGGTCTCCTCCTTATGATCGATGCATTCAGCAACAATTTTATTTATGCTTAATTTTACTAAGTTTGTTTATATTAAGGTTTGGTCATTTTTTGACGTTACAATGCACTTTTCTGAGTTTTGGCACTCTACTATCCTTCTGCCCTGGTATTGGGTTCAACTTCCACAAGAGTAATGACAGTTCTGTAGTATTGTAGTTGCTTTTCAAACATTAATGAATCACGTGATTATGTTCTACAACTTGGAATGTTTTTTGTCTCAAAGAAGTGTAAAAACTTATTAGTACATTTTTCGTGGAACCTGAAATTGAAAAAATAAGTAAATAAGTAGAAATTGTTTATATATATATATATATTTAACAAGTTGATTATCTCATTCTTTTTTTAAGTTTGTTAAAAAGGAGAAAAGGTATAAACATATGCATCCAAGATATTATTTTAGGGCTAAAAATATTTCTGATCTCGGTTAAAGTGATCTTTGTTTGTAGTGACAGTTTTCAGAGGTGGTCCCAAGGTAGAGTGAACGTTGCGACTGCATTGGGCGCCATATCTAAACAAGACTGTTCAGAATCATTTAGCAATGTGGATGTCAGAAATGTTTTCATTTACCTGTTAATAATTGTTTTCTCTAATTAGGATAGTTTTTGGGGAGTTATTCGGTTAGCGGGTGTCGGCTATTTTTGGCGACTTTTTTTTCTCGCCAACACCCGCTACTTGGCGCTTTTTTTTTGTCGCCAAATTTTTCACGTGTGAAACACCATTTTAGAATACGATAAAATAATACAACATGTTGAGCACTGTCAGGAAATACAAATTACTTTAACACATTAAAATTCCACAGATATTCCACTTAAAAAAAAACAATAAAACAAAATACACCATCCATACTTAACACTAAAAATTGTCAGCAAATTCAGTAACAGGCAATTAAAAATGAGCAAACAGTAAACCACTTTTAACTAAAAAAATTTCAGAATATTAAGCAATCTAGTTCTACAGCTATGTAAACTATGCAACCAGTGGACCGTTTTTAACTAAAAAAACCTCAGTGGATTCAGCAACCTAGTTGTACAGCTATGTAAACTATGCAACCAGTGGACCGTTTTTAACTAAAAAAACCTCATTGGATTCAGAAACCTAGTTGTACAGCTATGTAAACTCGGCAACCAGTGGTCCGTTTTTAACTAAAAAAACCTCAGTGGATTCACCAACCTAGTTGTACAGCTATGTAAACTAGGCAACCAGTGGTCTGTTTTTAACTAAAAAAACCTCAGTGGATTCAGCAACCTAGTTGTACAGCTATGTAAACTGGGCAAACACTGCCCGTTTTCAACTCAAAACAACATCGGTGCATTAAATAACCTAGTTATACACCTCATATAAAGTCACTATATGAAAACATAACAACATCAAATATCCATTTACAATTCACATTGAAAACCTTAAGCAATTGCAAAAATTCTTAAAAAAAAAACACTTACCTTTATTTTAAGAAACTCTTCAAAAATATCCATAACACATCAGCTAATAACATAACACCAAAACACTTCCTTTAATTTAACATTATAATCACGCCCTCCTTCAAATAAACACACACTTCCTTTTTAAACAACAACATAATATTCACTACACTTCAAATAACACAACACATTTCCAAATACATCTTGTATTCCCCGTAAATAACTCAACAAACACCAAACAAGAACTTACACATCGAATTCAAATTCACCTGCTTTTCGGTTTACCGATTACAGTTAAATTGCCTAAACCAATCACAAAATTCCTTTACCAAACATCCTGGTATCGTTTAATGAACCCACCGAGCGTTTTTTCATCAAAATACAGCATCATCCAACACCTCAACTCAATCTACACAGGTTACAACAGACATCTGACTCTAACGCTAAAGTAAACAAACTTTCGACCAAACTCCAAGTTTGGCGACTCATCACTGCTTGGCGACGACACCCGGTAACCGAAGAATCCCCAGTTTTTGTCTAATTAGGATATTAATATCCTTAAATATGAATGTAATGCAAACTGAATCTTTTAGCAAAATTTGTCTTCTAAAAGTAACGAAGTTGTGACTACATTTCAAAAGTACCATAGCTAACTACATTTGTCAAAAAGTAGTTAATATAATAAAAAAAAAAAGTAGTTTTCCCACCACTGACATTTGTTTGATCGCATTTCCAAAAATTTCACTTACCTGATTAAGCTCATTTATCCTTCATGACCAAAGTGCTTTCTTTCAGCAATAATACACATCTGAACTCTGGTCTGCACATTGTACAACATGACAGTTAACAGGCTGCTGCAATCATCAGTAATACCTATTACACCTTGCATTTTAACCTTCTGTTCTCAACTCCTTGACATCTAGGACGTATGATGCGTATGTCCTGATTTTATTGCAGACGGCCACCAGACGTACAGCGCATACGTCCTGTTTTATTTGTATCTGAGCTGTTGCTTTTCATTTCCTGGTAAGGTTCTCTCTTCTCCGTTGAGACATCTGGCTATGTTAGACCTGTCACTCCCTTTTCACCTCATGACTTGGATAATGTGAGGAGGTGTGGCCAGTCAGAATGTAAGTGTTGTGCATGCTTGTGAGGTGGAGTGTTTCGTGAACATGAAAATTTGTGATTTTCAGTGATTTGTAAGTTTTTTTCTCTTTTTTCTTGTTTGATTATAACTAAATAGCAAAACAACAATATTCTCAGTTCATTTCATGTGAAATATGAAAATACAAATTTACCCTGAATGCTGGTATATACATACATGCTTGCAAAAAGCAGTCTTTGTGTCAAGGGGTTAATATTAATGTGTGCAAAATGTCTTTTCTTACTAAATTGATGATTCTGAACAACTTTGCAACTAACTTTTTCTGCATATTGCATACTGTTTTCAAGATAAAAATTCTAACTCCAAATTCGGCCATCAGGAAGTACTGTAAACAGTTTCATTGTATAGCGCATAGCTGCTTTATCATATTTAGACCCCACTTTACGACTATAGCTCTTGCCGCTGTGAAGTTAATAAGTTGACAAAGGACTTTAGCAGGAATACTCTATACATATTAACTATATTAACATTGTTGAATTGAATTTGAAATTTTAACCAGATTTCTTTCTAACGATGAATTCAAATGTGAATGTGTAAACAAATTACTTGAAGAAAAGTTAATAAGATGAATTGTGAGGTAGAGATTCTTGCAACTGGTATAAATTGACTTTTTAGTATATTATTGAAATTGTTTTCTATAAAAACATGTTATTTGAATGGGCTAGTGTTTGTAGAGCAATTTTTTCAGCACTTGAGTGCTATTAATTTCAGATATGGATTTTTGTTTACTAAAAAAATGGCATAATGCTTTTCAAGGTTTGTTAGTGAAATGTCAGAAGTCACTGAGGTTGGCCATTTTTTGGCAATTTATCGACAAGTTTGACCCCAAAACACTGAACCCAGCTTGACGGTATATTCTATAATTGAGAAGAAATTGTCTAACCTAACTGTTGAATCGGTTACTGTTACTAGGAATATTAATTAGTGTCTATAAAGGTTTTAATATTGGTGTAAATCATGAAGTTCACAGGAGGAAGATCAGCATACTTTTAAATTCAGAGCAACTACATAGTATGACTATTGCTGAAACTATGCTATGCTGATGGCGGCATCTATTGATGGCAGCAGAAAAAATCATCTTTTTTCAATTTTAAGCTTCTAAAAGTGAAATTTTATTTATTTAATCTGAAATTTCATGAAGAATATACTATTATTTAAAGTAAAAAGACGATAATTAATGTATATGTATATAAATTTTCAAGCCAATTTTATTTTTACATGAAGGAGCATACCTTAAACTATTTTTCTACGTAGTTTATGCCAATGTTCAAACACTTGTCGTAGCAGGTTACCAGCTTTTCTATTGCTTCTTCATAGAAACTTCCCATCAATGACGATAATCACGACTCCACAGGATTTTTCATTTCATCATCGGATTCAAAGAGCTTGCCACTTAGCTGGCGCTTCATGTCCAGGAGCTAGTGGTAGTCGGACAGCACCAAGTCTAGGCTATACGGTTGGTGATCGAACTGCTCCCAACAAAACTGTCAAATCATCTTTTGAGTGTCACCAGCAGTGTGAGGTCGAGCACTGTCATGCAGCAACACAATTCCTTTACTGAGCATTCCTCTATGTTTGTTTTGAGTTGCATGCCATAGTCATGGTATTGTATGGGAAGTTTCTATGTTGAAGGTATAGAAAAGTTGGTAACCCACAATGACATGTGTTTGAAATTGGCGGAAACTACAGTGAAATACGTTTAACACGAAAACGCTTAACATGAAAAATCAGTTAACACGAAATGACACAACGGTCCGGAATGCAAAGTATTCAATTTAATGCATTTTTGTTATTTTAACACGAAACAAAAATTGTTTGACACGAAAAAAAGTCCGTCTTTAATCTTCAGTGGCATGTTTGCGACAAGTCACTAGAGCATTTTTGTGGAAAATAAACTTTATTTAAATTCTGGGAAATGGTTTTTCTACCTTTTGTCATCCTAGAAGTATTAATAGCATCATCCATCAGGTCTCTCCCCCTCCCCCTAATGAATAGAATTCTTATCTGTATCAAAGAATCGGCGTTTGGTGGGAATGCACTTTAGCTGTTCTCATAAGGCCCGTTTACATGCACACAAATGCGGAGTAAATGCCGGAACTTTCGCTGGTTTCTAGCCGACATTTAACGAAATATTTGGGAAAGTCTCAGAATTACTGGCTGCCCGACAATATCAATAAATGAATATGTTTCGTTCGATAATGATGTAACTACAGCACCGATTATGACAGAAAAGGAGATTTTTGATATTGTTCAATATCCAAAAGATTCTGTTGATTCCGACAACAAATCTGACAACAGATTCAACGATGCAGTTCCCGTCCTCTCTACTTCAGAAGTGCGAAAAATGATAAATAGTGCATGCAGTTATTTAGATGCGCATTCTAATGAAGAAATGAATAAAACTATGGGCGATCTTGAACAATTTGTGGACAATATGGCTCTGAAAAATACATTTCAAAAAAAGATAACTGATTTTTTCTCCCCAAAATAATATTTTTTGTAATTGCTTTTCATCCCAATGAATACAATGATTGTTGTTTAATAGGAAATTGATATAAAATATAAGAACATCGAAAATATGGTGAGTTTTTTCTTTTTTTTTACACTTCTTTTAACACGAAATTCTTTTAGAACGAAAAAATATTTTGGTCCCTTCGGTTTCATGTTAAACGTTTTTCACTGTATGCAGAAAAATAGTTTAAGGCATGCTCTTTCATGTAAAAATAAAATTGGCTTGAAAAAAAAAAAAAAAATTCTTTTCAAAAAGGAACTTACTTTTCAAATATGCTTCGTGTTATTTTTCAGTACCACAAAAAGTTTCATAAGATTAACTTTTTGTTTAAATAAACAAAAAGTTAATTCAATAAACTCACATATTTAGCAAAATGCACTTCATCAATGTTGAGAAACCACTGGGATCTATTAATTATTGAAATAATTCTGGACTATCCAAGTAACTTGCATCTATTCAATTGAATTTCAATTTCACATTTAACTAATTCAATTAGCTATAAGAGTTCCATCTCTTGCTTTTTTTCCTTGTCCCCTTTTTCACAGAAAAAGAAATGTATCTCTATAGCAACAAACCCAGCATTTAATATTAATATTAATAATGTTATTTTTCTTCTTAAGAGATTCATTCCTTTTCCTGGCTTTGAAATATCCACTATCACATCTAGATGCAAAGCAGTGAGTCACTCGTCTCATTTTCGATCCAATGATTAATTCTATCAAAAAAATATAGCTTGATGAATATTAAAACAATACTAATTCCCTATGCAAGCAGTGTGCTGCACCCTCTTCTAGAGAAGTTGGATAATGGTACGTTTTCCTGCCTAATTGCCCATTAGTTGTAACCCTCCTGACAGCTCCATGATGTAAATAAAGGAAGTATACTAGATTTATTTTCAGTGTTCTGCTTTTTAGTGTAATAACATTTTTTATTACATTAAAATGCAGAACACTGTTAAGTTTCAACCAATTCAGTAATATCTACTTTACAATCAAAGTATTGTTGTTTCAGCATTGCATAGCACTAAAGTAGTTTAGAAAAAGCATTTGTTGACAGTTTATTTAGAGTTTTAATTTGGATAAAATAAAAGTTGGAAAAGAATCTTTCAATAGCAGCACTAATTGCTGGACATATTTGAAGGTATGCAACTCTTGATCAGAATTCCCTGGAAATTTCTCAAGCTTTTGAAACATTTCATCACCAGGCACTGACCTTTCGCATCACATTTTCTGAAACATAATCATTAAAAGGAGATGAAATATTTTCCGTTTAGAGGCTGACGCTGGTTGATGATCATCATATATCCAAGTCCGTGTTCTGTACAATAACTTTCTTCGAAGCAGGTGAGGTGTATCTGCAGATACCAAGAGCATATTGGGGGGGGGGGGGGTCCAAAGGGTCCAGACCAACCTCTCGAACTTTTGATTTTTGTTACTAAAATGGTAATGATATAGTCTTTTTGTGAAAAAATCTGCCTTTTTTTTTTTTTTGCCTTTTGCACACCTCCAAAATGTTTTTCTAAATATGTCTCTGGCAGATAGATCCTTTGTTACTTTTCAAGTTTTTACTGGCTGATGCAATTTCAATAAAAGGTGCAATAGTTGGAGGATGAGGGGACATTGTACTTTAATGTATGACCAAGGCATCTGGCAAAGGATTGATTGCAGTGGTAACTTGCAATATTTGAATACTACAGAACAATGAAATGACTGAAACTCATTTCTTCTCATCAAAAGCAAAAGGAAGAAAATAAACCTAGTTACCTTATGACATATCAGAAGGTTTTTCAATAAATATTTTGAATTCATTTTATTAATTTCTTTATTTGTATATTAGGCTGTTTTAATCAAATAATTGTTTTAATTATAGTATTTATTAATCAGTAAATTAAATGTATATTAAGTAGAACACAAAAATTAATTTAATTATTAATGCCATTATAGCCTTTATTGAATTCTAGACCTTACTTCGCATTATTTAGGAAAAATTAGTTTTTTCTATTTTTGCCAGTTTTTTTCATTTTTGCTCTGGCTTTTTCCAGTTTTTGCCACTGTCCTGGCAAAAATACCAACCCTGATTAGTGTATTAGGCACATTTTACTAATTAGGAATGTTTATGTATGGGGGGGGTCATATAAAAATTTAAATGGGTAATTTTTTGTAAATGAACGAGAGAAATTTTTTCTTAACAATTTCTGACCTTATTTTGAACATTTTTTCAATTTACACTGCCCACTTATCTCTAATAGATAAAGAATCAAAGCCCGCTATGAGTTTTTGGGGACACCCGTATAACACTTAAGTGTGTGTTAAAAATATGGAAGTGTTTCAGATTTTTAAAAATTTTCCTTTATTTCAGGGATCTGCAGAATTATGCTTATACATTGATGATACACTTGAAATGATGTATTCCAACATGAAACGGGAAGCATTTCATATTTGTTTAAGATACATGTGGATAGTAATGCTGAAAATTCTTAACAATGGATTGAGTTATACCAAGGTATGAAGTGCTTTATATTTACAGTCAGGTACATATCCAGAAGGGGAGGGGGCAGATTTGACCCTTTTCCTAGTTTACAATTGAAACATAGTTAACAATTTGATACACAGCCCCTCCTCCCCTCAAAATCCTGGCTATGGCACTGCTTACAGTAACGGATTGCATGAAAATATTAATATATATATAACAATTGTAATTTGTTTCATGTATACTCTGATACATAAATGAGCAGTAATTCTTTAAAAGTGCTTTTATTTTATTTATTTTTTTATTTTTATTTAAAAGGTAAGAGTTCAACAGCAGAAACATACTCTTGTTTTTCTTGTCTATGACTCAAAATTGTGTGCTAACTAAATAACCGCCATGATAATCATTGATTTTAATGATAATTGTATTGTAAAGTTTATACTCCTAATTATGATGGTAAAGTATTTCGTCCCATTGAGACTTAGTTTCTGAGAAATAAAAGAGGTTAAATTTTGAAAATGCAGCATTAATTTTAAATAAGAAATTTTTCCCGAAAACCAAAGTGAAATTGTAATGTCAAGGTGCAGTCCTTTCTTTTGGATCCAAAGATAGATTTTAATTGTTCTAAAAATGTATCGCATAAAAAGCTATGCATAAAAAAGAGAAAAGAAAAGAAGGGGGGATGCCTTGAGTTGAGGTGGGACAGAACCTGTTATCTTAATTGAAATTTTGTCAACTGACCAAGCCCTAATTATTGCATGGTCACTTGGGGGCACATTTCCTGGGCACACATGCAGGAAATAGGCAAAAAAAAAAATTGAGTTTAGACCTATTTATAAGGGCACAAAATTTGAGACAACTATATACAAGGACAGAAATTTTTTAAAGTGGACTGGGCACAAAAATTTACAGTCAAGCCCTGCAACTGACACATTTCAAGAACAGCTATGTATAATTAGATCTAATTGTAGCATTGGGGATGACTTTTCATTTTTTTTTTTTTTTTTTTTTTCCTGGGCAGTCACTTGAGCAATTCCTGCCAGTTAGTGCACCCAATTGAAAAGATCTAAGGAGAAACTTGAATGATTTTTATAGTCAATTGCTTTCCTAAATTTATACTATAACAAAATTTTTATAAAATTGAAACTGAAATTTAATTTTAAAGCAAAAGTTTATATTGTGGACCTGACTCGCATGATTCTCAACCATTGTGGTCACTCATGCATAACTAGGGTCTTGCAAAATCCAGGTTTGAGGAAAAATCATTTCCTGACTGGCTTTTTCTAGCTGTCACATATGAAAAGTAATTTGGCATGTGGCTCCTAAGGTTTTGCAACTTTTGTTAGTTTCTGCTCATAACCACTCAATTACAGAGTTTGTACACTTTTCAAGAAGAAAAAAAAAATTAAGATTTCTCAAAAGGAAATAAAAAATTCAAATGCCCAAAATTAAGAATTTTTGTTTTTTTTTCTATAAAAAAGTATTCGGTTTTATTACAATTTATATTGTTGATAATTAAGTGAAGTCAGAGCCTGATTTAGAAAATTCTTGACTATATGCATAACTTCTACGCTGTCATTGAGCAGATTGGCAACTTGTTAAAAAATTGCTTGAAAAAATTTGAAAGGATATATGAAAATCTGTTTTTAAAAAAAATTGAATTGGGATTTTTTGTTTTCTGGGGCTCTAGACCTGGATCTGTTATGCCTAATGGAAAATCTCAACCTGAGTGTAGTTAAGAAAAGTAACATTTTTATTCCTTTTTAAAACTCGTATCTAATTTTGAGATCTTTACTAACTCTGAATTAAATGCTAGTGCAATAGCAACTAGACCAGATATTTTTGTTAGCTGTTACGTATGAAGTTTGATAGCATCAACAATTACTGTTACCTTTTTTTATTGTACTGTAAATATATATTTAAAATTAATTTTGGAAATAAAGTATGTGTAATGAATTATATTATTTTTTATATTATCATATATATTAATACGCTAAGATTAAGATGTTTGCCTCCCTTTTTAGAAAAAATCTCGCAATTACTCCACATAAATTTTATATCATTTTATAGAGAATTGCTTGCTCTACTGGCATCAATAACTAAAAAATTTGTTATTGCTTTTGTTTTTGTAAATTAATGGGTGGAATGCAGAAATGGTGCCCATGCCAAATGAAGGCGATAACGCACCATTTCTAAAAACCGTAATCGTTTTTCTTTGTAAGGAAGAGAAATGTCATAGCTGTTGAGCATTGCGATTTGCGAAAAAAATTGCGTGAAGAGGTGATATTCTAGGAGTTACGAAGCAGTGGTTTTTGTACATTTAGCATTAGTTTACCAGTGAAATTCGCAGTTAGTGCAAGGCCAATGCGCATATGAAATATGACGTTATGCACATATGAAATATGACATCACTTGCAAGCATATGTTACGCTTGCAAGTGAAATTGCTCTCATTGACTATGTCATTTTATCTCTCATCTTTTGTGTATTTTGCCTGGTAACCCTATGTTGAAATTTTTAGGATTGTAACCTATTTAAAGAAAAATACATGTGATGCAAATTCTGCAGCTTACGAAATATTGTAACAATAGATGAAAGCTGTTGTGAACTAATAGTATTTAAATATATGGAAAAAAATACATGTGATGCATATTCTACAGTTTACGAAATATTGTAACAATAGATTAAAGCTGTTGTGAACTAATAGTATTTAAATACATGTAAAATTATGTCGCATTTTTGGGACATATTTTTCGGACAATTTTCAATAAAGGGGATGAGATATAAAATGACAGTCATTAATAAATAATTTTTGTAATTTTGCAAAATGATATTACACTTTTTTAGTGTGAATTATTCGCACGAGTACCGCTAGTTTTAATATAAATAAACTTATTTATTAATTCCTACGAAAGGAATAAACCAAAAATATGATTCAAATCAGAAGTCAACCTCTCGCTGTAAGAGCCCTAAGCCATTTCTGGCCACCAGTACAAATCCATACTACTGCTGAAATCCATAGTAAACTTATTTAGTTTACTATGGTAAAGTTTTTTAATTTTTATTATGATAAAAAAATTTTTGGATATCTCTTATATATTTTTTACTGTTCTGAAAGTTTCTTACTGCACACTGTATAAAGGATACACTAATTGCTTAACTTAACACAAAAAAAAGTTCCATTTTTTATTTTGTGTTTGTATGTGAATGATAACAATTAAGTAGTATAAAAAAATAAATAAATAAAAACTTTGTGAAAAAAACATACATAAAATGTTACTTATAAGAAGTTACGATCGTTTCGACCAAAAAATTCTTTCGGTCATCATCAGACAAGCCCTTGGACTCACTGAGCCAAGAAGTAGACCGAAAGAATTTTTTGGCCGAAATGATCGTAACTTCTTATAAGTAACATTTTATGTGTGTTTTCTTTTCACAAAGTTTTTATTTATTTTTTCATTTAACATCAGTATTTTGATTGTTTTTTGTAATTGAGTAGTATATTTTCACTTGAATGTGACTTAAATATTTTTTTCCCCTAATTTTAATAGGGCTGCTTTGTTACCAAGAAAAAAAAATTAAACATTTATATGGTGTTGCTGCAAACTCTGAACCAAATGAAGACTATTTTTTTCTGTGATGGATATGGTTTGACTCAATATGAGATGGAAAATACAATATGTGAAGTTAGTTAATTTAATAAATTACCAAAATTCTTATAGACTATTTTTTATATTTCAACAAGATATGCATAATTTGACTAATCAAAATAACAAGCCATATATGATGAAAATATGAATTTTTCTCAAGGATACTATTGCTATAGTATAAAAAGTTAAAAAATTGAAATTAATTCACCAATGTTGATATTTGTTCGACATCATCTGAAAATCCCTTTTGGTTGAAAAAAATAAAAGTAATTTGAAGTATGCTTAAATATATTTTTAATTACATTAATTTTTGTAAATTTTTATTGCAATACTTCATAAAATACTACTAGCTTTGTAAATAAAAAAAGATTTAGAAAAAATATTTGAAATTTGATTTTGTAATAATGTCAGTGCATTGTAATTCATCATTGTAATGGATAGTGGTATACCCAAAAATTTAGATCCCTCTACTTTTTCCCACAAAAAGTTTTTAGAGAATATTCATTTATTTATGAAAGCGTTAGTTTTTTAGTCTTTGGTACATTTACTAAATGAAAAGTGATTTGCAGAATATGCAAAATAAATCCTAAATTCATGTTTTATGCAGTGTCTATTCGTTGAACACTATTTTTAAAAAGTAATGCAGCTTCTTGTGGTACATAATAACACAACTTTTAATGTCTCAATTAAGATTTATTTAAAAAAGTATGCATTGCAATTAAAATGGGAAGACTAGTAGAAAGTACTGTATGGTAAAATCATCCCTAGAATTAATCAATGTCAAAAAGGTCTATGTTTGAGTGTCCTTGCTGTGAAAAAAGTAGATCATGAACTGTTACGTTCTGATTTTTCATTGAAGAAAACAAAAAGTGCACCAATTTATTGAAAAAAAAAAGGGGGGGGGGGCATTGAGCCACACTCTTCAACTCACTTCACTCCTCAGACACTGGGGTTGGTCTCAGGGTCTTACCCTAGGATATGCCATTTAATAGCATTTAATGTTGTTTTTCAGACCAGAATCTTTTAAAAACAAGAACATTGATGTTATAAATATTATATTTATAATAATCGTGATCTTTCTATTCAAGGGTGAATTTTACGGTGGCATATTCTATTAGCAAGAGATTATTCCAAAATTCATAACTTGATTTAGTATTTTTGATTAAAAAATGTTTTGAATTGTCATAATCAAATCATTGTAATAAAAAATCTTAGTAACAGAGCAAACTAAAAGAGTTTCTCCTAATATAAAATGACTAAATTTCAAGCATGTTTTATATTAAGGTTAACCACAACCCAGGAAATATTAGGGAAAGAGGGAATTTGCAGTTTCTAAAAATATATGAGGAGAATGTCACAGAATTTAATTAAAAACCAGATTTTTTAACTCTAATGTAAAAGAGGGCCTATTGTGCCTCTTGAACTGCAACTTTTTAGTCTTTAGATTAGCCTTTTGAGTACTTTATTACCAATATTTGGTTAGTATATATATATTTTTTTCCTAGCGGCATTTTAATATAACTTTCAGATATTAAAAAATCTATCATTCACATTTTTATTCACATAATTTTCTTTTCAATTAAATTATTACATTTTACTTTTTTTAAATAATAGTATTCATTTAATTACTATTAATATAGTATTAGTCCAATCATTTGGTAGTTTTACCTGGAAAGTTTTCCGGGATTTTTGAAAATGAGCAATTTTATAGATTTCGATGTGCTCTTTCCGAATTTCAATTTTGCCCCCTCGTATCTTTGCCGCTCGCGCCGCCACATTTGAAAAATGGTGCCTAAAAGCAGTTTTGTGACAATATCTCTTTTCCGACTCATTTCACGAAAAATACAATTACAAAAAAAAAAGAAACTAGGGAAAATTTCCTACAATTTATGTAATTACCTTTTTTTCGTAAAATCGATAGTTTTGGCATACGATCGCCGCAAAGCATAGTTCAGTATGCGTTTTGGCCAAAAGCTCATTTCCACACCTCCTTGTGAGGCAGAGTAAGTCGAGCGTTTTTTGTTTTTTTTAATCGCGGTATTCCCAGTAGGCCTAATCCATGTGCATTTAACCAATGCAAAATTTAGCGCATTCTTCGCTTAACTGTTCTTGATGGACAAGGTGTTGCGAGTTCATTGTCCCTAGTACCGGTCAAAATGTCATAGCCCGAAACTTCTTCCGCATCAGCTGCTATGGGATTATCAATTTCATCGCAATCCTCTTTGTTCTCGATTTCATCATACGTTTGCTCGAAAATAGTCTCCGATTCTTCCTCTTCATCGTTATCTTGTAATGGAACTTGCGAGTTATCACAGGTACCATTGAAATTCGTGCATACAACGTTGCACTTTAACCCAGCCTTTCTGCATCCACAGGCTTTCTGACATCTCTTTTTGCATTTGCAAGAAATAAGTTTTAACAAGCTTTCCGGAGCTGGGGCCTTGAGTGGGGTGACAGGAATTAGCCCATAGTTGTTTCTTGTCTACCCTCATTTCTCTGCATTTTGTTCATTTCCATACCACTGCTGAACCTGATGATAGGTTCGGAACGAATGTTGTCTTGCTGCTCCTTTTGCTGGTAGAAGCGACGCAATATTAAATTTGCTTTTATAAGCTGATGTTGTGAGGCATGCATATCTACAGTTGTTTAAAGACATACTTTTCTTACTTTTTACATTACTGTAACTGTATAATTCAAGAAGGAAGCGTTCTCCAGCTTTAGCAATGATCTCTGGATCAGCATTCAGATTTTTGAATACCTGGATAACCTCATTTAAATCTGTATTTTTTCGGAGTACATTAATAAATTTCATTTTTCCTTGATTAAATAATAATGATGATGTATCGCAGCCGCTGGAGGCATGCAAGAATAAAATATGATCTGCTGTTGAATATATTTGTTGCAAAAAAAGAAAGACGACACATTCACAAATATAATCAGTTAAAATTAAATGTCACAGGTTGGTGTTGAACACACAGAGTCACACACAACTATGTAGGTTTTATAAATAATGACAAACGGATTAATTATAACAAAATTTTAATATGGACATCGCAATAGCGAAACTTCGAACATATAAATATATATAAAATGGAAAAACGAAAATGGTTACAAAAAACCCAGTAACAGGTATATTTGGCAGTTACAATAGTTACAGCAACACGAGAGTTCAAATAAATATTAAATAATTACTTATACAGAGCATGGTACATTAAACTCATAGTTGTCTTCACATCAGGGTCACGTCATGCTGTTTCCAACAGATTGGCTTAGATAGATAATTGTTTACAGCGCTTGTACGCGAAAACTAATTGATTTTACGAAAAAAAAATTATTACAAAAATTGTAGGAAATTTTCTCATTTCTTTTTTTGTAATTGTTTTTTTTACCCTCCGCTAAAGAGGGTAATAGTTTTGGGCAGACAAAAAAAGTCGTGGATGATAATTGATAGTAAATAAAATCTTGCAGATCTCACGGAAATTTGAAACACACCAAGATCCGACACATGATTGGAATAATGGATACTTGAAAAATTTCAAAGTAACTTTCAAAGAGTCTATTGTGGTCAGTTTTTCCATGCCGTCTGTACGTACGTACGTATGTTCGTACGTACGTACGTATGTATGTAACTCGCATATCTCAAAAA
This sequence comes from Cheiracanthium punctorium, assembly GCA_038373885.1. Taxonomy (NCBI): domain Eukaryota; kingdom Metazoa; phylum Arthropoda; class Arachnida; order Araneae; family Cheiracanthiidae; genus Cheiracanthium; species Cheiracanthium punctorium. Next base: position 122,387 of record JAWZYV010012803.1, on the reverse strand, counting down.
CTATTGGTCGTAGAATGTTGAGATTTGATATTTAGGATTGTTCTATGATCTAGTTGTGCACCTCCCCTTTTGGTCGCAATCGAGTGTATAGTTTATGTACAGGACCGCCCAAAAGATTCGAAATACATTACGCTCTATGGGCCGAAATTCATTAAACTCGCCTAACGCAAAAACTATTAGGCGTAGAATGTCGAAACTTCATATTTTGGATAGTTGTAACATCTAGTTGTGCACCTCCCCTATTGGTTCCATTCGACTGGATAGTTTATCTACAGGACCGCCCAAAACATTCGAAATACATTACGCTCAATGGGCCGAAATTCATTAAACTCGCATATCTCAAAAACTATTAGGCGTAGAATGTTGAAACTTTATATTTAGGATTGTTGTAACATCTATTTGTGCACCTCCCGTTTCGGTTCCATTCGACTGGATAGTTTATCAACAGAATGGCCTAACAGATTCGAAATACATTAAGCTCTATGGGCCGACATTCATCAAAGCGTTTTTTAGAGGTTTTGGGCTATTTCAAACGACGCAGGAGTGATATATGCTGTAAAGAGTTAGAAAATGAATTTCTCCATTAAAAAAGTGTCTTTATCATTTACAGTTCTGCTACAGGAACACTCAAAAGATTTCCAATACATTACGGTCAATGGCAATTTTAGGGGCATTCATCCATTTCAAGCACAATACCGTCCTACCACATAAGTTAGGTAATGGTCGACACGGTCACGTGCCCCTCAAGAACTATGCCAAAGTCGCCAAGCTTGGCGACTTTGGTGTACGTGTGTGCATATTTAACTCTCAAATCTGAAAAACTGGAAGAACGGTTGGTTTCTCCCCGTTTGATTTACATGCAAATACATCCTGTACATGGCTGCCAATACAAATTAAAAGGTTCTGTCAAAAAACCTCTTTAGCGGAGGGGAAACTAATTTCAGCTGAAGGCTGAATTTTTTTTTTTTTTTTTTTTTTTTTTTTTTTTCCTGTGAAATGAGTCAAAAGGAGATATTGTCAAAAAACTGCTTTTAGGTGCCATTTTTCGATTATGGTGGCACGGCAAAGATATGAGGGGGCAAAGAGCACATCAAAATCTATAAAATTGCCCATTTTCAAAATTCTCGGAAAACTTTCCAGGTAACCCCTTTTTTTTAACCAAATGACTGGACTATATGTTTACCTAGGAAAAAAACTAGGATTTATTCTAAATCAAAAAAACACTTAAATCCTAATTAATTAGATTGCTAGGTTTTCCAACTTCACTTATTTCATCATAATTCAAGCATGCATAAATATCAAGAAATTTGAAACCACCTTGATATAAAATATTATGTGCTCACCCTGATATTGCATAAATCTTCATTTATCAACCTTCTGTGCATTGTATGTTCATATAAAAAAAAGTAAAGGTTTTTTTTTTTGTGTGTGTGTGTGTGTATGTGAGAATTTATTAAAATATAGCTGTATGTAACTGATATATTTTGGATTTTGTTAACATATTTTTATCTAAATAAGAATTTTCTTTCTGTTTAGGAATTAAAATGTACCATTGAATCCAAACTTAAATAAAACTGAATGAAGACTTTTTGAAAGAATATTTCTGAGGATGTACAGATTTCTTTAACATAAACAGTGATGAAATTATGACTAATAAACTTATCTTTTATGTTGGGATAGTGTATTTTATTGGGTCTTTCTTGGCCTTGTTTTGTATCAAATTTATAATATTTTCTAAGCTTTCCTACTCCCTTTTAAGATTAGCAACTTGTTAACTCCTTAATGAAGCGTTTCTTTTTTTTGTTTTCCCAAGTTACAGTCAATGAGAATAACACATACTATCAATGGCAGTTAATATAATCATTAATAATTTATTGTATTCTTTTGGGCAACTAATAATATAAATTTTAAGCCTTAAAAATGACTGGTAAAATAGATCAAAGACCATCATATAAGGATTCCTTATTATTATTTTTGTGTGTGTGTGTGTGTGTGTAAGCTTAGAAAAACTAATTACATTTGGCTTGAAAAATGTTGACACTTTTTGTAATAAAAACTAATTTTTAATATATTTTCAAAATGTATTTTATTTTTATTGAAAATGCATGCATTGGAACTGAAAACAGAAGTTTGCTATGTTGTTCACTGCAAATCCAGCATTCTCACAATTGCCAGTTTTAATAAGATATTTTATATAGTCTTAATTATACTTTTTTTTTTCTCTCCTACATAATCAATACTTAGAATACCTAGATATTTAATGTTAGTGTACAAAATTTAAAAAAGTATTATTTCATGTTCTATAAATTTCTTAATGATTTTTAGGTTTTTTTCTTTACTTTTCTGATTAGCAGTTCTGTTGCCATCCTGTTATATAAGGCCAAGCAAAGAGTGTGTCAAGCTCAAAGGAAGGCTGCCCAAATACTCAATCTGACAACTTCACAATTTTATTTTAAGCCTTGAAGGGCCTCTGAAATATTAGTGAATCCAGGTCTAACATTTTGTTTGAAAGGCCATCCCTTTATATCAGGGCTCCCACCAAATTTTCTATCAAAAAAAGGGGGAAAAGGGACCATCCCTTTAAGAAAAAGGGACCATCTGTAAGAAAAAGGGACCAAAAAGGAACTATTTAATAAACGGTCATTTTTAAAGGAATAAAAAATTTCCTCTGAAATACAACCTCAATTTTACATCTCCTACTTCTTATGTCCTTTACGCTGAAGTAAACACAATGAAAATATTCTCACATGAATAATATAAAACTTCACTAAACCACTTTTAAGTTTTCATACATTATTTTTGAATTGAATATTTTGAAAGATACAAAATTGAGAGTTCCACTGCATAATTTATTCAGTTCCCTAATACACACTTATTGTTCACAAAGAAATAAAGATTTCATTAATCAAATGTGTAACATTCTTCTGGAAATGATTACTAACACACATAATTAGATGAAATCCTGGCTCTTAAAATAACTAAACAAAGCTTAAACTACATTCTTGTAGACTCATACAAAACTCAAACACAATTTGCTGAATATGCAGAATAAAAAAAAAAAAACTGAAATCCGCTGATCGGCGACCCCTCCCCTCAAAAAAAAAAAAAAAAAAAAAAAAAAAAAACTTCCGCTTTGCACAGGCCTTATTATTAAAGGTCAAAATTAACGGTCGCCACTCGCGGACTGTATTTTTGAAAGTGGAGACTGCAAATTTATGTACCAGTCGCCACAGTTTATTTCCCCACTCTCTTTCCTTTTTTTACACAAAGTTTATATTAATTGAAAGTAAAACAGAAACAGGGCATTAAAACAGATGTTGTTGACAGGAGTCAACTAAACTCCAAGATCGATGTCGGCATGGCGGGCAGGGGGAGAGCTGGATCATTGATAAAGGGTATTAGTACCACTTGACCAATTAGCAAAAGTAATCATCTGTTATGGAAATTTTCAAACGGGGATTACGACAATGCGTAAGATTGTGGTTTGAAGCAGACACCTGCACTTGTTTGTTTTTGCAAGGGCTCTCTTTCTGAGAACAAAAATCCGAAGAGTGGCGAGCATTCATTTATAAATTCTTTTCTCGTGATCTATTAATACCAAAAAATAAAATAAAATAAATAAATATTTCAAGATTTATTCCGGCATAATAAGGCTTATGGCCAGCATAAAGTTGATGACAGCTGTCCATCATGGAAAATTAACAATGTTCGTCATGAACAAAGACCAATGGAGTACGCAAATGCAGCTGCGGGGGATTTAAAAATAGGGATACTTTGTTCTCGCAAAAAGGCAATTTTGTGTACCATATAGAAAATATTCAGAACTGGTTTGGTGCAATCTGAAAATCGTTAAAGTTTATTCTTAAGCGTTCATTTCTTATAGTCAGACACATACATTCAGATCAATGGACGTCATGAAGTCGCGCAATTTAACTCGCAAAAAGGCACTTTTCATTTCTAAATGAATCCGTAATTCCCTAATGGTTTGTAAATATCTTTAATAACTATAGATAATTTGAATTAGGAAGGCCAGATAATGATTATACTAAGCAATCATTAAAAACAAAAACTTGCAAGTGCGTAAAACAGCCAGTTATAAACTACAGAAGCTGCCATTATTTATACTGACAGTTTTCACCAAAAAGCTGAAGTCTAGAATTATGATTGTGAAATAATTATCAAATATAACACCCACATTGTAGGATAGGCGGTGAAGTTATTTTGAATCCCTTTCTTACCCCTAACTGAAAGTTATGTTAGTTTTTTGTTGCTACATTAGGTGAAAATAAACACCCCAGAGGTGCCTCTTTTTGAGTTACGCGAACGAAAGGAAACAGATGAAATGAATAAGCGATGACTCTCACTCTCTGATTCTGATAAGCATTCAATTAGGAAAAAAGTAACTTATTTTTAAAAGGAAATTTTATCGGGTTTCATTTATGATAAATGTCTGATTGCGTTGCTTGGAATTTTGTGAAGGAACAGTTTTAAATCATGTTTAGTTAAGGGTCGTTTCAATCGATCATATTTTTGTTATGGTATCATTTTAATGAAAGTGTTTCGTAAAGGGGCCCGTAAAACGATCGATAATCTTAACTGCGATGATCCATGTAACGGAAGGGGCAGGGGGAATGGCAAGTTTTCCAGTGAAAACTTGTACATACCAGGGCAAAGGGGGTAAAAAGGGATGCCAATTGCTGAAAGGTTGTCGGGCGCCGTGCTTTTTAAAGAGTCGTAGTAGGGGGGCACTACAAAGAAATACTTTTGACAAATGCAAGGTAGTACTTACATGTTAATTCAAGGAAGGCTAGATGATGTAGTGTGCACGGATCCGATATTGGTACCGGGACAAAGCCACATATTCCGCCAATCACCGTCCTCAGATGAACGTTAGTGTGTTCTGGAAAAAAGTGTTGCCGGACTGGTTGCTACGATGTGATGTAGGTCGGTCGACTTACGTTACATCGTAGCAAGCCGGTAAGCTCTAGCCGTGCGCCGCTTCAAAGTGAAGATGAACTAAGGATAATGGTTTAATCAATGAAAAAACGGTCACTCTGCCGATTTCAGATCTCTTGGCCAACGCCGACGATACACAATTATTCTTTTTCATTTAAATTTTAAAAAATACGCACCAAAATAGCCCAAAACAGAACTGGCACCAAAAAACGGACTTTTAGGGAAAAAGGGACCAAGTGGGAGCCCTGTTATATACATAATTTTAAAGAGAAAAAATGCCAGAAAGGCAAGACTAACAGAAATATCAGAAACATATTCAGATTCCATATGATTCCAGCATATTTTTAGAAATTGAACAAGGACAGAAAGACAAACTTAAGTCATAAAACCATTTTAATGAAGTGGGAAAAAATCTTGGATTGATTCCCTTAACTATTTTAACCCTCCAAGCGGCTGAGACGTAAAATCCCGTCAACTTCGTTCCAGTTTTCACTGCAATGCATCTATAACTTAAATTATTTATAACAGTCAGGTATCATAAAATATGTTCCGATATTAAAGCTTGTAAGTAATTTAGGAACTTGTTTTTTAATAATTACAAATCTTCCGAACAAAATTTTATTTTTGTATAATTTTAAAGCTACATGGAAATTTTACCGTAAAAAAAACTTTACATTATTTGCCCATTTCCAGGACGCTCAGAGGGTTAAGCATTCTTTCTCTCACTATAAATCAAGGTGACCTCAGTGAATAACAAAAACAAGAGATTTGATTAAGCAGTGAATTCAATTTATTGTTGATCCCTAAAACAGGGGTGATTGTGAGACTTCTTCAAAAACCCTGAAAGATGCGCGGTGAAAAAAAAGCGTTGTTTTTAACTTTTGGAGCAACAACCAGTGAAAAAACTAATAACCATTTTTCTAAAATGTATTAAAAAAAGTATAAAAGTATTTTTTTTTAATAAAAAAATATAAAATAATATAAAGGTATTTTTTTTAATAATGTTATACTGAAATAAAAATTGTTAAAACCTGGTTACAAATTTGATAATAATAATAATACATTTACAATAATACATTTTTATTTAAAGAAATCATTTAGCGTTTTTAGTTTTTTTGTCTGTTTGCTCGTAGAAGCCTGCGTCAACTGTTTCCTTTTAGAAGGCTGTAACTGCTTACTTGTCGAGGGCTGTGGCAACTGTTTACTTGTTGAAGGTTGTGGCAAGATTTTACTTGTTGAAGGTTGTGGCAACTGTTTACTTGTTGAAGGCTGTGGCAAGAGTTTACTTGTTGAAGGTTGTGGCAAGATTTTACTTGTTGAAGGTTGTGGCAACTGTTTACTTGTTGAAGGCTGTGGCAAGAGTTTACTTGTTGTAGGCACTGGTAACTGTTTACTTGTTGTAGGCTCTGGTAACTGTTTACTTGTTAAAGGGTGTGGCAATTGTTTACTAGCAGAAGATTGTTTCTTTTGAAGGTCTTCTTGATATAAATTCCAGCTGGAAATTAAATTTTTCACCAATTCTTTGTTTAAGGGCTGGGTTACTGGATCATTAGCTCCATACATATGGCAGGTAGTGGTATTTTCTGATAACAGTTCATATTTAACTGTTAGAATAGAATCTAGTGAGTCGACAGATAGAGATGTTCGGCTGTCTGTCATTATTCCATCCATCAAATTAAAAACACTTTCAACAGATGGTCCATGAAAGCAACTCAACATAGCTATCACTAGTTTTGAAAGTGATGGGTACTTAGAAACACCATTCTCTGTCATGGCAAAAATATTTGTCCAGTATTCATCTATAGTACATAATGTATTAGTACCATCTTTATATTTCATTGTCTCAGTTATACATGCATCACTCTGATATTTTCTTATTTCAACATGCAAATTTTCTCGTTCACTGTCTGTGAATATATGTTGAACAGAAGCTGACAGATTCATTAATGCAGTTATTGTTGAAGTTTCCCCTCTAAGATCTGGATCTAGCCCACAAAAATTTATAAGGGTTTGGTTTCCCAGAGGTAACTTTTTTTGCATATATTGCCCTGCAGTAACATATGCTTTCTTTAGCATATTAATGAAGCTACTGGCAATAATGTGCTTCTTAGTAAGTTCCTTAATAATGCAAGATGCATCACTTCCAACAAAAAGTAGTGCCTCAGATAAGCTGTAATTGGTATTACTCACATCTAATTGTAACAAATCTTTGTAAGATGCACATCCATTCAAAATTTCTGGCTTTATAAAAAAACTCATGAACTCTCGTAGCAGATTATAAATACTTACATGCAACAAATGAATCATGGGATGCTTATATTCAAATAATTTAATGTACTTATTAAAATGAGTTAAAACAGATGAAAATAAGCCCATGTGCAGCAGTGTTTTTTTCACTTCTATAAACAGCCCATTAATGATGCGATTTTTTCGAGCATTTCCTTGTTTAGTCAATTTTTGTGACTTTAGCTCAGAATACAACAAGCTAATGGTTTTTTCTTGTGAAGAGGATATGTTTCGCTTTTTGTATATATCTTTGACATATGAAATATAGATTTCTTTGTCACTAATAGATAAATAATGAAAATAAAAAATCACTAGCACATCCCATACATCTTTCAGACTGTCAATAACAACCAACAGGTATAACCATCTATGGTCAGGCCTACTTAAAGGTTTCAGTTTTTTTACACCTAAACATATACAAAGTTTGAAAAATATTTCTCTTTTAGAGGAACTCTTTAAGTCATAATGAACATCATCACACAAGCTTTCCAAATGGTGATCAAAGCAAGAAGTAAAATATTTTGCCGAATTATTCACAGTATGGCATGTGTCGCCATCTATGTCCAATAAATGTGCTGCTTTATTGTTTCTAATTTTTGTTTCCACACCAGCTTTTTTTCCTCTCATGGTATTGCAGGAGTCCATCAAGACACTAATTAAATTTTCCCAGGGTATATTATTAGATTCAATTATGTTTACTACATTCAAATATATATTTTGTGCAGTGCCACTTTCAAGCTTTAAAGAGGAAAGATGGTGAGTTAGTACTTTTTTCTGCTGTTGACAGTAAAACTGCACTAGGACAGCCAATATGCTATCCTCTGCATTATTTGTACTGCCATCTATGTTCAGCGAAAAATATGAATTTTGTAACATTGACACAACTTTTTCTTTAATTGTCTTTGCCAGACCATATTTTAATTTATAGGAAACAGTAGTCCTGTTCATAGATACAGCTTGTAAAGCTGCTTTATCACGTCCTAATGTGACTGCCAGTTCAATAAGTTTAGGACACAAACTAAAAGATAGAGAGTTTTCTGCAATAAATGCAGAAACAAGAGCTTCTTGCCTTGCTTTCCTTGTATGAATATCGAGAGGCCGATCTTGATCAATAATATCATTCCTACTTGCATTTGCATATTGACTTAGTGATAGCGAATTTTTTACAGATTTAGAGCATCGTACGTGCACACCAGATTTGGCGTGCCTTAAAAAGGCTTTAAAACCTTCATTACCGTATTTTAATGTGCACTTGCACCAAACACAATAGGCATGACCAGCTACGTCAACTTTTTTGCACCAGGAACGAAGAAAATCTTCATTTTCATCACGCTTTTCCAGCCACTCCCATCGAAAAGTATTGCGAACAGTGTCATCAGCAACACTCAAATCGCAGCTCACATCCAAAAACTTCATCCTGCTTTGTTAAAAAGTAAAAGATGATTCTCATTGCAAAAGCTTCTTCATTCAACTTAACAAATTAATCAACGACCGCTACTAACAAAGACGTAACCAATGCATGGAGCAATGTGCGGTGTAAACACGCAAATAACCGATGCCACAAGCTGAAGCTAAGTTCGCGCGAAACAGAAAACCTTCCCTGGTGTTCGTTTTTCTGGCGCTGGTAGTCGTAATCATTATTTTTTTGTTTTTCGAATGCGCGCTTGTAGTAGATTGAGGCGGGGAGATGCTTACGCTTTGCGTCGTCAGAGCACTAAAGATTAAGGCGATTCTTCTGACGGAACGGAAGTCCATCATTCCGATCGCGACATCTGGTGGCAAAAAATATTCATGGTGAGTAGGAGGGTCCGAACTGTCATAACTGACAGTGGGGGGTCTCTGCAAACGCGTGTGGGTTTCCACTTTTCCGGGAAGAAATGTTATCGCTAATTGTGGTCAAGCAGGGTTGTCGGGGAATGAGCGGAGGAAAGAGGAAGAATATAAATAATCACTGGCTGAGAAGTGAAAATGGAAGAACTGATATTTTCCTAAACTGGGGCAATTGCATGAGAATTAGAATGCATAGAAAATGACAACACTTTATGTTTTTTATTCAAGTTTTAAATTGACTTCCTAAAATTTTTTATCGATTGATTTTTTCCATTCTTGGGTCTCTGTTCCATTCACCAGCCTACCCACTTGCACATTGAAAAACACAAATCCGAATCCATCAATTCAATTAAAAAAACAAACAAACAAAAAATACGTTATGGCTGATTGTGGTCAAGCAAGATTGCTTGGAGGAAATATGAGAAAAGGAGAATGATGTAGCTGAAAATATTCCAGCGCCAGAATGATTTTTTCCCAAATTGCGAGGAAAAATGTTTACGCCAAAATTAAGAGATAAATTATTTAATTATCCAAGATCAAAATTGAATTCTAAATGAGATACCGTAACCTGTGACCAAGCTTTCCAGAATGAATTTGTTCACCCATTCCTATCACAAGTGCATTTTCTTTCAGGTTACAATTTTTTGCTTTTCAAAGAATATGATTTACTGCTGGGTACAGCAAAAATTTAAATTAAAATTTGGTGTGTGATTCTGTGTGATTATGGCAACGCTACACTAGAGCTATCTGTCAAGGGTGTGAATGCCTTGGCAGGAAGACTTTCTAGGGATTTATAACGCGTATTCACGTTACATCTGGAGTTCTGGAGAAGAAACAAAATAATCCTACCAAAATTCCAGACCGATAGATCGACAGCCGCGCGATGGGACCCGAACCCCGGACCTTCACACTTCGGTCATCTACCATTTTTAGTGGCATAACCACTGTGATATAGCGAGGCAAAATAAAATTGGATAAAAAAGACACGATTACTTTAATAAATGAAAATTCTATGCATTAAACTTAAAGATTCTTGCACTTAGACTGGAATGTAAGCAAGAAAATTAACACATAACTAGTTTCATAAATGACCTCATATTTACTCATAATGGATTGTTGAAACTGCGTACAAATTTTAGCAATCAAAAAATCATTTCATGAAATAAGAAAATGCCTTAAAACCCAAAATTGAATAATAAATTAAGTGAGTAGCATTTATTGTTTGATTAGAAATACTTATTTTTGTAAAACAAATATGAATTTAGTCAAATTTGCTTTCCGAATATAAATCAGAAAAGTGGACTTTATTTGCAAAATCCTGCATCACGTTTTGAAATAGAATTAAAAAACTGATGTGAACACAAAATAAAACAGGGCCGTAACCCCCCCCCCCCCAAAATTTTTTTTTTTGGGGGGGGCAATAATTTTTTTTTTTTTTTTTAATGAATGTAGTTCACAAAATCAGAATTTACTTCTGACGTAAATATCGCCAATAGCCAGTTTGAAGTATATTTCCCTACAATAATCTATGGACACGTAAAAAAAAATGCTTTTAAGAGTCTTTCATCCATTAATCTCAATATAAAAATTTAGCGGACGATAAACATGTCCTGAATCTTGGTACCACCTGAAGCTGCTTTAATGAACATTATTAAATCAATTTTAGGCTACTTACCAATTTTCAAATGAGCTGAAATTTTGCATACTACCCTATTTTAGCTAACAATATAATATCATGCAAATAAAAAAAAAGGAAAAGATTCTATACCATATTCTCTTGACACTAGTCAGGGATCGATCCAGACAGTTTTGTGGCCCCTTAGAATTACATTCGACTAAAACGGCTCCTTCACAAAAAATCAATTTAATAAAATAACCCTTCATTTGTATTTTACACTATATTTTATTTATTTCCCCTCTCTTTATTTATTTTCCCCCTCCATTCCACAATAACTCTGACCACTCAAAAAAGTCTGACATAACAATAACAATTTAAAGGAGGTATTGCTATTTTTTTTTCATGGTTTTTGTTCTTCATAAAAACTTTTTATTAAAAAATATATACAGTAGCTGTCAGCAATGCATAAAAATGGCAGCTCTTTATATTATTTACTCAAATTTTGAATTGATTTCCGAAAAAATTTTAATGAATGAATAACTGTGCCAGGATATTATCTTATATAATTAGCTGACTATTAATTAGTTTCCAGATTTTGAAGCCACTCCAGTATATGTACTAGGTTTAAAATGTTTGTTTAAATTTCTAGGGAACTAGGAAAGGGTTTCAGAGACAAAATTAAATCAGATGTACTAAATTACTAACTATATCTCCTAAAGCAGTTAATAATCACTCTAAAAGGTACTAAATAAACAAACGAATGTTTGCAAAATATTTCTATAAAAAAGGTGATATTGTAGCTAATTGCATTATAAATCATTGTACAAAGTACGCTGAGTGAAATATAAATCAATACGCACAAATTAAAAAATATCTAATCTAATTTAATCTTGTTTTTCTGAGAGTCGTTTAATATTTTGTTTAAGAAAAGAAAAAGGAAGAAAGAACACGACATAGTGTGTTTCATAAAACGTTCGTAGAATTTGTAGTACTCTTTGTGTGTTTTATAAAAAATCATTTAATTTAATTATAAATAACTAGTATATATATTTCTTAAGGATAATTAAGAGACGAGACGAAACAAATCTTTGCATTTGTTTTACGGGACGTGACACGCCTATTTTTTGTGTCGCATCCATCCTCAATAATTATTGAGAAAATACAAAGCAAAAGGGATTTAAAGGCACATTTTTAAATTTAAATAAGAAAATTTTAGAGAGTAAAAATTCAATTTTTTTGAAATCCACTGATGTAAGTTTTTTCGCACCTTTTAGCTCCATTTAATTTTTTATAAACATATGAACTCGTTGTTTGCGGTCAATATTTGACAGATTGTAAGATTTTTATTTCTGTTTATTAAATGCCACAATATTCACAAAAGTTATAGAATTAATAACAAAGCTTATTGAAATATTGTTAAAATGTTGTAGTTGATTAAATGAAATTATTAAATTAAAAAAAATTATGTTTTCAATATTGTGCTTGATTTTTAGTTCATCTCGTGGTGTATTTTTTATCGATTATTGTACTAAATAAAAGAAAGAAATGTATGGAATTTCAATTTGAATATTAAAAGGTCGCTCGAAAACATCTAAAGTAAAGCACTAATAAATTTTAAAAATTGTGAGCGACCTTTCAAAATTTAAATTTTGAACTGAAACTTTCAGAAACTTATTTATTTTGGTCTATAAAATTATACCGTAACGAAAAAAAAAAAAAATGAAAAAGAAAAAATGCGATTTTTGAAATTTAAATTTTGAGCGACCTCTTAATTTTTTTTTTTTTTGAGCTGTCCTTTGGAGGGGACTTTTAAAACATCAAAAACTAACATTTTTTCCCACGAGACTAAAAAAAAAAATAATCGTTTTTTTTGCGTCACCCTAATATATATATATACTATATATATACACACACACACGAAACACAAACATTTCCGTATTTGTAGAATCACCCACATCTCCATATATACAAGTTTTAAATACATACATGCTTTTTTCAGGTTCAAGGTAAAATGCAAAGGTACTATAGTACAAAATAATAAAAGAGAAAAAAACTAATCAACTCAATTAATTATTTAAACTTACGATTAAAACACTAACTATAAAAATTAATCGATATCGGAGCACGAATGAAAATATTCTTTAAAAATAGATGTAGAAACTAAAGATTACAAAAGTATCAAAGCAATCCATTAAATTTTGAACAGTGACTCATATCATAAAATATACAAATTTAATATTTTCATGCAATGGAGAGGATAAATGATTTTAAGAGATAAGAATCATCAATAATAGTTTAATCATCAATTTCATATCCCTATCGTTAATTACTTATGATAACTATTCATCGCAGGCACAATTGGAGTTAAAATTGTTCTAAAAAATCGCGGTCTGATAGACAAAGTGAGTTTTAAACTTTCCTTTCTTCAACTTAAATATTTGTAGTTAATTACATTAAAAATTTATTATTATAATGTGGTAGTGATTCAGAGCCATTTAAGATTTTTTGCTATCAAGCAGTAGATGAATCTGTAGAGCATTGAAAAGAACACCTCTTATTATTTACATTTGATCCAGTGCATTTGATTCAGTCATGTGATAGAGAGGTCATTGCTATAAACATTTTTTGGTTTATCTGTGTTGGTTTCATTTATTAAACAGATACTTAAGATACATATATACTGGAATAATGAAATCTACTTTAAAATCTTTACTGAAATCTATTGAATTTGACTTCAAAGCTTAGGATCGGGCTATTTGCTTGCCGGAATGTCATTCAGCAAAGGAACTACGTTTCAAATTACTTGCAGAACCCCACCACGGCTATCTCGGACAATAGTTGAGGTAGTCGTGACCCCACCCAATTACTTGCAGAAAGAACCCCCCCTACAGCTTTTTGCCGTAGGGTAGTGATCCATCATCCGACCCCCGCCAAATAGCGGAGTACGTGGCGGTCATTAGGAAAGATAGTTTTTGTAGAAATGTAGACTCCAAATTTCGTCGTAATTACTAATTTATTTATTATTATAACTATTATATCTTTCATTGAAAAAACAGAAAACATTCTGAGCAATGGCAGCTACATTTTAAAAATCGTATATCATAATTAGCAACCATTTTATGGCTGTTCAAACACAAAATTAGTGTTTTTTCAAACTTTATTTGAATATTAAAAATATTAGCAAAAATAATATCAAAATTTTAGAAAGAACATTCAAAACATCGTGTTACTAGCTAGATAGTAGGAAAAAATTCGAGACTGTATGTTAATAACTATCGATGTTATGTCACAAATAGATTTTCTCATAGGATTACATGGGACTTCGCAGCTTCGTCTTTGCCCTCGGAGAATCACCTTAAAACGGGGTGGAGTATTTTCCTTTGAGAGGCCGAAGCAATTTCGCCGGTCTGCCGCCAGCCGATGATCGTCCTAAAAGCTCAGTGTCTACACCGTTGTCTCTCTCCCCTCCCCACCCGCTCGCTGTCGCCTGCTCATTCTCCCACCAGACGCTTTGGCCTCCATGGTTTTGGCTGAATAGAATGAATACTCATTCCGTATCATCTCATCTTATTTCGTAGATTGTGTTCGATTGTAAACAACGTAACCCGAATTGGATCTCTGTTATCACGAATTTCGTTTTATGAAACTTATTTAGAAAAATTCCAGAATTGCTTTGCGAAAAGAAAAACCCGGAATTCCGGAAATGACTTTCTCAAAATACCCGGAATTCCGGGTAAACCCGTACCACAAACACCCCTGCTAAAATGAACTTGACTCAAACCTTCATCTATTGAATGGGTCAACAAAATGAGGACCAATCTTGCTTGGGGAGCTAAACACTGGGGGCTCTGTATCAGGCTGGCCATATGACCTGAGCATATACTTCTGTACTCCAGAGCCAGCCCATGGTTGCAAAGGCATGATTGGGCAGTGCAGGTTTTGGCCCTTGTTTGGGTTGTAGCACACTGTGTTTTGTTTAAAAGGCACCTGTGAGTGAATCATTAATCAGGGCCCCGGGTTCTCCTCCAAAGAAATTTTGCTACTTTTTAAAATTTGTATTGTAAAATATTTTGATGCTTAAAATATACTTATGGGGTAGGCAACCAAAAATATATATATAAATATCCAGAATTTTTATTCATCAAAAATTATCAGATGAATTGAAAGAACTAGTTTTGATTTATATTATTGAAGTAAAACTTTTTTAGTCGCGACTAGGGGGTAACTCAGATTTTTTTTTCTGACAGAAGTAACGCTCAGCAAAGGAAGTGACGTATATGTCATATACTCCACGGCAAGCGCACCTGAAAAAGAAGAACCACGGAAAATCCTATATTTTCGACCGCTCGCTCCTTTTGCTGACTTCGTTGTTGAAAATGCATTATCATTGTTATCATTATTTCGTTTTTCTTGAGATGGCAACGTTATCCACAAAATATGTATTTAAATATCTCGTTTTGCCGATGACAACTAGTTGTAAAATTCTATACTTTCTGAGGAGTTTGTGAAGATTTCCGTGGGGAAATAACTTTTGAATTAAATTGTTTTTAAGAGGTCTAACGTTTATTTTCTTGATTGTGTATCGTTAGATTGTGGCTAGTACTTATTTTCAGACATAGAATTATTACCTACGCACACTGGGTAACTGCGCATCTCAGGTTGTTTATATTTCCATCGAGGTGAAGTAAATGGAGATCGTTGAATTATCAAAACTTCAAAAAATTAAATACATAGACTTATGAGTGTGATATATAGTAATTACTGGTTTCAGATGTGTTTTAATTACATACTTGTCTTATAATACTATTTCGTAGTGAATATAGGCAAGTTTCGAAGTGAAGTGATATTATTTGTCAAATGCCAGTTGCATTGGCCGTTAGGCCATTAAACTCCTAAATATTATGCATGTCGTGTCTGTTATTATTTTGCCCAAAAGATGTATTTTAAGAAATGTTAGTACGTAAGAAACGAACCCTGGCTGCAATCAATCCCAAACAATGGACAGAACCTGCAGTTTAAAAACATGGATACAGAATAATAATTCGAAACCTACTAGCAGACGAAATCAACGCTTAAGAACACTGTGATAGAAAAACACAACAAAAATTACACTACCTGCATTCGAACCCCACAAACAGAGGAAAACATCAATTAAAGAACGCAGTTAAAGTATAATAATAGACTACGGACATCCCCCCCCCCCCATTCATACCCAACCTCCAGACGGAACAATGGTATAAGAAAACAGTTAAAGAATAATACTACAACATGGACACTTCCTGGATTCTAAGTAATTATCATGAATGACCGATGATTCTTACTGGAGATTTTAATGTTAATTTTTGCTCTCAAGAATCTCAGTCGTTAGTTGATTTTTTAAAAGAAAATTTTAATCTAACTATGAATACTTCTCGACTTCAATCAACAACGCGTTTCGGTACAACGATAGATGCTGTATTTTCAAGAAATTTAGCAAATTTAGAGAGTTAAATTTTTGTTTCACATTATAATTACCACAAACCTATAATCTCATACATAAAAAATTATGATGACATCCAAGTACATATTTCCAATGAATAATATGAATATAACATTTATATAATCTTTGTAAAGTACATGAATAATAAATATAATTAAATTATAATATGATATTTATTTTAAGTTTAATCATTTCAGTGATATGTGTTGTAAACGTCAAAGAATTTTTACTTCAATCGCGCGTAAAGATTACACGCATACACTTTTTTTTACTGATAACTTCAATCTGGTAGATGAGAAATAAGTAATTGAGATTAAATACTTAATCTTTCAGAGTTCAATTCTATGTTACTTAACCATTTGACTGCTATCCATCAAAATCCTCATACACCCTCCAATAAATGTATTCGAGCAACAGAGAAATTTCCTATTTTAGATTTGCAAAAAATAATTGAGTTTTTGAAAAACGCACAACTTAATAGAAATATGGAATGTCATATTTATGCATAGCCTAACTCATATTCTATGATAAATAATTTTTAATATACAAAACCAATGTAGGATATTTCTCTCTTCGAATGCTTCTTTTGGAGGGTGTACATTCCAAAAGTGCAATAGTGCGGCATAGCAGTCAAACAGTTAAATTGAAGTATTGCTTAGCTAAACTGAAAAATAAAATAGTATTTACATTTGCATTTTAAGTACCCTGTAATTTTGGAGCAATTAATTCCCCCCCCCCCCACACACACACACTTCTACCACTGATTAATGGAAAGTATGAGTTTAACCTTATACTTGGCAAAGATTTTTTTAAAAATTATTATAGGAATGTTGATTAATTATAGTTTATATGTGTTCATTGGCAACAGAAATATAATGAAAAATCCTTAATTCGTTAAATTAAGTTTTATTAAGAATATCACATGAGGCGCACTGCCAGACTTATAACAATCGTGATGCGATCGAAAGAGCTACATATCAAATCATATACTGTGCCAAGAATAGGGTTAAACACATTCTTTATATTGAAGTTGCAAATCAATGTCAGGTATTTGAAAATTAAACCACATATTATACGTGTATTAAGGGACAGAACATGTTTTAGCCAATTTGTTCAAATTAACAGAATAACACTAAAAAATTCATTTATTCAAAGAAAAAAATGTTACAAAATAATGTAATAAATAATTACAAACATTAGACATTTTAGAAATAAGATGAGACATTTGTCTTTCTAACAACTTCAGTTTTTAAATGTTCAGTTAACATTTTTGCAGCTTGAAATTTTCAGTTTGTTCAAACATAAAAATGTTTGATTTTTTGGTTCACAGTATCATTTGAAAAATCCTTTTCAACAGTACAGCATATTTTGTTACATATTTCATGTAAATAAGAACATTTCTCAATGAAAATGAGTTAGTGCTTCAAGAAAATTCATACTGAAAACAAGTTATGTTTAGGGACTAATACCACATCAAATTCAAATTGTTTGACTATGCCGAGAGATTGCATAAAAACATTTTTCTTCATTCTAGTAAGTCTCTTGCTGTTTTTATGGGGAAAATATGTAGCAAAATTTAGTCAACAGAAAGCAACGATACAACAGCCAGCAGTAATTCTAAAATCTTTACAGCATTTCTTTAAGTTATACTTATATGTACAATTCAAAGTATAGTGTGCAGTTCAACTGAATCATTTCATAGAAAGCATCACCTTTACATAAATAATAATAATAAAGCTCCAAATGTGATGAGTTTATTTTGTCCAACTGACTTTAGGAATGTCATAATGTTCAGTTAAGGAATCAAGATGACGATTGAATTCCTGTAATGGTAACAAACTAAATAAATTAGTACATCCATAATATACACTAAAGATAGCAATATACAGGGTGGCCATAATTAAACTGCAAGTGTTCAAGGGGTGCCGGAGAGAAAACTACAGAGAATATTCCAGTGAAATTTGGTATCTACACGTTTCAGAACATGCGCAAGTCAAATATGCAAAAATAAAAAATTGTCATTTTCACCCGATAGATAGCGCTGTACCGTATTTTAAAGCTCACCAGTGGCATATACAACTTCCAAAACCGATAGAGTATAGTGACATTCTAAGAGGCATATAAACAATATAAAACATCATTTACAGTTTATCAAAATTCTATACAATTCGCTTCAGTAATTAAATTTTTACAGTAACATGTAATCAAAAATTAACGTAAATTAAGATTACAAATTAAACAATTCATAAAGATGCTTTGGAAAACAACTAAAACTATTATTTATTCTTATTGACACTCATTGGACCTCTTCTTAATCGTTTCACACACCAGTATTCTTTCAGAGTAGCTGAATAACTGCTACCATTCTGATAGAATATCTTCACTAACAACGCATGTTCCCTCTTATTCAGAGTCATGATTGACCATTACTCAATGTGGTCTTGTTTTTACACTGTTTGATGGGCTTAAAATTTGCATATATGATGTCCATAAACATTGAAACATGATATAGCGCCATCTATCGGGTGAAAAATGGTGATTTTTTTTAACTGCATATTTGACTTGCGCATGTTCTCAAACGTGTAGATACAAAGTTTCACTGAAATATTCCTGGTAGTTTTCTCTCCAGCACTCCTTGAACACTTGCAGTTTAATTATGGCCACCCTGTCCTTTGGAACACACTAAAAACTGATGTTAAAAAAAAAAAAACAGTTAAATAAAATAACTGTATAAAAGCATGGTTGAATTATCCAGTAAGGGGCCATCCACAAATGATGTCACATTTGAAGGGAGGGAGAGGGATGGGGTAACAAGAAGTAAAGGAGTACTGATATCAAGCATTTTGATTAAAATAAAAACATTTAAAATCAATAGATTAAATTTTGAAGTCATTTTGAAATTACCAGAACTTGGTGGTATGTTTTTAATAGACACCTATTTTTCAAATACACCCCCCCCCCCTCCATTTATATTGCTTTCATTTTGAAAAAGCATTCAGGGTTGGTTCTGAGAATATGGTAGCAGCAGAAATTCTTCACTTAAAAGAAAATTATGCCGACTAATGTCATAAAAACACATAGTTTATAAATGAAGTATGATCTATGACATAGTACTTATTTCTGAACTGCAAGCATATGTTTATGTAATATAGCATGGCATATGAGAAGAGGTAGGGAGGAGGTATGGTGAAGTGTGACATACTTTGTGACAAAGGGGGGGGGGGTGTCCAAAAGTATTTGAAAAAAAAAAAAAAGTATGACATCATTTATGGATAGGCCCTAGGCTCAGGCCTACAGGCCCTGAGCACTTTAAAATCCCCAAAGGTGACTTCTCAAAGGAGAAAAATATTGCAACTAGTCAAAAGCTTATATAAGTTTTAAAAATACCAAGTCTAAAAATGCAGCAGACATTCTAAACACATGATCCATGTTTACTTTAAGAATGTTTAGCATTTCCCCAAAATAGGACATATTTGCATTTTCATACTAAGTATATTAGGGTGGCCCTTATTTTTCAACTTATTAAAAATTTTGCTTCCAACCCCCTATCTTGTTTCAATCATCAAAAAAACTCCTCTGTGTAAAATTTTAGCTCCATTGGACAATAACAAGGCAACCCTCATTGTTAATGAAGTTTTGAAATCGCTCAGAAAAAGTTATTTTTCCCACATTATTGTTTTTTAATTTTAATTATTTTATGTGTAACCACTGTAGGCAAAAATGGAAATTATTGCATGTTTTATTAAACTTAATCAGTACAATGTGTTTTTTTATTACTATTATTATTATTATCATCACAATCTAAGGTAAAAAATCAGGGATTTTAAATATAGTTTTGGCCACAAAAATGCATAACAGTGATCAAAACGGTTTTCCAAGAGCTCGGAAGCACATTGCAGAGGAAGCTATCAGGAGAAAAGGACTTATGAAGAAATGGAACAACATTTTCCTATTCAAAATTAGCTAAAAAATAACCAAATTTTAAGAAAAGTGAGCATACTAAGGCAAACAAAATGAGAAGACAATGGACTAAGCAAAGGCGGATCCAGGGGATGCGTGGCCCCTCCGAGAAAAATATATTTACATTAGATAAATGGGGCTTTCACCAATATTAAGTGGTCTTTACACTAGATAAAATGAGTATTCACAATTTGCACCCCTCCAAAAAAAAGTTTCTGGATCGGCCCTTGGGACTAAGAGTATCAAGTGTAAAATGACACACCTTTCCTTAATTTTGCTAATTTTCATGATAAATAATGCAAATTAAAGAAAAAAATCAATCAAATGCTTGAAACTTACCTCTACCCTTTGCTTGTGGGTCTTTTTAGCTTTTTCTATTATTTGTTTCATTTGCTTAAAGGGAAGAACAAAAATTTCATTCAGTCAGACTATACTCATGAACAATTAATGTAATTTTTACTAAACAAATTTGGAAAATAAACCTACCTTTTTCTCTTTCATTTTTGCAAAGGCCTTTTCTGCTTTTGTAAGAGGCACAGAATCAGGTTTCTTGAAGTCATTACCACCAGCATCAACATGTTTTTCAACTTTAGCTATTTGTTCCAGTATTTTTTCTTTATCTTTGCTTTTCTTTTTCCTGCAATGGTACATATCTATAATAAGTATGCAATGATCTACCTAGGACATTTCTTCATTTGAATTACATTATAAAACAGCCCTGCAAAAATTTTATCAACCTAAGGTATTAGTAATAATATTTTCATGTTTTCGCGAGGGAGTCAGCAAATTTGTTGGTCGGTGGAAATAGTTTAAAAGCTTACTGAGAATCCTGATACATCAGAAGCATTTTCGATAAAATTTAATCAGCTAATAAAATATTATTCCCTGAAGTTTATGAATATTTTGAAAAGCTAAGGTTAAGAGGGGTAAGAGAATTTAGGGTAATAAACAAATAGATATAAGACCGACAGAAATTATAAATAAATTGTGTACAAAACAAACACAAAACTTTTGTATTTTTTAAAATTACAAATCCTTATGTTTTAAAACTCTCAGTTAATTTTGTGAGTTATTCAAGTCTACAAATCAGGACTTAAGCTGAGCTCTAAAATTTTTTAGCATAAAAGCTAAAATAAGAAAAAAATCTTTAGCAAAATGCTAAAAGGATAACTTGATTCTTCTCTCCAGCAGATAATGTCTGATCTCCTTCTTCTATCGTTTTGCAGTGTCTTGAAAATCATAGACGTACATGTTATAGATTTGAATTCAATATTAGAAATCAAAGATTATTTCCATAACCGTTCTATAACCATTCCATAGCATAACATGAAATTTTTACTTTTATCCCTGTTTCTCTTCTATATTTTTGTTCTAAATTTTCTCTGAATGCTTTCGCAAAAAAGTGAAAACCCATTCATTTCTCTTTAGCATTTTGACAAGTCTTTTTGCATTATGCGAAAAATGCGACCATATCGTAAACCTTGCTACAAATGTAAGAAGGCAACATGACTCCTTGCGAAATTCTTCCTGCTTCTCAGGAGTTGTACTGTGTATTTTCTGTGTTATTTAATGCTCTTTTTTGCTTTTTCTACTATTTTTGTACCTTTTTCCCCCCCATTCAATTCTATCTTACAACAAATAAAAAATTACCCATTAGTTATTTTATAGTCAAAAATTTTATTAAATACTACTGAAAATAATTTCACTCGATAGACAATAGAAAAACTTAGAAGACTATGTAGCATAAAGAATATTTTATTCTACAAAGATTATTCTTACACATGTTGATTTTGTTAAATAATTTTCAAGGGTCTGTTTAGGAGAAATTTGGGTACGTTAACAGACCCTTCACAAAATATTTTATCTTAAAAGCAGACCTTTCACAAAATATTTTTCTTAAATATGGACCCTTCACAATATTTTTCATTTTGAAAACGGTCCTTTCACAAAATTCTTACATTGGTAAATGGCCCCTTCACAAATCTAATTGTTCAATTTGGTAACAGATTCCATTTAAGTTATCACACACATTACAAGTTTTATAAAATTAATAATTAATTATAAAATGTTTAAAATAATGATTTTGTACAAGAAATTGTTTTATAAAAAATGTAAAATCAGATAATATTAACTGATATTTAATTTTTAATGCTGATCTAAGGGGAAAAAAAAACTTTAAAAAGAAAAACAATGGTGTACAAATGTCACACGTTACAATAGAATCGCCCTTCATATTAAACTAGATGTGTGTCTGTGTGTGTGTGATTCTTAAAAAAATCTCTATTAACCATAAATTTTGATTATTCGATGTTGGTTCGGTTCCAGTTACATCGGATAATCAAGGTTCTACTCTATATGTAGTACTTACATGAATCAGTACAATTTAATGTGCTTATTTATAAAAATTTTAATGTGTTTCTTTATACATATGCAGGATTTTTTTAAGGACCTTCTATAAAATCTTAAAATGGAACTTTAATTTAATGCTAAATTTAAATCTGTAACATTCTATATTTTTCATGAAAGCAGGACCCTATTTTCACAAATTTACAAAAACAGGACCCTGGCTCGAAAAACCTGATTGAACGCTAATTTCAGATTCCCGAAATTATGAGTAAATTTTTCACAATTTCACTAAAACAGGACCCTGTCTGAAAACTCTACACAGACCCCTGATTTTACTGCAGAGAGAGAGAGAGAGAGAGAATAATAATAATATATTTCTTAAATTATTTTAAACTTATCTTTGTTATAAATATACATATTTTCTTGTATACATTATAAAAAATAAAACTGTTGAAAAACCCTTTATTTTTTAAAAAAATAATTTATTAATTAATAAATTGATTATAAAATTAAATAATAATAATTTTGAATATATACCAATTTTGATACTTATGTATCCCGGCGGTCATTCCCCCCCAAACTATTTTTTCATCAAATGTGCTGGTAAACTGTTGCCAATCGTAATCCAAACCATCAATAATTTCATGTGCCTTGCATTTATCGCCTTGGCGGATCACCAAGATAATATGCAAGTACCCAAATTTTTACTTCCTTGTACAGAGTATAAGAAAGTAATGTGATCCCGAAAAATTTCGGGGGCCAAATTTGAGTACCTCTAAATTTACTTTTAAGAATTTTTTCGATACATCTCATCATAAGCTCGCATGCACAATCCTATAAACGCATCTGCAACTCATTTTGACCAGCGGCGAGTCTATTTTCGCCAGTTTTTCCATGCCGTCTGTGTGTATGTACGTATGTATGTATGTAACTCGCATATCTCAAAAACTATTGGTCGTAGAATGTTGAAACTTTATATTTAGGGTTGTTCTAACATCTAGTTGTGCACCTCCATTTTGGTCTCAATCGAATGAATATGTACAGTAGGGCGGAGCGTAAAAAAAAAAAAAAAAAAAAAAAAAAAAATTTGATTTTGTTTTTGCCCTAGTGCTAAAAAGTTGTGTACTGGTGGGTAGGTCACATGTGCAAAATTTTAAGGAAAACAAAAAATATCTTCCGGTTCTAAAATGACCATGTTTTATTATAAATGCTTTTTTCTAGTCTTTGTATGCAGCTCATCATTTTGTTTATAAATAAAACTCAGAATTATAAATAAAATGTCAGAACTAGTACTCAGAATGAAAAATAAAAGAAAGTTACCACGAATAGATTGTAGTTAGTGTAATGCGTGCGCAAACGTAGATGTTCTGCTGTTTTCACTGCCCAGTCACAATCAAGGTCTCCTTCATTTAGAGGGGGAATCCATTTCGTATTTTTATTCAAGAGTGTTTCTCTTTGCTTTTGTTCTCGAGCTAGTGATTATTTTTTATAATCGTGCATTCTACATCAGTTAAAACTAGTTAAATATTAATAATACTGTATGATTTAGCAATTATTTGAAAGAAAACAATAATGCAGAATAGAAGCAGTGTATTTTTCCAGTGTTTGG
Organism: Cheiracanthium punctorium; assembly: GCA_038373885.1. Classification (NCBI taxonomy): domain Eukaryota; kingdom Metazoa; phylum Arthropoda; class Arachnida; order Araneae; family Cheiracanthiidae; genus Cheiracanthium; species Cheiracanthium punctorium. Next base: position 98,303 of record JAWZYV010012803.1, on the reverse strand, counting down.
CGCTCCAACAGAGTTAAGTTGTCATATTTTGCCAACATATAGGGATGTAATGAAATATTATTTGTTGGTGCAAATTGATTTTAAAGAAAAGTTGAACTAAGCCAATCCAAGTACTTTAGAAATCGCAGATAAAGTTGCAGAGAGAATGGAAGAAATTTGGCGCACAGCATCTCTACCATTTATTTAACGCCAACGTATAGTACAGATGATTCGATCATACAATGAAAAATACAAGAACATAAAGAAATATTTTGGTGTGAAAAAACTGACAACCTCAACTTTAGAAACGAAGCTTATAACCTCCCAGAAAGACCCTGAGAAGCTGTTCGACATTTCTTCCTGTCAATGTGTTTTTCATTTGATAAATGTCTTGGCCAAATTCTAAAAGAGTTCATGAAATTGAAAAACCTCGTCTTATAGACCAAAGAATACTTAGGCAAATGTTCATAGGTGCAGTTGATTTAAAAGAAACTTTAAAAATGAGAAAGCGAGCCGATAGAAAGCAGAAAGAGACAGAACGAATGATTCTTAAAAGAAACGTTTCTTCATCTTCTACTCAGTCTAGGATTGCTACTCCTGATCAAGATTATCGTAATTCTGATAATGACATGGATTGTTTCAAGCCTTCCTCTCATACAGCCAGTTTGATACAATCTGAAAGGAAAAAGACACCACGATCAAACCGATACCCAGCACTTATAATAATACCTCCAGCCTCATCTGAAACTCCAGTTCTATCACAAGCTATAGCTACTGCTGCGTATCGGTTTGATCGTGGTGTCTTTTTCCTTTCAGATGGTATCAAACTGGCTGTATGAGAGGAAGGCTTGAAACAATCCATGTCATTATCAGAATTACGATAATCTTCATCAGAATCTTGATCAGGAGTAGCGATCCTAGACTGATTAGAAGATGAAGAAACGTTTCTTTTAAGAATCATTCGTTCTGTCTCGTTCTGCTTTCTTTTGGCTCGCTTTCTCATTTTTAAAGTTTCTTTTAAATCAACTGCACCTATGAACATTTGCCTAAGTATTCTTTGGTCTATAAGATGAGGTTTTTCAATTTCATGAACTCTTTTAGAATTTGGCCAAGAACATTTATCAAATGAAAAACACATTTACAGGAAGAAATGTCGAACAGCTTCTCAGGGTCTTTCTGGGAGGTTATAAGCTTCGTTTCTAAAGTTGAGGTTGTCAGTTTTTCACACCAAAATATTTCTTTATGTTCTTGTATTTTTCATTGTATGATCGAATCATCTGTATTATACGTTGGCGTTAAATAAATGGCAGAGATGCTGTGCGCCAAATTTCTTCCATTCTCTCTGCAACTGTATCTGCGATTTCTAAAGTACTTGGATTGGCTTTGTTCAACTTTTCTTTAAAATCAATTTGCACCAACAAATAATATTTCATTACATCCCTATATGTTGGCAAAATATGACAACTTAACTCTGTTGGAGCGCCAAACACTGGAAAAATACACTGTTTCTATTCTGCATTATTGTTTTCTTTCAAATAATTGCTAAATCATACAGTATTATTAATATTTAACTAGTTTTAACTAATTTAGAATGCACGATTATAAAAAATAATCACTAGCTCGAGAACAAAAGCAAAGAGAAACACTCTTGAATAAAAATACGAAATGGAATTCCCCCTCTAAATGAAGGAGACCTTGATTGTGACTGGACAGTGAAAGCAGCAGAACATCTACGTTTGCGCACGCAGTACACTTCGTGGTAACTTTCTTTTATTTTTCATTCTGAGTACTAGTTCTGACATTTTATTTATAATTCTGAGTTTTATTTATAAACAAAATGGCGAGCTGCATACAAAACACTAGAAAAAAGCATTTATAATAAAAATCTGTTAAAAAACATGATCATTTTGGAACCGGAAGATATTTTTTGTTTTCCTTAAAATTTTGCACATGCGACCTACCCACCAGTACACAACTTTTTAGCACTAGGGCAAAAACAAAATCAAAATTTTTTTTTTACACTCCGCCCTAATGTACAGGACCCCCCAAAGATTCGAAATACATTACGCACTATGGGCTGAAATTCACTGAACTCGTATATCTCAAAAACTATTAGGCGTAGAATTTTGAAACTTTATATTTAGGATTGTTGTAACATTAACTTGTGCAGCTCTACTTTCGGTTCTATTTGACTGGATAGTTTATCTACAGGGTCGTCCAAAATATTCAAAATACAATACATCTATGGGCAGAAACTCATTAAAATGTATTTTAGAGGTATTAGGCTACTTCGAGTGATATATACTGTTAAGGGTTACCAAATGAAAAAAAGTCACCAAGCCTGGCGACTTTTTACTGTGTACATATTTAATTAAACTAAATGAAGTAGATTTAGAAATGCTAATGTTTACTATTGGCTCTTACTAAGCATATTAAATAGCTCTACTCTAGCAGTAAGTCATAGAGTGTCACCATCATCGACTGATTGGGCTTCATACTATGATTCACAAATTAACAAGTGTAACTTGTTAATTTGTGAGCCACAATATGATATTGAGCTCTAACTAACATTACCCAAATGGTTTAAATGTAGATTTATTATTATTTGATAAGCTGTGCATGTGTGTGTGGATTAAATTGATAATCAGTGGACTATTACAATCCTTCTGTGTGATTTTTGCTTTATTCATCATTGTACTCCATCTACTGGTGAAAGCTAAATCTCAAAGACCTTGAAAACTAAAATATAAAAAATATGAAAAATATTTTTATGCAGTAACATCAGCTCTTATATTTTTATTATTACTTCCTTGTACGAAGTATAAGGAAATAATGCAATCATGAAAAATTTTGGTAGTCAGATTTCGACAAAAAAAAAACAATTTTGACTACCACTAAATTTACTTCCAAGAATTTTTGCGATGCATCTCATCATACACATGCATGTACGTTCATATAAATGCATGTACAACCCATTTTGACCAGTTTTTCCCTAACGTCTGAACATATGTACGTATGTAACTTGCATATCTAAAAAACCATTGGTTGTAGAATGTTGAAACTTCATATTTAGTATTGTTGTAACATCTAGTTTTGCACCTCCCCTTTTGGTCCCAATTCTACTCTTTTCCATTCGACTGGATAGTTTATCTACAGGGCCACCCAAAAGATTTTAAATACATTATGCTCTATGGGCAGAAATCCATTGAAGAGTATTTTAGAGGAATTAGGATATTTCAAACGACTCAGAAGTGATACATCTTGTTAAGGGTTACAAACTCAAAAACTATTAGTCGTAGAATGTTGAAATTTCATATATAAGGTTCCTCTAACATTTATTTGTGCATGTAGATTTTTTGGTTCCAATCTACTGGAGAGTTTACTTACTGGACCACCCAAAAGAATTTCAATGCATTAAGCCCTATGGACATCTTCAATATATTACATCTGCAGTCAGTCATTGTTTGGTCAATGGCAAAATATTGCCACTTGTCGTTGATCTTGACGATTTTTGCCAAAATATCGCCATTTGTCATCGTCCTTGGCAAGTTTTGGCGAAATATCGCCATATTTTGCGATAGTCAGTCATTGGTCCATGTCCAAAATCTCGCCATTTGTTGTCGACCTTGGTGAGTTCTGCCAAAATATCACCAAATTTGGCACCAAATATTATTTCGCATTTCACGTAGCCCTACAACTTTTAACTGTAGGATTTTGTATTTAGAACTATTGTAACATCTAACTGTGTATCTCTTTTTAGATTGCAATTGACTGGGAATTTATTTACAGGGTCAGCCAAGTGACTTTAAATACATTAAGGTGTATGGATGCATTTAATTCATTGAAAGTCTCTGTGGTCAATGACTTCTTTGGCTATCTTCAAAATCTCGCAAACTATCTCGAGCTTGTCGCAAGGAAGTCATGTGTTGTCCACGTCAGATTTTTTAAACTTACAATTATCATGAGGATAGTAATCTTAATACCATAGAGGATCCCATATGAACTGCTCACATCTGCCCAAGATGTATTATTCACAAGTGCTGCCTCATTATCTTCCTTAGGCCTAACTTGCAAAAATAAAATTTTCTAATTGAGTAAAAAAATTGTCATAAACTTACCTGAATGTTAGCATGTCCTGCAATAATTAACTTCTTAGTTATATTAAACAAAGTTTTCACTATAAAAACTCATTGATAAAATTAGGTACAACACTTGCTAAAGCAAAGAAGTTGTCATTAGAAAAAAGCAAAATGGCTCATGAATTTTTCAAGATTTTTTATTTTAAATTATCTTGGTAAGAAACACTGTTCATATGGGCCTCCCTCTCCCATAGAATTTTATTTACTGTTTAGTCGTTGATCGAATATGGCCTACACCCGAATTCACGAAACTTTCTACCAGCTGGTAACAGCTGGATTACCATAGAATCGGATGGTTAAAAAAAAAAATAGTATTCACAAGGCCAAATCGGCTGGTTACATCTCGTTTTTAACAGACGAATGTAACCAGCCGAATTCGGGTGGTTACCGGCCTGTTACATTCGGCGCACGCGCTGTGAGGCTCTAATCTGTTAAAAACATGGCGGACTACAGCGCTGTTGAAGACAGAAGATATGGAAATTTTAGAATTTATTGATAGATTTGCAAATTTTATGTGTGAGGAGAAAGTAAACAGTTTAGAAGACTTGTGTGTCAAGGATTTTCCAATACATTACCATCAAAGTAAGTAAACGGTAAACAGGAGAAAAAGAAAATGTTTTAAATTTACAGCAAACGTGTCAATGAAATTATGGCGCTACAGTAAAGCGAGCGATTGGCAAGCAGTAGTTCCAGGGTTCTGGCCTCGCTGCGGCCAAAGTTTCCCTTCTTGCTCTCTTTTTTTTTTACATCTCTTAGAACATCTTAAAATATCTAAATTGTTTTGGTCTGTTCCATTTTATATATATATTTTACCATGAAAATGATATCATTTATTATGTAAATGTAATTTATGAAATTTAATAGAATATGTTTTTACCGACGGAAAAACAACTAGTTTTTGGTTAAGTAATTTCAATGGCATCCGTTCTAAAGTTCCATTAAATACTAAAGAAATAAACACTCAAAATCTTATTGTGCGTTTTAACAAATTTGTTTACTTTTATTTCACTCAAAATCTATTTATATCTGTTATTTGACTTATAAAAATCAGGAATGCATTTCCCCAAATCATAAGCAGCATTTTTTTCTTTTTACTTTGAAACAGTGAAAATATTATATTTAAAATTAATACTGAATTTCCAAAAATATGATCTTTTTATTTCTAAAAAAGTAAGGCCCTCTGGGATGAAGTACTTAACCATTTTAATTATGTGTATAAATTCGACATTATACTACAATACCATCAAAATCAATAATGATCCCAATCCTGTCAGAAAAAAAGAACTAATCTTAATTTTATTAATTTATTTATTTTTTTCCCAGCAAGAGCATTGCAAAATTTAATAGACAAAGCCATGTGAATTAGCAGGGGTTAGCTGGGCTGGAACAGGTTTCTTTAATTAGTATTAGTCGTATCATATTAGTTGTATTCCGTATTACCAAAAACACAAGGCCGTAACCCCTGCAGGAGGGAGATCATGAGGGTATGATTTCCCACCCTCCCCCCGAAATTTTAGTCAATGAAATTAGTAGTTTTTTTATTTGCATTGATTCTGCAGTTCAACTATAGGTAAAAAAAAATTCAGCGCTACATATCTTCCCCCCCCCCTCCCAATTTTTATTTGCCTACGACTATGCAAAAGCAAGAACAATGTAGCTTTGAGACAAAAATTCATTGACATTTGTTGTATCTGTTTCAAGAGGGAAGAAGCTGTTCGAAGCCCTGAAAAGCCATTAAAATAAATCATAGCAAAATTAACGGCGACGATCAATTATCTCGGAAACCAGCGCCGTCCGATCTGCCATATAGTTTACAATTGGCATCGGCAAGGCAAACTTGCGTTGGCGACAAGAAAAAGCGTGCCAAAAAGGCAAACCCATACTAAAGCTGTTCAAGGGAACGGAAGTGTATTACCAAGATCATTGGCACTAATTTCTGACAACAAAGTTATAAGTGCAAATTACCCTAAAACAAAAATGGCATTTTGTAAAACACCTTCAACTCACAAGGAAAATCTAAATACTCAAATTATAATTGCAACAAAAGTATCATTCTCCGGTGTAATATATTTAAAAACTAATTAGCAATTCTTTTAATGGTAATATACTACTAAGTCATCATACAATTAATCATCTCTTTAGCTACATCCAGAATTAAGCATACTTACTTTTTTATACCCGAATCTTTTTTCAGTCTTAGAGGAGTTCTTTCAACAGTTGCATATTCAGACATGTTTATAATTTTTAATTACTTCTAATAACAAAATAGGCTTGTATGTAATATTTTAAGTAGAGTAATTGTTATCATAAAAATTAAGTAATGCTTTACATAATAAATTAAGAAAGTCAAGTTATAATCCAGTAAACTCGCAGTAATTTATCACAATCGTACTAACTTCAACAAGAGTTAAATGTAAATAAACATGGGACATGGGAAAGGGATTGATTCATATGCGTTTCACACTTGCGTCCAGGTTTGCCAGATCAAAATTTGTGAAAATAGCCAAATGGCTTCTGAAAAATAGCCAAACAGGCGATTGCAGCGCCATCTTTTGGATTTTCAATTAAACTTTGCAGAATTTGAAATTGGGGACATGTTTCCTTACACAGGGGCGGGTGGGGGGAGGGCAACATTCTCTGAAAATCTTTTAAAACATTTGTTTAAAAAATCAAAGAGAAACTTCTATTTTCTGCTCTTGAATTCCGTACATGTTCAGCCGTCAAAGAAAAACAAAATCGGTCATAGGGCAAATGAAAAAAAAAACAGGGTTGCTACCGGTCAGGGAAAACCTGGAAAAGTCATATATTTTCATTTTTGCAAACAAAAGTCGGGGGAAATCGTAAAATTTAGCCCGAAACCTGGAAAATTATCAGAAATCTGTGTTTGTAAACAGTATCAACGTTTAACCTTACTTTGGGGAAGCTGGAAATATTTGAGAAGGTATCCAAAGTTGACGTCCTAAGCGTAAAAAATAGTACAGATTTTTATTGCAAAAAAAGTCTGGAAAACCTAGAAAAGTCTGAGAATTTTTTTTCAGAAATTGAGTAGCAACCCTGAAATAGGTGCCTGATAATTAGATGAACAATCCCTCATACTTTACATTAAATACGAATGGACTGAGGAATTTTGTTTATGTTAGTAACATAGACATGATTTTATTTTGAAGATGGGGATCTGCAGCCCCTCCCTGTGGCGTAGCCAAGGGGGATCCGGGGCAGTCAGCTCCCACCCCACCCGAAACTAGAGAGAACAGGGGTCGATGCAAACAAAAATTGGGTCCGTTTTGCAACCCCAGCATATCGATGCAGTCGATTAAAACGCCCCTTCACAAAAATATAAAGGATTGAAGCAACCCTTTCACAAAAATATAATGGATTAAAACGCCGCTTCATTGGCATTTTACCCTACATTTTAATGTTTTTAATCAATTATTTTAACAAAAAAAAAATCCTGACTTTCATTAAAAATTGGTATGAAATTCACAAAAATAAATGTTGAAATGGACCCTAGAAAAAATTCCTGGATTGAGCCTTGGAGACAGACATGGATAAAGGCATTTTTTCACTTATTTTATTCTAATTGATATATATATAAGAAAATTTGGACCCCCTCCCCCGAAAAGAAATCTTGGCTACACCACTGGCCCCTCCCCAAAATTTGACCCCTCTCTTTTTTGATGAACTAAATTAACTTATTGTTCTTGAATACTCTTACTTAGCTTAAAATTTTATACTCATCCTCCCACGAAATAAAATCCTGGCTAGGCTACTCGCTAAGTAATGCAATGCCGCTCGAACGATTGAGTATATAAACGCTTTGCGTTAGACTACTCCCCATTTAAAAACAAAGAATTCGAACGCGTATGGTTCCCAGTCTACTTAAGGTGGATTCATATCTGCCGCGCCGCACCGCAACCATTTCGTACTGTTTCGCCGTTTTGGACCGTTTGCTATCCGCGCGGCGAGCTTGCGGTGCCGCAAGTAAATACACCAATGCTCTTCTGTAATTGGCTGTAGCTGTAAAAGCTCTTCTGTAATTGGCTGTAGCTTTGCGGTCGCTGCGGAATATCTGTTCTCGCCAGATAATGCGCAAACCCTCTGCGCTCGCCGCGCGGGCGCCGTGTTGCTCCGCCACGTGACGTCATTGCGGCGTCTTAGCGGTGCGGTACGGCTAGTATGAATCCGGCTTTACGTTCATCACTTCCTTGCATCCAGCTACAGTATTATCACCAAAGCTATCTCCATCCTTTCCTAAGCTCTGACCCCACGTCCCTCTCTCAGTTTTATTGCTAAAAATGTTAGACAATTTCTCCAAAAAACTTAGTCTAATGTGCTTAAAAAAAAAAAAAAAAGTCTAAATTAGTTAATATTGGCCAGTTTCTAGCAACCATAATAAAAATAGCCAAAAATTAGCCAAAATCAGGTTGGCTATTTTCTCTATAAATTTTCTAGCCAAGTGTGATCAAAAATAGCCAAATTGGCTAATATTAGCCAAATCTGGCAACCGTGCTTGCGTCGTTTGACGACGCTCGCGCCAGTTTTGCCTAGTGTGAAAGCAATGTGACACCGGTTTCGCAACGGATCGAACTACTTAAGCTTTGGTTTCCAAGGAGGAGCGCCGATCTGAAACACGACGTGTCACGTGACCGAAACGCCGAAATTGAGAGCGCACAGCGCTCATCTGGTTTCCTAGAAAAGGGCGAAGACGCGGATATTGAATGGGAAAATTTAGTAATACCTTTTTGATTTCAGTGGCTTGCAGTTACGTTCGTTTGCATGCCTTGTGAATGTAAAGCCCAGTAGGAATCAATAGTTAACCCTTAAATGCATGAATTTTTTTCTCGTTCGCACGATAGCCACGAGTATAAGTTAAATTTCTTATAGAGCATTTCGACGTGACGTATCTCTGACGTCAGCTGAGTGACAGCTTCGCGCATCGTTCTGCGCATGCTATTTCTTTACCTAAATGTATAATTTAGCAATCTCAGTAATCCGTATAAACTACGTGTAAACTGAGGAGGTTCATTGGGTTTTTGGATTACGAACGCAGCCCCACTGTGAAGAATGTAAACAAACTGTAGAATTGCAAGCAACAGGCGTTTCAGTTTAGACAGCAATCCACGACTGTGCACGAAAGAATGTAAATTATTTATTTAGAAATATGGAAGAAATTTTAAAGCTGTCCTCAAATAATTAAACTCTAATTGCAAAATTAGATATTGTTTCTAGTTTAGGATTGTGATATTTTTTCATGATTTTTAACTATATGGATAATTTGTCTCCAATGTAGTTTGAAGCTATGACTAGATAGGTTTATCCTTAGATTGACATGAATTTTAGTGCATGCTTTCTATGGATAGCACTTTCTGGTGTGGATTCTGTTATTAAATGTGCATATAAAATGCATAAGAATAAATCAATAGAAAACATGAAAGAATTGGTTTGTTAATTATTTTTTAAAAACATATTTTGATTAAAAAGTCAATTTATACATTGTTTACAGAACTAGTTTTGTACGAGTGGTCGGTTTATTAAAATAATAATAATAAATAAATAAAACAGGAAGTTTGTGATGTGTTAATATATGATTACTTATTGTTGCTTATGCTAAAAAACTATAGAATCTACTTTTTTAAAATCACTAAACTTGGCTACCAGCCTTTTTATTCTTTTGCAGTATTCTAAATTAGGTATGGAGTGGAACTTAAATATCTTGAATAAATGTGTTTTTTCTATTAAACTGGCACCCTCATTCATTTCACCTTCTTATCTCAATTCTTTCTGTTGTTTCTTTGACTTCGTGAAATCAAGGTTATACTGTTGTTGTTCTCGTGTCCATGGACAGATGATTAAATGGTTAAACTGTACTTCGTTAAAATAAATCCTTATTCTTTTACCTAAAACTATTTCCACTCTGTTCTGCGTGGAGCTGATATTAGGATTAGAAATTATTCTGAAGATTTTTAGATTTTTTGATACTTACGTATTATTGCAGTGGTCATTTCCAACAAAGTATTTTTTCATCAAATGTGCTAGAAACTGTTGCCAATCGTATTTGAAACCATTAATAATTTCATGTGATTGGCATTTATCTTGGCGAGAAATCGCCTGTCTTGTTTGAGTGCCGGGATAATACGCCAGTAGCATTTTTTCTATGAATACTGTTCTTACCTGCTGTTTAGATTCAAGAACCTAAATCATTTTATGCAGTCAAATATGATGTTTTTTTTTCTTTCAATTTTTTTGTAAATAACTTCTAAAGTAATTTAAATTGGCTGACTGACATCTGATTTTTTTAATATCTATCGCTTGCATGTAGTCTGGTTGCTGTGTAAATTATGTGAAAACATATTTTCAAGTAACACTGTAATTTACGATGTTGAAAAAAAAATCTCTTACATACAATCATCATGGAAGAATATAACTGTAAAACTCTATATACTACTCCTTTTATTATGATTGTTTTTTTTAATCAAATCATTGAACTAATAAATCTGATATGGACACCACATGACTTCCTTGTACCTCTATTAAACCAGAAATATTTTCGGGGCACTTCATCTAAACTTATTTCATTTGAAAGAGACAAAATACTGCAATTCTAAAGTTTACCGCCAAGCTGAGTTCAATTTTAAAGATTTGTTTCACTTAATTGGGCAATATTTTGACAAAAGCCAATAAGCTTGCGATAGCGAGATTTCAGTCACAGCTGTAACAGTTATTCATCACAGATTTTTAATGAAATGAAGGTATCTATAGACCCTTAATATATTTTAAGTCTTTTGGGTGACCCTGTAAATAAATTACTCAGTCCACAGCAATCAAAAGCGCAGTTAGATGTTACAATAGTTCTAAATACAAAATTTCAACATTCTACGGCTAAAAGTTTTAGAGTCATGCAAAATGCATAGTTTTTTTTGGTGTTAAATTAGTGATATTTTGGCAAAACTCAACACGGTGGATGACAAATAACGAGATTCTGTGCATGGACCAAACAATGAACGACTACAGACATAATATATTGAAGACAGTGGCGTAGCCAGGGAAGGGGGGGGGTAATAAGGGATCACAACACACACACCCTGAAATTTTTGCAATACAAAATGTATATTCTTCACTCCCTCACCACACACATGTATACATATATGTGAGTTACAATAGTAACCCCTCCCATGAAAAATTTCTGGCTACGTCACTATTTGAAGATGTCTATAGACATTAATGTATTGGAATTCTGGTAGTTGCATATTATCCTGATAGACATTCGTGCCAAAATTATTTTTTCGGAAAATGTGCTGGCAAACTGTAGCCAATTGCAGGGGCGTAGCCAGAAATTTTTGATTGGGGGGGGGGGGGTTACGACTACTAAAACTCATATATATGTATACACGTGTGTGATAATGTAGTGAAGAATATACATTTTGTATGGCAAAAAATTCCCCATTGGGGGGTTATGACCCCCATAACCCCCCCCCCTTGGCTACGCCCCTGGCCAATTGTATTCGGAACCATCATGATTTCCTGCAACCTGGATTTATCAAAGCGAAAAATCGCTCATCTTGGCAGACTGCAAGGATACATGCAAGTACCAAAATTCTTTTGGGTGGTCCTGTAAATAAACTCTCCAGTAGATTGGAATAAAAAATCTAAGTGTACAACTAGATGTTACAACGATCTTATATATAAAATCTCAGCAATCTACGACTAATACTTTTTGAGATATGCAATTTAAATATATACATATATATACCAAAAGTTGCCAAGTTTGGTGACTTTTAACGCAGTTTTTGAGGGAGGTGGCTGAACGTCACCGGACCATTATCCAACCATATGGTAAGATGTTATTCTGCTTGAAATGAATGAATGTTTCTAAAACTGCCATTGGCTGTAATTTGTTGGAATTTTTCTGAGTGCTCCTGTAGAACTGTAAATGATAAAGATACCATTTTTGATGGCAAGATTCATTTTGTAATCCTTAACAACATATATCATTTTTGATTTATTTGAAATAACTTAATATCTCTAAATTACACTTTAATGAATTTCTGCCCATAAAATATAATGTATGGATGTAGATGTTACAACAATCCTAAATATAAAATTTCAACATTGTACGACTCGTACTTTTTAAGATATGTGAGTTACCTACATACACACGTACGTACAGGCAGTGGCGGATCCAGAAATTCTCTTTTGGGAGGGGCTGAATTTTGATAAAAGCTTATTTCACCCAAAGAAAATATACAATAAAGCAAAATTTTAGTCTAAACAAATGTAAAAAGGATTTTTACATTTGTTTGGGAGGGCTAAGTGATTAAAAAAGATCACTTTACATATTCAAAGTGCATAATGAAGCAGAATGTTACTCTCTAGCAATCTCTTTGGGGGGGGGGCTGAAGCCCCCAAGTCCCTCCCCTGAATCCGCTACTGCGTACAGGCGCCAGGAAACACTGATCAAAATGGTCTAGCTGTCAGTCAGAATGCTTGTACATGAATTTATATGAACATACATACATGTGTACAATGAGATGTCAAGCAAAAACTCAGTAAATTTAGATGTAGTCAAAATCTGGATACCGAATTCTTTTTGCGATCACATTATTTCTTTGTACGTCATACAAGGAAGTAAAAATATTAGTGTTTATAAATTGTATAGACATTCGTGCACACACACACGTACAGTGCCCCTAGAAAGTGATAACATGCTTTAATTCTTTATCTATTAAAGATAATTAGGCAGTGTGAATTGAATAAATGTTTAAAATAAGGTTAAAAAAAAAGACTATGTTAAGAGAAAATGCCTCTTGTTAATTTTCACAGAGTTACACTTTTTAAAATTTCTTAGAACTACCTTACAAAAAAATTCCTAGAAAATAAAATGTACCCCATGCACAAATGAGGTGATGTACAAAATTTCAGCCTTTCATCATATAACGTCTTAAGGGATATCTATAAACAAAGGTGACTGGGGTCTATACTTGAATTTGAATGTAAAATATTCTTTCATAATATCTGTATGACCCTTAAAATGTGATTGTGATTTTTTTCCTTTCAAGAGCTACTGAAAATTAGTTTAAGTCAGTACTTATTATCTTCATACCTTTGACACTTTTCAGGATATAATTATCAAATTTTGTCCATCACCTCATCAGAATATGGAGCACATTTTACTGATTGGGGATATTTTTGTATGCGGGTTATATACAAAAAGTGTATCTTTTTGGAAATTAATGAAAGAAATTTTTCAATGAGAAAACATTTAATTGCTCCAGGGCTAGCGGCAATTTCTGGCAAAAAAAGGTGCCGGAGCCTTAATATTCTTATGTTAATACTCAGTAGCGAACTGCAAACCCCTGTAATATGGGGTTGGTAGCACATTTAATTAAAATAACAATAATTTAAAGATTTTCCCATATAATAATTATTTCACAGAATAGTGATATAAAATTAAATAATCGGAAATTAGCAGGAAGAAATATAAACATTATACAGAAAACACCCAAATTCTGGTGGTCTCAGGACTCTCAAATCTGGTCGAGGTGAAGCGAATATGATTTGTCGTGTCTGCTAAAATCAGTTTGTGCTTGAAAAGGGGAAAATTTATGAATTAATGTATACTAGTGTTGGGCTTCGGAGCAAAGTATTCATGAGCTTTGCCTAATATGTAAAAATTCACCCAGAAAAAAGAAATACAGGGTCAGAGTTCCAGCTTTTGATTTCTGTTCTGATTCTAACTTGAAACAAAATTCAAAAATGTAATTGTAGAATTGTTTAGTACAGTTTTATGAGCTAACATTGCGAAACATGTTTTCCATCTTATATTAAAAAGGCAGAAGCTTTATGGAATTATAAATTTACATTTTGCACTCATGTTTACTGTCAATTTAAATAATTATGCAACTAAGTAAAGAACACATTAATTGGTCTACGTCTTTAATTTAGTTGATTTATTGGATTATTTTTTTAATTCATATTCATACGTATTAGATTAATTACATGTACAAATATGTTATGCGATGCATATGTTACACTTCTTTATTAATGGGATAACTGGTCTTATTTTACAGGCATTTACATATTTAAAAGAACACTATGATAAATAATAACAAGCAGTACATTTATTTTTTATAAAAGAAAAAAAAAACAATCTGAATATATCGTAATAGAAATTTAAATAAACACTTTTTTAATATAAATATTAATGGAATTTGATGTTTTCTAGGGCATACAGAATATCCGATGAATTATAATTCAAAAACAAAACTTTATTATTGCATAAATCTCACAACGTAAGAAAATTTCGCATGCACAACAATGATATTTGTAAACAAACAGTAATCCGAATGACCTGCCGAATCTTAAAACAAACATTGTGTTTATTCCCGTACATAATGTTGTCTTTCCGAACGCAGTACCAGCGGAAAAAGTCGCTTGAAATATCATTAAAATATTATATGTTAAGCTTTTTAAAATATTAAACGCCACCTGGGACACAAAAGTCGAAGGTCTGATTAACAAATTCCATCCATTACAATCATCCAAAAAATTAAATTTAATACTTTTTTTGAATGTTGAAAATCGGCTTTTTCCCATTGAAATACATTACGAGAACCCCAAGCTGTCACGCAAGACGGCGACCGATCGCAGAGAGGAGGGATTCGTCGAAATGCTCTATATCAGTTTTATGAATAACTAATTCATTTCTCCAAGGACAAACAGTTTGAAAGAATTATGTGAAACTTTTATTACTCACGATATGAATCGTATAAATCATTCCATATGAATGAATCCATATGAATCATTTATTATTTAAAAAAAAACTATATTTTATATATGAAACTGACATAAGAAATTTGGCTTCTACTCTAATCTGGCATTGAAAAATACGATGCATATATGCATCGCTATGCATTTAAGGGTTAAATAAAAGAAATAAGAATTTCAGGAGCATTTTTACATTTATGAGGCTTTTTTAAATGAATTTGTGTAAAATTCTGTTATATTTCTTTATGTTTAGCCTCCTTAAAAACAAAATCTCAGATAATTTTTACTGTATTCATGGAATAACTGACTACTAAAACTTCATGGAAATTGTAAACAAAGTAAATTAATTATAAGCAGAAAATATTTTCTTTAATAATTTTCAGAAATCTGTGGTTCATAGGAAGCTAAAATAATTTTCGAACTCGGACGTTTGATAAATTTCCAATCATTTATATGTAGTTTAGATTATACTTTTGAAGTTCAATGCAACACTATTACATTCACTTTATATCTGATTGCAAGGCAGATTATATGGATTATGTATACAGTACTTGAATGCAACCTAGCATGTAGGGGAAGTTGGGGTACAATGAAACATGCTATCTAAAATCAATAGGATTTATCACAGACAGTTGTAACTCGCACACCTATTATACAAATGTATCCAGATACTGATGTGATTTGGAGACAATCGTATTTTTTACAACAAGAAATATATAAATTTATTGGATTCTCACTATTGAAAGTAAATTTCGTTACTAAAAGTAACTTTATTTTACCTCCATGTTTTCATATATATAATTATTTATTTTTCAAATATCGTGATCCCTATGGTGTGGTCTTCATACTCCCAACGCCATAATTAAAAAAAAATTAGGAATTAGTAAAAATTCATTTAGTTTGTAGCCTCAGTTTGGGGTACAATTAAACACTTTTAGATGGGGTACAATGAAATATGTTTCATTGTACCCCATTACTCCCGCGGGAATGCATTCGTTTAAAATAAAGATATTACTATGAAATATTTAGATTTAGATCTCCATAGAGCGCACAAAGTTACCGAGAAAGTTTTCAAAATCGTACTCTATCTTCTTCAGACTCTGAAGATGACTACAATCCAGAGTGTCTTTCAACTGAGAATCCGAACACTATAGATTACATAGGCGCACCCACGGGGGGGCTATGGGGGCTCAAGCCCCCCCTAAAGGTGGACAGTTAGAAGTGAAAAACTTTAAAAAATGAAAATTATCACTAATGAATTATTACTATTATTATTTATTGTCTTCAAATTATTTCTAAATAATTTTTACCTAAAAATATGTTAGTTTTTAACTAAATAATTACAGAGAGTTAGTCGGTTACAATATCACTGAAAAGATCAGATAATTATTTATGACTCTATAATGAGTTTTTGCTTGTGGGCTTGTGTTGTATAGGCAAATCCAGAGGTACAGAATATTTTGACGTTATAAGAGGGTTGTAAATATTAGCGATCTCACTATAACCGAGTTCAGCAGTATTTTCAGCTCAGCCCCCCCCCCCCTAAACTAAAAACCTGGGTGCGCCACTGATAGATTATAAGCTATTCTCTTATAGCATGTATGGCACAAGCGGTATCGCTCTAAATAATTATGTTTTAATCAATTAAGGTCAACTTAAATGTAAAGAAATGTACTCTGTTGGGGGATATAATAAACTTAAATCAAACGGAATGCGAAGTTCTGTGCGTCAAACGACTGAGTCCAAACTTCAAATCTGTGCGTTCTTTGGAAACATACATTTTTGAAAAACTCAAATTGTATCGGAACTACCACCTCCTGTTCCTCCAGGTGGTACAGAAAGGAAACCAGAAATTCTAATTTTTTAAATGGATTCAAATAAATTTAATATAAAATGAAAAACTATAGGCTAACCTCCAATAAAAGTATTATGTTTTCATCTTAAGCTGTAACAGTTTGATTAAATTTGGTTTTTCCATTTAAATTTCATATTTGTGTCTCACTAATGTATATTATAAATGTATGTAAAACATACATGCTGAAATTTGAATTATGGCTCATATTATTTGAGTGTTTGTGAAGTGTTATTAAGTGTTTCATTGTACTTTGATATTTGGCGTACAGTGGAACACTGACAGACAGTTTACTTTTGTAATTTTTTAAATATGAAAAATCTATTTACTAAGTCATAGAAATTCATTTAGATGGGGGAAAGAGTAGACTAAAAGTGTCCACGTGATTCATTTTTGTACATACAAATTTGTGAACAGGAAATAAATAAATAAATTTTGTTTCATTGTACCCCAACTTCCCATACACATTTTGAGTAAATCTGCATTTTATTTCTCTTTTTAAAAATTTTCAGAAAAACTAATTTAGGAGAAGAAACCCAAATTTGGAACACTAATTTAGGCATATTGTATCTAGCATTGTTTCAGAAAAATTCAAAAATATAAACTGAAATATAAATACTATATAAATAATAAATATTTTAAATTTTTAAAAGGATTTCACTTTTATGGAATTCTAAATCTTTAATTGTTCATATTAATTTTACACGTGTATAATACGTTTTAGCTGAATGGTAAGCTTAAGTAGTAAATGTATTAGTCAAAATGAAGGCAGAAGTTGTTCTATTTTTATCATCCTTCGCGAGGATTTACATCTAGAAGTATTGGTATGTAAATATGTACAAAGCAAGTAAGTTTATAATTCCAATTTTATTCAAAAGGTCACTTTAATTTTTGTAGACAGTAATTTTAAATTGATTTTTAACGAAAGAAAAAAAAAGGCAAGTACGTGACTCGAACGTACCTTTGGCTCTGCAGTCAAAAACGATGACACGGCGCCATGACGTACGCGAAGACGCTGCGAGTATATTAGTATAAATATGTAGTAATAAATCTTTAAAAAGAATTTTCTGGAAAATACTTAAGCGTTGGCGCTTAATTTTTACGGCATTCAATATGTTACATGAATATGCTTTTAGTATTATTTGACTTTACATGGGGTTGTCTAATACCTTCCAATATTTTACCAAAATCGGGGATCCCAATGCCTGAGCTTTCCCTTGTTCATCTCCTAGGAAAAACAGAGTATATTATGTGACCGAATTTTTCTTATCGGAAATATTCATATCTTCTAAAATATCCTCCCAACAACACTCCTTGGCCTGTATATCGTTATAATCTCTGTTTTTTACTGTGTATAAAATAGGATTAGATCGAAAAGTATCTTCCAGACTTTCAGGAAAGATAATCGCCTCCATCTTGTTTTGAACGCAGTGTACCGGCGCAGCGCTCAAATCCAAATATTTGGATATGGGCGCTGCCTCCGAAAGCGGTGATGTCCGACGCCAAACGCATGCGCAAAGGGGGTGGAGCACTGAAATGGACCGTAAAGCGCCAGGCTTCCAATTGGCGTTCCTCCTTGGAAACCATAGCTTAACCCAGTAGAAGCGCTCGCGAACTTTCTGCAGGGTCTTCATTACGCCAAAATGGCCTCCAGTGTAGCCATTATGAAGTTCTTCTAGAACCTTCGGAATCCTCGAACGAGGGAGTACTAACTGCCATCGGAGCATCTTGCCGTCGTCCGACTCCCATTTACAATACAGGACTCCATTCCTCAGGCGAAGCGAATCCCCTAAAGCCCAGTACTGTTTTGTTGCCGGACTGTAAGATGATATTTCTTGTCAACTGGGCTTAGCGCTGGATTTTTCCATAAATTCCACAATAGGTTTGATGTCGCTGTCTGCTAATTGGTCCGCCCGAACATTTTCGTCACTCCAGGGATCTTGAGATGGTGCCGATGATGTAACTTGGCGGACAACGGGATGTTTCAGATGGTAATTTTTCTCTGCCCTGGAGCAATAGCGACAACCGTCTATGCAGGGCCTTCTCGACAAAGCATCTGCATTTCCATGAGATGACCCTTTCCGATGACGTATCTCGATGTCATATTCTTGTAATCGCTGTATCCACCTGGCTATTTGGCCCTCTGGATTCTTGAAATTTAGAAGCCAGGTTAAAGAGGCATGGTCCGTTCGGAGCAGGAACTTTCGGCCGTACAGGTAATGATGGAAGTGCTCCACGGCTTTAATGATAGCAAAAAGTTCCTTTCTCGTAACACAATAGTTACGTTCTGCCTTTGAAAGGCATTTGCTCCAGTAAGCAATGACGTGTTCTTGGCCATCTATCTCCTGGGACAAAACTGCTCCAACACTCTCCTTACTTGCGTCTGTGTCCAGGATAAATGACTTGTCAGGGTGAGGATACGACAGGATCGGCGAAGATGTTAAAGCCGTCTTCAGTTCGTTGAATGCGTCCTCACATTCCTCAGTCCATAGAAATTTCTGTCCAGTCTCGGTCAATTTGTGAAGAGGTCTTGCAATTTGAGAAAAGCCCTTCACGAATTTTCGATAGTAAGTACACAGACCGAGAAAACTTCTTAAGTCATGGATATTCTCGGGACGACTCCAGTTCTGGACTGCGGACGTCTTTTCGGGAGCGGTTCGGACTCCGTGGGTGGATATTATGTGACCGAGGTAACGTACTTCCCGACGAAACAAATTGCACTTCGATGGACTTAGTTTCAAGTTTGCCTCTTTTAATTTCTGCAGTACCTTTCGAATGTTCTCGAGATGCTCTTCGAAAGTCCTTCCGACGATGATGATATCGTCCAAATAAACGAGACATGCTTCGTAGGAAAGTCCTCTCAACACTGTCTCCATTAGTCGCTCGAATGTAGCAGGTGCGTTGCAGAGTCCAAAAGGCATAACTTTGAACTGCCATAATCCTTGTCCCGTGGTGAACGCAGTCTTTTCACGGTCGTCGGGATGAATTTCCACTTGCCAGTAACCACTTTTCAGATCCAGAGTGGAAAACCATTCGTTTCCCGATAAAGTGTCCAAAGTGTCGTCTATCCTGGATAGAGGGTAGCTGTCTTTCTTGGTAATGTCATTCAGACGTCTGTAGTCAACACAGAACCGGGTGGAACCATCCTTCTTTCGGACCAAAACAATTGGCGAGGCCCAGGGACTAGTCGATGGCTCGATGACGTCATCACGCTGCATCTCCTCTAAAAGTCTGCTCACCTCTTCTTGCTTAGCAAACGGCAGCCGCCTAGGATGTTGCTTGACGGGAGAATGACTGCTTGTATCTATCCTATGTTGAGTTAAGCTCGTACGGCCAAAGTCACCCGAAGTTCGGGAGAAGAGGTCTTCAAATTCAGCTATTACTTTCTCCGCAGCGCTTCTCTGTTCTGCCGTTAACTCCACGTCTTCAGAGCGTTATTATCGCATGGGCAAATCGGGACTTTGCCCAGGGCCGCTGGCTCGAAAGCGCCCCCAATTTAAAATGTTGTTCCGAAATATTCTATTTTGTATCAAAATTCTATGAAAAATAAGACAAAATCATTGATTGGGTCTCCCAAATTCATCAATGCCCAGGGCCCCAGTTTGTCATAATCAGGCCCTGCACGTCTTGTATTAATTCCTTCGTCAGGCACTCGGAAGATTTAGCTGTCATTTGGCTGATGTTCTTATTAATGCAGGTAACAGGAGTACATGTCGCCAACACATCATTTTTCTTTATCACCTTCGACTTGTCCGTCACATTTACTACTCAACTGGAATTTCTGTTCTCGACAAGTCCACAAGTGTTGCTCCCACAAGTACTCCTCTGACGGAATCACTATTGTTTGGGTGTTCGATTAATCCAAAACGGAATTTATTGCTTTCTTTTACTGTTCCAGAAATTATTGAATCAGTTCTGGGAGGTAGAATGATATCAGTCTGGGCTATTATTTGCTGAACAGGTAAAATAGTTTCATTTTTAATATCGAACGCAGCTATTTCTTCTGAGTCTGAACGAAGCTCATTATTCTTAAAGTCGAAGTTAAATTTGTGCGATTTTAAAAAGTCGAGTCCGAGAATAAGTCGAATCGAGTCCGCTTCATTGCGAAGACCAGAGCAGATTTCAAAACCTGATAATCCTCCAACATAAGTGACTTATTTTGTGTGAGAAATACAGCATTTGTGAGAGCTTCTGATCTAAGCGGATTGTTAAAAGCACGTTACTGCTAGATTGTGCTTGTGAATTGTGTACAGCTGATTGTTCTACGAAGTTCTAGATGCAATAAAGTTTGTGTTCCATCCTGACAAGTGACTTTTTACTTGAACTTTTTACACCAACTGGACTTTAGAACGACGAACCCCGGAAACAAGAAGAGCAGTTCCGCAACATTTGGTGTCAGGAGTGGGGTTCTAAAGAAAGACTTTAATTTTCCAGTTTATGGTTTTGACTAGACAAAAAAATCTGATGTGTCCAACACATGACTTCCTTGCATGTCTATTAAATCAAAAATGTTTTCTACGCACTTCCTCTAAACTTATTTGTTTGAAAGAGATAAAATATCAATAATAGTAAGGTTTAGCGATTTCTAGCCGAATATTTCGTTATCGCCAAGCTGAGTTCAATTTGAAAGATTTCCTTCTGACACTTTATTTGGCGATATTTCACCAAAAGCCGACAAACTTGAGATAGTTTGCGAGATTTTGGGGATAGACACAGTAGTCATTGACCACAGACTTTCAATGAATTGAATGCATCCATACACTTTAATGTATTTAGAGTCATTTGGCTCACCCTCTAAATAAATTCCCAGTCGATTGCTGTCAAAAAAGATATTGAAAACAGTTAGATATTATAATATAGATCTAAATACAAAAGTTAAAAATTCTACGGGTTAAAGTTTTAGAGTTATACAAAATACGAAATAAGTTTTCGCGCCAAATTTGGTGATATTTCGGCGAAACTCGTCAATGTCGACGACATTTGGCGAGATTTTAAGCATGGACCAAAAATGACAGATTATCGCCAAATTTGGTGATATTTCGCCAAAACTCGCCAAGAACGATGACAAATGGCGATACTTTGGGCATGGACCAAATGACTGACTATCGCCAAATTTGGCGACATTTCGGCAAAACTCGCCAAGGTCGAGGACAGACGGCGAGATTTTGGGCATGTACCAAACAATGACTGTCTACAATTGTATTATATTGAAGATGTCCATAGACATTAAAGTACTGAAATTCTTTTCGGTGGTCCTGCAAATAAACTCTCCAGTAGATTGGAACCAAAAATCGAGATGCACAACTAGATGTTACAACAATCTTATATGTGAAATTTCATAATAGTTTTTGAGATTTGAGAGTTAAATATGCACACACGGACACCAAAAGTCGCCAAGCTTGGCGACTTTTGGCATAGTTCTTGAGGGAGGCACGTGACCGTGGTCGGACCATTACCTAACTTATGTGGTAGGACGGTATTGTGCTTGAAATGGATGAATGCCCCTAAAATAGCCATTGACCGTAATGTATTGGAAATCTTTTGAGTGTTCCTGTAGCAGAACTGTAAATGATAAAGACACTTTTTTTAATGGAGAAATTCATTTTCTAACTCTTTACAGCATATATCACTTCTGAGTCGTTTGAAATAGCCCAATACCTCTAAAAAACGCTTTGATGAATTTCGGCCCATAGAGCGTAATGTATTTCGAATCTTTTAGGCGGTTCTGTAGATAAACTATCCAGTCGAATGGAACCGAAAGGGGAGGTGCACAACTAGATGTTACAACAATTCTAAATATAAAGTTTCAACATTCTACGCCTAATAGTTTTTGAGATATGCGAGTTTAATGAATTTCGGCCCATTGAGCGTATATTTCGAATGTTTTGGGCGGTCCTGTTGATAAACTATCCAGTCGAATCGAACCAAAAGAGGAGGTGCACAACTAGATGTTACAACTATCCAAAATATGAAGTTTCGACATTCTAAGCCTAATTGTTTTTGAGTTAAGCGAGTTTAATGAATTTCGGCCCATAGAGCGTAATGTATTTCGAATCTTTTGGGCGGTCCTGTACATAAACTATTAGGGATCGACCGATACCACATTTTCGCCGATGACCGATACCGATACTTTACCTATAAATTCATTTTCAGAAATAGCCGATACCGATACTTTTAAGTTGTGGTATCGGCCGATACCGATACTTAACCGATACCGATACTTTACGCAATTTAATGTCATTTAAACCTACATCTGTATTCTGAGCAGTTTTTTTAACGAGAGTGTAGTTCTCGTTAAAATGAATAACAGCATGATGAAATTTGATGCAAATAGAAAGCATTAAAAAGAAAAAGCAGTGGATACATTGAAGTGTGGAATTACAGTAGTTCTAGTCTTTCTTTTCTATTCAATCATGCCGACGAATGGCCGAATTTATAAAAAGCTGAGCACTGGGAAGCGTCTTAGTGTGCAGGTTCGGAATTCTTTCTCCTCGCGTAGCTGTCAATCTAGTGGTCTAGAATTTTGGGCGATTTTCTCCAGATGTTACGTGAATATGCGTTAGACTCCCTTAAAAAGTCCTCCGCCCAAGCCCCCCCCCATAGGTAGATGCCCCTCATTTAGGCTTAAGAGAACGCAAACACGGGGGAGGGGGAGTTAAAGGGATATATTAATAAGAGAATCCATTTCCAGTGCCGACTGGTGCAAATATTTAAATCAGTTTTTCTCAACCTCTATTTTGTCGCTATGAGCCAGATAAAAGGTTTCCATATTAGACGCAAAACAGCTTCCTGCTTGCTCTATGTGTCTTCGTTCTTGGTTAATGCCTCGATTTTGTGCTTACAAAAGTAAAAACATCAAACTTATTCAACTTCAAAGCTTGCAAGTTTTATTTAGATTTTCCTTAATTATAATTCTTTCACAAATGAAAAAAGCTTTTAGATTACTTAAACTGCATTAAATTGTGATAATGTATAAACTGTACAATATTATGTAAGTACATATGTATTTAGACATTGTTCATTAAATACGTATGTAAATTCTTCCCTTAAAATGCATAATAAGTTCACATTAATTAATGGTCTTATTTATCTAGTCCAATTATTTAAAAACTAAGTGAATTATTAAATTTTTTAGCAAGATTTCTTTTTAATATGAACTCATGTGATCATTTTTAAGTTCGTTTTGAAAATCCGAATATTTTGATTCTCCGGACAGGGTTAAGCCACAATTAATCCGTATAATCCAGATATTTGATCTTTTCCGTACGAAGAACAGGTACACACCGATTATTAATGTGTTTTTCTTATATATAAACCAAATACTATTCACAAGAAATATGTTTTTTACCCCAAAATTTGAAATAAAATAAATAATAATTAGTAATACCAATTATACTAATACAGCTTCAACTTTTTAAATTAACAATATAAATAATTAGTAGATATTGATAATTATTACACTTCTCAAAACAGAATGATACACAAATCCTACGTTCTCTCATTAATCTGATAGATAATACAATCATTAAATGTTTGATAATTCGTACTTTGGATAGTGTGTAATGGTTTAAAAATGAATCATTTTTTTAATTTCTGGACCAACATAATTAAAGTTCACGGGAGTTCACGTTCTTTTCGCCAGTTTTCAAGTCACTGCCAAAAAGTTAACTTCTTTGCGACACAAAAAAGGAATAAATTGTTTTTACAAATAGGTTTCGTTTATAATTTTAGTATCATTAATTTTGTCACTGAAACAGCTACAATATGAAGAAAAATATTTTTGCTTGTTTTCAAGCTACGCCTTGGAGGGTCTAAATAAAAGATGCTTAAAAATGACGAGATTAAATGAAGGTTAAAGAAAAATCCAAAATGATAAACTAAATTCAATTTTCAAGTCTTAAAATAAAATTGCTACTTAAAGTATCCATATTTAATGAAATTGATCTTCAGGGTTTTTGTTTTTATGATCATTGTTAACATGTTTTTCTGTGATTGATATGAACAAATTTTATCTGTTTTAATTCTGAGCTCTGAGCAGGGGCGGCGTGACACGGTAAGCAAGGTCTGGGTGCCATCGTCGAAAGGGGGGCCATTTCGAACTAAAACTGAGAAAATCTTGATCTAGCGCAGTGGTTCCCAAACTTTTTGTCCTTCTCTTCAAAACATCTTCAACTAGATTTTTTTTCACGACCCACTACTACATAACGATATCCAATATAGGCTATATAAAATAGTATAGTTTACTAAACATATAAAATACTAAAGTTTAATTTTTCTCACCCTTTTCGACCCACCGAAATTGCTCCCGTGCCCAACAATGGGTCGCGGCCCATAGTTTGGGAACCACTGATCTAGAGCACAAAAGGGGCGCCTTTTTTTACGTTTGCAGAGGGGCACCACGTGTGTGTGTGTGTGTGGGGGGGGTGTATGTCCGACAAACGTCATTCGGTTCAAACCCTACCTCCGTTTGCATGCACAGAAATACGATTCACTTCCGATAGCAGAATGCTACTTTCTGTTTCAAATACTTCCGGCTAACTAATGGTAAAATGTCTGTATCTGAAGTTCTCTAAGCTAAATAGAAACAAATTCCTCAAACGTATTTCGTAGGCTGAAATATTACACTTTAACACACATATAGGCAACCGCCGGCCTGCGGGCCGGATGTGGCTTTTGATCCGGCCCACGGAACACTTGAAAACTCCGTATAAACCATTCAATATCCCGTATAAATCCCAATTATACGCCCCGCTACTTCGCTAAAATCCGCAAGTTTAGAACGCGACTTCGCAGCATCCTAAAGTTTAGTCCACAACTTTTCAAAGGTTGCCCATACCTGCTTTAACACTTTAACGGTCATCATCCCCTGAAATATCAAACGATGTCAAGGACCGTCTCCCCATCAATTTTGATATCTATATCATACCCATTGATAGATTTGGGGGCCCCCAATCTATGAAATTTGTTATAATTTTCATAAAATTTTGATATAAAAAAGAATACTACAGAAAAAACATTTTAAATTGGAGGCCCTTTCAAGTCAGAGGCTCTGGGCAAAGTCCCGATTCGCCCGTATAATAATAAGGCCCTGCGCTTCACGACCAAAACCATATCAAACTTTAATGCTTCAACCTTTTAAAACCATTAAAAAGAGTTTTCCAAATGGAAGAAAATGTGCCTCACTCTATTTTCAGCGGACTTTTAAAAGTGAATATTTTTTTGAAAATTTAAAATCGCAGAATGCAAAACAATGTAAAATAACGGAATTTTGAAGTAAAATAAACGTAAGTGCATTATATTGTATTTTCTAAATTCGTGGATTGTCTTTACTTTTGAACATTTCATTTATACAATGAAAAGTAAGAAACCGTAAGTTTAGCAAATTTATAATAAATACCAATTTTTTTTTAAATTGAAAGTCATAATTTAATACTTTTAAACATCGAATTAACTAAAAAATTTGTAATATTTGCTGAAATAACTGCAAAAATCTCTAATCTCTGAACAACGAAATTTTCTTTATAGCGAATTTTTAACTGGAACCGAACGAGTTCGTTATAGGGAGATTCAATTGTATGTATATATATATATATATATGAATGAACTCTTTTTCGAGTCCACACAGTGAGAAAATAAACGTTTATAAAACTGAAGTAAAATTATAGCCTACCTCTCGACATTTGTTTTTTGCAATCCTTGCAGATAGCGTGTTAAGTGTTGGGCACCAATTCAAAATAATTTAGAAGGATAGACGATTGTCCTGTTAAACTGTCATATAACGATTCTTCGTCCATAATTTTGACCACACTTGGTGATACGACATACATTTAGCAATGGTTAGAATTAAAAAAAAAAAAAAACACAGTTCGAAAACACTCGCGCAAACAGATGTGCCAATGAAACGACGCCTCTCATCTCATTACCAAAATAAAGATTCTAGAATGGTGTTGCGCCTGCGTGGTTTCTTCTGAAAAGCGAAGTATCGGTTGAAAAGTATCGGTGAAAATGGATGAAAGCAACAGAAACCGATACTTTCCCGATACTTTTAGAATCGAAAGAACCGATACCGATACCTAAAAAAATAGGAGGTATCGGCGCCGATACTATCGGTCGATCCCTATAAACTATACATTCGATTGCGACCAAAAGGGGAAGTACACAACTAGATCATAGAACAATCCTAAATATCAAATCTCAACTTTCTACGACCAATAGTTTTTGAGATATGCGATTTACATACATACGTACGTACGTACAGACGGCATGGAAAAACTGACCACAATAGACTCGCCGCTGGTCAAAATGAGTTGCAGACGCGTTAATATGATCGTGCATGCTAGCCTACGATGAGATGCGTCGAAAAAATTCTTAAAATTAAATTTAGAGGTAGACAAAATCGGTTTTTTTTGTCGAAATTTGGCCCCCAAATTTTTCGGGATCACATTACTTCCTTATACTACGTACAAGGAAGTAAAAATGGAAGAACAACTTCAAAAGCTCATGAATATGATGTAGGAAATGAAATCCGGACAAGACGAAATGAAAACCGGATTATAAGAGATGAAAACCGGACAAACCGATTTAGAAAAGAAAATTGAAGCCGAACAAGCCGATTTAGAAAAGAAAATTCAAGCCGGACAAGAACAGATGAAAGCGAATTTAGAGAAGAAAATTGAAGCCGGTCAAGAAGAAATGAAATCGGGATTGGAGAAAATGGTGACTGCTTGCTTTACGAAGCTGTTTTCAAAGTGCTGTGCGTAAATTCTTCATTGCTGTGTCTTAAGGGATTGTGTACGATATCTCTTGAATATTTTCACTGAATTTTTGCCTGTGAAAGTGACTTATTTTGTGTGAGAAATACAGCATTTGTGAGAGCTTCTGATCTAAGCGGATTGTTAAAAGCACGTTACTGCTAGACTGTGCTTGTGAATTGTGTACAGCTGATTGTGCTACGAAGTTCTAGATGCAATAAAGTTTGTGTTCCATCCTGACAAGTGACTTTTTACACCAACTGGACTTTAGAACGACGAACCCTGGAAACAAGAAGAGCAGTTCCGCAACATTTGGTGTCAGGAGTGGGGTTCGAACCCACGCCCACATTCGTGGACCAGAAACCCAAAAGTCACTTATGTTGGAGGATTATCAGGATTTGAAATCTGCTCTCGTCTTCGCAATGAAGCTAGAAGCAGCTCAACGGGCCGTCAGGAAAGATCGGCATGCTGTTAAAGCTGTCACGGTCCAAGCGTACTCTCACTGACAGCTCTTCACACAATGAGCGTTCAACTCGCACTGAACCTTCGGGGCAATGCGCGGTTCTATATATATCCGAGGCAGAAGCTGCGAGCAGCTTCCAGAAGTCAATTTTTCGAGGATTCTACATAAAGCGTGAATTTTGATTATGTCATAGAAGATAAATGTTAGGTTATTATGCGTTTTTAATGCAGGAAAAACAACTTCCAGGCCCCATTGGGGAAAAACGCGCCAAATGACCAAAAAGTCGCCAAGCTTGGCGACTTTTGGCAAAATATCGCCAAATTTGGCGCCAAAAATAAGTCCTCAAAAGTGAAGAGATCTAAGCTCTAGGACTAATATTTCTCGAGATTTCTAGAATCTCCATTGAAAAACAATGGCAAACCGAAACCTCCATATCTCCGGTTCTAATTGGCCGATTTTGATGCAACAAAAAGCAAAATTTATCTATTTGAAGCGTAGAATACGAATTTTAAACCATTTTAAGCCACAGAGCAGCGGGTTGTCCCGAAAATTCGTAACAATATATATTTAAGGATATTTTTGTGAAGATATTAAGTATTATTATAATTAGAATTAACAATTAGTATCTTATTTTTAATTATAATTAGAATATCATTTCTAATTATAATTACTAATTATATTTTTTTAATTTAAAATTAATTAATGATTGAAATATTTCGAATTACAATTAATAATTAGAATATTAATTAGTTGGACAAAACTCTCTGTGCCCCTCCCGAAACAAAATCCTGGCTACGCCAGTGTCTGAAAGCGTTTGTTATCATTTTGTGTGTAGCGTGTACAGACATAATATGACTTTCCATATTTCTGTCACATTTTACGTTTTTCAAAATTATTATTTCAATTATTATTCGCAAATCTAAAATAGGAAATTTATCTCACTCGAATACTTTTTTTGGAGGGTGTACATGGTAATATGCGTGTCCACGAATAAGTCCTCGAAAATATTTTCTAGTGTCCCCAATTTTTGTTTAAATTCGAGGACAATGTTCGATTTGTCCGCAAATTACTGTTTAGAAATATGGTCGCCTTAGTTTAGCTTGACAAATAAGTTTTAATAATGTTGATGTGCCCCGAAATAAGTTGTAATAACCGTTCTGTGCGAAAAAATAATGTATCGTATATCGGTTTTGCTCGTATAATTTTAAATAATGGATTAAAATACAAGTGACTTAACATTTGGTTTCCGTTTTCGTCCAATAACTTTAAATAAAGGAATAAGACTGCATGAGACTTTGTATTTTTGAAACTTCCCATTTTATTCAGCTGTTTTTAACAAAAATCTATAGTACCAAAAAGTTTGGCATTCATTATTTTAATCAATAAATCGTTATGACACTGTTTGCTTTATAAAGTATTAAAGAGTACTGTGTATACTTTTGTCTGATGAACAAGTAACTTAATCTTGGATATGTATACGAATAATTCAGTATTTTAATATAAACCCATGTGTTTGCTTGCCTTCCCTTCCACGATAGTTCATTGATTGGATATTCGCCATACCATCATTTTTTTACTAACAAGTCCCGTTGTAAAATGGTTGTGGAAGGCTTTTGAAGACTTGTAAGCAAGCTTTTTTTCACGTGTCACAGAGATCTAGCTAAAACCAAATAGTTGAACTTGTCTATGTAAGTAATATCCAACCAAATACATATATTTTCCTTGTACGAATCATCAATCTATGCAATTTTATTAGTATAATATTTTTTAGTACCATCTTCCAAATTAATATAATAATTTGAATTAGTCTTTACAAAATTTTAATTGCTTTTAAATTAATAATATATCAGCTCACAGCACAACTTCAGAGGTTTGTCTGTGCTCCAAAGCTGTCGTCTGCATTTCGAAACTAGTGTTGCCAGATACTAAAGTGTGACGTCCCCATTTTCAGGACGTTTTTCAAATTGTCCCCAGAATGAAAATATGGAACTGGGGACAATTTTTAATTATTGCATTGTTTTTCAATTAAATTACTGTTAATTATTGCATTAATTATAAATGTCCCCAGTTTTGTTGTCAGAATCGGGGACATGTCCCCGATTCTGACTACAAAAATCTGGTCCCCTTAAGGTGAATACACCCTATTTGGCGCTCAGTCTTGAACAAGCAGGCAAATAAACATTTCAGTTCTACATTCAGAAGCGCCATCTAGAATCAATAGCAAGAATCTCGTTAGTTGAATTCTTTTCTTTACGAGTGAGTACATTTGGATTGGAGAACGAGCAGCGGACCAATCGCAGACTTGGGAAAGCCAGTCAGTCAAGGCTAAGGTGACCATATGTCCCCAATTTCTGTGTTTTTTTTACGATTTGTCCTCAAAAAGTAAAGAGGCAATTGAAGACAATTTTAATTACGTTGATTTTTAATTAGATTACTGTTAGTTATTTCATTAATTATAAAATGTCCCCAATTTTGTTTCAGAATCGGGGACATATCCTCTATTCTACGTTCGAAAATATGGTCATCGTCCAAGCGCGGATTAAAGGGAGGGGCAAAGGGGGCAACCGCCCCTCCCGAGAAAAAAGAAATTAATTCCATAAAATAGATGTGTATATGAATCTCCCAACTAGTCGCCGCGCTAAGTCCGTTTTACTTCGCTGAGTGATGTAATCATGGCATTTTAGCGGTACGGTAAAAGCGAAATTTCCTGTTTTAGCTTTGCAAATAATTATTGAGTTTTTGGAAAACGCACAACTCTACAGAAATATGGCAAGTTATAAGCATACATAGCCTAATTCATATTCTATGATAAATAATTTTTAATATACGAAACGAACGTAGGAAGTTTATCTCAGTCGAATACTTTTTTGAGACTGAAGAGTCCCTAATGATTTTTTGCTGAAGAGTCCCCAATGATGGGTACAAAATAAAGAAATTTAAATGTCCTTTGTCTCTTCTAGACTCCAAAAGGATGACTAGTTTTTCGTAACTCAATTAAATATTATTGTTAACATGGAACATGAACCTTTAACACAGAACACAACACTTTAACAGGAACACTTTAGATTTGTGATATACTTATGCAAGCAAGGGAAAAAGAATAAGTTCTTTGAAAAGGACTCAATGACCACGGAATTCTACCCTCTTGACGAAAAAGTCATTCGCCAATCGTCTACTAAAGGAATAGTGAAAATAGTAACTTTTAACCTGCGGTCCCTAATCGGAAATGAATCGTCCGAGCTGGAGTGCCAAGTTATCGGAAGCGGACACTACATAAGCGCTCTCTAGAGACGAATCATGATGCAATCTACTACTAACGCACGCATGTGCACGACATAAACTTAATGATTGCGACTCACAGCGTCATCTTAAAGGCAAATTTTGTTCTGCTTTTTCAGAATACGTCGGTGATCGTCCTATATCCAAGTTCGTCAAGGAATTTAAACACTACATAGTAGAAGACTTCAAAATTTGTTGGTGTCACCTGGAAAGGGGGAAATTCTAGTCAATGCACTCGTGGGCTCCAGAGCGTAATATTCACGAGCTCCGTTAGGGCTAGGTTTTACCTAATATGTGAAAATTCATTTTGAAAAAAGAAGTACAGGAGCTGAGCTCCTTTGCAAATTAAACCATGACTAGCAGTCATAAAATGAAGAAACATGATTTTTTTTTTTAATGATAAGAAATACTTACTATAATTAAAATTTTGTCCTCAATTTCTGTTTAAAATTTTGGGGAATACTGATAAAAATAATGAAACTGGGGACGTTTGGTCACCTTAAATCGATGTAGTTAGCTGGCATGGCAAGAAACCCAGAGAGCGCAGCAAACTTGCTGCAAGCTTGATTTATCAAGTCAATAAGCTTGAAAATTCCAAGCGTGTAAGCTTTGAAGGGAGAGAGCGTGGAGCGAGAGCTGGGTTTGAACCCAGGGACTTATGGATGGTAGAATGAGGCGCAATCCGGCTCGGCCAAAAGGTACCTATTCGACCGGCCTTCAATTGCCGGGTGTTGTGTGCGCGGAGGTGATCTCGTGCCGCCACAGCTTGAATCAAGTGTTCTAGTTTACACTTGCCCAGCTTGCATTAAGCTTGACATTTCAAGCTTAAAAATTTTTCTAAATACACGTGGCGAACGCGCCCCACATACTTTATTTTTCCGCGCATTTTCCCCTTCTATGCAGAAATTTTAAGTTATTTTAATCTGTTTCCGTCGAGTGTCCGGAATAGAACCTGGGACCTTTCGGTTCGTAGCCGAGCGCGTTATCCATTGAGCTACCAAGCTTCGATGGAGTTATGACTAAAGTTTGAAGTGAATTATTAAGCGGTTTTCTGGCCAGATTGATAAGTGGGTGATATGTTATTTGTTTTTTTTTATTTTTCCATGGGATGCATCAAAATTAAAATAACGTTATGTGTGATTTAGAGACAAACATAATATAAACTTAAGAGCAGCACATATTTTAAAACTTTCGCAAAAACTCATGAGCAATACTGCCGCTGGCCAAAATCGAGACAAACGACTGATTTTGAAATCAATTTCGTAGTATAATTGTATTTTATTTTGAAAAATTTTCATATTTGGAAATATAGAATGGGTTTACTTACTTAACACAAATTTTGTGTTAAGTAATCTGAAATCAAAGAAACAGATAGTTAAACGTTACTTCGAAATGCTATATCCCATTTGCTAACCTAACATGTATGGAATACAAACACTTTAGTCATTTTTGTAAATATTTCTTATAATAACAAATAATTGAAAAATTTTGCTATTTTTTCACGCTAAAAATTCTCTTTACAAATGTGGTTATTTATTTTCCTACATATTGGTATGCTATATTGATATAGAGCATTTCGAAGAATTAAAAGTAAGTTTAAATTAATTTATACAAATGTAAATTTGAATTATTTTCATTGTTCATACTTTATAATTAAAAAAATTATTTAACTTCTGAATTTTTTTTATCCTTTGTAATTTTATTTTAAAACTACAAAAGTGTAAGATGTAAGATTTTTGGGCCCTAAAATCTGTAGGCCCTGGGAAGTTGCCCCGTTTGCCTTGCCGGTAATATGGCACTGGTAAAAATAAAACACATCTTTTACGAACTTTCAGCAAATTTGAGGATGCTAGACAATTAATGTCCATTCTCTTTCACAGATGGCGCCATCAATGCTCCTTTAAAAAGGAAAAATCAAGTGAGTAGCAATTGCCAAGCTTAAATCAAGCTGTATTTAAGCTTGACAATTCAACTTGACTCCTGCAAGCTTGCTGCCAGCTTAGAATGAGTTGAACTGTCAAGCTTGCATTAATGCATCAAATTCAAAGAAATGTCAAGCTTGATTTAAGCTTATGTGCTATCTGGGAAATGTCCTCGGCCGCTCATCATAATCTGATGAAATACCAGAAAGAAAGCGCCAAATTATAAACAGAAAACAGTTCCAAGGAAAAATATTGATGGTGCTGCCATCTGTTGTGGATGCACAGAACTTTTTCCATGCGCAACCAACCACATCCTACAACTGGACAAACTTCAGTTCAGCCTTGCCCTTAGGAAAAAGTTTCTATAAGTATAGGAAAAAAAGACCATAATTTGAAAGAACTTGTAGAGAATTTTGTGCATTCTATAAGAGATTTTCGTATGGGAGAAGACGAATATCCGGCCCAAGGCGCTTATTATTACTGGCAACTACAATGTAGTCAATGATAAAAAATACATTAAATTACCTTTTTTTGAATTCCAGTTCGTGTCAAATATTATTACTTTTTAAACACATATTATGCTAAAATATATGAAGAGCTGTTTATTTATTTTATTAATTTCTTAGGTAATGAAGGATCGAGGTAATATAACAAATAAGGATTTTGAGACTTTACACAATCGACTCACAAGACGAGATTCACACATTTTTTTAATTTCCATTTCTTTCATTGTTTTTTAAATAAATCATACATGATGAATCAATACGTTCATAATTAGCCTATTGAAATTTTTTTTCCTGTCAATTGAAGAATCAACTATTGCATTTATTTTTTTACAAAACTTGAAATAGTGAACGCATGTTTTGTACTTGCAGCAGATATATTAAAAAGTAAAAGTTTTTTTAAAATTAATTTCAGTTTTTTCTGAGTAAAAAATTTTTAAACATTAAAGTTTTAAAGAATTTTAATAGGAAAATTAAAATTGCGTGAATAATGTGATAAAATATTACTTTTACAAGAGATACCATTATTTAAATAATGTCTTTAATTGTTGTCATGGAGAGTTATTTTTAAATTTACAGTTATTCTTTTATTAATTCTATTTTAAAGTGCGATAGCTAGAATAAACTACTTGAAAAACAGAAGACTACTTGTTTATTATCTTCCTTTTTAACCCATTTGTGCCTGGGTATTTTTGCGACTTTCTTCGATTTTTACTGATAACAGAAATAATAGATAAATTTCTGATGTCAACTTCTTGAACAAGGGATGATTTCTTTTAAAATCATCATGCATAAAAATGGAAATATCAACATCCTACTTGGTCATGTTAAAATATTTTGTAGAGTTGAGGCTCAGTACTCATGAATAAAGGCTAGGAAAAATAAATAACGTTTTCGACTAATAGCGAAAATGCCGTCCCAAAAAAGGGACACTAGGCATAAATGGGTTAAAGACCACTGGGGAAGAGTTCTCTTCAAAACAGTCCCCGTTTTAAATCACCTTTATCTCCTTTATCTCTCCCCCCCCCCCCGCAAAAAAAAAGAGCTTTATTTAGTACATGAATTTAAACGTTCGGTGTAATAAATCTTTCAAAATATGACTGTATAGTTAGGCAAGTCGGAGTGTCCAGGCTGATTAATTTTTCTTATTTTTTACCAACTATGCGAAAAACAAATATTTAGCCAAGTATCGAATACATATGGAGAGCTGCTCTTTTGGCTCTTGGCTTTTGACTCTTTGCGGTATATTGTGTGAATTTCCTAGAAAAAGTAGACTATATTTTTGAAATCAGGTTTGAGGTAAACAATGTACCATAAACATGGGAGAATTTCTCACGGGTGTACTGAGCCCGTTTAAAATATTTCAGGGAAATATTTCAGCCACAGCTCCCACAGCTCCCCTACTTTCTACGTCCCTGAATAGACCTACAAACTATGTATGTGAGCTGATGTATAATTTTGTGAAATTAATTTCTTCAATAATGACATGTTTCATGTTTGTATGATAATTGTATATAAATAATATTTTACAATTTCTATTTAGTTAAAATTTGAACGGGATTTATTAATTTTTCTTTTCAGTATTTTTCTTTGGATATATTTTGTATAAGAGTACACGATATGCGGAGTTTGTGTGTATTTATTAGAGCTATGTTTTATTAAAAAGGTTTTTAAAAGAGGAGAGATACTTTTTAATGAATAGAATAAATATGAACATAGGACTAGAATTAGAACACCTGAATGTATTTTATTTAGTGTTAAGAAACAAAGAACTCCACCATCTCGAAAAGCGGTCGTTAACGATTAGAGGCTTACAGTTTTCCGTTAGTTCTTTCGTTTTTCTTATAAGAATGTATAAAAGCTTATAACTAGCAATTTTATTACAATAATACATTTTTATAATGGCAAGCGTTATTTGATTGATTTGCATTACACCGAACAATTGAAATTTCTGAAAGACAAAAGTCTAACAGCTAACGTTAAATTTATGCCAAAGTGTCGGGGGGGGGGGATATCAATCCCTATATCCCCCTGGATATACGCTGGCTTGCCAAAAGGGGGAGACAGTGGCGGATTTTCCAATAGGCGCATGAGGCGCGCGCCTCGGGCCTCATATTTCTAAGGGGCCTCCAAATTCGGTTTTCAGAAAGGAAAAAACTATATATAAATATCTGTTCAAGAGACATTGTTCATAGTTTCAGGATTGCTTCTAGAGTAGAAAGCGTTTTTGAACAATCTTTTCTTTGGTGACTCCCTTTCCTCTTCACAGCATTGGGCCATAATCTAAACTATAATACGAATACTTTTAGTTTATAAGTAATTGATGCTTTAATTCCGTATTTCACTGTAAAAATATCCAGAAACGTTCCTTGGAAATAAGGATAAGTTAGACTTATAAATACTATACAGAAAGTATACATTTCATTTTGAAAACTTTACTGTTTCGTTCAACCCGTCACTTAACCGAATAGTGGTCTCACGACCTTAAAAAACAGGCAGTTCACTTAAAAATGACTAGAATCGTAAAAAAAAAAATAATTAAAAAAAATTCCAGTAGTGTTCCTTGAAAATAATAGGCAGCTGAGGTGCCCTAAATTCCAAGGAAAGTTGCACGAAAATACCAAGAACTTTACTGAACAATATGCAATTCAGTGGATCTTTCCTGGGCTGTTCAATAAAGTTCCTGGTATTTTCATGCAACATTCCTTGGAATTTTAGGGCCTTCAACTGTCCATTATTCCCAAGAAAAATTCCTAGATTTTTTTGCATTGTTTTAATTTGCTCACTATATTTTATCAAAAAAAAAAAAAAAAAATACAGGTGCAGAGGGTCCCTATGCCTTTTTCCTATCCGGAATCAATTAGTTGGGTTGGGTTGGGGGATTACGGCCAATTATCTACAAGTGGGATCTATGCCGATGGGTGTGGGTGCTCCCCTTGGGGGGTCTTTCTAAGGGATTCTAACCCCTATTTACGCTAAGTTTTGGAAGAAACCACGGAAAATTACTAACGGTTAGGTTGGCGGACGCGACCTGGTTTTGAACCAGGCACCTTCCGTCTCCCAGTTCAGAGTGCTATGCGCTCAGCCACTGGTTGGGCCGCACTGAATCAGATTGCGGCTCAGTAGCTGTTATTGCAGTAGGACATTCAAATACACCTGCTTTATAGATTGCCGCCCCCACCCCCAAATCAAAAAGTGTACAGTCTGATAAGAATATTTCTCATTTTAAAAGAGAAAAGATTGAACCGCTTTATTTTACAGCTTGAGATTGAAAAATTTGTCAAAAATTAAATATTTTATATTTTTCAGCCGTTCTTCATTTAAATGATTTAGGAAAGGACACTCTGTATTCAGTGAAATTTTCAAATATACCTAGAATATATAATTGTTGTTGGTTGTCACGATGTAAAAGAAATTGGAAACAATAATTTATCTTCTTTCGAAAAATCACTAAAAATTAAAAATTTAAGCTAGGGATAACCGATTTTATCTTTTTTTGGAATCGAAACTTTCCGAGTATGCAATGCTAAAAAATTGCCGACCAATAATTAAAAAGATATGAGCTCATACAAGTGCGATAACACTTTTTTTTGGGGGGGGGATTGGGGGAAGATATTTGATAGTTAAAAAAAATATTGAAAAATTAAAGAAAGCAATACTTAGAGTCACCGAAATTTCACATGCGTGCAAAGTTTCAGCTCGATTGGATGATAGTGGGTTAAAATCGATAGACAAATTTTGAACTGGAATGTCATACACAGTTAATTAAAAACTTAAAAAACAAATGATGATTAATTTAATTTTTTGTTTTCAACTAGAAAATATTTATATAAACATATAATATTTATATAAAAAATAACTATATTATAAATACGGCATCTATTTTATAGTCGCAGATGAAAATGCTAAACATTAATAATAAACCTAGGACTGAAGCTTAGAGCATACCCATTTACCCATTATAAAGTGGAATTTATTTTTAAGTCAATAATATTTTTTGTACTTTAATGTGCTTAGGGTGTTGCAAAGCTGATTCAACTGCTCTGGGCCGCGAAGTCGGGGACTGCAAAAAAATCAACCTTCAAAAATCTTTCAATTAATCGAGATAATTCCTAATATTCCAAGAGACTATTTAGACAATACTCTTGTTTTTAAAATCTACATAACTTTAGACAAAGTTTGAAAATCCGAATTTTCTACTGTTTTCTTTTCTTTTTAACCGTAATTTAACCGTAATTTACAAAATTGGTTTCAACTTCTTCACTTATTAATAAAATATCTTAAATATACTGATCTATAATAAGTTTTAATAATAGACAAGTTTTTTTCTGTATAAAATTAGAGGTACACTGTGCTGAAAAAGTATTTGAGTTAAAGTCATTCCTATGTCAGTGAAACATACAGTCGAAATGCTATACTGACTAAAGAGCATTCAACGAACTAAAAAAAATTTTATTGACTAAAATTGGCTTATAAAAGCATACATTTGAAATATTTTCATTGTTCGTACTTAATAATTCAAAAATAATATAACTAGAGATTTTTTTTCTCTTTTGTAATTTTATGGCAAAACTTTAAAAGAGTTAAATGTAAGATTTTTGGTTCCCTAAAACCTGTGGCACA
Source organism: Cheiracanthium punctorium (assembly GCA_038373885.1). Taxonomy (NCBI): domain Eukaryota; kingdom Metazoa; phylum Arthropoda; class Arachnida; order Araneae; family Cheiracanthiidae; genus Cheiracanthium; species Cheiracanthium punctorium. The sequence continues at coordinate 60,028 of JAWZYV010012803.1, read as the reverse complement.
GGGAAGTTACCTTGTTACCCTTGCTAGTAATAGGGCATTAGGTGCATAAAATGCAAATAGGTTTCTTACTTTCTAATTTTAACTCATTACCTTTAAATCACAGATGAAATTATTTTTATGTCATGATTTAAAAATTGGATAAAATCATGATCTAGTTAACAAGATGCAATACAAAAACTAAACTTACATTACTTATTTCATGAGATTCTGCTCCAGATTATTAACATTAATCTGCTTGGTGACTAAGAATTGCCTAAGGCACCAAAAATCAGGACAGTATGTTAGTCATGTGTTTGTTGTGTCTATACAATACATTTCTTGCTCTTCCAATAACCACACAGTGGCGACTTGGGTGTTATAAATAGAGGTTCACAAATAAAAATCCCAAAATTAAATACGCAGATACAATGCAACTTACTAGTTGAAATAGTTTTGTGTTTTCAGCAACTGAAGGAAAACAACGCATACAACTTAAAAAAAAAAAGTAATCTCTAGTCTTGCATTTTTTCAGTAATTTTATTTTTTGTTTCCAAAGACAATGCTGAAAAATGTACTTGCTTAAGCTCTTAAACACTTATTTTACTGTCATCTTAAAGTATTTACATTACTTTGTAAGAAATATGGTACTGAAAAATGATAAAAATAAATAAAATAATAAGAAAATGAAAAAAAAAAATGGATCAACTAACCGAATACAACAAACAAAGGAAGAATCCGAAAGCTATAACCACAAAAAAATGGTCTGTGCACACACTGAAAATGTAGGAACGGAATGCTATTAACTGTGCCTTACTCCTTTTCTGTTCTCAGAGAGGATTTCAGGACATTTCTCTGATTGCTTGTACGACCAAGGAAAAGACCTGATGTTTTATGCAGTAGTAACCTACAATATGGTGCATTAGCTATAATAAGCTAAGCATATTTAATACTAGTATGTGGGGGGACAGAAAAACTCACATTTTAAATTCACAAAAATCCAGAAGTGTACTTAATATATATAGTTCTAAATTTAATTTGTTAGTGTGCTTATTTTTTAGTTTTTCCTCCGGAGGTTCACATGCTCAAATAGACGAGCCGCCACTGTGAGCATGTTCAGATTTGTTTGTGCTATGTCGATTCAAAGTAATAAAAAAATCCATGCTGATTACACTCTTCACCTCATAACAGACAGATGTATGTAAATTTTGCCTTTTTTATTTGATTTGTGCAATCTCTATTTTACTAATAGAGATTCTGTATTTGAAATAATATATAATTTAATATTCAACATGGTACTGAATATGGCTTGATATGGCATACTGAATATGGTATTCATTCAACATAAATCTAGACCACAAACATCTCTCTCTTTTTTTAAAATAATAATTTATTGAATCACATTGCTATGAATTTTTAGAATGATCAGGTCTGGCCGTAAGGTCGGACCCCTGTCCAGGGTGGCAAATTTTAAGGGCGGCATTTTATCTTGAATTTGAAAAATACATTTTTAATTTGTTCTCCAGATTTTCAGAAAGTTCATTCTTCTAATTTTTGATTAAATTGTAGGAGTACAAAGAATGGAATTAGCATACTAGCAGAAATATATAAAAAACAAAGTTATAACTCCTGTGTCGATTGTCATAAGATTACAGTTTAGAGAGTAACAACTTACTGAGTCAAACTGTCGACAGACAAAATATTTTATTTTCTTGGAATGAACTTTCAAAATTAAGGAGTCATTTAGAGTTTCAGAAGAAGGAGCTAGTAATAAATATTAAACTGAAAAGAGAGTATCTGAAATATCCTTTAAGTAGTCCATATTTAACGCTGCAACATTTGATTTTATTATTTTACTCGATGCGCAAAAAACTTTATCATAGTTTATGTAATACCTCAAACACAGTTCAAATTTGTAGAAAATTGAAGACCACAATTTAAATTCACTAACTACCTATTATTTAACAAAATTTTGTTTAATTTCCTTAGTTGTTTTCACATAGTGGCCAGACAAAATTTTCTGAATCATTTTTTTAATAGGAAGAATTCAAACAATTTTATTTCACTCAATCGCTTCGTCTCTAGCTAAATTTTATTCAATTAACTGCAGATATTTTGATATTATACCTAAAAAAAAAAAAAAAAATCTTGAAAAAATAATCAACATAATTTAATTAAATGAATTAGCCAACTAATGCATTACCTTAAAGTGATACCCCTCACCTCGGTGGTTTTATTTCCCTTGAAAGATTGACGGTAAAAAAAATTTTAAATGTAATAGTTGAAACTTGCTGGATATGAGGGGACAGGCGAAATAATGATCCAATATGAGAGGGGAAAATCAAGGGTACAAGCTAGGACTTTGAATACACGAGCAATCTATGTGACCTACAGTAGTCACTTTAAACTTAATCATTAGCGGCATGGATAATGCATCCTTAGAAGCCTGTCATTTTTTAAAATATGGTTTTTAAAAAAAATTCTTTTTTCTTCTTCAACTTTTCGACGATGGGTAATATTACTAAAATTTATAAAGGACTAACTTTAAAACCATTTGTAGGGTAAAATTAGGAGGTATTTATGTTTTCCTTAGTGTTTATAATCATACTAGAATAGACAACTCTATAAGAGATGAATAAGAAACCGTAAAGTTTTTTTTTTTTTTTTTTTTTTGATCTTCGATTGGATGTGGCTTTTGAAGAAATACTCTGTGATGTAAAAGAACTGACCGGCGAGATAGATATCCCGGCTAACTTTGAATTCACACAGCCACACCTCAGAGTCTGATGAAGAAATATTATTTTTGATTATAAAGCATGAGATGTTCCGGTGAAATATTCTAAATTAGAATTCAAGATAGTTTTATTTTTGACAATAGACCATGCGCTTAAAGCCTTAGAATGCAGATTTAATTTAATAAGTACCCAAAGCAATTATTTTCCATTTTTGTATGACATATATGATTCAAAATATATTTCTGAAAAGTATTAATTGAACAGCATAAAAATTTGGAAATAATGTTGACTCGAGAATCGGGATATAAACTCGCTTTATCTAGAGGATGAAATACAGTGTCAGTTGTGGCCTTAATTAGGTAAAAAAGAAAGTCCAATTGAAATTTTAAAACTAATTTCGACTCTAGAATAATTAGCACCGAATCTTTCTTTTGCTATAAGAATTTTGCTTCTTTGATGATAATTGTGGCAAGTGCAGAGAGGAGTTTTACAAAATTAAAAATTTCTCATGTTCCACAACTTTTCAAGACAGTGTTGGATTTAGTTACATTGGCACTGGACATGAATTAGCTGAACAAACTGATTTAAAAGAAATAATCAGAAAGTTTGTGGAATTAAAAGTTGGGAAGAAAAAAAAACCTTTTAATTTTCTTTTTTAGCTTATTGTATGGTTTTTAATAAATATGTTTTTTCTTACACTGATTTTTGTTTGGCAGAGCTACTCAAGTTTTATAGGAATGCAAGTGTCAACAATTTATTTATTGTAATAGTAATTTTTAACTGTGGTGTATGTGTGTGTGTGTGGGGGGGGCAGCATTTTATATTTTTGTCTGGTCTGGGGCTAGAGAATGGCCCTGAAAATGATCTGCCCCTCAAGGGTTAAATAAGGATAAAATTTATATTCTACAGGTTGAGTAATTAAATTCTGCATTTTGTGGCATGAAAATCGGTTAACTATAAAGCGAGATAGGAACCCTAGTGTTTGCCATAGAAAAGCACAAGATATCACTTAGATGACTTCAGTTTTAGACTTATTTTTGATGATATTTTGCCAAAAAGTTGCCAACTTCTGTAGCATTTGGTGCAATTTTATTAATCAAGCCTGTAATGTTTGTATCCTGGCACTAGTATTATGCAATAGGATCAGTTTTACATCATCAATATACATTACCAATAGGAAGTGTCATTGGATTGGAATGTTGTAGTGATTAGTAGATCATTCATAAAGTTTGTTAACGAAAAGTATGAAAGAGTAGTTCCAATCACATGTTCAGTGTGATTGTCAGCTGTTCCTAGCAGAGAAGCATTAACTCTGCTGAGAAGATGTAGTTCATTATATTGCGGTATTAAAAGGGATGCTTTCTCGCTTGTTTTAAGAAGCCTATTTTGTTATATGCTGAGGAGCAGCCAGACTCCTGCTCAAGTATTTTCACTGACGTTTAGCATGTGGAAGGATTTTATTGTTCGTGAAATACAGTATCTGAGAAGACTTCCGTGATCAGCTTATTGTTATAAATCAAGTTACTGCTTGCTAATTCCTGTGAATTGTATACAGCAAACTGTTCGCTGAATTTCTAGAAACACTTATATTTGTGTTTCATGCTGTCAACTGGACAGCTTACTAGAACTTTCCATATCCAATGGACTTAAGCTATGAATCTCAAAGCCAAGTAGAGTTCAATGCAACAATATAGACAATATTTGCAACCCTATAATTGCAAATGATTTGGAGACATCTTGTATAGCTTCATTAATTTGATTATTAAAAACATGTAAACTAATTTCTTGAAATTTAGAGTGACTGTGATGTTTTTTAAAGGCATGCTCATAAATTCAATAAAATAAAATAATGTTTAGTTTTCAAACCAAAATACTAATGTGCTCAATGAAGAAAACTTTAAAGTAAACTGAAAACTGTTTTCTTTCACAATTTTTTTTTTTTAATTCAAAACAAATACTAAATACACAACAAATAGGAACAGAATTATAAGCTACTTCTTACTTATATTAAATAAGGAGTATTAATAAATACATATTAAGGAAACATATGAAAGAAAAAAAAATCTAAGCCAAGCACTAATGTAACCGATTTAAAATTTACTTAAATTGAATTTCATGATTTAAAGGCAGTAGATAATAAATTTACATGCTAAATAAATAACACAAATAATAATATTTTAACAAAGATGAACAATAGCTTTCAATGAGAAAAACTCCTGTAAATGTAGCTAAAGAAATTCTTCATCATCATCATCTTGCATGACTGGTTCTACCCACAATTCTCTTCCAGATCTTTCCTAAAAGTAATAAATAATACATAATTTTGATCATACTACAAAAGGTGATCATTTTTAAAGCATATACGTCCCTCCCTGATTAATCTATCTATATTTTCAAAATACAAAATGTAAATGAATTGTGTAACAGAATTTTGAGATTTGTTAGGTTCATAGTAAAAAAAATTTCTTCGAAATTCTTTAAATTAAAATTTTAAGAAATTAGCTTTAAAAACCAGTGAATGTTAAATAACTTTAAAGCACAACAGTTTCAGCAAAATATATTTCAGTAATGATTTTTTACTGAATTGAACATTCTTTCAATACATAGATAAAGAATTCATTTAACATGTGTAAGTATTTGATAAACAGTTTATATAATACAGTAGAACTTCTCAAAGCCGAACTTCCAAACTCTGTTATTTCAATAATCTGTATGAAATTTGTACTTAAAATGATCTAGTCATGCAACAAACCAAAGTTCAAACAACAAACTTTATTTCTATATTTAAAAAAACACACAAAAAAAAACAACCTTTCTCTTGCATATAATTCCGCAATTAATGTGTTTCATTTTTCATTTATATTTTCTTTTCTATTAAAAAAAATTAATTTTTTTTTTTTTTTTTTTTTTTTTAAACTTTACCTGATTAAATCTGAGTGATTCTGGATTTGAGAAGTTCTACCATACATTTAGACATTTTTCTCATTAATATTTCATCGCTTCATAAAATATAGAAATTATCAATTTCAAATTATAATTAAAATCTGAATTTACTGCTGAGGAGGAAAAGAAACAAGCTTGAGAAAATTGACAACAGACAACCAGAAAAATAAATATACTACAGCTATCCCGTAATGTAGAGGAGCAGGCATAAAAATATCTGAAGCCGGCAATAAAAAAGAATTGAAATACTAATATGAATATCTTTAAAAGAATTAGAATGGGAGATGACTTAATTAATAAAGCAGGAACTGCAGATATTTACAAAATAAACATAAAATTCAATGAAACAAATAAAAATGGCTGGTACATTGGTGTAACTAAAAGAAAAATCAAAGAAGGGGGGGAGGAGTGAAGCTGACTTAAAATTTGGAAAATTAAGCACAGCTATATCTCGGATCGTTCAAAAGGAAAACGTAACAATAGGTCTAAACAACATTGAAAAAATAACAAATTTTCAAAATAAAAGTTATGTTTTTCACTGTGGAGCAATTGAAATAATTTCCACCCTGACTCTGCTAATGAAGTAGCACAGGCTCTTATTGATGAAAGATGGTGCCACATGGTACTTGAGCAAGCACAAAACATCAGAGGCATTGAGAGAGCAAATGCAGAACTGCTGATGACTATGGTCACGAAAGGTGGCCAAAGGCACTTACGGCCAAAATTTTCATGCAAAATGCAACATAGAGGAAAAAGAATGAATAAAGAATGTAACATAAATAAATATACGTGCTCCCTTTAGACTGTAAAAATCTTGATTTCTTGAAATCTTGATCGTAGAAATAATTTTGATTTACAGATAACAAATATTAATTCTTAAAACAAGGTAAGTTTTTTCCTTAATCTATAATTAAATTTTATTCATACATTCTCCTGATTTCAAGATCAATTATATATAGTATTAAATTTTTCTTGTGTTAAAAATTGCTTTAATAAAAAAGAGCTCTTTTACTTTGTACAACATGTGTATGTATCAAGGTAAAGATCACAATATTAAAGCATTAATGCAGACAATTTATTTTTATAGAAAAATCATAAATGAATTTTTAAAATTTAAATATATAATAGCAGCATGAATGCAGCTCAATTTAATTAACAGAAAGTACAACTTACAGTAATGCATACTCTTTTCATTTCATTAACCTAACAAAACAAAAAAAAAAAATGACATTAAAAACAGAACAAACAAACATATAATTAAATGCAAATATGTAAATCAAAGAGCAAGATGAAATACTGTAATATTTCATGAATGTACGTCATTCTAAGCATTCACATGTTGTACTGCACTGTAAGTAGCAAAGCATTAAATGCCCACATGGAGGTGCATAAGATGCTATAAAGCTTTGAAGCGAAAAAATTATAAGGTTCGAGTCTACTCATCAGAAACTGCCCACAGGACATTGTTAAAAAAAAAGGGGGGGGGGAAGTAGGGTTTCTGATTTGTGCCTGAAAATTGACTAGTCTGAAATACAACAAAAAATAATTTTTAATTGATTTCAGTATAATCATTTAATATCAATTTTTCACCGTTAATGTCACACCATTTTTTAAAAATAAACCTAAATTCGTTTGTCAGTGATAAAATCTACTGCTCTGTTGGGTGGTTAAGTTTATGATTAATTTATCATTAGTCTTCTTGAGATATAATAAATTTTCATAAAGTTGACTTATTATTAGAAAAAAGCCCAAAATTAAAAGATAAGCAATTGATAAATTTGGTATCAAAATACATTATTATTGCATAAAAAAGGTATAGACACCTTTCTCAAATAGAGAATTTAAGAAAATTTAGAGAGTTTATATGTTGCAAACATACTTCATTCTAAATTACTATTGTATACACGCTGGATCTAAAGATGAAAGTTTGTGATAGAAAACAGCAACTGTCTTATTAACCTTTGAAAGAGTAAAGGAGCCATTTTTTTAGATCACCTCTATTTACTACAAAAAGCCAGCCCAGTTTTAAATATAAAAACAAGAAAGTGTGCACCAGTTTTTATAGAATACATGCAACAATTTACTTGTCATCAATCCCATACTCTTTTAAAATAATATGAATTTTTCAAAAGATAAGAACTTATTTTATTTTATTGTTAAATTTAGATGCAAATTTTAAATATAAAAAGATAAAAATTATGTTACCTCTTCACATGATGGCTTGGCAGACAAATCATATGATTGAATGCACTGCTGGCAAGCTTCAACATCAGCCTGCAAGTATTTAATGAAAACAACGATTAGATTCGTATAAATTAATGTAAAAAAAAAAAAGAAATTTTTTTAAAAATCACTTAACTTTTTAGATAATACAAAATTAAATTTTTATCATTACGAAAATATAATTTAAACAAATATTTTGCAAATAATCTTAAGATAGAGTTATCCAGAAAATTTTAGTCATATTACAAATAATTAAATAATTTCTATAAATGTTACTGTATTAGCCCAAATATAACGTGATCCCAAATTTAACGCGACACTGGAATTTTCCTTTAAGAGATTTAGAAAATCTTATATTCAGACCTTGAATTTAGCATGAGTCAGTTTTTTAATGGGAAATGATCAGTCAAAAAATATCGCATTATATTCGGGCTAATACAGTATTTAATAAATCAAAACAAGCATTATCATTTTAAATAAATAATAAATTAAAGTACTAACCTTATTTTTTAGTTTCCGAATACATTTCCTTTTAGCCTTAAATTTCAAACTGGGCTGAAAAGAAAAAAATTCAAATTATACTAAAACAGATCCTATTACTGATTACTTAATAAAAACAAACTAAGAATTTTGGGTATTCTTCTTTTTTTTTTTTTTTTTTCAAGTGACAATAATTAAAAGGCAACAGCTATATCAAATGTTTATATTTAGTAACCACTGGTGTGACTGAGTAAATCTAAGCCCTCCCTAGAATGATTGATTACATGTCCCCTTAAGGAAATTAGATTTTCTATTGCAAAAATAAGAGATAGAGCCCTGTGGAGTGGGGGTGAACATTAGACATGCATACCTAGCTACACAAATGGCTATAACTGAATTATGATATTAGAAACATATTTAAGAAAACAAATGAGAGTTGAATATGAGTGTCAAAAACTCAATGTTTTTAAAAATATTCTTGAAACAGTTTACGAATAATATTGTGGAAAAAATGACTTGGTGATGTGTTCAAAACATTAACAGTAGAACATGTTTAACAGCTATAAAAACAGTCCCCAAAAATCTGTTGTTAATGCCAAATTAAAAGAAAAGAGTCTTTTTTTAAACATGCATAAAAAATAGTACAGGGTATACATTTTGGGTAGATTAAGGATAAAAGGTCTACCCTTCTTCAGTTGCAAAATGTGCAAATTCCAGACAAGCAGAAAAAACAGAACTAAAAGTAAGCTATGTGAGAAGAAAAAGTTATCACCCAGGAGAAATAAAAAGTATGAAAATCAGCATGAATAAAATTTGAAAAGGGGGGGGGGCATTGAGAAGAAATCAGCAAAAAAAGGCAGTAAGTCAAAAAATAAAAATAGGTAAAATAAATTAACGTAATATAGAAACATAAAACAATATAAAAAAAAGGAATTAGAGCTCTTTGTATCATTATTCTTTTATTGTTCTCTTTCTGTTTTAATTGTTTTATGTTTCTGTTCTTGGTACATTTATTTAAATGTTTATAACTTATTATTCTCTTTTTGAAAATTTCTTTTTTGCTGTTCCCTGCCCTTCCTTTTATTCCCAGTGGTTTTCTTACTATTATTTTTATTTTGAATGGAAACTGCATTGTTTGTTTACTTTCAGTTTTCTCTCTTTTGCATATAGAGAAGTTGAACTTGTTTGAAGCTAAAGAAGAGTAAACATTTGTACTACCTAAAAAGCCCACTATTTTTTTTTTTATACACGTGTAGTAAATACATATTTATTTTAATTTAAGTTTATCAGTAAATTAACTGCTGTGAAAGTATACCAAAATGTATTTAATACAACTATTGATTCAAAGAACTCTTAATTTAGTAAGACTTTATATTATGTATTGACAACATAATTTAAATATTTTTGCTGTCCTCTTTGGGTATGAATATTATGAAGTTAGACTAGATAACAATTATACCTGAGGAAGACAAGATCTTCTCATAGCTCGAACCTGCAATAAAAATTTCAATCATAATTAAAACAAACAAAAATTAACGAATAAACTTTTTCAGTTAATGATTCTGCATATTATTTATTCTTACATCATCTCGAGTAACATTTTGTGGCAACTCAAAGCTGTCAACACACAGATAGCAAGTTTCAATTTCCTCCTACAATAAAAAACAAATGAACAGAAATTTAATTTATTGATGAAAGATAAAATTTTTAAGTTTGGGGGGAAATTAAAATCAATTTTAAAACAAACTTATCAAATTTTAAACTACAATTTTTTTTCACTTAAAAAAAAAAAAGGAAAAAAAAGAGCACAGATTTGATCTCTAAATCTTCTGTTCAGATAATTTTTTAATAACATAATTTTTCACACACACAAAGAGACATTTTGAACACCAAAATAAGGTAAAATACGTTGAAAATTTCAGTGCAAGAGACTGACAGAAAGAAGTATCTTGGGAAAAATACAAATAATTGGATTCAATTTATCTATATATATATCTTCCAAATATAGATCAATGTTTAGCATCTGCTTAACAATATTTAAAAACTTTTTTGCTTTTTTTAGAGGACTGATTTACAACCAGTGTCACATTTATGAAAAAGAAGAAACAACAAACCAAGCATTATTTTTTTTTTTTTTCATAAAAAAGAAAACTGACTTCAAATTACTTCACCATAATGAAAAATTATTTCTATTGTAAAATAGAAGTGTTTAGTAATTTCTTGCCAAATAAAGAAGATAATGCCAAGCTGGGTTCAGTTCAATACATTTTTTTATGCCTAACTTAGTGTATGACCAAAAAGTGGCCAACCTTTTCGACTTTTGACATATTACTAACAACTTCATAACCAGGAACCCTTTAGACAATGGTTTTTAAAAACATATCTTTTTTTTTCTGACTATCATCAGAACATGAACAAATTAATATGGGACAACCTCCTAAGCTACATCTTAAAAAAAAAAAAAAGAAGAAGAATGGTAATTGGTCTACGTGGTAAAAATTCTCACTGTACATACATAAATATGCACACACACACACACATACAGGGTTTCCTAAAATGGTGGTAACATTCTTTAATTCTTTATTTATTAAAGTGGGCAATGTAAATTGAAAAATGGTCAAGTTCAAAATAAGGTAGGTAAAAGGTTACAATAAGAAATACAGTGAAACCTCTCTGAACGGCCACCCCACCGTACCGAGAATATTTGGCCGCTCAGAGGGGGTAGCCGATCTCAAGGGTTTTATTTACCATTATAAGATAATTGCTATAATGCATAATATAAAGAAGTCCGACACCTATTCCTTATTTAAAATGAAATTTAAAACTTATCCAAAGAGAAAATAATACTTTATTGAATGCTTTCTTAAATTTTTTAAAAAAAGGATACAAATAGTGTCTGTTTTAAGTTTTACTTTTCTCTAAAACAACTATATTTTCTAGTTCGTTTTTCACCTTAAAATGCAGATCTCTAATCGATTAGTTTGAAATTTTCGATAATGTCATAGATTTTTTAGATAATAAAGTCGCTTGTGTTGAAAGTTTAGCTTGTTCGCCATTACAAACATCGGGAAATTCCTCGTCAGGGACGGAATAAGCGTCTGATAGGTACAAAAATTTATTTGTAAAAAATTCATTTGTAGGACACTTTCAACGCCTGATTGTCCAAGGGATTCCCCATCTTATGGGTGTGGGGAGAATACAAAATAGATAACAGAATCCATTCCAGTTATTCCTCGGTCTTATATTCCACCTGAAACCTGACCTTGAGTTTTTTCGCTCAAAATTAAAGCATGGAGTCAGTAGAATTTCCGAAAAATGAGATCGGCGATCCCATTCGGTGGCCGTTTAGAGGGGGTCGGGTGGCCGCTGATAGAGGTTATTTTAACATTAGGTCTATGAGCAGAAAAATCCGTGCCATGAAAAATTGGCCGTTTAGAGGGGTGACCGCTATACAGGGGTAGCCGCTCGGAGAGGTTTCACTGTAATTCCTCTCATTAATTTTCAAAAAGTTACACTTTTTAAATCTGTATACAACCCACATACAGAAAAATTCCCAGTTAGTGAAACATGCCCATACACTAATGAGGTATAATGTACAAAATTTTAGCCTTTCATAATAAAATGTCTCAGAGATATCTCATAGCTTAGACGGTCAGGGGCTATACTTGAATTTGAATGTAAACATTTATAGCTAGAGAGCAAAAAAGGTTCTTTCATAAAATTTGTTTCATAATATCTGTAAGATCCCTGAAACACGATCATCTGATGCGGTTTTTCCCTTTTGAGAACCATTAAAAAGTGGTCAGCATACATTTATCATCATATCGACAACACTTTTTAGGATGTAGCTTTCAAATTTTGTCCACTACATCATTAGTGCATGGGGTACATTTTACTAATATGAAATTTTTTTGTACAGGGATCATACATAAATTTTAAAAGTGAAACTTATCTTTTATAAAGAATTCAACCCTGTTACCACCTTTTTGGGACACCCTGAAAATATACATGCATCGAACATAATACCATCTCTTTTTTGAAGTTGTTAAAAAAAAAATTATTTAATACTTAAATCTAACTGTAGATTGGCTAATTCATCTAGATAAATTTTGTCTTTAGTTCAATGGTGAATAACTTAAAAACCTCTATCTATTTAATAAAACTACAGTAAAAATTTCTCATTAGGTATATGACTTTCCCAGAACAGAAACCTTACAGTAAATAAATAAAAATTTAAGAATTCATTTCCTGATTTGTTTGATTTAAATAAACGAATGAATTTTGGTGAATATTTATTTGATGTTTTTCCTAAATCAATAACATTGAAATATCTGCAATTAAAAAATAAATAAAAACAGATTTAAAGCTAAATTATATCCATTCAGAATAGTAAAAATGTTACATAAAATAGAATAAAAATACCAGGCTTTCTGTGTTCTCTTCACATTTTGCTTTAACCCATTCTTTTGGTGGTTTCTGGGGAAAAAAAAGTTTTATTAAAATTTTGCAATATAATTTTAATACAAACTATTACACTTTTAATATAAACTATTAAAAAAAAAAAAAAAACTATAACTCACCCGTGGTACACAGGTTCGGATCATACTTTTGATCTGCAAAAGAAAAAAAAAAATGTATATAGGTATTTATATTTGTTCTTATGAAGGACATGGCCGCAACTAAAGAAGGACAAACTGAACACATGCCCCGAGAAAATTAATATAAACTTTGTGTAATAATGCATAAAATGGTACTTATCAGCAATATGACCATTTTGGGTGGACAAAAGGGCTGCCCTTCCTCAGCTGTAAAGCAGTTCTAGCATCTTCACTAGTAGAAAGCAGAGAACTGAAGTAACTTCCTACTTGTGTAGGTGTTTGAATTTTTTACAAATGAGAAAGGACAGACCTTTTGTACTGTTCGAAATGATCATCTTGTTGATAAGTATTATTTTATAAGTATTATTGTTAATTTTACATCATCTCACGTAGTTCTAGTTACATGCCCTGTGATTAATTAAGGCTTGCCTTAGGTCAGGGATGGGCAAACTTTTTCGGTTGCGGGCCAAAAATCGAAAAAAAAAAGTTTGGTGGGCCAAAATAAATTTTTCTAAAATTTTCAAAACAATATACAAGCATTAAAATTTAAATATGTTAATGAGATGAATGAAATTGCGATTTCATTTTGTAAAGTTTCTTATATTGAGATTCGAAGTGAGATGTACTGATTCTAAGGAACGAGGCTAAATGCTCATCTGTCAGTCTACTTCTGAAAGAATTCTTACTAAGGTTCACAGTTGGAAACACTTGTTCACATACATAAGATTAAGCAAACATAGCACTGATTTTCTGGGCGTGAGATATTAAATTTGGGAAACTTACTTTTGATAATGATTTGTAAAATTCTAACTTTGGCATATTTAGAAACAACTGCTTGAGATGATTGTTAGATTGAAACTCAATTAATTCAAGCTGCAAATCTGACCTCACTGCTTCACAATTTACGTTGAAAGGCATGGTAAAAATATCCAATTCTATTTGATTGGCACTCAAATCTTGAAATGTGCATTCGAACTCAAAATGCGGTTTTTTTTCAAGCCATCTTCATAATTCTTAATATGGAAATATATTATAAATATATACGTATTTTCTTTTATTTTCCGTCGGACCAGCAAATTAAAATTCTATCCACGGGCTGGATGAAACCTTCCGGCGGGCCATAGTTTGCCCATCCCTGCCTTAGGTGATGTAAACTCTCCTTGCAGTACAGATGAAAGATAATTAGTCGCAATGAAACTTTCCTGTACAATCCTCCATCAACTACAGCAAATTTTGGAAAACTACATATACATCCCATTTCAGAAAACCTGAATCAGTGAATTTTGCTTCTCAACTAAATCACCACAGGGTTTTACTGGACCAGTTATTTGTTCCTTTTTCAGCAATACGTAATCTAAGTGATGGTTCACCTGATAACCCTATTTTGCACAAGTGCCAGATTTAGGGTATTTTTATTAACTGTCCATATCATTTGTCCATATGTATTCTTTTATGAGCAATTGAAATTGAAGTTTACTTATTATAGCTTTTAGTACTTATTATTAAAAGTTATCACATCTATAACTGATGAAAATTTTAGGAAATAAGTTGGCGTTCTTGTGTGTTACAGTGGCTCCCAAGTTTGCATGGTAACATTAAAATTAAATCAAGATTGCAGCTGATTTTGACAGCTTGTGAAGTGCAAAAGAGGGAAAAATTTTCTTTATTGTATATATGTGGACTTTGTTCACATTAAATTTTATTTTTCATTCATCCATGTTTTTATTTCTCTGTTCTTGGTACTTGTGCATTATAGCAGCTGCTGAGCTAGCTTCATGACATAAGGATTTGAAGCTATGTTTAGGACTGCAACCATTTTGGCAATATTTTACCACCACTATTTTGGCAATATATCTCATTCATTTGGCAATTTGAATTTCAGTGGCCGCTGTGATCTGCAGGTACCTTATTTTTAAGCTCAAATCACACATGCAACTTTTGCGCAACTTAAGTAAAAATACTTTACAGACTGTCTGTAAAAATACTTTACAGACAACTGCTTAAATGAAAGCAAACTGACCAAACACAAAAACACATACAGGTGATTTTCACAAAACTGGACAACACAAGATTGATGATTTTGCATCATTTCTGTCACACTTTTACAATGGAAAGAATTTTTTCATTTTACTTCTTTTGATCCAAAATGATATATTTGATGTCTAATGAAAAATTTTTTTTTGTCTTTGGCATTCTTTACTTTAGTCTATTTTCTGTAACCCTGGTGTGACAGAAATGATGTACGTGGTAGAGGAATGACAGGGACAGTGATTGAAATGACAAAAATGTCTTTTACAACTCTAAAAACGTAAAATGTAATCATGAATACCCAATAAATGTTTTTTATAAAAATACTTTTTCAGCTTCATGAGAGACAAGTAAAATTTGAAAAAAATTATCGAAAACTAGCAGGGACTAGTTTTGCCGTGTTTTGTGAGAATCACCCATAACAGTTTACTGAATTCTTGTATGAATGCATAAGGTAAATAATAAGTAATGTAAATAAATGTAAAAAGTGAAATTTCTAATAAGCTTTAAAACTTTGTGGGGGCATGTGCTTCAAACACCGTTTTCAAGAGTGGTCCATAAGTACACTTGTGTATATAAGGAATTGCTATCTTTATTAAATAAGAAAACAGAAATAATTTAATTAGAGAAATACAATCTAATTGTTTAGCAAAAAAATTAGAAAGTGTTATCAAAGTTACACAACGTGTTTTGTTAAACCCTGAACGAATGCCAAATTAAAATAAGGAAAGCCTCTGATTGTCTGAGGTCAATAAGTTGCCCCAACTCAAACAACTTTTCTCATACTGGTTGGCAGTAGCGTAGCCAGAAAAAAGTTTTAGGGGGGGTTTAGGCACTGATGTAACAGATAATCTACATTATGGATAGCATTCTTCATGTCAATAATAGAACTCAGCTAAATTTTAGGGGGGGGGGTTCTGACACCCAAAACCCCCCCCTCGCTATGCCACAGCTGGTTGGAAAAGATTGTTTAACAGTATCACACACATTTCCCCAACTGTTTCATCAAATAGGCGGGTAACCCAATTGTCTGTGCAGTGTCATACAAAAGCTGCAGGTGTGATTTGGACTTTAATGTATTGATTATTGTTCTTTACTCCGTTTCATCTATCTCTATATAAATATTTAAAGAACAGTTAAACATCATTTTGATCCAAACTACAGGTTTTTGATTAAGTATTATTAAAAGAATATTTTGAAAAGGGTTTTAAAAAACTGCATAATTGTTATTATTTATTCGTGTACAAAATCCTTTATTGGCATTTCTTAAAGTTCTCATGATTTAGCATGCTTGTGTTTAAAGCAATCTTTAATACTCTGGTTTGTAAAAATTATTTTTATGCTTAAAAAGTATGATGGTGGTATTTGGCACTATCAGAATAATAAGATAATGTAGAGTAACTCTAAATTTAATAAATGCAAGCATTTTAAAAAAAAGTATAGCAGGCAATTTTAAAATGTTGAATATTCAGCATATAAGAGTTAATATAATCAAAGCCGCAGGGAATAAATAGATATACAGTGTAGAAATTATTATTTAGATGCTAGAAAACAATCAACAACATTGCATGAATTGCAGTTCTCCCCCCACCTCTAAAATAAATAAAATTGTTTATTATAATTCAACATATTAAAACTTGGGAAATATTGTTTATGTCCATTTTCTTGGGAGAAACTTGCTCTTTGAGACATCTTCATAAAGAATACTTAATGAAAGGACTTAATAACAGCAATTGATGTTTTTTTTTTATGAAGATCTTAAAAATAAGTACCATAGAATAATTTTCTAAGTAGGTTAATTATTGAAGGAAATAAAATAATCCCTTATTTAATGTGTGGATATCATAATGTAGGTTTTACAAGTTTTAAGGAGTTTAAAAATCTAGTTATACAACAAAACAACCATAAATGAATAGCATTATATTCTTTATTACTACGATAATTCACAACTCTAAAGTTGAAAGACTTACACTCTTGTAAATGCAAAATTTAGGCACTTTTACAGGAAGAATATTTATTTTCACAACTCCGAATAAAATAGAAAATTTATCCTGGTATCACTAAATCTAGCAAATCTTATTGATATTCTCGTTTGGTTTTTTTATCCAAGCATAGCACAAGAAAAAAAAAAAAATAATAACTTTTTAAGTTAAAATAATTGATTCTGACAGTGGTTTTGTGCAACCAGCCACAGCTAGTTTATCCGCTTCTACATTGCCAGGGTTATTGTCATGACCTTTAACATAGCACCAGTCAACATTAAGTCCTTGACGGGCATTATCTAGGGCAATGAAGTCGTCTTTGTTTATGACAGGTTTGCCTGAAGAAAGTTTCCAACCGTTTTCTTTCCACTTTTCTATCCAAGTCGTGATTCCGTTGATAACAAACATACTATCTGTATACAAGCGAACATTTTTAATGCCTAATAGTTTAGCTTGTCTTAATGCATGAACTGCTGCAAAAATCTCAGCTCTGTTATTAGTCTGGCGTCCAGGCAGTCTCATGCTAGTATTTAAAGGATTCCCTGGACCCCAGAAGACGCCTATACCAGCTTGAGCTCCGTCCTGACCATTGCACGAACTGGCACCATCAGTGTATACGGTAACATATTCATTTTCCTTACACTCTGGCACATTTAATTTCCCCTCCATGCACTTTCCACTTCTAACAAACTCGTTAGCTTCTTCTTCCGAATCAAACTTTCTAAACTTAGGATTAGGGAAATTCTTTATTTGTTTCTCGCATTCAACCCATGTGGAATATACACCTGGGCACGTTCCTTTGAAGACAGCGTAATATGGTTTCTTCTCTCGAACATCTGGAAGAATAAGCGGCAATACTTCTTCTGCGGGGTTTGAAGTACTAGTAATTAAAAACGGTTCTTTCGCAGACTCCCCTTGATCTTTCTGATCATTATACAAAATCTGAAATTCAGAGCAGTTTGCTGGTTCAAGTAATAATCTACTTCCAGCTACTGCAAGTCTATCGGCTTCTTCATTACCTTTGTGTCTAGCATGAGCTTTAACGTATATCCATTCCACTTCTAACTCTTTTTGGGCAGCATCTAATGCCATAAAATCTTCTTTATTGACGACATCTTTACCGGTAACTAGCTTCCAGCCATTAGCTTTCCATTTTTTGATCCAGTCCGTTATAGAATGTATGACAAATTGACTGTCTGTATATAACTTGACTTTTTTAGCACCGATTGACTTAGCTTGGCATAATGCATGAACTGCTGCGTATATTTCTGCACGGTTGTTTGTCTGCCTACCTACAATTCTTTTACTAGTGTTCAGAGGGTGGTTATCTCCCCAATAAACTCCTATGCCAGCCCTGGACCTCCGCTTTCCATTTTCAGAGCTGGCTCCATCCGTGAATACTATGACCGGTTCTTCAGGATTCTGCACCTTATATTCACACCGATCAGTGCTGCTCACTTTTAGTTTTTTAATTACTTTGTTGTTGATATGCCGAAGATCCTTAAGTTCTCGTTTGGTAGCTTTCTGGATACCACCCGTTCTAACATACAGGAGAGCGTCTTCTTCCGTGTCGAACTTTCGATAAGAAGCATTATTAAAGTCTTTGATTTGCTTTGAGCATTCAGTCCAAGTTTTATATACGCCTGGTTTTTTGCCTCTATGGACGGCATAATAGCTAGCCCTAGAAGAAGACGGATAAGTTATTTTTGGAACTGAAGTCACATTACCACGTTCAGAAGTCATATCAGGTTCACCGTCGTCACTGAAGTTATCATTAAAACAGTCTGGTTCAGATAGAAGATTAAGAAGTTCAGGATCGAGGCTGTCCGATACATCCATTCGTTGTAAATTCGTATTTTTTAAAGCTGCATTTTTTTTATTCACATGCTGAGTGCTTTCGTTCAGAAAGTTTTTTGCAAGTTCTAGAGAAGGAAATTTCTTATAAACTGCTTTAGGAAAACCTTTCACTTGCTTTTCACAATCAGTCCAATTCGTGTAAACACCTGGAACTTTACCAACACGAACAGCGTAGTATCCCGGTTTGGGCATTTTGATTCTTCTAAAATTTCTTATTGAAATCCTACTTATCCATATATGTATCATTAATACGCAAGCTTGATATTAGATTGTCCATCTAACATTAACATTAACAAAATGCCAACGTGTAAATGCTGACGAAAGGCTTTATTTCTTTCTTTACAATTGATTTAAATAAGTGATAAAATGTGAAACGGGTAATAAAGTAGTATGATAAGACTAATTGTTTTTTATTATAAAATTTTCAAAAAATCAAATCCAATTATTTACAAAGGAATAATTATTCGGCACGAGCCCATGTTTATCAACAAACCACCCATTGAACGGGTTTGTTTACAGGATATCCCGGTAATCAAGCTCTGGAGGTACGCGCACCGCATCGGCACGTTTCCAAAGAGTATGTGGAGTTACGGCGTTACTCTACATTTAGACATTTGGGGCAGGAAGCGGAAAAATCACGTGCTCATCTGATAGAATTGGGGACAAATCAGCGTGTGTCTTGTCTCCTACCCAATTCGGGGCCTTCGCTATAAGTAACGGGCCTGCGCGTGTATTTCGATGAGTCATCCAAAGAGGCCTACGGATGCTCGCGTCTTCCCGTATACATCAAGCAATTTTTAAGCTTTCCGATGCTTTGAAACGTTATTAAATGTAGTTTTAAGTAGTGATTGGGTTACTAATTCAAGTACGAACTCATTGACAGTTTCTTTACTATGATACACGCGGACATTTAAAGTAAATAGATGCATGTAATTTGAAGGAAAAACAAAGTAGTTCTCACTCTCATGATTCATTATTTTAGCTTGATTTTTAATATACATGAACATATTAAGCTGACTTTTAGTATACATTAAAGTAAACGAATACACAAAAGATACAGACATTTTTATGCATTTCTTTATACTGAATGTTTAAGTTTCACATTTTCAAAGCAGTTACAACCATTATTACTTTTAAAATAAATTTAACTAGTCCCTGACAGCACACTTGCCCAATTTATGTCCATATCTGGACAAACTTGTCCAAAACATGTCTATGTCTATGATAAGATATCTCCTGGACATCATTTTAGCGACATCTTTGGGAAAGTCCATAATATGTCTAGAATAAGACATGATTGGGGCATGTAACACCCCAATTAAGTCTTATTACGACAAAAACGGGAAAATCCATATTATGTCTGTTATATGACATGAATTGGACATCTAAACACCCCAATCATGTCTATTTTATGACATAAATGGGAAAATCTATCGGCGACAAACTCTGATTGGCTCAATTTGTTTGATCATGCGCAGTAACATTTTTGTATGCACGTTGTTTTTAATAATCTGTGGTGGTTGTGGTAGATAGTACCCATATATTTGAAGTTTCCTTGTCAGCTAATTATAACATTTTTATGCGCACTTCTTGCATATTGCTTGCCTATATCACTGTTCTTTACAATACGGGGTAATGTACAACTTTTTGACTTAATGTGTATTTTAATAAAAAAATTAAGTCGACTCGTCAGGAATGGCGAAATGTTGAATAAGAAGTTAATGATGAATTATTCCTTATTGAAGCTGAATGTAATGTGAATGATATTGAATCAAAGCCTATTAATGCGCACGATTATAATTATTTTCGTAATGAATTTGAAAATAGGATCGATGAAAATATTTTTGAAGATTCAAATATGTGTGATCCTACAAGCAGTTCTTGTAATAGCTTCATTTCATTTCAGAAATTACTGATGAAACAGATACTTCTATTCCTTTATGGTAGTAACTTATCCATAGCATAAAAATAAACTGTGGATATGAGATAAATATCCACAGAATGTCTTTTTATGGACAAATTATGGATGTCCATAACATGTCCATATGAATGTCCATAACATGCCCATATGGATAAGTTCTGGATGTCCATAACATGTCCATATGGATGTCTATATTTTGTCCAGAGGATATCATTATGGACGCCGTATTGTGCCATATGGACAAGTTTGGGGGGTATTATGGACAAGATATAGACAAATTTGGGAATGTCAGTTATGTCCCGAACTTGTCCATGATATCATATGGACATGTTCTGGACAAGTTTGTGCTGTCTGGGGTAGTTATTAAATTTTCATTTATTAAATATTGTTCGGTTAATATATTAACAAAATATATGACGAGGAGCTGAAATAGAATTTAAAATATTTGATATTTACAATTCACGTATACAAAATTTAAGTACTGGTATACTATTTAATTTTTAATCTTTAGTAAGGCGTAGGTATCAGGAGAATTTTTGCTATAATTATAAGTACAAAAATTAATAACATATTTTACAGTACTTCTTCACTAAAACCAATATCACACATTTAGTTGCATTTATAATAAATGATAAATGACATTTTCAACTGAAAGATTTAAACAGATAAGAATGTCTAACTAGTATTACAACACACGCTTATTTACTAGAATAATAAACTACCCAAGTTAAACGATTTCAGATTAAAATGATTTATAAATAACACATGAATATTAATTCACAAAACATGCTTTATATCCTATAAATTTGTAGAATTTCTAAATACAAGTGTACACTTACCTTTACATTCAGAACTTAAAGTTCGAATTCTATGATTGAATTCGTTGATTTATTTCCATAAAAAAAAAGCGCAATCTTCAAAAAATTATTACCTACATCTAAAACACCTTGTCATTAAATCATTATGACAAAATTATAACAAAATTGTTTTTTAATTATAAAATAAATTAAAGTTTATAATCCCAAATCGCATACAATCGAACAGCGCAAATGTAAATATTAGGCCTCAATGTTTCACTCATTTCTTCCGGTGGCAACGAAGAAGCAGGCCCGGTTGCTAATAACGACGGCCCCGCCCAATTCTGGAACAAAAACTGGGGAAATTCTATAAATTAAATGTTTTCTCCAAATAAACTTCTATTTAATCAATTAAAACATTCATAAAATAAAGGAAATATGATATAATTTTTTTAAAACGAGGCGGAATAATTATTATAATTAAAATTTTGTCATGAATTTTTTTCGGCATGCTTCATCAGAAACATATTTAAAAATTTTATATGTTGTTAAGATGGTTTACCGCTTCATCCAAAAAAAAAAAAAAAGAAAAGAAAAGAAAAGAAAAGAATATCATCTTGGCTTTCTGCGCAGGAACTAAGAAGAAATTTATTAAATTTTTATGTGACTTTTCATATATCGGGTCTAGTAGTCTAGTAATAAGTTTTAAAGTGCGTGCTAAAGAAATGAAGATTCAATTTAGAATTTAAAGCAATGTACCTTTAGTCGTCAAAGTAATCTCCATTATTTTCCAGCACTTTCCACCAGTGATCAGATGTGCACGCATGCCAGTAGCATAGAAGGATTCATCTTTTGATGCGATGAGGCTATCAATTGATTTTCGTACTTCTTCCACTATGGGGAAGTGTACAGAAGACAAGATATTGTTCATTGACCGAAATAGATGATAGTCCAAAGGGGCTATATCTGGGTTATACGCTGGGTGCTCCAAAACTTTCCAGCCAAACTTACTTACGTATCCTTAACCGGTTTTGCAACATGATGCCTTGCATTGTCGGGAGTGATATGAAGGGTACAATGTACTACAAATATTTTATTCCCAGTGAAAGTGTAACTGCTTAACGCTATACACAACAATTGCTGCGACTGAAGCAGGAAATCGATCGTAAACGTTCATTTATTGGCAAAGGTTTGCAGCCCTTCAATTTGCTCTATGACAATGCAAGGCCTCATGTTGTGAAAATTGGCCAAGGACACGTTAGTAAAGTTTGGCTGGGAAGTTTTGGAACATCCGGTGTATAGCCCTGACATATCCCTTTCGTACTATCATCTACTTCGGTCATTGATCAAAGCCTTCTCTTTTGTGCACTTCCCCCTTCTCCCCAGGGGACGAAGTACAAAAATCTATTGATGATTTCATAGCATGAAAAGATGAATCCTCTGTTGCTGGCATCTGTGCGCTACCTGCCCGTTGCGGTAGGCGATGGAAAATAATTGAGATTATTTTGACGAATAAAGGTATTATTATAAGTTCTAAATTGAATAATAATTTCTTTGACACGCTCTTTAAAACTTATTACTAGACAAAATATAAGGAAAGTCACATGAGAATTTTAGGTATCTGTCTACGTGCGGAGCACTTAAAAAAAAAAAAATTGCAAAATTTTGATGTGGTCCGTGCATTTTTATTTCAAAAGCCATAAAAGGTAGCAGAAACAATAATTCATTTTACAAAAGTTTCATAACTTTTTCAAAAAATGTCATTTTTGGAGAAAAATTAAGCAAAATTTCATACTTACGCCAACTGCTGTGCACTGCATTCTTCTCAATATTTAGTAACTTCCTTCACACAGTATACAAATATAACACTTTTCTGTGTTTTGTACCAAAAGTTTTATCGTATTTTAAAAGTTCACTGAAATACGGCCAATTATGTATAAAAACATAGACATTTTTGAGAAAAAATTCAATTTTTTGTCTAAAAGTACCAGTAAATTTATTAATTTGATACATATAACTTAACTTTTGCTACAAGACACACTTTAATATCAATAGAATGTTTATGTAAAATTTCATTAAGATATCTTTAAAACTTTTAGAGTAGTTACTGTTATCATGCCGTAAGGTAACAAAAAACACAGTTCTTCAGAAAACGCATTAAAGATTTTATTTTAGCTCGATGTTCAACTGGAAGGGACATTCATACAGGCGTATTTTCCTTTCTATTTATAATAGAAACAAAAGTAAAACAGTTTTGGAATCTTAAGAATATGCTTTTTCAAATAAAACAATAAAATAAAAATCAATTTTTTTTTCGCAAAAATTGCTTTTTAGACTTAGGCAGATACCTTAATAGTTTTTTTTTGCTCAGCTCCTGAGCTGAAAGCCAGATGAACTTTTTTGGGATGTAGTGGTAATACCATCTTAACAATATATAGAAATTTAAAACGTGTTTCTGAACAAACACCGAAATAAATTTATGATGTTTTTTAGCAAATGCAATGCTCATGCATAAACTATAGAAGATACGCAAATTTTGATAACATTTTTGGAATCACGTTAAAAAGTTACCTATAGAAACAAAATTTCACCTCATATCTTCTACAGGTAAGGAGTTATTTGAGAAAAAATGGCGTATCTTGCAGAAAACGTAAAAAATTGCATTGTTAAAATTAATTATCGTAGAACCTTCAAAATTGAGATTTAGAGTTATCCTAATCTATAAATCATATGTACAAAATTTGGGGAAAATCTGAAACGGCGTGGTGGGCTTTTTCCAATTTTGTGTTTTATTTGACGTGGAATGACCCCATATGTTTATATATGTACTAGCCGCCTCCGGCAACCAGTTGGTTCGCCATCTTAATAAATCTTGTTCGGAGAGAATCCTGTTCCCCACTGGCTTCCTTGGCACTGAAATCTCTCAGATTGTGAAAGGAATTTAAAATTAAGATGGTTACAAACAGGGGCGGCCTTACGGTAAGTGTCGCCCCCTGCTATTGTAAAAAAGACACCCCCTTTTATGTTCTACTTTGCTCGAAATGACGTCCCTTCGAATCCGGCGCCCAGATGTGATGCTTAGAGTGTACGGTAAGTGTCGCCCCCTGCTAATGTAAAAAAGACGCCCCCTTTTATGTTCTACTTTGTTCGAAATGACGTCCCTTCGAATCCGGCGCCCAGATGCGATGCTTAGAGTGTCGGGCCGCCCTGATTACGAAAATAGGATGGTTAAATAATAAAAACCTACAGAAATGAACAAACTATTTTCGTCCTGTATTAATTCTGAAGAGTTTCTGGATATATTCTTAATCAAAAAACGGAAAGGAAAAAAAAAGTAAGAAAATCTGAAACACTTTCAGATTACTAAGGGAATGATTTCTACCTGAAAAATCAAAATGCTTAATATAACCAGTTTCTATATTTTTAAAAGTCAAACAAAACTAGAACTATCGCAATATGGCATTCTATTTTGAAGGTATTTCACGGAGAAATAGCTGTTTTGTTTTTATGACTATATAGTTAAAATTTAATATCTGATTATATAGTTAAAATTCAATATCCAAAGCGTTTTCAAAAATAAGACATTTAGTCAGTATAAATAAAATTCCTCATTATGCAATGCAATTCATGAAAACTACACAGTTTCACTTTTATATATTAAATTGGCATTAATTTTATTATTTTCTAAAGATAATTACAAGTTCAATTTTTACTTAAAAAATGTATAAATTTAATGATACCTGATAATGACGGGTAAGAGCAAATTTGTCAGTAGATTGTAAGCAAAAATCTTGTCAATTTTCTTTCAAGAATATACATACACAAACAAGGTACAAAGTCATACAGTAACAAAAACAATCAAAATAACTGGTGCTTAAAACATAAAATAATTAAAAACTTTGCAAGATAACACCATAAAAGTTACTTGTCAGGCCATACAGCTGTTTCGATTGAAAAAAATTTCGATCTTCGTCGATGGCGAAATAAGTCAATCACTAAGTTCGCTTATATCACCACCGATTTTTTTTTTTCGATCGAAACAGCTGTGTGGCCTGATAAATAACTTTTATAATGTTATCTTGTAAAGTTTTAAGGTCATACAGTGCAATACCGAAAATTCGAAATCGAGAGCACTATACCGATTATAGACTATTAGTTGGTACTTACAAATTATTTTAAGTAGATCTACAAGCTTAAAAGTAATCGAGATATTTGTCGCTGTTCTTCACCTGTAGCCATGATTTAAAAACCGAATCCCCGCAAATTGATTGATAAAGAAAAAAATTAACGAATACAGACAAACTCGCATATTTCGCGCCCAGATTTAACGAGAACTTAGTCTTACACATGAAAATTTAACTAAACAGTTTAGTGTTAAAAGATCTGAATCCCGTTTATTATACGAGCACTCTTATTTAATGAGTAAATTGTCTCAGCCCCTTCGCCCTCGCTAGTACCGAATGCGACTGCTTTACTTTTACTCTAACAATTCATTGAAAGAAAATAAGGAACAAATACTTACTTCATCTTTTGAAGGAAACTCAGTCAATGTATACTGCTCTACACAAGTTTTGCACTTTGCTAATGCAGTCTAAATAAAAAGAAAAAAGGAGGAAATATGAAAAAAAAAATTGAATTTATGAAAAAATCCTAAATATTATAATGACAGTCATAGTAACTCACGAATTCAATCATTTTTTTTTTTTGTCTGTTCTTTAATACAAAAATGTTCATGCACATGATTTTTACTTTCCGAACATGTACCATGTAAGGATCATGAAAAAATTCGACTTCGAGATATTGGTGTTTTTACACGTTTTGAGGGCTTCTGAATCCATTTATGCTATTTTTACGAGATGTATGTATGTGTGTGTGTGTGTGTGTGAGTGAACACGATAGCTCCTGAACGGAGCATTCGATTGAGCTCAAATTGGATATATATGTCATAAACCACTGTCGCAAGACCGGTATTGATTTTGGTGTGTATAGGAGTTATAGTTTTTCTACAGGGCTACGACAAAGATTTCTTTTACATTATGGCCTATGGGGGGAAATTCTTGAAAGTGCGCTAGCGTTTAAACGGTACCTTCGATTGAGCTTAAATTGGGTATATATGTTATGAATCTCTATCTTAAGACCGGTATTGATTTTGGTGTGTATAAGACTTATAGTTTTTCTACAGGGCTACGACAAAAATTTCTTTTATATTATGGCATAATGGCATATGGGGAGAAATTCTTGAAAGTGCGCAAGCGTTTAAACGGTGCATTCGATTGAGTTTCCATTTGGTATACATGTTTGAATTATTCATCGATTAAAATTTATTTAAATGCTTGGTAATGATCTTAATCGTAAGTGTTCGGAAAGTCGAGTGGAGTCACTCCAGATTTTTTGAGTATTATTATATGCAGTAGAATCTATGGGGCAAGTGGACATTTATTTTACTTGTGGTGATTGAAATATTCTAAGTTCAATAAGCAAAAATTTATATATAACAACAGTAAAAACAGTCCTTTCGGACTATTCTATCGGATTTTAGAAATTACACAAATAAAATAAATATGTATCCGAGGTAATTAACATAATTAATTCGTATAATCAAAGGTATACTTATCTTAAATTTGTTTATTAAAATTTGTAAGCTTTTGCAAAATATTCTAAGATGTCAGAATCTATGGTGTATACTGGGTTCCAGAGATGAGCTCTCTTACGCCATTTTTGAAATACGTATGTTATTAGCAATGAATAAAGCGTGCATTCTATAGAATGCCTAGGAAGGAACTTATACGAAACGGGCCAGCAAAGTATGAAACAATTAAACATTTCGCACATTATCTAGGCATTCTGTAGAGTGTCAAATGAGCAGCCGGAAAAGTATGAAGTAGTACATCTCATGTTGTTCCCCCAAAGGAAAAACTAAAGAATAAACACATTAACGAATTAAATTAAAAAAAAATATTAAGTGTACTTCTAGATTTTTGTGAATTCAAAACGTGAGTTTTACACACTCCCTCCCCTCCTCCCACTATTATTAAATACGCTTATTATCTAGGCATATATAGTGAAGGTAGTGATACTTATTATATCTAACGCACTATAGTGAAGGTTAATACAGCACATTCTTTAATGAATGGCACCTGCAAACGGAAAATTTTCCTTCTGAACTCCTCGCTGGTTACAGAAGCGCAGACAGTTGAGAAAAAGAACGGCGCTGCTGATATCTCTCTGTTCGCACATTTTCATTGTGCACACAGGGCCATTTTTTTTGCGGTATCTCTTCCGGAATTTCCCACGGTTTGTTACGTTCGGTTAGTTAATTAATTTTTTATTTCATTTTCTTATTATTTTCCTATCGTTTCTCAATACATTGTTTTTTATAAACTAGTGTAAATAATTAAGATGGGAGTTAAAGACGTGTTTCGGAGTTAAGCAATGACAGTTTTCAATATTATCCTTTGAAAAAAAATTGAAATAAAATGAATCAATACAACACTTTTGCTAAAACTTATCTTGGTGACGAAATGTAAGACAAAATATTACTTGTTTTCTTTCAGTTGCGTGCATTGTTTTCCTTTAAATAACCCACCAGACGTCACTGATTCCCAGTAATGAAATATGCCGCATACGCTAACGAGGTGATGTACCAAATTGGAGCCTTTCATCATACGAAGTTCGCAGAGATATATTTAAAGAGGATCGGGGACTACACATGCTTTTGTATGTAAAAATTTATTCTTAGAGTGGAAAAGAAGATTTTCTTTCGTAATACCCCTGAAATGCGATCATTCAACGTGATTTTTTCCCTTCGAGAACGATTGAAAAGGGGTTTAAGTCGGCGTTATATTTATCTTCAGATCTCTGACACTTTTTGAGGTATAGTTCTTAAATTTTATAAGTCACCTCTTTAATGTATGGGGCACATTTTACTAACTGGGATTTTTTTTTTCGGGGGGTCATATACAAATTTAAAAAGTGTAACTTTTTGAATATTAACGAGAGGAGCTTTTTCTTAACAGTGTATTATTTCCGACCTTATTATTGAACAATTTTTGAATTTACACTGCGCACTTATCTCTAATAGAGAAGGCGTTAAAGCTCGTTACCACCTTTTTGGGACACTCTGTAGGTGTAAATAACACACACACACACACACACACACACAAAAAAGGTACTCTTTTAAGTTGATCACCTTGTGTAAGAATATTTTTTGTAACCTTGTAAAAACTTGCAAGTCTTACATACTCCAAAATCCATACAATATTACAATATCTAAGACACGATAATACGCAACGACATGAAGATCTAATTTGAGCTCAATCGAATCCGCCATATAAACGCTAAGCACTTTTAAGAAATCGCATCTATAGACCGTAATATATAAGAATACTTTTTTGTAGCCCTATAGAAAACTGTAAGCCCTACACACACCAAAATCTATAAAGGCTGTGTGACTGTGACCTTTAACGTGCATACCCATTTCGCACTCGATCGAATGCATCGTTTAGACGCTCGAGAATTTAAAGAATTTCCGTCCACAGGCCGTAATGTATAAGAATTCTTTTTTTTGTAGCTCCGTAAAAAATCTGTACGTCCTGCACACAACAAATTTTATACCGATCGTTTGAGGGTGGTCAATAATACGTGTACCAAATTTGAACTCGATCGAATACACCGTTTAGAGGCTATCGTGTTAACTCACACACATACATGTATACATCCCCTTAAAAACAGCATAAATGAATTCAGAAGACCTCAAAACGTGTAAATGCATCAAGATCTCAACGTCGAATTTTTTCATGACTATAATACTTTTCTTGCTTAAGTACATGGTCGGAAAGTAAAAAGTGAATTATCTTTTACGCTACTGACAACGCAAAGGAAGCTGTATCTTTTTTCAAGTTGAAAATTACGCCAAAAAAATTATCCCCCCCCCCCTTTTTTTTTGTCGTGCATTCAAAATGTGGCTAGCCTTAGCTCAGTCTATAATAAAGTATTGTAATCATAAAAAAATTAGACTTCGAGATTTTGGTGTATTTACACGTTTTGAGGTCTTCTGAATTCATTTATGCTATTTTTACCAGATGTGTGTGTGTGTGTGTGTGTGTGTGTGAACACAGCTCCTAAACGGGGCATTCGATTGAGCTCAAATTGGGTATATATGTAGTTTTGGTGTGTATAAGTCTTATACACACCAAAACCACCGTTCGCAAGACCGGTACTGATTTTGGTGTGTATAAGACTTATAGTTTTTCTACATTGCTACGACAAAGATTTCTTTTACATTATGGCCTATGGGGGGAAATTCTTGAAAGTGCGCTAGCGTTTAAACGGTACCTTCGATTGATGATGATCCCCATATACCATATATGGGGAGAAATTCTTGAAGTGCGCTAGCGTTTATTTAAATTCTTGGTAATGATCAATCGTAAGTGTTCGGAAAGTCGAGTGGAGTCACTCAAGATTTTTTATTTTTTTGTACGGAAATTTTCCCTATATTTACATATCATTGTTTTTTACGAAACATTAAAACAATGGATCCGTTTTCTGTACGCAGCACCCCCAATAACTGAAGCTACGAGCAGCCACTGGAGGTATTAACATTCAGTGACGTGAGCTGACAAACAGCTGACCAACCGAAATCACAGACGATTTTCTGCTGAGTGAAAACTATTTTTAAAAATGTTAGATGATTATGAAATATGTATATGGCATATGCATTTCATAATAACCTGAAACAATATGACCTAATCTCTATCATATCTGTTGACCAAAGGAGCACAATACATTTTACTTATGCATAAGATACAATAAATTTTTACCAACCTCATTTTTTATGCGTTTTTCACACTTCGATTTCACGTACTCTCGTGGCGGTTTCTGTAAAGAAAAATAAAAGACAGTTTAAAATCAAGTTATTACATGAAAATATTGATGGTAACACATTTATTTACAGGTTTCATTTGTTTTTTAAATAGAAGTTGTATTGTTAGATTTCTGAGATCTTAGATTTGAGATCAGTTTTTTGACATATAATAAGTTTTTGCAGTTAAAAGACTACCATCAAATATACTTAATTTTATTCATTCTTGTAATGAGAACGCTTAGTCTAAAAAACCAGCAGAACAGTATGAAACAGTACTTCTTTCGTCATAGTTAAAATTTGGAACATTCAGCAAAATATAAATTGCTTTCATATGTATATGACTGAAGGTTTCAAATATGTTTTAAAACTGAACTATAATATGAATTTTAAAAGCAATAAAACTGGTTTCGTCAATTTAAAAAAATTGACTTCAAATTTATTATTTATTTACTTATTTTAGTATAACAGAAGCAAGGTGATCTGAAAAGAGACAACACAAAAACTATTTAACAACCTGTAAAATATTCGGAGATATACTCACAATTTGAACTTAAAAAAAAAAAATTTCTTCATAAGATTTTAATAAAGTTTAAAAAAAATATTCTTGAGAAACCAATGTATCTGTTTATAGGTGTCCGTATAAAATTTATGTTTTTTCAGTATTTTATGACTTAAAGACCCCTCGAAATTCGGCAAGTGATTTCAAGTGCTGTAAAAGTGTTGCGAATTTTTGGAATGTTCTGGGATTTAATTTAGTCTAAAATTCGTGTTCTATGCGTCAAACGATTAACCTTTGCAAGTATTACCTTTAAAATTCCCATTGGATATTTTTAGGGCAGGTTTGGCGGCTTCTCGCCAAATATCGACGATGTTGCTAAGCTGGGTTTGATTTTAGACTTGTTTTTAGCACTAAGCTTGGCAATATTTTGCTCAATTTTGGGCATGGCGTCTGTGTGGCTTGCTCCCCCCCACCCATAGATGTATTACGCAATTCAACGAGAATAGTATTGAAATTTCTGGTGAACGAAAAGCGTAAGAAATTTGAGATGAATCTTCATAAAAGAAAAACATGTCGGCCCAAGCAGTGGTTGTTCCTCAACTGTCTGTCAGTGGAAGTCAGATAAAGCCAGTATCGCGTGTACTTTCGACGTCTTGTGTGAAGAACGTAGTAATGCTTGTATGGTGTCCACTTTTCCAGAAGTGGATTGTGGTATGTTGTCTGTTGTGGAAGAGCAGCTGACAGATCTACTCTGAACTCCAGAGAGGTGTGCTGTGTCTGTAGGGTTTTTACTGTACGACCCTTTTTATAAAAGTAACTATGTTTGGCTGAATGTAATCGATATATTACTGTTGTGAATGCGAGTGACATGATCTACACTTGCAGCACTCAATGTACCTAAGCGTCGGGTTACCTGCATTTGCCCAAGCGAGGGTAGACATTTGCTTTACACTCTCTTGTGGAAATCGCACAAAATTATATAGCGCTTTAAAAAAAACCTTGAAATCTTATAATTTACTTTTATGTTAAGTAAATCAGTAATTTTACTTATTCATCATAGAGGAAAAAATGTATGTATTACAATAACGCTGGTGCATGCGCGTACGCGTCTTGGTTTGACATTTTGTCCAACCTTATAAAAAAAATCCTAGCGGTGCCCATGTGAGTCTATATACAAGTTTGGACTCTTTTTACTGCCTTTCTCGTGGTACTCGTGGATACAACAAGAGGACAAAAATACAAACACGAAAGAAACAGCAACACAACGCATGTGACGTCTTGCAAAGCTTTGACAAAATAATAAGCAAGGAAAAACAATTTTCAGACTAAAAAGAATTAAATACACTCTAAGACATAAAAAATGGCCGCACAAGAAGTTATGTAAACTTGACAGAAATTGATATGCATAAAGGTTTCGACGGAAAAGACAATCTTTTAAAGTTTGGAGGCCAATGAATGAACATCTTAACTGCACAACTGGCAGCATATTAAGGAGGACAAATTTCAATTCAAGGTCATACAT
Source organism: Cheiracanthium punctorium (assembly GCA_038373885.1). Taxonomy (NCBI): domain Eukaryota; kingdom Metazoa; phylum Arthropoda; class Arachnida; order Araneae; family Cheiracanthiidae; genus Cheiracanthium; species Cheiracanthium punctorium. The sequence continues at coordinate 27,604 of JAWZYV010012803.1, read as the reverse complement.
TCTTTGCGAATTTCATTCCGTGTATTCAGGCAGACAGTAACTTCATCTCGTATGCAGGTGGGAGTACAATATTAGCAGATGTCAGCACTTGAGAGAGGACGTGTAGTTGGGCTAAAAGAAGTTTTAATTGGCTATCGGCTAGTCGTTCGACATTTGGATAGGGCCGCTCTTGGTTAGTGTTACCAGGAATGGATGAATCATGGCCGAACACAACGTCAATGAGAAAACGGTCAATCTAGATTGACGACAGAACGTGAGGACCAATCGGTCGTCAGAACGACACTAAGAGCTTAGATTTATCATTAGTATGGATCATATACTAGGCTCAACTGATGCTTCAGTGACCACAAGGGTCATTAATAGGCGGCTCAAAGAAAGGAGGATGAGCTCACAGCGCCCCTTGCGCTGAGAACCCCGAATAACCGCTACTGAACCCCGAATAAAGATATTTTTGGAGACGACCCAGAGTGCTGCGGCATTCCTACTCGACTATCAATTGCCATGCGGCCCGACAACCAAGAGCGGTGGTCTGGGGTGCTATTTCATTTCACAGTGGGACCCGTTTGGTTGTCATCCGCAGCACCCTAGCACAGCAGTGAGTCGATGATATTCTATGTGTTGCCTTTCATATCACGTCATCCTAGTCTTGCATTTCAGCAAGATAATGCCCGCCCGCACATGAAAATACAGTCGTCTCATCGAAATAAAGCCCCCGCAATTGTGCGCCGTAACTGGATGCTAAACTGACGAGTAAGAACAAAACAAATATATTAGGAAAGATTTCACACAAATATGTAGTACTAGCTGCGTGCCCGTTCTTCGCACGGTAGGAAACGAAAATTTTCCTTACATGTGTAATTCGAAATTATTCGTGACGCGGAATTTAAAAAAAAAAAGAGCAAAATTATTTGACTCTTAATGTAAAGTTTGTGTCATGAGTACTAACCTGATCATTGCAGTATAATGACTCAAAAAACTACGTCAGTGTCATTCACTATCAAAAAAGTGGAAAGCTTAATGGTTTGCAGAGAACTCCTGGCTTTCAAAATGTCTTATTTCTACATAATACTGTTTTTTAGGCTCAAGTTGTAGCATTAAATACCTAAGACCCTACATGAAATGGAGCACCATTTATTTCTTTCCGAACATGTACCATATAAGGAAAGTATTGTAATCATGAAAAAATTCGACTTCGAGATTTTGGTGTATTTACACGTTTTGAGGTCTTCTGAATTCATTTATGCTATTTTCAAGAGATATTTTTAAAATAGCTGCGCACTCGCTCTTCATACGGGAAGAAGGGAATATTTTACTACTAAAATCATATCTGCATGTGACAAAACAGAATTTCATTTTTAAAAAAGTTCAAGTAATCTCCTCTGTTGAAATGACTGCGGGATATATTAACGCAAATTAGAATTATTTTTCGTTTAGTTGGTTGTAAGACAACCGTTGAAAAAGGATAAACACTTTTAATTTCATGAAATATTTATTAACGTGGTACATTGCGATTTATTCATATTATCTTTACAAATCTAATAATACTACCTATTACGTACATTAATACTATCTATACTCGCTTCTTCCTCTTCAAGGCTCCCTTAAAAGAAACAGCTTAGATTATTTGGCCTCAATGGGATCTTTTGATTCTGTGGCGATTCTTTGCAATTTACGCAGTAGCATAAATAATAATCATTTCACATAATGGTTGCCATTAAGGAAACTGTCCATATATATTTAATTTATACATAGTTTTATAAGATTGGCGTATTTAGCGCCGCCAAACCATTTCATCTTACTGTGGGGAGAAAAATATCCAAGGGGTGCCATTTTAAATATCCATGTATCTAATATAGCGATATCTTTTATATCCTCCATAGTCTTGTCTCCTGAAAAACATCAAACTGTGTAATCTCGAGGAGCTACTTATTCCCATTTTAATTGTGACAGGGCGTTAGAGTTGCAGAGTTTACAAATTTCACGCATTTTTTTTTAATTTATGACGTCACTGTTTGACTGCCGTAAAGGATACCCCGGTAGATTGAGGTAGTTAATTTCGATATTTCGCATAATTGTTTTCAAACGGTATCATCAAAACTTTGCGTGGACCTTTATGGAGGAACGTAATTCAACGTTAATATAAAACTATACACGCAACCTGCATGCGTATGTTAGGCAACGCCTGCGCTAAATTAAATGCCAAAAATAAAAATAGTAAATAGAAAAATTTTAATATATCGCGCTTTGAAACGAACTTTTTAACTTTTAAAATGAACATTTTCAGCGCCGTGAAAACATTTCAATTTTTAAATAAGCACCGGATTAAAATACCACTTCTAATAATAATAATCGTGAATTTCTTAGTTTATTTCTACAGTAAATTTTAATCAAAATATCGTCTCCCTGTGTTGAAAATAGAGCTGGAATAAATGAGTTAAAATTATGGCGTAATTTTCACGTATCTTAAAGCATTTGACGTCATAGATCCTCACTTGCGAATTGAAATTCTGATATCCCATTTAAAAACTCGATTGGTTGAAAAAAACCCTTTTTTCTAATCCTTTCTGTGGCAACAACCGAACATAAATTCTCGTGCCGTGATCGCAATGTAATGAATGGCGTAAGATCGCGTTGATACTATTAAATTCTAAACATTAGGCTGCATTAAAATTCGGAAAAAATCATCTAATTTACATAATTTTTTCGTTTTTATTTTAAAAGAGGGAGAAAAGAATGTTTCACGATTTGTCAAAATATCTAAAAGTTATGACGGATAGAATTCAAGATGCGACAGTTTTAAAATTATTTTACGAAAAAAAATCGCGAAGCAGATGTTTAGTAAAATAATTCCTAAAAATCGGTAAATCATGTTACGTATTCAGAACAAACTGTTTTTAAAAGAAAATTTCCTCCTCTATCTGATGATACAAATGCCGTTTTGCTGCGAGCGTCATTTCCGCCGTTATTACGAATTAGGTGAGAAAAAATGCCAAAAATCGCATAAAACATAAAAGAAAAAATAAAATATTCAGCCTTCAGCTGAAATTAGTTTCCCCTCCGCTAAAGAGGTTTTTTGACAGAACCTTTTAATTTGTATTGGCAGCCATGTACAGGATGTATTTGCATGTAAATCAAACGGGGAGAAACCAACCGTTCTTCCAGTGGTGTCAAGTATTTTAAACAATCCGGTATTTCGGGGAATTCGAAGCCATTGCTTATAGCTAATTGTGGTATTGTCAATTTAATCAAACAATCGTACATGTTTGCAAATTTGCCAATATCACGTATCTTGTAAAGACTAGTTTTATAAACCGTTGTCGCCCTTTGACAGTAAAGTTTTTGGGGTTCTATTGACTTTTGAACACGTCGATCAACAATGCATTGTGGATTGACATCAGCAACAGCTCGAAAATTTCTCAGCTAATTTACGAATTCAGTTCTTCACACCTACATTAGATCAGTACTGTTCTGGTCTTTCGATGTATATCTAGACAGAGTCGTAAACGTTTTCTGTCTTGTCTTCTGGATTTGGATTCCGCTTCTTGAGCACGAAAATCTGGATCTTCCCTTTTTCTTTGCATAAATAGACGGTTAATTTCACGATGACTTTCTTCCGGATTAGACAACTGGCGAGGACGGCCAGCGCGGCCTTGAACAACAGTCCCGGGTATATTCTTCTGATATTTAACGATGTAATACTGAACAGTAGAGCGTGAAATACCAAGCCTACGAGCTATTTCACACTGCGTGAGTGGTGTGTCAGAAAAATAAAGCGATATGATTTGGTCTTTAGTCTCTTGAGAAAGCACCATAGTCTCAATCAATCACGGTTAATAGCTTACTTTATTTACTACTATCAATTATCATCCACGACCTTTTTTTGTCTAGATATATTACACCTTTCAGCTACATAAATTTGTTTAGAACAAAAAAGTTATTTTTATTCTAAACTATCGTCCTGGCAACCAGCGAAAGAAAAAGAGGAAAAGAATCTTCGTTGCCATCCCCGCAAACACCTTGATGGAATATGCGTAAATAATTTAATTACTTTTAATTCATAGTTATTAATACAAAACTATTCGTAAATCTTTTGTGAAAAATTGCTCGAATTTATTACTTCATCCTTTTGTAACTAACGTAAAGCTAAATGTATTTTTGCGTATACACTAAAACAATAAAGATTTTTCATGTATTTTATTGATCCATATGATGCGAATTTCAAAAGTGCATATGCTTACTTTATTTACTACTATCAATTATCATCCACGACCTTTTTTTGTCTGCCAAAAACTATTACCCTCTTTAGCGGAGGGTAAAAATCTAGATCGAATTTTGAAAAAATCGCTTCGAGGTGCACAACTACATATTTACATCTTCCCCGAGTACCAAATTTGGTGTTTCTAGGTGTAGCCGTTTGTCCGTAACGCTGCCGACAGACACACACACACACACAGACACCTTCTTTTATAATAAGTAGAGATTTACAAGGAAAAAACTCGTTATCTTCCCTACCTGGGCAGGAATAAAAAATAAATGTGTAAAAGAAGATGAGGAAAAGTGTCCGACCGAAATAAAGCCAGTACTGTTAATAGCCGATATATTCTCCATGTTTACATATGACTTTGAATAGTCGATGAAACAAATCATTTACCAATCCTTGGAGGACAGTAACATCAATAATTCGCCCAGTGTTCAATTAACCCAGTTATTGCATAATGTGGCCTTGTCTTTTGGAGAAGAAACACATCCCCTGAACATTATCCACAAGCAAAGAGTAGATTTGACCAAATATGATTGAACCTAGAAGAACCAGTGGGGTCGGGTTATTGTCTCAGATGAAAAAGGATTGGTAAATAATATCCCACATCGACTATACGTAAACATGGCGAATATATTGTCTATTAACCATGCTATTAACATTACGGGCTTTATTTCGGCGGGACAATTCCTCCCTCTTCTTTCACACATGTATTTTTCATTCTGCCCAGGTAGGGCAGGGAGTGTGTGCTTTCCTTATAAATACATATATTTGTGTGTATGCTTTCCTAATATATTTGTTTCGTTCTTATTCGTCAGTTTAGTATCCAGTTACGGCACACAATTAGGGTGGCTTTATTTCGGTGGGCCACAGTGTAGTTCCTACTGCTTGTCTTTGCGGTTGCAAACTACCTAGGCTAGTGAGGTGCCCGATCTCTTCCTGAAGGTTCAGTTCACGCGGAATCAATTTGAATGGGGATACGAAAAGGCCAGCGGAAGAAAAATCTCCCGTCTTGTGTGAGGAGACGTGGTTTGCGGTCCGTGGTTGATGTCCCCTAAAGGCCACTTTCCACTTTTCGACGCTTCACGCCGGCCGACAGTGGACTGTCCTGCTCTGGACAATAGATGGGGGAGGTGTGAAATCGCAATATTATTCACGGTACCAATTACCTTTTGTCGGTTTAACATCGGAGTATCTCCCTCTTTCTCTGCAGTGGGTAATATTTATTGCTTACAAGTGAGAATATGCCATTAAAGTGTTCCCCTACAAGCCCCCTACTGATTTCGTCTGGCGGAAAACGCTCGAAGTGGAAAGTGGCCTTTAAGGCCAGCGCAGACTCGAGTCCGATCTCGTACGCTACTCAACGTATTTTTCAGTATCTCCAAGACGGATTGCGGAGAAAAGTGTCCCCACTGTATGTTTGGCGTGCTTTTGAGGTTTCACAGGTTATCCTTTGTTGCCGAATCCCGACAGGTCATTAAAAGCCTGTAAATTTTTCGGCCCTGCACTATTTCCCCCCTTTTACAAAGCCAGCACGTGCAAATTGACCATTAAAAAACTCCCCTCATACCCTGCAGCCTACGGTAATCGGACTCGAGCCTGCGTTGGCCTTTACCCCCGTCACGTAGACGCGTAGACTATAGAACGTGCAGACGCAGGAGAGAGCCCAGGGAGTTTGCCTGGGGTCTGATTTGGACAGAATTGGGCAGGATATTCCGAAGGAGGACATTCGCCAACTCTATCAATCAATGACAAACCGAATAACTTCTTGCATAAGTGCCAGACTTATTGACTCGTTCATTTTGTGAAGCTCTTTCTCTGGAATAAATCATCCATATTTCTGAAATTATAATCGTTTGTTTTTCTGTACGTAGTACACCACATCTACCGATTTTCGTCTCATTTGAATAACTCCTTGGCGCGTCGTTTATTTATTTTTCTTTTGGTCATGTTAGAGCACATATGGGCAACCTCCGGCCCGCGGGCCTGATGTGGTCCGCCTCGGCTTTTAACCTTTTACAGACCGCATTGAGATCCAGGAATATTTTAAATTAATTTTTTACATTTTTTAGTATAGTTAAAGGATATTATTCATTTAAATGAAAAAAAAAAGAACAAACAATTTTCAATCTGTTTCAAACTGGTACATGGCTCATTTCTGACTATAATTTACATCGGTTTCAAAAACTGAATATACTGGTGAGCAGTTTAAATAATAAGTGAAATATTGAGAAAAATTATTAAAACATTTATTTTTAAATTTAAGATATGAATTACGTTTGAAGGGGGGAGGGTGTATCAAGATAGGTCTGTAAGAATTTATGGAAATTGCTATTTTCACGATTTTTTTTTTCCAGTTTTCCAATATTGATAGAAAGCCAACTTCTATTTAAAAAAATTAAGTCATCTTTTAACTTTATCTAATAATTTTTTCAAGTCAATATACATGAAATTTCATTTTTTAACAAACTTTTAATTCGATGTTCCCAATTGGGAACATTGGTCTGATAAAAAGTTAATACAGCCCGCGGAACATATCAAAACCTCATATAAACCAATCAAAATCCAATATATATACCCCAATTTATACGGCCGGCGATTTCGCTAACATACTAAAGTTTGGCCCGCAACTTTCAAAAGGTTGCCCATACCTGTCTTAGAGTGTAGATATAAGAAAAAAGAAAGTTCTTAAAATTTGCTTTTAATTCAAAGATGGACTAAATGGCATAAAATTAATTTGGAGAAAATTTTTGAGCTGAAACACTTATTGCAAAGCATAAATGCATCCTAGCTTATCGACCATCAGCGGAAATACTTAGAAAAGTTATTAAATATTACTTTTTGTTTATAATGTAAAATTATATATATACTTTTTTAAACATAGGTGTTCATGTTTATACTTCTTTTGACCTCATTTAGAAATAAGTAGTAAAGCACTTCAAGCTTTTAAAAATTATTTATTATTTTACATTAAAAAGTAATATTTAATAATTTTTCTGAGTACCTCTGTGTATGATCGACAAGCTAAAATGTATTTCTGTGCTACAATAAGTGTTTGATCTCGAAAATTTTCACAAAAATTATTTTATACCTTTCAGTAAATTGTTGAATAAAAGACTGGATTTTAAAAACATTTTTTTTTGTTTTAATCATTATGTTTCTTAAAGAAATATTCATATTTCTTATAAATTATTATTTAGGAATATTTATTTTTCTTAATCTAGAATATCCCAACCCTTTGGTATGGAGCTCCACCTATTCCTACCTTAACTAGTCCCTGAATATTTAATTATAAAGATTTACGAAAATAAATAAATACATAAACAATATATTAAATTACCTGACTATGCGCGAGTCCAGCAAGGCAGAGCAAGAGAATTAAAACGGACACCGCCACCTTGAACATCGTCTGTGACATCTGAGAGTAAGTACAGTATTCCGAGAACTTGAAGACCTATCTCTATATATACTGCAATAACCAGTCACGTTCCTATATATACGCATACAATGCCAATGTTATGAAAAAAAAATAATAATAATTTGCTTACAGAATGGATTTCCGCGACTGCAGGTAACCAAGTAACAATTTAGATCTTTTGTTTGTTGATCGTAATTGGTAGATCGTCACGAGACTTAACTGAGTTCCGGTCTGCCAGTTATGCCCCATGCTACTGACCTTTTATTCCTATCCCGGTAAAAAATAAAAAAATAAAATAAAATAAATTATATATTCTGGGTTAACAATCTCGGGGTGGAAGGGGGAGAATAAAATAAAAATATAGTAAAACAGAGAACAGGTTGAAAACTTGTTTTGGTTGCTTTAATGGGGAACACTTATTTATTTTTTTTTATAGTAAATCTGTTATGTTCGAACCCGAACGGGATCTTACAAGTGGAAGACAGAAAGATGAATAAAACAAGTTACGATATAGGGAATGTAGAACAAGGACGCTTCGAAGATTTGGTAGTGAGGTTTAGCAAAATTTTAGAGCTGTCTCTTGCATAGAAGCAAGCGCGCGAGGCTTTTACAGAGATCTCCCCTCAAAATCATCCAGTAATATGTTGGTAAATGAATATATTTTTAGGTGTGATTCAAGAAATTTATTCACCAACCCCCGAATTTGGTTCCCGAAGTCAATGTACTTAAGTATGGTGTGTTGTTTTTTGTGCATTTTTCACTATTTTTAGCGTGAGCTATAATGAATGCTACACGCGACTGATTCATGGCAGGGTATTCGGGGGCACGTGCTCCGGGCCTCCCAAACTCTCCACTTACTAACAAAATATATAAAATTATGTAGGTTGTACTATAAGGGCATTTATGTTACACTATAAATGATTTATTTTTACCTGATAATTTAAATAAAATGTCCAATTATCGAATTAAATCCATGAAAATAACTCAAATTTTTTCATTTAATCAATTTATATTTATTTTCTAATTTATAAAGATAGTTTCAATTCATGTAAAAAATGTATAAATTTATTAGTATCTAATTAGATAACTAATGACAAGTTTGTCTGAAAACTAAGTGAAATTCTTGTCAGTTTTCTTTTACAAATGTTTAAGTTATAGAAAGAAGAAGAAGAAGAAAGACTTGTTCTGAAACAGTGGTCTACTAAATCATTTTTTATTCTCGAGTATTTTCAAAGGAGAAAAGAATTTAATTCCTTTGAACTATTTTGTGCATTTATAGTTGCTCAAGAATTCCTTAGATCAACTAAGGAATTCTTGAGCAACTTGACTGTGGTGTTCTAAATTTTAATGTAAGGTATATGTTTGTGCATGGGCGATTTGAGATAAGTAAATTAGTTTCAATCTCAGTTATATTCTGCAGTAAATTTTTGTGCAGCGGCCCCTGACAAGTACCGGGCCCTGGGCCCTCAGTACGACCCCTGGCCACGTGCATCGGGGGCGTTTCGAACAATTCACAGATTTATCATCTAGGTGTATCATCAATTAATAGGGGGAAAAATAGAAAAATGCTCTTAAAAATACTACAGTCAGGCTTTGAGTGCACATACTTTAGAATACAAGCACATCTCATTAACAAAAGCAATTATTAGACGCTTCAGGGAATTTCAGTCTTGCAGGTCAAGTCAATGAACTTGTTTGAACGGTACCTGAATTAAAAATTCTAATCTTGAACAGAAACAAAAATTTATATCGAAAATACATATATATATTTGCAAGAAAACTTTTACATTACATATTGATGATGAAGATGAATTTAAATAATCGATATGCAAAGTAATTCGGGAAAAGCCGCAAGTTTGTTGCTAGCACTTTTATGTGGCAATATAGAGATGCATTGCACAGAGATGAGTTCTGGCTCATTTTTTAAAGTCCGAGTCCGAGGACTTTCAATTCGAGCCCGCCCGAGCCCGAGCCGCAAGCAAATTTCAGCTAATAGATAAATGAAAGTCAATTACTTCATCGATAGAATATCCTAAATTTTGCCGTTTGAACAAATTAAAGGCAAATGTAAAAGCAAACTCTTAATGCACATCCTAACTCTTTATATTCAGGTTTATCAAATAATAATTAGTTTATTTCTCCCATGAAACACATTTTAACATCTATTTGCAAGGACTAATTAAATAAAGGAAAAATTTCTCACAATCCCGACCCACCCGAGCCCGAACACAGTCGTGACTCACAGAGCAGAGCCCGAACCGAGTTCGGGCCGAGCCGTCTGATCTCTAATGCACTATAAAAGTGATTAAAATAGATAGCACTTTTATGTGTCAGATAGCAATACTGACCATTTTGTGTAAAGAGTCTCGTCTCAGTGGATAGGAGCTACAACGGCACCTCTAGGTTCCCTTGTTGCAAAGGGAGAGCTATATAAGGTAACGTTATGAACAGAGTCATAGCTCATAGCTATGGTTAAGAGCGTCCCTGGCTTATTTTCGAGGCTTATTTTCGAGGAATTCCCCAGCGGTTCGTAGGCTGTGGGTCTGCAAAGTACGCGCCCCTGGCAGCCTGTGCAGGTCCAGGGTTCTGGCCTTTCCCACCTCTGTCGATCTAAGGGTTTGGAGTTTTGGATGGTTTTTCTCCAGATGCAAAGTGGATATGCTCCTAAAGAGTACCCCGCCCAAGGCATCTCCTCTTAAGCATATAATCCTCGTGCAGCTATGCCTTAATCATGGCGTTAACTTACTAGGGATAAAGGCAGCTGCCCCGAAAGTTCAAGAAAATTCAGATATCATCTATCTGAAACTATTCTCTACTTTATAAAACATTTTGTCCTCTCCACCCCAATGTCACATGTCGGGGCAAGGCCGTACCCGGGAGGGGGGGGGGTCCGGTCCCGCCCGAAATTTAAAATTTTGTTAACAAAACAATAATGATGAAGCCTTATTGTGAAAAATTTAGCCTTTTTCACAGTTTGGTCCCCCTCCTCGGAATTTTTTTCTGGGTACCACCCTGTGCCGATGGCCTTAACAAATACAATATAGAGCTATCTAGTGTAGAAAACCGGCAAGAACTTTACCCGAGAACACCGATGAGCTCAGGTTCAACAAATTGTCTAAGGACACTAACCTGTTACGAACATAATGTATAGGAAAAACGAAATGAAACAAAACAAAGAACAATAGTTTTTAATTTGCTAGTTACAGTTCAGCGCATCGGATATGACCGCGAGAAAAAATAATACACACCTTTCCGCACATTTCAATAACTGGTACATGCCTGTGCTCTAGGAAGGAAAGACAGTTCCATGGGTGCAAACAAAGGATCGTTAAACCACGAATTTGGAAAAATTTACTGTACAATAGAACATTTTATGTATTCCAAAAGAACGAAGAATACACTGATGACCGATGCAGTTTTAAGATGAGATTAATGGATACCTGAATGCCCCCAAATTGTCTGTGGTGTCGTGAGCTCATTGAACCAAGTCTTACACATAATATGATCCAAAGAGTAGATCATGTGGTTTGGAACTTTGGAAGGGCTTCCAACGCCAGAGCGGCCGTTTAGGAAGTGGGAGGGGGAGGGGGTGTTTCCTGCACCATAGTAACGGGGCCCTTAAGGCTACGATGCTCTTTTTTCCAAAATAATATTAATTTTATTTAAAAAAAAAAGATTGTTTTAACATATTCTAATCTCCGAATTTTATGAAGTAGTAACTTAATTCCATTTTTCAACGGGTTTATAAAAGGTTTGCGCAAAGGTAATTTTTCAGAATAAGGTAAGAAATAATTAATAAAAATATTCTATAGTTCGTTCAAAATCGAATTTTTAAAGACAGTTTTCTCCACAGAAGTTCCACTGTGGTGATAATTTTTTTGGACAGAATGGAGACGACCCTTAACACAATTACTTTAAAAAGTAATTTATATTGAATTTGAGTCTTAATTTTTTTTTTCAAATTCATCAGTTTTTTTTTTTGTGTGTGTGTGTATCTATCTCTTCCAAACTTTCCTGTTCTACGTATAATAAAGCCAAAATTGTTTAAAGGCTCTTCTCCAATCGTATTTCTTAGACAATTCTTGCATTTTAAAACAGAAAAAGATCATTGATAATTCACCTGAAGCATATGATATCGCTATAGTTCAAACAATTTTCGAAAGGATTTCTACATTTGGAAAAGTTGACGACATTTCTTGTTCAGCCACATAAATTTTAGATGCATTTTTGATCTAGAAATCATTGTTTTCGACTAGATATAGTATGGAAAGTTTCAGTTCATCGTGAAAATATGAAATGTCTATGAGTGGTGGCGTACTCGGGATTTTACTTTAGGGAAGGGGGGGTTCAAATATAATTGAACTCTGTTATAGTGTAGCAACCGTTTACAGTGAAAACTCCTTTATAACGTTAAAGTATTCTGTATCTGTCCATCAGTCGCCCAAGGAACAGAAACTCGCTTTTAATGCCACTCAGTTGTAGCGTCATAAAAAATGGATTCTTTCAATGACTCTTTAAGTTCAACTTCTGCATGTATAATCGGTGGTATAATTCGATATTCATCCTTAGGAAGGGGGCCTTCAGTCCCCATAACTTCATCAGTGGCTACGTAAGGGGCGGGGAGGCTTGTTGGTGATCAACCTCCTCCTTTGCCAGAATTTTTTTAACGTCAAGTCCTTACTGCCATATATTTTCATTTTCTTTTTACAACAAGATTTTGCCTTTTATCATATAGATTGTTTATAACCCCCTCCCCCCTCGCTTGAAGGAAGTCTGCATACGTCATTGAACACCATTCTTAGGTGCGCCCGTATCGATGATGTTCATGTAAATATTTTCCAGTATGTAAATATTTCAATAAGTTTTCATTCTTCGAATTATTTCAGCTTTGGTGCTATGACATATCACAGAAAATGAATTTACCAAGAAATTTTGCCCTTTTCCGAATTTATAATCCGTCGTCTTGTTTTTATCAGAAAACATATTTTTTTATTCTTATTCCCATTTTTCTATAGGCGGGATAGTAACTAGATAAGAATTTAATATCATGGGCGCTCACGTGTACTTATAGTGAGGCACGTAGCATCCTGGGCTTTCAAACTTTAATACAAAACTAGCTGCGTACCCGTTCTCCGCACGGTAGGAAAAGAACATTTTCCTTATACATATAATTCGAATTAAGCCCATTTATGCGAAATCTATAAAAGTAAAAAATTACTTAAATCGTGATGAAACGTTGCAAATCTGAGATGACTGCAACATGATGGCACAAAAACTACGTCAGTGTCACTGGGATCAAAAAAAGAAGCAGCTTCTCTTAGATGACCTTGCCCAGGCTTTTTCTCGATGGATCCAGTATCGTAGAACTGCTTCTATAAGTTGCACACGACGCTGGGCGTTAAATTGAACTCTCTACAAATCTGGAGACTATCCTGCTTCTAGTCTCCACACATGGGATCTAGGTCAAGGGGTGGAGGTGTCCTCCGTAGGAGTCTTTATAAGGGGTCCTAACCGGTATTTACGCTACGTTTTGGAGGAAACCAGCCATATATGTTTCCTAGATTATGCATGTTGCGAGTACAGTTTTATTTTCCGAACGGAATACAGGAAAACTCCGAACGGTTAGGTCGGCGGACGCGACCTGCTTTGAACCAGAAACCTTCCGTCTCCCAGTTCAGAGCGCTAAGCGCTCGGCCACTGGTCGGACTAAGTCATTGCTATGGGAATATTATAAGCAATTGGGACCTTTGTTGTACACATGATTGCAATGTCATTCTCGTATTATTATTACTTATATCTCGTATTATTTGATTTATTTTTGATTTTCATTTCATATTCCTGACTTTTCATACTCTCTTGATTTTGGGGTCCTCGTGCATGCGCATGTTCAATTTTCATTCCCCATTAACGTTACTGAATTAAGTAGTTCTCCCTATCCCCACTTCTACACAAAAGACGTCAATCTGCATTTTCCTCGTTTCAAGAAAAACGCTTACAAAGTTTCATTACTTCAGTTTATACTGATTAATCAATTTTCTTGCAAACTAATCGGAATTAAGATATGAGGCTTTGACATAGTATACAGGATTTCTTAAAGACCTTGAAAATGAATTTAGTTAAAAATAACCAAAGTTATACAGGTTCGCGTTATTGACGTTGCGATTGTGATAATGTTCTAATTGTATCATATCCAATGCGTTTTCATTTTTCGAGTCAAGAGCTGTAGAAATGAGTGTTTTCACTTAATTGTTAAATTTAACAGCTTGAGTGGCAACAACAGATTCCGTAACTACGTTGGGAACCTACCCACACAAACCTAAACCTATTTCGGTTTGCTCGCAGTAAATTGCGCCACGCCCAAAACTATGCAAATCGGTAGAATCTACTACTTTCTCAAAATCACCAAATCAGCCATTTTTTTTTTTCGCCAAACTAAAAAACATACATATTAGTCTCGGAAATCTCCCAATCTCTTATTCTTTTACACATAAAAAGCATTGAATTCCTGCTCTGATTTCACATGCACGCAATACTTTATTAAAAAATAACTTTGTAAATAATCTAAATAGAAAAAAATCGTTATTCTTCTATTTTTACTGCAGGAGTCTAAATAATTCAATAAAATAGCCAAACATGGCAACCTCGATGCTTTTTTCTCACATTTTCACTACAGAGGTTACAATCGCGGAACTGCGAAGAGCAAAAATTAGCGTTTTTGATGGGTTTTTTTTATCAATATCTCCTAAACTAATTCGAATTTCGAAATTTAAATTAGCGGAGGTTCTTTCTCGAAATTTTCCGAATAAGTGGACACCTCGATCGAAACTCAACTCCCAGCCGTTTAGGAGGAGATGATGCTACACACACACACACACACACACACACACACACACACACACACACACACACACACACACACACACACACACACACACACACACACAGACAGACGCACACAGATTTTAATAGTATAGAATCTCCGTACGCTATAAATCTGTTCACTATACTGACGGCCTGGGCGAACCCCCAGTTGTCCCGTATATAAGCGCCCTATGCTTAGCTTTGTTTTAGATTGCAGTGATTCGACAAGATACATGAGGTCTTAGGTTCCTCAACAATCATGTATATTGTTTTAACTTCTTTTTTCGTTCTATAAACATATAAAACGGAAATACTTCATTTCATTGTAAAATTTTGTAACATCATTTTTGGCTTCCCTTGGGTGATGCGCCCGGGGACAGATGCCCCCCCTTCTTTGCCCAGTTATTCCTCTGGTATCTGTATGAAGTAAAAATTCTTCCAAGTTAGGTTGAAAATATTTTGTAGGATTATTCAATTTACTAATAATGAAAAAAATTCTTAAAAGTGTTGCCAATGTTAAAATCTGTTACCACCAAAATTTTTTTACGAAGTGGAATTATTTGAAATACTTAGATCTACTCAAAGGCGGATACACGGGGCGCACGTCCTCTCCGAGAAAAATATATTTACACTAGATAAATGGGGCTTTCACCAATATTAAGTGGGCTTTACAATAGATAAAATGAGTATTCACGATCTGCATCCACTCCGAAAACGATTTCTGGATCCGCCCTAGGATCCACTTGAATGGACCATCTGAAAAACAAACTTGTAACTTAGCTCAAAATGTAAGTCTCCGAGTTGTGCTTAAATGTATAGATTTTATATCAGGAACTTGTACTCTGATTTTTCAAAGGAAACCTATCTTCACAAGAAATCGTGCTAAACAGCCATTTTCTCTGCTCTAGCAAATTGCACAGGAAATAAAAACAACGCATGTTAATCCACAAGGTTTTTGTTTCACGGCAGTAAGATTCTTTTCATTGAAGGTTGAGACCAGTTTACTTTAACATGGTCCAAAGAATATAGATATTTCACAATACACGTGACTCCGGCAAATGAAATTAAATCATTCATCACGGCAACGTCAATTTTCTGTTTGGAACATAAAACTGTTTCGAATATAAGCAGGGCCGGCCTAAGAGCAAACTTCTGTGTGTGCAAGAATGAGTTTTGGCTCCCCTTACAATAAAATTTGATACAAGAAACCCAGTAAAAAATATGTGTGCTCTATAATTGAAATTAGTGGGAATGTAATATCTAAAAATGACATTTTGAAAGGACTAAAAATCAAAAACTAAAACTAATATGAATTACTAAATAGTAAATATTAAAGTGGAGTATTTAGTATCTTTTCATTAATTCATTATTATTTTTTTTAACAACTTCTTCTAGTATTAATTATTTTACTCACTCTTTCAAACTTCAGTTAGCATGCTGTACTGCACTTGTGTAAAGAACAAACTCCTAACAAATACTTTTACTCAGTTTACTCGCATTGTTTTGTGTGGTAGAAAATGACATACATTTTTAACTATAGCAAAAGTTTTATTTGATTTAATACAGTCAGCCCATTAAAGAAAGTACGAAAATGTTCAGATATATAAACTTTGGCTTTCGCTTTCGCTTTTCTAGAAAAAGTACATCAATATAACTATAAATGGTAGCAGTAGGGTGAAAAAAAAAAGTACTGCGAAAAATTGATTAAAATAATCTATTATACTCTTAGCAATGAACCTTCCTAGCTTTAGCAGCTGAAAATATTTTTATTAAAGTATCATATTCTAATGACGATGAAATATAATTTTCAATGGACGAAATTGAAAGATTGTTCAGTCTTTCCTCAGAAAGAGTAGACCTTAGATAAGTTTTTATTATTCTTAATTTAGAAAAACTTCGCTTAGCCGACGCTACCGACGACGGCATTGTCAGAAGTATTCGTAAAGCAACCCTTTTACATAAGCGTCTGCAGATCCAATTTCTAACAAAAAGTTCAGGACGTTCAGAGGCGTTTTCTCGCCTAAAACCAAACAAAGAGATATTAAAAAACAGTTTTTAATTCTGAAAAAAAAAACTGTTGAAAACCATTATGAATGAACTAACTGAACATTAAATCAAGCTGGTAAAAGGGAGTTTGTGCTCTACGTTTTTTCCTACGTTAACACTAACGCTATCCGCTATTCAGAAGTTTCGAGCCAATCATGAAACTTACTTTATATGTGCGCATGCGCTGTACTGTACAATGGCATTTAACGTTAGCGTTACCGTGCCGTGAGTGAAACCGCTATGCACAAACTCTCTATTATCTGAATACCTAAAACGTCAAAGTGTTACGTACCTTTATTTCGGATAAGGTTCTTGGTAGAGATCAGCTCTTCGCATAACTCAACTCCTTTAATGTCACTGTCATCCCCATCCGAAAGGAGATCTTCTAAGTCTTTGCATTTTACTAACAAGTCATCTCTGTTGGGTAATTCATAAAGTTTTAAAAGCAGTGGCGTAGCGAAGGGAGGGGGGGGGGTTGGGTGTCAAAACTCCCCCTAAAATTTAGCAGAGCTCTATTATTTATATGAAGAATGCGATCCATAATGTAGATTATCCGTTACATCAGTGCCTAACCCCCCCTTAAAAATTTTTCCTGGCTACGCTACTGTTTAAAAAAAAATTAAAATTTGACATCTTGACCTTGAGTTGTTCGAATCTCTCTTGAACAGCCATTTGAGCTGTTTTAACAAGTGGTGTAAAAAAAAAATCAACTCTGAAACGCTCTTGGGGATCAACCGGTGCTTCGTCATCGGCCTCATAATCAAACTGCTTCCTTTTCCTTCTAACCCGCGGTGTTTTGAACTTTTCTTCCACTTCTACAGCCAACTCTTTCGCTTTCACTAAATAACTAAAACATCCGTTTTCGCATAAATTTGCCAAAAAGTCCCCAACAGACTTCAAAATAGGCACAGCTTGAGGTAAATTCACGTTTTTTGATTGCAATATTTTGCTCGTGTTATTTATTTCAAACAGGATATCATACCATGCAATCAGTGACACTAAGAAGACAAAATCTTCTATAGTTTCGGATAAGGAATTTGCCTCACTTCTAACTGCATCTTTAAATGATTCATCCTCATGCAGGACCCAAAGTGCCTGTCGTATTTGCACAATCTGATATCTTATAGCTTTCAGCGATTCAATTTGTGCTTCTCAGCGAGTTGCACAAAGTTCTTTTAATGTAAGAGAAGGCCCAAATAATAATGATGCCTCATCTAACTGCGACAGTCTCTCTAACAATTTGCTCCAACTTTTTGGCGATGAGCTAAAAAACACAAACTATCGCTGTATTGTTCCAAAACGAGTAACTGTTGGTACTGAGGATTTTGCGGCATTGCTCAGTACCAAGTTTAGGTTATGACAGGTGTATGGTACAAAAAAGGCTCTCTTATTTTTATTTATTATTATTTTTTTTCAGTCTGCAGTGTTTGCCTTTCATATTTACCCCATTATCATACCCGGGCTCTGCAATTAGAAATATCCAAGTAGTACTCCCGTAGTTTTTTAAGACGGTTTCCGACATTCCTTTTCCTGAAGTATCTGTTATTTCAATGAAATATGGGAAACTTTCGCAAATTTCAACCTTTTGCTTTTTTTTTTTCATAAACAAACCTCAAAACAACAGAAAGGTGTTCTTCCCTATTTAAATTGCGTGTGCAGTCGAGAATCAATGTATAGTATTTGGCTGTTTTAATTCTACTTACCATTACTTCTTTTACTTTATCTCCCATCAGAGTCAATAATTTGTTTTTTATGATTTTTCCTAAATATGACAGACACCTTTGTTTTTCATTTGCCAATACTCTAGATACATGATCTTTCATTACAGGATCAAATTGAG
This sequence comes from Cheiracanthium punctorium, assembly GCA_038373885.1. Classification (NCBI taxonomy): domain Eukaryota; kingdom Metazoa; phylum Arthropoda; class Arachnida; order Araneae; family Cheiracanthiidae; genus Cheiracanthium; species Cheiracanthium punctorium. The sequence goes on along the minus strand of JAWZYV010012803.1, from coordinate 9,181 downwards.
CAATTAGTTCAACAAGTCCTAAATAATTTCCATTGTTCATTGTTTTTTTTTTTTTTTTTTTTTTTTTTTTTGTACAAAGTTTCATTTGTCCCTCGGAGAGCCATTTGGTTCTGGGCAAGAAATTGTGTTATGGCAAGAAGTCGTTTAAGAACATTTTGCCATCGTTCTTTTTCTAGGGCAATTTTCTGGTTTCCATCATCGATTGTTTTACCTGTGCTCAGTCGCTTTTCCGCCTCTACCCATTTTTCATAGCATTTTTAGGTGAGTAGAAGAAGTTGCATGACGATTCAGTATAGTTCCAATGTGCCTACTGTCACAATTGCCACTTTGATCTGATAAAATTTTATTGGAACTTGCAGTACTAAATACCTTACAACAGAAACAATAAACACTATTGTTTTGTCGAGGATACAATAGCCAACGTCTCTTAACTCTTCACGTAACCAAAGGTCTGCCTTCCAGCAGTGGCGTATCCAGAAATTCTCTTTTGGGAAGGGCTAAGTGATTAAAAAAGATCACTATACATATTCAAAGTCATGGACGCCGGGAGCATAGGGTAAATCCAGGGGGCAATGCCCCCCTCCCCCCTGGATTTTTGTATGCAGTGTTTTCCCTTGCTTTTTTGCTCTTTCCAACATGGTAACCATACGTTGAAGTAGTCTTTGCCCCCCCCCCCCCCCACCCACCCTGGGAAATATTCTACCGGCGCCCATGTTCAAAGTGCAGAATGAAGCAGAATGTTACCCTTTAGAGCAATCTCTTTTGGGGGGGGGACTGAAGCCCCCTAGCCCCTCCCCTGAATCCTGCCTTCAGGTCGGTCGCCATTGCAACCCGACGCGACAGACAGACTAAACATGTGACAGACAGACAGACTAAAGACTCAGTTATCTACATTTGTTCAGTTCAGTCAAAACAATGGAGCGAAACGCTTCTTGAAGCTAGTCTGTTTACTGAACCTTGATGCAAAATTTATTTCTTGAACTAAAGACTCATTCAAATGGTGATTTCAAGGCCGTAGCCAGGAAAATTTTTCGGGGGGGGGGGTTCAAGTTTTATGTTTTAATATGGTACATTTTTCAGCACACTGAAATTAAAATTAAACAAAGTATGATCTCCAGCTTTGTGTTTTTCATTTTTATTTAAAACTCGAAAATAATGCATCCAAATTGAAACAGTGCTATGTAAGCAATTAGGGATGGACGCGAGACGAAAAATAGGCGTCTCGCGTCTCGCAAAACAGCCGAAAAGCTTTGTCTCGTCTCGCAAAAATTGCTATATCATAATGTTAAAAATGTCTCGTCTCGCAAAAAATCTGTAAATCTCTGTCTCGTCTCGCAAAATGCTGTCTCGCGTCCATCCCTGTAAGCAATATCCTATCGGCGTAGCGAACCTCTGTGTCAGTGCAGCCTTTAAAGAATGGCAAGCACTGTGTGACAGAGCAGGGCCGGCTGGACCATATAGGAAAACTAGGCGACTGCCTAGGGCGCTGACTCGAGAGGGGCGACACTAGCCAGGCAGCGGGTTTTTTTTTTTTTTTTTTTTTTTTACTCCTGCTGTCCGCAAAGCCACTCTCTTTTTATTCTAAGGAGTAGCGGACTGGTTACGTGAATAATGCAACGTAGGATCTCCCTCCCGGTCCACATGGGTCGAGACTGGAGCTTACATGTCCCAAACTCCAAAAATCACAAACTTATTACTCTGACTTTTTTATTTATAGAGGTCATAAACACGATACTGTGAAACTGTTTCGTGTTTCGATCTCCGATGGAATCGAGAGATGACTCACTTTTTTTTGTGGAAAGAGAAATTTTTTTATTTACGATATTTCTTTTTTGTCTCTCTCTACGTGTAAGGGGGGGGGGGTGAAAGAAGAAGAGAGAGAACCAATGTGGAGAAGCATTGAGACGAATGTGAGCTTTTGCTCCGATCATACTGCATTCTAATTATGGGAAATGTAAATACTGTGTAAAATTGTGTAAATAAAGCAGCCGTACATAGTGTACTTAGGGCACATTTTTGCTACCACCTTCACAAATTCCTACTACTATGATACATTAAACACTGTTTATTTAAAGAATTATTTGATGAGAATGAGAAATTCTGCTTGCAAGTGCCACGGAAATCGCATTTCCTTTTGGCCATACTCAGAAGACAGGTATGCATATAACGTACAAAGAAAAGAGTAGCATATTTAAGTGAAATTTATCACTTTGCGATCCTCAGAGAAACACAAGTAAAACATTACATGCGGTTTGAATGAACTGAAGTGCAATAATTGTAGTTGGCGATACAAGGGATAATTCTTTTTCTACGAACAGTAAGTTATGTGACTGAAAATTTCGGGGGGGGTTTGAACCCCCAAAACCCCCCCTTGGCTACGGCCTTGGGTGATTTGCATTCAAACATATATAAGATACATAAATATTTAAATTTTACCACTTATTTTTTAAACATTTTTCTCATTTCGGCGCCACTCTCAAAGAAAAAACGTGTGCGGTCGCACACGCCTTAAGTTGCCCTTGAATATAAGTATGCTCTTAAGTACGCCTCATTTTTAATTTTTTTTTTCTTTTGAATAATGATGAATGCGTCTGACACGAATTATGACAAACAATGTATAGCAACACGTCGTATAAAAACATTAAGGATTCAAGGGAATATTACCGATACTAATAGCAACCACTGAAGAAAAATATGGATTGATTAGAACTTAATTGACTAAAAGATATCTCTTTTGTGGTTATCTCGTCTTGAACACGTGGAAGAATTCCAGAATGACAGGATATTATGTAATTAGCAAAGGGGCGCCAGAGAAAATCTGGATACCAACACAATAACATGAATGTAGTAGGGAAGTCATCTGAACAAAAATTTCAAACCTATCTCTCGAAAACCTCTATATCTCGAAATCTCTAAAATTCTCTACATTTACAATCAAAATTCAGTGTATTTTCCATGTTTATCTCTAAAAAATTTCCTTCAAAACGACTATATCTAGAATTTTAGTTAGTATAAATTACAAAAAATATAAGTGCTTAAAGAGCAACTTTCTAAAAGAAAAGTTGCATACCGATGCGTGTAAAGGGACAACAGAAAAAGCGGAGTAGGCCGTATAACTCTGAACTTTTCTGAAGTCTCAGGTAAATTTTGCTATAAGCGATTCACAGTTTTTGGTAACCTTAGAAAAAGCTAGCAGAAACAAAGGAAGTTAGACAAATTCATTGAAAGACTATTTTTATTGTTAAAGGTACATATTTATATGTTTAAAAGTGTTATGGATGTATGTAAAATAAATATGCAATCATACGCCTGTATTTTTCTACAGCAAAAGCAATTAAAAAGTTTTTAAACTGACAGCATACCCAGACAGCACATAAGCTTAAATCAAGTTTGACATTTCTTTGAATTTGACGCATTAATGCAAGCTTGACAGTTCAACTCATTCTAAGCTGGCAGAAAGCTTGCAGGAGTCAAGTTGAATTGTCAAGCTTAAATACAGCTTGATTTAAGCTTGAAAATTGATACTCGCGTGATTTTTCCTTTTTAAAGGAGCGTTGATGGCGCCATCTGTGAAAGAGAATGGACATTAATTGTCTAGCGTCCTCAAATTTGCTGAAAGTTCGTAAAAGATGTGTTTTATTTTATATTACCAGTGCCATATTACCGGCAGGGCAAACGGGGCAACTGCCCAGGGCCTACAGATTTTAGGGCCCAAAAATCTTACATCTTACACTTTTGTAATTTTAAAATAAAATTACAAAGGATAAAAAAAAAAAAATTCAGAAGTTAAATAATTTTTTTAGTTATAAAGTATGAACGATGAAAATAATTCAAATTTACATTTGTATAAATTAATTGAAACTTATTTTTAATTCTTCGAAATGCTCTATATCGATATAGCATACCAATATGTAGGAAAATAACCACATTTGTAAAGAGAATTTTTAGCGTTAAAAAATAGCAAAATTTTTGAATTATTTGTTATTTTAAGAAATATTTACAAAAATGACTAAAGTGTTTGTATTCCATACATGTTAGCAACTGTGATATAGCATTTCGAAGTAACGTTTAACTATCTGTTTCTTTCATTTCAGATTACTTAACACAAAATTTGTGTTAAGTAAACCCATTCTATATTTCCAAATATGGAAATTCTTCAAAATAAAATACAATTATACTACGAAATTGATTTCAAAATCAGTCATTTGTCTCGATTTTGGCCAGCAGTATTGCTTCATGAGTGTTGTAGTACTGAACGTTTTAAAACGTGTTTTTTATTTTAATTTTGATTTTAATTTACTTTATTTTGATGAATTATTTTAATTTTGATGCATCCCATGGAAAAATAAAAGAAACAAATAACACATCGCCCACTTATCAATCTGGCGAGAAAACAGCGTGGTAAGTCACTTCAAACTTTAGTCACAGCTGCACAACGCTCCGGTGGCGGAATGGATAGCGTGCTCGACTGCGAAGCCAAAGGGCCCGGGTTCTATTCCAGCGACGAACACTCTATGGAAACAGATTAAATTAAATTGAAATTTCAGCGTAGAGGGGAAAAATGAGCGGAAAAATAAATTATGTGGGGCGCGTTAGCCAGCGGGCGCCCCGTGTATTAAAAAAAATATTTTTTGGTTAAAAATTTTTTTTTAATTTTTTTTAAGCTTGAAATTAAGCTCGAAATGTCAAGCTTAATGCAAGCTGGGCAAGTGTAAACTAGAACACTTGATTCAAGCTTGCATCAAGCTTACACGCTTGGAATTTTCAAGCTTAATTCAAGCTTATTGACTTGATAAATCAAGCTTACTGCAAGTTTGATGCAAGTTTGCTGTGCTGTCTGGGTATGAAATCTGTATAACTCGAGGAATCTTTATCTCGAATTTTTTTCCTTTCCCATGAGATTGGAGATAGATAGGTTCGACTGTGCTGGCTTCCCACCCTTTTAGTGATACTGTAAGTATTGGTATTTTACAGATAACTAGGGGCCAAAGCCCCTATTGCTATGCTCGCTTTTCGTATGGGGCATTCGGCCCCTAATAAGGGTTATTCATAAAAAAGGCATAATTTCAACAAACAAAACCCAAAAATTGGATCAGCTAGAATGTTACCCAGCTACACATTGCTTGATTCTTGCATGTTCCTTGGAACATAAAAATTTAAACTTCGCTCTATTCTTAATAATGTGAAACCCATGGAATACCTTGCGTATTAGCCAGTTACGGCAATTTTTCATAATTTGGCGACTTGCGTATGTATAGTTAAAAATTAGCTCTAAGAAAACAGTATTTCATATGTTTTCTTCGATGAAAACTACGGAACAGCTAGGAGAGCTTGCCCCCAATTGCGACTTTTCATTATTTGGCGATTTACACATGCTCACAACCTATAATTACTGCTCATGTAAGGTTCCCGGAAAACCTTTATCCATATTTTCACAGACATAATCCTTTGCCGATTAGCGCATTTAGCACCACGAATTATATCATCTCGCCGCGCTGGCAAATATCCAAAGTGTACTATAACTGCTATAAGCTACAATGGAGTAGTTAACGCCACCAAATATTTCTACTGGTAGCTAATACTCCATCTGGGCCGAACTGGCTTTAAAATAATCTGCATTTTAATTATTTTTCATTTTCAAGATACTGGGTTCTAAGATTTTGGAACTCGCGGTTTAGATTCACCCTGCTTGGAAAGATACCATTTTACCAGATCGTACCTAATGCCAAGATGGCGCTTCTAAAATCAGTTACCATTAGTTATTCTGTTTTGGAAAAACGAATAATCGCTAATTCTAAACTCCTGTTGTCCAAGCGAACTTACTTTGAAAATTGTCAACTTTGTGTAACACACTTATTTATTTCATTTACTTTATAATTTGGCGTATAATTGGTGTAATTCTACTTCATGTTTGTCAATTTCACTCGATTCTACATACTTGGAATTGCTTTGTTGCAAAGGAGTGAATGATTTTATGCTGGCGAAAGTTGCCAAACCTGGCAACCATTATGTTTATTTTTTCTGTTTTTTATTAATATCTTCTAAAATAAGTCGATTTTCGAAATTTAAGTCAGTTTATCAGGTACGTCGGAATTTTCCGAGTCCGTGGACACCTTAGTCGAAACCCCCATCCCCACGGTTTAGGAGAAGATAGCCGAACAAGTTCTTAACGGCGGCGGCGGCGTCAGTGGCCGTTACTTATTTTTAGAATAGAGAGATTTTAGAAAAGATATTGTGTTGAAGTTTTTATAAGCTTGTCAATATCGTTGCAGAATACTCTACTAATTTCTGGGTTCGTTGTTCTAAAATCCAATAGGTGTGGGAAGTTCTAGTAAAGATTCTCTTTAGTAGAACTTCCACTTGTCAGGATGGAACACAAGCTTTATCGCTTCTAGAACTTCGTCGAACAATCAGCTGTACAAAATTCAGAAGCTCAATTAGCCAGTATAACGTGCTATAACAATCCGCTTAATACAGAAGCTTTCACTAATGCTGTATTTATCACACACAATAAAACACTTCTACAGGCACATTTTCGGTGGAAATATACGAGGGATTTCGTAAACAGACACTCAAGACTCAGCAACGAAGAATTTACACACATCACTTAAAAACAAAGCTTCAAAAAGGCAAGCGAAAATACCGCTTCTACAGCGTCAATAAAAAGCCTTAAGGTTTCAGGGACATCTGCTCTCTGATCAAGCAGAAACACCTGAGAGAGAATAGAGGAAGCCCGCTTGTATTTATAGGAGAAGCAGAAGCTACAAGGAGCTTCTAGAAGAATCTATTTCCCGATGATTCCACATAAAGCGGGACATTTGATTACGTCATAGGAGAGAAATCTAAATAATAAAAGTCCTGAATGTAACGGTGCCGGGTTTCACTCATCGTTCTCTGTGTATCTGGCGGCCATGTTGAAATTTTGATTAAAATGATATTTTTATCTCTAATTAAAAGGAAAAACTTTTTGTACATTTCGAAAGATCTCTAAAAAATGAACCTTTTTCAAAGTTTCCGGTAATGTCAACTCTAAATATCTATTGAGATCTCACGCCTTGAAAAAGTAAACACAAGCAAAGCAAAGATCGATGAACGAGATCGACGAGCCTGGACTCGCTACGCTCGCTTTTCGTATGATGCCTTCGTCCCCTAATAAGGCGTATTCGTAAAAAGGCATAATTTCAAAAGAAAAACCTACGATTGGATCAGATAGAATGTTACTAAGCTATACATTTCTCGGTTATGCATATTCTTTACCTTTGGAACAAAAATTTAAACTTCTCACCATTTTTAATTATGTAAAACGTATGCAAAACCTTGCGTATTTGCTACCCATGGCGATTTTTCATAATTTGGCGACGTACATATATGTATAGTTAATAATTAGTTCGAAGAAAACAGTACTTTATATGTTTTCCTTGATAAAAACTATGGAAAAAGCTAGAATAGCTTGCCACCAATGGCGACTTTTCACTATTTGGCGATTTACACATGCTCACAACCTAATTACTGCTCATGTAAGGTTCCCGGAAAACCTTTATCCATATTTTCACAGACATAATTCTTTGCAGATTGGCGTATTTAGCTACAAGAAATATATCACCTCGCCGCGCTGATATCCAAGCTGTACTATAACTGCTATAATGGCATGGTTAACGCCGCCACATATTTCTACTGGTAGCAAATAAGCTGAACCTAACCGGCTTTACTATAATTTGCATTTTAATTATTTTTCATTTTCAAGAGACTGGGTGCTAACATTTTGAAAAACGCGGTTTAGAGTTACCCTGCTTGTAGAGATAGTCTTTTGCCAGATCGTACCTGTATCTGATGCCAAAATGGTGCTTTTTAAATCAGCTAAAATTAGTTATTATTCTGTTTTGGAAAAACGAATAATCGGTAATTCTAAACTCCTGTTATTTAAGGGAACTTTCTATTTGAAAATTCTCAACTTAGTGTAACACTGACTTATTTATGTCACAAACATTTTAAATTTGGCGTAAAAAGTTAGTGTCATTCTACTTCATGTTTGTCAATTTCATGCTATTCTACATACTTGGAATTGCTTTTGTTGCAAAGGGATGAATGATTTTATGCTGGCGAAAACTGCCTAGCCTAGCAACCATTATGGTTATTTTTTCAATTTTTTATTAATATCTCCTAAAATAATTCGAATTTCGAACTTTAAGTCAACTTATCGGCTTCCCCGGAATTTTCCGAATTCCTGGACACCTTCGTCGAGACTCAAGTCCCCACGGTTTCGAAGGACATATCATAACAAGCTTCTGACAGCGGTGGCAGCGGCCGTTACTTTTTTTTAGAATAGAGAGAAATAAAAGGTAGTCCATAATACTCAAGAATAGTGAAGCTTTCTGTTAGTGAAAACATCTTTAAAATCGGTTTAGTAGTCATAGAGATGTCCTTAGAGCGTAATGTATTAGAACTATTTTGATTGTCCATGTAAAAGAACTATTTATGCTATATGCATTAAAGGTAGCCTTTAATACCCAGGAATAACGTAATTTTCTATGAGTGAAAAAATTTTCAGAATCGGCTTAGTAATAGTTACAGAGGTACACATAGAGCGATTTTATTTTTAAGAAATTAATGAAAGGTAGCCAATTGTTGCAGAAAACTCTTTAATTTCTGGGTCCGTCGCTCTAAAGACCAGTAGGAGAAGAAAGTTCTAGCAAAGAGTCCACTTGTTAGGATGGAACACGAACTTTATTGCTTCTAGATGTACAAAATTCACAGGCCCTCACGGCCACTAGCTTGCTTATAACAGTTCTCTCAGTACCGAAACTTTCACAGATGTTGTAATTCACTCCCAAAATAAAATACTTCCACAAGCAAAATATCGTTGCGAAATAATAACTTAATTTGCTACCGTATTGCATGCGCTGTCGTGAAACTAGTTTTGCAGGCAAAATAGCGGTCCTCCGATAATGGTAACCCTGTAGTCTTGGCGACAAACTTGGCGAATTGGTGACGGATTTGGCGACCTTGGCGACAAATGGCGGCTTCTAGAAAATTCATGTCTCGAGACCGTATTTCAATTTGAAGATTGTTCCAGAAACTTCTCGGCAATTCTGGTGACGTCATCATCTCTATAAAAACGCTAGGATTTCTCTCCGGGGAGTTCAGTTGAGTGATAGACTTTGAAGCGCACTGTTGATTCTGT